>LR738714.1:770051632-770125096 GCA_902687465.1 Secale cereale | reverse complement strand
ACCCCCCCCCCCCCCTCCTCATTGGTGAAGAAGGCATGCGGCGGCTAGCATGTCAGTGGTGGAGGATGGCGTGTACCTATATATTTGCAAGCCCACAGATCCAATGCTTTGTAGCCTAGATGAACTTCTGATCTCCCATCTACCTAGTAGTATGAATTAACGAGCTTCAGTGTAGATTCCAATCGATCCCTTGGATAACCTTTGTAATACTCTTCTCATTTATTTATTTTCTAATCTTCTAAAGCGAACTACTCCCTCTGATCCATATTATTTTTATCGCTCAAATGGATGTATCTAGACATATTTTAGTGCTAGATACATCCTTTTAAGAGACAAGTAATATGGATCGGAGGGAGTATCTAATAATCCCCCAACCGAACATACCTAATAGGCAGGTTGCCCCACTGCAAGTGGGCCCAACCGACGCTCACCTTGTCCCAAACTCCTCTGTGGCTCGGTTTTGCCCCCATGCTGCTCGAAGGTGTTGCCGTAAGCCAGAGCTCCTCCGTGGCTCGACCCCGCTCTTCCCATCCGGAGCTCCCAGCTGCCACAACTCTAGAACAGAGTACCAGCGGTGGACGCAAAATCGCTATCAATAGAGGACGGGAGGCCCATCCCTGGTACATTACTTACCGATGTTGGGTGGCTTTGGCTGCCCGCCGCTGGTGAAACTCCTCAAAATTATTCCCTCCATACACAAATATAAGACATTTTAGATATTTCATTATGAACTGCATATGTACTTAAGTGAGTGAACAAATATACTAAAATGCATCTACATGCATCTGAACCTGAATATAGTTTGAACGTCTTATACTATATTTTTTAGGGAGGGAATATACTATTTATTGTAGATCGAACGGATATTAGGGGCTCATATTACCATTTATTTTAATTATTTTAAAAATATTAAAAAACTGTGCACGCAAACTATTTTTCGCTTTATCAAATTTGGGGTTCCTATTTTTTTCCGTTTACCGCCTAGGGCTTCCCGCGTTTCGCCTGGATTATTTTCGCTCCACGTAATCCTTCCGCGTCTTTTCCCCACCCCACGCCGCCATCTCCCCACCTCCGGATCGGTTCCAATCTACGCCGGCACCTGCCCATCCCGTGCGCCGCCCATTCCCACATACGGCGTGGATGCAGCCTCACGCAAGTGCTAACCTCCGCCGCGAGCTCCGGCCTCCGCCGGTGACTTCGTTTTCTCCTCCGCCAACGATCTTGCCTGTTGGAGCCCCGTCGACGTCCGACTTCCTCGCCGTCGACAAGCCGCGCTCCTTACGGACGTCATCGTCACCGTCACCGTCACCAAGTTGCATCCATGCCGAGGTCATCCTCTGCCAGAAGCTCCGCCGCGTGTTGCGTCGCTAAACCGTCCACAGGCAGCTCTCGGCACCGTCCAATATCTTCAGACTTCCACCCCGTCAAGCAGGTGATTCCTTGAATCCCATCTCCTCTATAATTTTAGCATTAAATCGGTGAAAGTAGCCTCCTTCATTTAGGGCCTGTTCGGTTTTTGGTGTTTGATTCCCCGAATCAACATCTATGGTTTCAGATTAACCCCTCCTGCGACTCTATTCCCCATGGGGTTGCAGTTTCCAATCCCTGTATAATCTTCCCATTCACCAGTCTGTTCGGTTACAGAAGGGATCAAAGGTGGATTGGCAGTGGCAACGCTAAACGGTAATCATCCATGACTAGTAATTTGACAGTGACACACTAGTAATGTGACAGTCAGATGGCATTTTTTCTGCACAAGAAACTACTTAATTAAATCGTCAACAAGTTGCAGTCAGATGAAAAATTAGTATATAGCCAAGAGCCACACACATTGCAGAGATATCATGGTTTTAGTTAACTTGTACAACGAAATATGCAATTTGTACATCCATATTTTCACCCAACACATTTTGTTCCTATGATCCTCTCACAACTGAAATAGATGGCAGTAAACCCTAAACATAGTTCAAGCAACAGGTGCACGCAGACATGCCGACCACTCTGGCGAACCATTTGTTTCACTATACAACAAATTCAATCATACAACCTCAGTACCCCTAACCCTGATATACACTGTAATCACTGGCGGAGCTACGGCAAGGGCAAATTGGCCGTGGCCCGCCCAAGGATTAGAGGGAAAAATATATTCTACGAAGCCTAGTCTCGCATAGCACGCAGCAGACCCGATATAGAGCAACAATGGAGATACAGAGCAAGCACGCAGCACTACAGCAGCCTCGCATAGCACTCATTCCTCGAAAAGAAAAATCACGTAGCTGTGGCCTGTGGAGCTCTTTATGTCCGGCCTCGCCTCGAAGCGTAGCAGTCTGTAATAATCCCGAAATTCCTTTACTGTACGCACCTTATCCTTTTACCATATCTAGACCCTTCTCTGTATAATTATGTTTTCAAACACCTAGATCATACTATGAAAAACTGATGGGTATTTATAATAGCCAAAGACCCTTAATTGGTCATTAAGGAAACTGAATTTGTTGTGGAACATATAAATAAGCCATTTGGCTTGAACCTACAAAGAAACGACAATCCCTGATTGTTAGTACTATTAGCTAAGAAAACAAAAGGTCAAATTTCTTTTGTTTTTTATTGCGTACTATAGCTAATGTTGGAGAAATGGAGACATTCTATGTGGTCACTCTACATTCCTTGCATGCTAGTAAGAACATGACTCAAGCTGTATGTATGCGGTTTTCTGCCACTTACAATTATTTTCCTATTGCATCTCACATGGTTTAGTTGTTTATATAGATAATGCAGTGCAATGCATGACCCTGACATATGCTTATATACACACTTTCCCTTCATTATCTTATTGATTAATTTATGATTTTATCATTGTTTTGGCCAAGATATAATATCAAGTATAATGTAGAAGACTACAAATGAGCTGAGTACGATGCATTTGTTCATGAAGCAAAAATTCTCCGGACAGAAATGGAGAAATAAAATTGTAGCCGTGGGAAGTGATGAAGTTGGTATACCAACATCTCTTTCTCCGAAGATAAAAGTGTGGGTATTAATATATTATTACCATGTTCTTGTTTCAGGTTCAGCAGAAGAGTTGTTGGCAGTAAACTACCACATGTAGAAGCACCTGACAATGTGGATGCTCCACAGAATGTTATGCAGGTGATGCAATAGTTTCTTACTAGTAAGTTAGCGCTAGTTTTTTCTCGTACTTAAAAACAATTGTTCATCATAAGTTGCAGGAACTGCATCCTAGCAATTGTGCGAGAACCAAAGAGGGTTACACCAAATCGTCTTTACGACATGAACATATCGTTGCTAAGGTATCAAACAATGTCTGCGTGTACAGAAATTTCTACTTCGTTATTAAAACAATGCCTTTATTTTGTACAAGTTTACTTACAACCGAAAGGAACCTCAACGGCAGAGGCACACTGCAAAGTTTGATAGGGCTAATCAAGGTGCAGAATCAACCATACCAAGAAGAGCAGTTCACTAGCTAGGTATATTCAAACCACAGATCAGAAGAAACGTAGTGTCCTGTTTTGTACAAGTAGGGTATTTTTCCTGCTGCTGTTTTTTTACAAGCAACATGATATCATCATGGAAATAATTATTTCCAAGATTTTGGTAATACATGTGCTAATACTATTTATTTTCAAAGAACTGCTAATACTAGTTTCACAAAAGAATAAATGGTACTCATGAACTAGCAGCAGCAGCAGTAGCAAGTGAACCTAATGCAACAAAATGAGATAATCATGGAAATCTGTAGTACATGATAAGATGAGTTCGCCTCTTTGTCATGGTAATAATATCACTGAGGAGTACTATGTAAAATCCTGGAGCTGACATAGAAAAGAGTTCAGTTTAGAAGTGTATATGGTACAGCTAGGAACCAGATAGAATCAATATGTACATAATAAGGTTGATGATTTAGTGCATTTGTTATACATGATAAAGACCTGCCAATTATATTCCCTGATTAGTGTGTCCATTCATGCGTATTCTTACTGAAATAAGTGCGATTTTTCTTGAAATAATAGGGAAAATATTGAAGTGATTGTTTTCGAAGAACTCGACAAACACAAGTGAAGTCGTGGCCAAAGGAACTTTAGTGAATAAACATATCACATATGTGGTTTGAGGAAGCATGCTTGGAGACCAATATGTTGGTGTTTCTGTTCTTCACAACATTTCAAATCTTGACGATGAGAGACTTATTAGATTCTATGAAAAGAATCCAATCCAGACAGTAAGGGATACTATTGATTATGTTATTGCTTGGCCTCGATCACATGTAAATCCACTTCCATACAAGCATCGGGTATTCTCCAATGTCCATTAAGGTATATAATTTATGAAGTATCTTTGTAATTTTTATGTCAAAAATACTCGAGCCAATCGCTCCAACAACACTACAAAAACATTCCTACTCCAACACAACTAGAAAACACTGGTATGGTACATCTCTTACAATTCATCAAAGAATATTTCACTGTGCACTAGTCATAAAGCTTATGTTCATGTAAACTTTTCTTTGTTTCCTTTCTTTTCAGGAAAGCTAAGGCTTTAGAGGATAGCATTGCAGGATCCAGGAGCAACTGGAGATGGATTAATTTTTAAATGTACAAATATAATGAATTATGTATAGATTTTAGCTTCATAGGAAAACTTGGTTCTAGTTTGTAGGACATTTTCTTATTTATTTGTATCTT
This sequence comes from Secale cereale, assembly GCA_902687465.1. Lineage (NCBI taxonomy): Eukaryota > Viridiplantae > Streptophyta > Magnoliopsida > Poales > Poaceae > Secale > Secale cereale. The sequence goes on along the minus strand of LR738714.1, from coordinate 770,120,390 downwards.
TCATATGAATGTCTGATTTGATTCAGTTGTGAACTCCGCCCACTTTTAATAGATGTATTTGTTCCTACTAATTAGTCCACTGGATTTGCTACCGAGGATGCTTATTGTGCGAATGGAATTGGTGATGTGAACCGAGGTGTTCATATAATGACATTTGATCAGACCGCACATGCATATGTGTCATGATAAAGTAATCGAATTAAAAATGATGAAATACAAATTTAAAATAAACCAAATATTATTTAATGTAAAATAATTCATAGCTACAGAAAAACTAATGTATATTTAGAAACGAATATATCGTCTCTACATGGCGTGTATAAGCATCGAGTCCATGATGAAACCTCTACTCCCGTGGAGACGTGCTTTGAGCGTGTCTGACATAACGTCTCGACATGTATAGAGACAACTTTGAACATCTCAATAAAACGTCCCATGTCATGTACACACGCTTAGCAAGCGTGTCTACCGGTTTTGAGACGGTCCGTGGGAAGACGCTCCAAGGACGCTTTACCAAATCGACTCTACAGTTGCCTAGAGATGAAATAACACGTCTCTAGCCATGGAATTTGATGTCTCTACATGCAGATTTTCTTGTAGTGTATGCAGTTCTCATAGTGCACAATCATATCAACAATAGTCATGCCGAAGTCTAGATGCATGTGAAGGCATGAATTCAGACTCTCACTTCGCTGATTACTTCGCATACCTAGGAAAAACCCACCAGACAGGTATGATGTAGCCCAAAGCCTTTTTTTCTTATACATCCTACGTAACCATGTCGTTGTTTTCTCCGAATGCCATTTGGCGGTAAACGCTGCCCATCTCTCCTCAAAGACTTTTTTTTCAAGTGGCATAAAATAGTAGAGACCTGAACTCCTTTAAAGACTTATGGTGAAGGTGTTTCTGCATGTTCTTCTCAATGTGCCACGAGCAAAGACGATGCCAAACGTCCGAAAGTACCTTTCTGATGGCCTTAATCATAGCTGCATCTCCATCAATAATTACTGACCTGGGCCTCTTCTGACGGTGAGCCCTCAAAAAAGTCTGAAGCAGCCAGACATATGTATCTTCGGTTTCGTCAGACATAATAACACAACCAAATACCGTGGTGCAACGGTGGTTGTTCAGACCGACGAAAGGTATAAAGGGCATGCCATACCTATTCATCCTGTATGTGCTGTCAAAGACGGTCACATCACCGTAGTCAATATAGTCTCGCCGTGATTGAGAATCGCACCAGAATAGGTTTTTCAGCCTTCCTTCTTCATCGACAGTGTGCTCAAAGAAGAAATCTGGATCCCTGTCTTTTCTGGTCATCATGATCCCAATGGCAGTGTCTGCATCACCTTGTGCAAGCAACTTCATCTTCTCTGTATAGCACATGTTGTAAAGCTTCTTCCTCCCAAAACCAGCTTTTGCATACGACCCGTATCTACTGACGAAACTATCATAAATCATATGTTTCTTGATTCCAGCACCTGCCATAGTTAAGATCTCGGCTTTCTGAAAATCTTTTATCCGATTATGAGACCAGAGATACGGGACCTCATCTGGTCTAGCTAAAACGTGGCTGTGGTCATCACTGAAACTGCTGACATACCAAACATCACGCTCTCTATCAAGCTTGAAAGTTATATGCGCATCACAGAAGCAACGAGTCTCCGCTCTCAGCCTACGGGTCCTGCCTTCCATTGTACACAATTTTGCCTGTCGTTTTCCAGCTCTCGAACACAGATACTTCCTCAAGCGCATAACTCCATGAGGCCCTTTCGAATATTTCAATGAGTCCTTTCTTACGCTGAAACCACGCTCCTTAGCATACTGGTTATAGAAAATGTAAGCCTCTCCTTGCGACCTGAACGTCTTACTCATGACCTTCCAATGCCTGTCCAATGATTCTTGCTGATATTCATCAAATCCGATGTCAAAATTGAACAGATAATCAACAACATGCTCATCCATCCCGCTAGGACCATTAACATCTCCCTGTAAATTTAGGCATAAAACCATGTACGTCAGTAAGGTATTATTTTAATATTACATTCCAAATACAATAATTTATGTAAGTTTCAACACTTACTTTGCTGGAGCTGTCATCGTGAGATGCATCAATGTGCGATTTGTCACTTTCATCATCCACAATATTCCTCACAAAGTCCCCATCCGCGTTCATCTACGCACATTTTTGAAAATTACATGTAAGTGCTCATGCGGTTAGTATGTCATTTCTTCTTCTATTATGGTTTAAAACATACCCGGAGTGCGCTTTCAGCAAATAAATCATCTATATCCATATCATTATCATTATCGTCATCTCGCTGCATGATGCAAAAAAAACATGTAAGTGTACATGTGGTTGATCGTATTTATGTTTTTTAAAACATTGATCACACTTACATTGCCACTATAAGATTCATCCAAACTCATGTAGTTCTCCTCAGCAGGTTCGTCCATATTCAGTGACGAGGTCCCGTTGTCACCGCCGTAATCATCGTCATCATAAGCATCCTCGTTCTCTAACAATACATGTATAAGAAAATTCTAAGAACAATCGAACACCACGTAACATCGTCCCTAAAGTACTTAGTTCATGAAGCACAATGACGTCGCACATAGGTTACAGTGAAACCAACCTCTTGCACGACGGTGAGGATGACAGATGGATCCATCTAGAAATTGTTGGGCTGCCGAGTCAGTCGTCGACGGCGTTGGGAAGATGGCCCCTTGAAACAGGCAGAGTCCGGACAGGAAGGCGGCGATGAAGATCACGGGTGGGATCCCATCCGGGCGACGGCAAAGGAGCGCGGCGGCATAAGCAAGGCGATGGGGCACGCACAGCGGGTTGTTTGGGCGGCGACCCGGGAGCCGTGGAGGGCGACGGCGACTACATGGAGACGGTGGGTGACGTCGAGACGGCGTGGATGCGTTTAGGGTTTAGGGTTACGACGGCGGGCGTCGGCGGCTCCCGTTGTTTTTTTCTCAACTATCGACGCCAACGTGGAGACGTGCGGGCGTACGACGACACGCGCGGACGGGCATACGGCGATGTACGGCGACGGTTGCGGAAAACGCGGGCGGGCCTACGGTGACGGGCGCTGAATACCAGGGCGGGCGTACGACGACGCGCACGGATGTACGGCGTCGGGTGGGTATTCCTATACCTAATGTGAAATGACCATCCTACCCACTATACGTTTTAGGAAGGGTTGTGTAGCCGTGGTCGAGATAGCTATTGTCAAGGGACGCCATGGTCACTGTCGAGTGGGGGTGGACGGTGTTGTGGAAGTCACCATGGAGCCGTAGGCGCAAGCAGTCACCGAGTTAGTCAAGGGCGCAGTGATGTTGAGGTAGTGGTGCGCCGGGTAGTAAACAAGGTTGACTAGGCGTTCCGCCGGATTTGCCAAACCCGGGGACACGTCGTGGACGAAGGCACGCATTGGTGTTACCAGCACTAGGCCTGCATAGATGGACGAAGTCGATGTTGACGATGCGTCGCGCCAGGCTTGCCAGGCCTGGGAACACATCGTGGACAAAGGCACACGTCGATGTTGCCAAATATCGAGGAGGGACAGGGATCTACACGAGTTGTTCGCCACATCGAGGAGGCTAGCAGAGAAGGGCTCGACGATGGTTGCGGCTCTAGTCGACATGGGGTAGAAGGTGGCGATGTCGACTGCAGTTGTTGGAGTAGATGGAGTGGTCGGAAAAGATGACGACGACGCTGGTGATGAGCTAGTGCTGGACGAAGGCGAAGGGGGCGGACGAGTGGCGCGACTCGGGTGAGCGAGCGGCAGCGGCGCCGAGGAAGAAGAGCGGCGGCGGTAGTGCTCGAAGTAGGCGAGGAAGAACCTGATAGCATGACGAAGACCGGCGCGAACGGTGGCATTCCCTCATCTTGAGAGCCGGCACAACACATACCACGTAGAAGTCGACGCGTAGGGCGACGTAGTGGACCGTGCTCCGCGGCGCTACGACCTAAATGGGTGACGCAGCAGCAGTGCGCGGGTCGGGGCGACGGCACGGAAGACCTCGGGGCGGTGGCATGGACCACGTGCCACGCTCGCTGTTATCTAAAGAGGCGACACAGCGGCAATGCGAGGGTCGATACAGTCATGGAGACGGCTGGAACGCATGCCGCAAGGCTACGGCCTGAAGGGTCGACGCAGCGGTAGCGCGCAAATTGGCGCAATCGTTGGAGGGCCTCGAGCGGCAGTGAAACGCGGGCCACGGTGCTACGACCCGAAGGGGTGACACAACGACAGCCCGTTGCTCTTGGGGGTGAATATTTGACAACAATTTTCAAGAAATTCGGCTTAGGCACGTACCAGCCAGTTTGGCCGAAAACTCAAGCTGATAGGGAAAAATGCGGGCTGCTATAGGGAAAAATGAGCTATGCATTTATACGTCACCAGCCCGGACGACATCGGATGGCCGGACAAAGCAGAAGCATGCAACCAAGCACGACCCCTCCTGTGCAGGAGGCTCAACCCGCACGGACACAGCATGCACAGGCAGCCAACATGCAGGCAACATGCATGAGGCACGGCAACGCCAGCGTTTTGGATCGACACGAATGTTGACGCTCAAGCAGGAAACTATGGCGCGACAGCACTGGACAGCGCGAGCGGCCGCCGTACTAGCGCATCAGACTAAGCGTCATGCGTGATTATTGCTAAAATTAACAAAATGAAATTTTACATTGAACCGCTCCTTCTATATATGTTTTTGGCAAAAAGAGATATATCGCTAAGTGATACCATTAGTACTATTTGTATGTCCCATGAAACCTGCATCAGGATAGAAGTGCTGGGATTCTTTCTAATGACATCAACATGGTCTGTAGGTCACCTAGGTCACGCACAGGATGCACTGCATGTGCATGAGGCATCAGTGACATTGTACATGAGTTGGACGACGAGCATGTGATTCAGGTCCGAGTGGAGTTCTGTTCAGGGATATTACGGCCCTATATCTTTTCTGCATTTCAATGTGTTTTCTTTTTCCTATTGCCCATGGGTACATAATAAAGTGGTTGACGCTCTTGTGCAGTATGGATCAAAGAACGTAACAATAATCTCTGAGCCGTATGGCCTACCTTCATACACACATAATGACTCAATTGAGAAACAACCTTTTTGCCAGCAAATGTCAATATTTTGTATTTCAACATGTCAAATCATATGAATTCTCGGCGCGGCAAAGCGCGCGTGACTCTCTAGTCGGGACTATATATATGCACAAGCAACAGGTTTTCCTTTGTTGGCTGGGTGAAACGGTCCATACTCCACACTCTACTGTTTCTGAGATATTAGGGTAAACCAATGCAAAATGCATATTTTAATTCACCTAATTTGCGAGCCAATAGGGGGTTGTCCCGCAGAACCAACATGGGAGGAGTGTTATGACTGGAACAATATGAAGGAATTGATCAAAGAACCGAAGAGGGATTTGTGGGATTTTGTTGTAAAACGCGGGATAGTTGAGAAGATAATCACCTCTACTTCTAGCTAAGGTTGTGTTTGGTTAAGCTGCAGATTTTGGAAAAACTGATGTGAGATGCGAGAAAGTTGTTGAGTGGAAAATCTGAAAGTTGTTTTGTCGCTCTGCATGATTATGACCGTCATTGCTCTCTTAGTTGGTCGCTCCCAGTCTTTTGCTAACCTTCGCCTGTACTAAGCGGACTGACTGCTTGTGCATCCACATCCTTTTAATCCAGTTATGCCATATGAGTCCACCATATCTTCCTACATGGTATTTACCTGCCATTCCTAACGGAGACTTGCATGTGCCATCTCGAAATTATTCAAAGAAAAAAAGCATTCTTATTTTGTGCCTCTGTTGTAAGTTCATGAGGAAGTAGTGGTTAATTCATGATCTTTTTAAGTTGGACAAGCTTCACCCAGGGATTGCATGTATAATGTGCAAACCCATAATACGAGAAGGAACTGGCATTGAGTGCGCCCGGCTCAAAAAGATAATATAACAAACAAACCCTCCTTCACGCTTTGTTCATGAGAAATCAGAAAACTTTGGCAGTGATAAACAAAGGAGATTAAGAGGATGTGATCGTCCTCATTCGGGAGCCGTTCCTCGAAACTTGTCCATCTCAAGAAGTGATTGAGTTGTCTGCTAGCATTCGTTGACGAAACATGCATGATCTAAAATAATAATAATTATTACCTCTGTTTTAAAACCAAGAGCTCTAGTACATGTTTTATCTTTGTTTCCGACTACGGGTTTTCAACTTTGCCAACAAAAGCCACGGTTCGAGAGTCTCCACCTTCTTTTAAAAGCACCAACTACTGAGAGCATGATTGTCATTCTGAGTGTAATGTGCATTGTCCCAAAGTAGCATTGTCTTTTGCATGATTGTGATATCGTTTATTTTGAAATCATTGTATCTAGTCATCACTTAAACCTTGGAGGTGCCCCTGCATTTATGTTTTGCTTCACGAAAGGGGGCAAGCGAGATATCACTTTATCATATTTGCACACCATGTTCATTACAAATCTATTTGATGTTTCAGTATCATATTGTAAATCTTTCAGTTCTTTGTGATTTTCTCATGAGGCAACTTAATTACTATAGATTCATTGTCTCAATAAGCTTTTGTCATATGACTATGAAAAAGTCCTATATGGTTAATAGCATGTCACCAGAGAAATTATTCTTGTTATCATTTACCTACTCGAGGACGAGCAGGAATTAAGCTTGGGGATGTTGATACGTCCAAAACATATCTATAATTTCTGCTTGCTCCATGCCTCTTTTGGGTGATATTGCTATGTTATTTGTACACTTCCATACACTTTTGATCATATTTGGACTAACCTATTAACTCAGTGCACCCCAGTGCCAGTTTCTGTTTTCGGCTGTTTTTGTATTTCAGGTTTTCACATTACGAGAACTGACAGAAAAAATCCAGAAAAATTATATTAAAAACCAGCGTTCCAGAAACTACCAGGCGCCCGAAGTACAGCCGGGGGGGGGGGGGCATCAGGGCTCCAGGCGCCCTGGCGGCGCGCCCTCCCTGGGCCGCGCAGGGGGGGCGCCTGGGCCCCCCGAGGCTCCGCTGATGCCCCCCTTTGGCATATATTTAAAGCGTCTCCCGAAAGCCTCGAGACGGGAACTCTTTTTCGCGATCTCATCTCTGTTCCGCCGCCGCCGCCGCTTCCAAGATCGCGAGCACCAGGAGAACTCTTCCCGGCACCCTGCCGGAGGGGAGGATCACCACCGGGAGCTTCTCCACCACCATGGACGCCTCCCGGATGAGTTGTGAGTAGTCTCCCTTGGACCATGGGTCCATGACCAGTAGCTATGTGATGTTCTCCTCCCGTTCTTGTGCTTCACTAATTAGTCCTCGTGAGCTGCCCTACATGATCGAGGCACATATGTAATCCTTATGCTGTTGCTATGATGAGTTTGCTGGGATCCGATGGATTATGAGATTATGTTCAGATTGTGTTTGAGTAATATATTTGATTCACCTCTTTTATATTTATTTTCGTAAGTAATTCTTGCATGTTCTCCGTTGTTATTTATTGCTTTGGCCAAGTAGTAGGTAGTGACTCCAAGAGGGAACGTTATGCTTAATTGTGGGTTCATGCCCCTCGATGACTAGTTTGAGTGACAGAAACATGAGTCTAGGGGATGTGCTGTTGCCACAAGGGGGAAAACAACGGTGCTTGTGCCCGCTGGTGCAAGGATTGTTTACTTTAGAGCATCTCCAACGGGCGCTGAAAAAGGCGCGCGCGCGCGCTAAATCGGCGTTTTCGCGCGCGCGGGAAAAAAACCGCGCTCCAGCGGCGGCGGGAAAGACGCGCGCGCGGGAACCGCTTGCGCGCGCGCGCGAAACGGCGGCCTCCCGCGCGCCTTTTTTGCGGCGGCGCGCCCCGCGCGCGCTATAAAACGCCGCGCGCCCGAACGCCTCGCTGCACCTCTCCCTCTCCCTCTCTCCTCCTCTCTCTCGCGCCCGCCGATCCCTACCGCCGCACCGGCGCACCGCCGCCGCACCGGAGCACCGCCGCCGCCCCCGACGCGCCACCATGCCGCCGCGCCGCCGTTCTTCCTCCGGCTACCGCGGCGTCCGCGAGCGCCCGAACGGCGGCGGTTTCTACGCCGAGATACGCTCCGGCGATCTCCGGCTCCCCCTCGGCACGTACGAGACGGCGCACGAGGCCGCCCGGGCGTACGACGCGGCGGCGTGGCGCCTAGGCCGGCCGCGTCGTCAGATGAACTTCGACGACGCCCGCACCCTCGAGCAGGCGTTGGAGCTCGCCCCGCCGCCTCGTCTGCACACCACGCGAGATCGTGCGGAGCACACGGCGGCGCAGAACCGCCTCCTCGTCGCCCAGGAGGACGAGCGACGCATGGCGGAGTGGCGCCGCCTCCACCCGGAGGATGTCGTCGCCGAGCATCAGTTCTGGGAACGTCGCCGCGAGGACAGGCGTCGTCGGAGGGAGTTGGCGTGTCAGCAGGCCGCCATCCGCGATGCCGGCGGCCAATCCATCTTCACTGATCAAGATGACCGCTGGTTCGACATTTGGCTGTCGACCTCCTCCGACGACAACAACGAAGGCGATGATGATGACTGGAGCGATTAGTTTTTTTATGTTTTCGAACTATATATCTATCTATCTAGAACTATCTATCTATGTTTTATTAGAACTATGTTTTTTATCTATGTTTGAACTATCTATCTTTGTATCTTTTTATTTTAATGCAATTTTAGTATGAAAAAAAAAATGTGCGCGCGCTGTATTTTTTGGGCACCGCTGGAGCAGCACGCGCGCGCTGCAAAATAGCGCTGCTGCTGGAGCCAGCACTGCGCGCCGCGGCAAAACAGGCGTTGCGCGCGCGCTATATGGTTTTTTTGGGCGCGCCGCTTAGCGCGCCTGTTGGAGATGCTCTTACGCAAAGTTCTTTTAATGCAGTTGTCTGTTGCTTTGTGTTTACACTATGGGTGGGACTCGCAACTTAATACCAGCGAGATGTTCTGGATAGATATCTCAAGGTGGATGATTAGTAGTAGATGCAGATGGATTTCGGTCTACTTACCTCGGCGTACTGATACGTCTCAAACGTATCTACTTTTCCAAACACTTTTGATATTGTTTTGACCACATTCTTGCATTATTTGAACTAAACTAACCCGGACTGACGCTGTTTTCAGCAGAGCTGCCTGTATGGTTTTATTGTGTGCAGGAAAACGGATTTTTAAGTATCTCAGAAAAATCCACGAAAAATCACAAAAAATCCACGCACCCGAAGAAACCAGGAGCCAGAAGTAGGGCCAGAGGGGGGGCCAGGGGGTGCCCAGGCAACCTGTGGGCGCGCCCCCTCCTGGGCCGCGCCGGGGGGTCGCCTGGGTGGGGCCCACACCCCCTGGTGCCCTACTTTGCCTCGTATTTTTACTCGCGATGCGGAAACCCCAGATCAAAAGTTCTTTTCGCAGTTTTCCGTCGCGGAGCCGCCGCCACCCTCTGTTCTTCTTCGGGAGGGCTAATCTGGAGGCTGAATTGGCCTCTGGAGAGAGGAGATCATCGCCATCGTCATCATCATCACCACTCCATCATCCCTCCATGACTTCCCCTTCCATGTGTGAGTAATTCCCCTGCTGTAGGCGAAGGGGATGGTAGGGATTGGATGAGTTAGATCATGTAATAGTTTATCAGATCGTTGGGGGCATGTTGCCTATCATCTACTATGGTGTTTATCATCTTTGCTTCAACTTGTTATTCTTAATGCTTGACACTTAGGGCCCGAGTGCCATGATTTCAGATCTGAACCATACGTGTTTGCATGAATATATTTGTGTTCGTGATCCTATCTATGAGTTGTTTGCACCTGTTACGGTTCGGAACCGGCGATCCCAAAAGTGACAGCTTGGGACACCAAAGGGATGGTCCGTAGTTTGAGGATTACATGTATCCATTGAGTTCATTGCTTTGTTCCGGTGCTCTTTGACAGGAGCACCTTAATATCCATAAGTTCCTTTTGGCCCCGTTCATAGCGGGATGGTAGGACAAAAGATGTTGTGCAAGTTCTTATTGCAAGCACGTACAACTACCTACGGGATACATGCCTAATGTTTATATTTGCCTAGATGATCATTACTTTTCCGTGTGCTGTGCCCCAAGTTAGAATCTATCTCATCCATGCAGCGCCCAACCATCCATCTCCCTAGCCTACAGTGTTTTAAATTCTACTGGTTACTAGTTGCTATTCTTGCCATTTACTTTTGCTATTTACTTTTACTGTTTACTTTTACTATCACTATCATCACTATCATATCACTGTTACCACTTATCTTTTGTTGCAAGTATGTATATTTCAAGTGCGGTTGAATTGACAACTCAACTGTCAAAGCTTATAAATACTCTTTGGCTCCTCGTGTGTCGAATCAATAAATTGGGTTATTCTTACCCGCGAAGACTATCTCGATCCCTTACGGTTGAGGGTTATCAAGTACCGTTTTCTGGCGCCGTTGCCGGGGAGCATAGCAATATTTACAAGTCTACTTGAGGTATCCTACCTGCTGCACTTCATCGACTATGGGTAAGAAAGGAGACCCCAAGGTTCCGATCTTACTATCCACTACAAGAAGAGGTACTGCTCTGAGCACTATCCACTAAAAAGTCTGGAATTGAACTTCCTGTTACTCGCTACCCTATTGGTGAAACTTATGATTATCCTGATTTGAGTAAACTCAAAGAGAGGCTCCTTGATGATGATTACTATATGCTTGATGAAGATTTATGCAGGGAACTGACAGAGTTTTCCGGCTCTGACCCTGAAGTCATTAAGAAGCTATTTGAAAAACACTCTTTGAAGAACAAAACCGTTCCTAATCCTGAATTTGCTACATCTCCTATATGCATTGATGATCCTGATTATGATTTCTCTGTTGATCTTTCACTTATACCTATGGTTGAAGCTGACCCCTTTTATGGCAGAGAAAATGATGATGCTATTGCACACCTAACTAAACTCGGTGAGCTAGGTGGCCTATTTACCACAGTGGAAAAGATATGATACTTTTATGTGACCAAGCTTCTTCCTTTCTCGTTGAAGGAAGGTGCTAAAGCATGGTATGATTCACTCCCATACGGTTCCATTAAGAGTCCTCAAGATTTAGCTCACTCTTTTGTTGATAAGTACTTTCCTTCTCACATGCAACATGCTGCTTTACAAAGAATTTATAACTTTAAACAGTTGCAGGATGAGTCCCTCCCTAAAGCTTGGGGGAGGTACTGCGGTCTGATTCGGGCTAGACCTGGACATGAAATCCCTTAGAATGAATTAATCGATATATTCTATGCTGGTCTAACTGATGAATCTAGGTCCTATTTGGACAGTTGTGCTGGTTGTGTTTTCAGGAAAAGAACACCGGACGATGCAGAAGATTTGATGGGCAGGATTGCCAAAAACCATTAAGATTGGTCCGTCCCTGAACCACCTCCACCAACAAAGAAGAGGGGCATGTTTGTTCTAAGCTTCGAAGATATGCGAGAAGCAAAGAAGTCTATTAAAGAGAAAGGTATTAAAGCTGAAGACGTGAAGAATCTACCCCCTATTGAGAAGCTGTGTGAGCCTACTACTCACCCTCCTATGGTAGAGGTACACTCTCTTTTAGATTTCAACGCAAGTGACATCCCTCATGGTAAGCCTCCTGATCAATGTTTAGATGAGTTTGATAATTTTATTATGACACAAAATTATTTTAATGAGAGGATAGAAAGTCAGTTGCATGATAATTCCCTTGCTATCAAAAGACTGCTTGATGTTTTAAATAGAACAGTTAATGATGTTCAATGTCTTGTGAAGCGTTTTCATATGGTTCAAACTCAGCTTGATCAAATTTCCAATGTGCAAAGAGATTTGCTTGCTAACAATGCCAAACAAGATAATTTGCAGGCTTTCGGGATTAAGACCCGAGGAGGAACTAGCACTCAAGATCCTCTCTATCCAGAGGGACATCCGAAGAGAATCGAGCATGATTCTCAAATGCAGAAAGAAGAAATTGTTGGCTCTCCCAAGAAGAAGAAGAAACATAAGGCGACTGACAATTCTAATGATCCTATTGCAGATGAAGAGCCAACTATTGATCCTGACAGCGTATCTATCTCCGATGCTGAGACTGAAGACGGTGCTGAACCCGAAGGTAAGGATAATGAGAAGAATGATCCGCCTGAAGTTCGAGAAGAAGAAGCACCTGACAAACGTAACAGGTACACTAAAGAAGACTTCATCGCAGGAAAACATGGGAATGAAAGAGAACCATGGGTACAGAAACCCATGCCCTTTCCAGGTAAGTCCATCAAATCTAAAGAAGAAGAGCATTACAGTAAGTTTTGTGAGTGGATCAAACCTCTTTTTCTTCAAATCCCTTTGACTGATGCTATTAAGTTACTTCCTTATTCAAAATATATGAAAGATATTGTTACTAATAAAAGAAAAGTTCCTAATGATGCAATATCTACTATGCTTGCTAACTACTCTTTCAGTGGCAAGATTCCTGAGAAGCTCGGTGATCCAGGTATACCCACAATTCCTTGCTCCATAAAGAATAATTATGTCAAAACTGCTTTATGTGATCTTGGAGCAGGAGTGAGCGTTATGCCTCTCTCTCTTTACGAGAGGCTTTGTTTAGAGAAACTAATTCCTACAGATATCTCCCTTCAGATGGCTGACAAGTCAACCGCTGTTCCGATAGGTATTTGTGAGGATGTTCCCGTAGAAGTTGCTAATTGTTTAATTCTTACTGATTTTGTTGTGCTTGACATGCCCGAGGATGGGAGCATGTCCATTATTCTTGGTAGACCTTTTCATAACACCGCAGGTGCTATTATTGATTGCAATAAAGGGAAGGTTACCTTCCATGTGAATGATAAAGAACACACGGTATATTTTCCGAAGAAGATCGACAGGAGGCATGGCCTCAACTCTATAGAGAATATTGAGACCGTGAAAATTGGAGAATGGGACTGTCCACTACATGTGCCTCACAAATACAAAACTATCATGGTGGGGACAATGTCCATTAAAGTAAAGGTTCAGTGATTACTTCGTAAGAGGTGAGACTTTTTGCTCTATATATCGCTTGTTTGTTGGTAAGACTTGATCAACCTTACTAGTAAACATGTTTTATATAGATAAAAAGTTGAGCTTGTTATGTTTTCATTTGTTTTTAGTTTTTGTCCTACTTGCTGTATCAAGTATTTATGTTTTTGAAGCTTCACAATACTACTAACTGCTTCAAGTTTTCAGAGAGTTTCGCAGCTTTTTGAACTTCGAAAAAATTTCAACAGTGAAGTTTTCAGAAAAATTCTAGAAAAATAAAAATAAAAATTTCCACGTCGGGAGAGACCCCGAGGGGCCTGGGGCCAGCCAGGGGGACCCACCAGTGGCCCAGGCGGCCAGCTGGCGCGACCCAGCCCCTGGCCGCGCCCATAGGGCGCCTGGGGCCCACAGGGCCCCCCTCCAGGTATGTCTTCTTCCTCCCTCTCTCTCTTTCTCCAAAAACGCGAGTTTTGCACTTGTTCTTGTGTTCTTGCTGTTCTTGGAGGCGATTCTTCGATCTCTCACTACAGCCCCTCATTTGAGCTGAAATTTTGAGCAAATACTCCCTGGTATGTGACTCCTCCATCCCTCCAATTAGATTTTTGATTCGTGGCCTCATTCGTGAGTATTTAGTAGTTCTTGGTGCTGTAGAGATGAGCTTGCATGCATGTGTAGAAAGTTATTTTCCAAATTTTGATGCAAGTTTATGCCTTGGGCAAGTGAGTTGAGTAGTTTTCCTTAGCTCACTTTGTTTTAATCCTTGTTTTTGTAAATTGTAAAAAATTCAGAAATGAGTTTGTTAGGAAGGGCAAAAGGGTGGCTTGAGAAGAGGAGGCCCGCACACTCCGATCGAGTTACTAGAGCCGCAGCTTCACCATCGACTGCTAGGGTGAGCTATAATGAAGATCATGTGCCCCTGGAGTTGTTGGAAAATACAAGTCCAGCACGTGCGATGACATTTCCGTGTGATGAATTCATGGAAGCTGCGGGAATCAAGGATGAGTTTTATAATCTTTGTGCTAATGCAGGTTTGACACGACTCGTCACGAGCCGTGTTACTCAGTATCAAAAACTCACCTCCAGTTTCATTAACAGTTTTAGATATAATCCTGATTCAGGTGCTATTGAGTTTAAAATCTATAATGATCTTATCACCATGACTTTGGGGAATTTTTCTGAAATAGTAGGTGTGCCCAACGTTGGGAGGACGGCTAGGATGGCCACTCAGCCCTCCGAGCTAAAAACCGTCATCAACTCTCTCTGCAGCATGGGTACGAGGGATATTCATCGGTCGAAGATCTCCAGCATCTTATTTCCTCACCTCAGGTATTTTGCATATTATATTGCTAGAGGGGTGTTAGCTCGTGACAACACGAGCAACATTTCTGCTCTGGATATTGCTATCCTGGCGGCAGCCCTCTCAGGGAGGTCTGATTATAATCTGGGTGCCTTAATTGCTCGACGCCTTGCTATGAACGGTAACAAGGGAGACTTATATGGTGGCGTTTATGCCACACTTATCTTAGAACATCTTGGAGGCACCCCACACCCTGATGATACTCCTTTTACTTATTCAAGCTTTGATCTTGCTGCTCTGAAAAGGCATAAGTTTGTTACCATGGGTTCTGAGCTTGATAATCTTATTTATATCTTGCGTTTCGGAACTGCCGCGGAACGCGAGATCCGTCTACCTGCACCTCTTTTGTTTGATTTTTCTCGCAGGAACGGATGGTCTTTTGATGTTGTCCAGTTCGATGAGTTCATGGTCCAGCATCAGTTTCATAACCCCATGGAGGGGGTTGTGCCCGACGTGGAGGGGCACGGTGAGATACCACCTTTTTAGGGAGAAACCGCCACCGAGTTTGGTGAAGGTTCTTCCTCTGTTTGGCGTTCGGAACCTTCCTCGTGGGAGACTCCGAGGAGTTCGGTGTACGCGCCAGCATCTTTCTACGACCCTTGGACTCACCACCATACCCCCGGAGCAGGAGGCTCCTGGGGGCAGTAGCTGCTACCAACTTAGGCCAAAAGCCTAAGCTTGGGGGAGTACGTGCCCCTCTCACTTTTCCATTGTATTATCCGTTTTATTCGCTTTGAACTTTTCGAAGTTTTTGCCCGTTCTTCTTTATTTCTCTCTTTGCAAAAACAACAAAAAGATTTTCTCTTTCTTTTGCTTTTATTCAACCTTTGAAAAACCCAAAAAGATTTCCTTTTCTCTTTATTTTGCTTTGCTTTCAGAGTTCAGCTCGAGTCCGTGATGGCATTTAATTATATTTCCTACGTTCGATCGTGCAAGTGACAAGCAGTAATGACGAAGATCGACTGAAGGGAAGCAACAAGGAAGACCGGTATGAACTCTTTTTGTTTCTACTTTTGTACATATGCAAGTACTTATGATCTAGAGACCAGCTTGTAGCGACACAGTGCTATGTTTACAATGCTCTTCCAGTGGTTCATGCTTTCCTTGTGGCTAGTCTCGAATAACTAGAGTATATAATGTGTTATTAAAATGATCTACATGCATTGCACTGTTCATAGTCTGGTATACTAAGGTGGTATTTCCCTTTAGAGAATTTTTGGATTGACTTGGCACATGCTTACACATGTTTAAGACTAAAAAGTCTACTCTGCCTTGATGATCTTTGAGTTTTAGAACAGTTATATCACTTTCATGCCCGATTCAATGTTGCTTTGTCGCTCTGCATGATTATGACCGTTATTGCTCTCTAGTTGGTCGCTTCCTAGTCTTTTGCTATACCTCCACCTGTACTAAGCGGACTGACTGCTTGTGCATCCAAAATCCTTAAAACCTGTTATGCCATATGAGTCCACCATACCTTCCTATACATGGTATTTACCTGCCATTCCTAACGAAGACTTTCGTGTACCATCTCGAAATTAATCAAAAGCATTTCTCTTTTTGTGCCTATGTTTTAGCTCATGAGGAAGTAGTAGTTAATTCATAATCTTTTTAAGTTGGACAAGTTTCACCCCTGGATTGCATGTATAATGTGCAAACCCCTAATACGAAAAGGAACTGACATAGAGTGCGCCCGGCTCAAAAATATAATATAACAAACAAACCCTCCTTCACGCTTTGTTCATGAGAAATCAGAAAACTTTGGCAGTGATAAACAAAGGAGATTAAGAGGATGTGATCGTCCTCATGTGGGAGCCGTTCCTCGAGACTTGTCCACTCAAAAAGTGATTGAGTTATCTGCTAACATTCGTTGACGAAATATGCACCTCTCAAAACGTTTTTACCTCTATTTTCAAAACCAAGAGCTCTGGTACATGTTTAGTTTTTGTTTCCGATCACGGGTTTTCAACTTTGCCAACAAAAGGCACGGTTCGAGAGTCTCCACCTTCTTTCTTCAAAGCACCAACTAGGAGAGCATAATTGTCATTCTGAGTGTAACGTGCATTGTCCCAAAGTATTACATTGCTTCTGCATACTTGTGATATGATTTATTCTGAAATTCTTAGTTCTAGTCTCTTTTAAAAACTCTGGAGGAGTCTCTGCATTTATGTTTTGCTTCACTCATGGAGGCTAGCGAGATACCACCCTAATATGCTCAAGCTATGTGCAATGTAATCTTGTTTTGATTTTCAGTAGTATATTATTTACTTTTAAGTATTTGTGACTGGTCACTTGAAAGAAGGACTGCTCCTTGCATTGTCCTCATAGTACTGTTTCAATACTTGCTAGACTCTTTTCGTAGTACATGCTTATATACATCTAATGAAGCAAAAGAGTTTGTCAAAGTTTTCTTTGTCGCGTCCAGTTCGTTGAACTGAATTGCTTGAGGACAAGCAATATGCTAAGCTTGGGGGAGTTGATACGTCTCAAACGTATCTACTTTTCCAAACACTTTTGATATTGTTTCGACCTTATTCTTGCATGATTTGAACTAAACTAACCCGGACTGACGCTGTTTTCAGCAGAGCTGCCTGTA
The DNA here is from genome assembly GCA_902687465.1 of Secale cereale. Classification (NCBI taxonomy): domain Eukaryota; kingdom Viridiplantae; phylum Streptophyta; class Magnoliopsida; order Poales; family Poaceae; genus Secale; species Secale cereale. Next base: position 770,103,371 of record LR738714.1, on the reverse strand, counting down.
TGGTTTTATTGTGTGCAGGAAAACGGATTTTTAAGTATCTTAGAAAAATCCACGAAAAATCACAGAAAATCCACGCACCCGAAGAAACCAAGAGCCAGAAGTGGGGCCAGAGAGGGGCCAGGGGGTGCCCAGGCGCCCTGTGGGCGCGCCCCCCCTAGGCCGCGCCGGGGGGTCGCCTGGGTGGGGCTCACACCCCCTGGTGCCATACTTTGCCTCGTATTTTTACTCGCGATGCGGAAACCCCAGATCAGAAGTTCTTTTCGCAGTTTTCCGTCGCGGAGCCGCCGCCACCCTCTGTTCTTCCTCGGGAGGGCTAATCTGGAGGCTGAATTGGCCTCCGGAGAGGGGAGATCATCGCCATCGTCATCATCATCACCACTCCATCATCCCTCCATGACTTCCCCTTCCATGTGTGAGTAATTCCCCTGCTGTAGGCGAAGGGGATGGTAGGGATTGGATGAGTTAGATCATGTAATAGTTTATCAGATCGTTAGGGGCATGTTGCCTATCATCTACTATGGTGTTTATCATCTTTGCTTCCACTTGTTATTCTTAATGCTTGACACTTAGGGCCCGAGTGCCATGATTTCAGATCTGAACCATATGTGCTTGCATGAATATATTTGTGTTCGTGATCCTATCTATGAGTTGTTTGCACCTGTTACGGTTCGGAACCGGCGATCCCAAAAGTGACAGCTTGGGACACCAAAGGGGATGGTCCGTAGTTTGAGGATTACATGTATCCATTGAGTTCATTGCTTTGTTCCGGTGCTCTTTGACAGGAGCACCTTAATATCCATAAGTTCCTTTTGGCCCCATTCGTAGCGGGATGGTAGGACAAAAGATGTTGTGCAAGTTCTTATTGCAAGCACGTACAACTACCTACGGGATACATGCCTAATGTTTGATATTTGCCTAGATGATCATTACTTTTCCGTGTGCCGTGCCCCAAGTTAGAATCTATCTCATCCATGCAGCGCCCAACCATCCATCTCCCTAGCCTACAGTGTTTTAAATCCTGCTGGTTACTAGTTGCTATTCTTGCCATTTACTTTTGCTATTTACTTTTACTGTTTACTTTTACTATCACTATCATCACTATCATATCACTGTTACCACTTATCTTTTGTTGCAAGTAAGTATATTTCAGGTGCGGTTGAATTGACAACTCAACTGTCAAAGCTTATAAATACTCTTTGGCTCCCCGTGTGTCGAATCAATAAATTGGGTTATTCTTACCCGCGAAAACTATCCCGATCCCTTACGGTTGAGGGTTATCACGTACCGCCCAGGCTTTGAACCTCTACCTTTCTTGCAACTTAGTCAGCATTGGTTTGCGCACATGGTCCTGTCATTGCCCAGCTGTAATTCGTTTACCTCACATAGCAGTTTTATCGTCTTTTGGGAGAGAGACATCACTAGTGAACATCATGAGACTCCGGTCCATATTACCATCATTGATCACATCCGCTATTTACTTTTCCGCTTTATTTACTATTGCAGCAATATCTATCATTACTATCACTTGTGTTTGATCCTTTGTAAACTACAAGGCCGGAGGGATTGACAACCTCTCTGTACTCGTTGGGAGCAAAGTTATTTGTATCTGTGTGCAGGTCCACGTTGATTGCTAAATATCTGGCGCCATTAGAAGTTGACACCTTCTTGTTGAAACTGGGAGTCTCAGGGAAATCGATCCTTGGTATAGCCAAGGGAAAACTTCCGCTACACTGCATCTCAAACCTTCCACTTGGGGTAACCAACGAGGGGCGAGAAGCCATCAACGAGGCAGAGGGGCAGCCTGGCGGCGTCGTCGGGACGGGGGGAAGAAGATAACTGAAATTTTGCTAAGTGCCAGCTTATATAGACGGAGCTTTGGTCCCGGTTCGTGGCACCAACCGGGACCAATGCCCCCCTTTAGTCCCGGTTCGTGGCACCAACCGGGACCAAAGGTATCTTTTCAGCAGCCCAGAGGGCGGGAAGCTGAGGCCTTTGGTCCCGGTTGGTTGGTGCCACGAACCGGGACTAAAGGTGGGTATTGGTCCCGGTTCGAGCCACCAACCGGGACCAATAGACTGTGCACAGCGGCGTGGTGGTGGGAGTTTAGTCCCACCTCGCTAGTTGAGAGCGTCCAACACATGTTTATAAGCCCTGCTGCCTCCTCCATCTCGAACTCCTCTGAACTGCATGCTTATGGGCCTAAACTGACACTGTTATGCCTGTGGGCTTACTGGGCTTTCTACGGGCCTGAATCCTGGCCCACTGTTGGGTTTCTAGTCGTATTCAGGCCGTGTTGGCCCAGTAGGTGGCATTTTTTTTATTTTTTTTCTTTGTTGCTTTAATTTTTAGTTTTGTTTCTACTTTCAACAAAATACTTACTGTTGCTATTTTTATTTATTTTATTAAAGTTTATTTATTTTACTTTATTACAGTTTATTTTGTTTCTACTTATTTATTTTATTTTTATTCTACTTATTTATTTTATTTTATTTTTTGCTTTTTTATTTATTTTATGAATTTTGTTTTGCTTTTAGAACAGAAAATACTTTCATAATTTTAGTTGCATAAATTTTATATAATTCTATTTTCACTAATACAAAACGTACTATCTGTTTCGAGCTATCAGGGTTTCAGACAAGAACTCATCTGTTACAAAGAGATTTCAAATTTTTAACTTATTTGAACTATAGACTACTTCTATGTTCAAAATGCACAATTACAAAGTGATATTCTAGATTAAAGGCATCATCACAATAGTTGTGGAGAAAAAGTCTTCACTTTTTCTTCGTTTGTGTCCTTTGCTTATTGCGCCGTAACCATGGATAATCTTCATCGTTTATCAGGGTGCTTGGGTCAGCCTTGACTTTGAAGGGGGGAATTTCACGAAACTTTTCATAATCTTCGGAAACGTCTGTCTTGTCCTCCACTCCCACGATGTCTCTTTTTCCCGAAAGAACTTTTTTGGTGCCTTGGTTCATCGTTTGATGTGTTCGCTTCCATATCTTTTCTTTTTCTGGTTCTTGTAGACATGTCCTTCACATAGAAAACCTGCGCCACATCATTGGCTAGGACGAACGGTTCGTCTGTGTACCCAAGATTGTTCAGATTCACTGTTGTCATTCCGTAATCTGGGTCTACCTGTACCCCGCCTCCTGACAGATTTACCCATTTGCACTTAAACAAAGGGATATTAAAATCATGCCCGTACTTAAGTTCCCATATGTCCACTATGTAACCATAATATGTGTCCTTTCCCTTATTGGTTGCTGCATCAAAGCGGACACCGCTGTTTTGGATGGTGCTCTTTTTATCTTGGGAGATCGTATAAAATGTATTCTCATTTATCTCGTATCCATTGTAAGTCAATACAGTCGAAGATGGTCCCCTGGACAACGAGTACAGCTCATCACAAACAGTGTTGTCACCTCTGAGACGTGTTTCCAACCAACTACCGAAAGTCTTGATGTGTTCACATGTAATCCAGTCGTCACACCGCTCCGGGTGTTTGGAGCACAGACTGTTCTTGTGTTGATCGACATACGGGGTCACTAGGGTAGAGTTCTGTAGAACTGTGTAGTGTGCTTCAGACCAAGAATGCCCGTCCTGCATATTATTGACTCCCCTCCAAGTGTGCCTTTCCCAGTTAGTCTCCCCTCGTACCGCGATTTAGTGAGACCAATCTTCTTAAGGCCAGGAATGAAGTCACACAAAACTCAATGACATCCTCTGTTTGATGGCCCATGGAGATGCTTCCTTCAGGCCTAGCGCGGTTACGGACATATTTCTTTAGGACTCCCATGACCTCTCAAAGGGGAACATATTGTGTAGAAATACGGGGCCCAGCAGAATGACAATCTCGTCGACTAGATGAACTAGGACGTGCGTCATCATATTGAAGAAGGATGGTGGGAACACCAGCTCGAAACTGACAAGACATTGCGCCACATCACTCCTTAGCCTTGGTATGATTTCTGGATCGATCACCTTCTGAGAGATTGCATTGAGAAATGCACATAGCTTCACAATGGCTAATCGGGCGTTTTCCGGTAGAAGCCCCCTCCGTGCAACCGGAAGCAGTTGCGTCATAATCACGTGGCAGTCATGAGACTTTAGGTTCTGGAACTTTTTCTCTGCCATATTTATTACACTACGGGAAACAACTAATTTGCCATCAGGAGGCATCTTTGCCGTCAGCTTTTTGTCGGGCAGACGGCAAAGAAAGGGTTTGCCGTCATTAGCAGACGGCAAAGAAAAACAAACGGCAAAATAAACTTTGCCGTCTGCAAAAAAAATACAGACGACAAAGAGCTCACTTTGCCGTCTGTGTTTGTTTTGGCCGACGGCAAAGGTTCTTTGCTGTCTGTGATTTTTATGGTAGACGGCAAAGTGAGCTCTTTGCCGTCTGTATTTTATTTCGTAGACGGCAAAGAAAAAGCACACCACGCGGATCCATCACCCGGATCGATGACTTGGCGACATCTTAGATGCACATCGCACCTACTCTGAGCTATCGGTCGCACGCTCCCACCGACCGCCCCCACGCACGCACCCCCACGCACGCCCCCACCCACGATTCCATGACCGTACCTGCCCCACCCACGACTCCCATCTCCTTCTCCCCCGTACTCCCTCCTCTCTCCATCTCGCACACTGTCCCTCATCCCTCCTCCCTCGAGCAACCGCTAGCCTCTAGCCGACGCCCTCGAGCCCGTCCGTCCGCCGCGACGCCGAGCATCCTTCGTCCGCCTATCCATCTACCACCTCGCCAGCGCCGTGTGAAGCTCCACCTCGCGAGCTCGTCCTCACCCACTGGCCTTCCGCACCCCGGCTCCTACAGTCGCACACCCGAGCTTGTCCACGGCCCGAGCTCCTCCTCACCCGCCGTTCGTGCGCTCCGCCTCGCGAGCTCTGCCGCTAGAGCAGCCGTGAGCTCCACCTTGCGAGGTCCGCCGGTCGGGCGCCGCCCAACCCCGTCCTCCCTCGCGTGCCTCCTCGCGGTGCCGGAGCGACTCATCTCCTGAGCGCGGCTGGGCCAGAGCAGCGCGGCTGAGCAGTGCCATCACCGGTGGTCGAGCACCGGCCATCCTCGACCTTCCTCGTGTGCCTCCTCGCGGCACCAGAGGGAGGCAGCTCCCGAGCGCGGCTGGGACGCAGCGGCGCGGCTGAGCAGGGCCGGACGACGGGCAGCGAGCGGAGCACGGCAGAGCGGTGCATTGAGCGTCGGGGCCAGGCGACGGAGCGAACAGAGCGCTACAGTAGAGAATAAGGACCCGATTGATTTTTAGTTTTAGTTTTTAGGGTCCTTTGTGTTAATTTCCAGGATTATTCTGTAACAGTAGTTTCTTTAGGATCTTGTTTGTATTTTTTACTGGACTAACATTGAATGAAAGGCACTGAACATGGCTGGGCCTTTCCCTCTTAAAAAAGAAGAATAAACATAGGTAGTGCACAACATGCGTTGACTACATCCCTGGGAAGCTGTGTTCTTCTTTTAAAAAAAGTTGACCCCTTTCTTTGCTGTGTGTGATATACGAGGTTGACGGCAAATTTGTGAATAGCTTACAGCAAAGATGTATTCTGGCTTACGGCAAAAGTACTTTTCTTTGCCGTATGTGATTTATAAGGCTGACGGCGAAGCAGATTTGGCTGACGGCAAAGTCTTTGCCGTCTGGCCGATGAAAAGCTGACGGCAAAGTTTTCTTTGCCGACTTATCTTTGCCGTCTGAGTTTGCCGTCTGCTTCCTGACGGCAAAATCTTTGCCGTCTAGATTTAGGTCTTTGCCGTCTGTGATCCACAGACGGCAAACTACTGGTTTCCAGTAGTGTTATCCCTTTTATATTCGACGAGAAGTCAGACGGGACTTTCATACTGAGCAGGCATGCAAAGAAGATTTCCTTCTCTTCTTTGGTAAGAGCGTAGCTGGCAGGATCTTCATACTGCTTTGGAGGCATGCCGTCTTTTTCGTGCAAATGTTGCAGGTCCTCCCGTACCTCCGGTGTATCTTTTGTCTTCCCATACACGCCCAAGAAGCCTAGCAGGTTCATGCAAAGGTTCTTCGTCACGGGCATCACGTCGATTGAAGAGCGGACCTCTAGGTCTTTCCAGTAGGGTAGGTCCCAAAATATAGATTCCACATGGGTGCGCGTCCCTCATCGTCATTCGGAATAGATAGTCCGCTCGGACCCTTTCCAAAGATTACCTGTAAATCATTGACCATAGCAAGTACGTGATCACCGGTTGTGATGCCCGAGACCGACGTCCCAGAAGATTCCAGAAGATTCCAGATGTTCCGGGGTCTCCCGTGTGTTCTTTGTGCTTGCTTTATTTATTTTGCATTGCATCATATCATCATGCCATCATGTCATATTTTTATTTTTGCATCTCAACCTAAATAAATCGTGTGGACCTTCGGTTCATTTAAATCGAGGGAAGATGTCTTCTCTTTATAACATATAAAAGCCTCTCAATATTTAGGGAGCTATATAAATAAATATTCCATTGTTGGAATTACCATAACACACTTGCATATTTCCCCATGTCTATTTTCACTTCGAGCTTCTCCTTCCTTACCTTGCCAATAATTCTTTTTCCGTTGTTTCGAGGTCCTTCCAAAAACCCTCCAGCCATTTTAATTAAATTCCTCACATTTTTGTGAGCCCAGGGAATTTTACCTCATGCCCAAATTATGTCCCTATCCTTCCTTTCTTTTTCTCTCTTCTTGTTTTTTTCCCTTCTTTCTTTTTCTTCTGTAATTTGGGTAAACAGAAGAGAGCAGCCAGGCCAATAGGCCCATCTCCTTCCTCCCTCCTTGGCCCAAGGCCATTCAGGCCCAGCCGCCCAGTAGCCATCTCCTTTCTGGCCCATAGGCCCGATCTCCCCCCTAACCCTAGCCCACCTAGCGACCCCTCCCACCGAACCCCTTCGCTCCTGTTTCCCTCAGCGCCGCCGCCGCTTTTTCCCTCGATCCCCTCTTCCCGACTCCCTCTTCTTCCCTCGCTCGCCCAAACCCGCACTCAGCTCCCTCTGCCCGATCTCCCGCATCCTTCCCTCGCACCCCGCAGACATCGCTCCTCCGTCGCCAGTTCCTCGCCCGCACCTTTTTCCCGAGCCCCATCGCTCCTCTGCGGCTCCTCTGCCCTACGCCGAGCCGCCCGTCCCTGCCCCGTCCTCCTTCGGCCGTCCTAGCCAGCAGCACCGGGCCCCTTCCTTCCCGCGCCCGTGCCCGACCCCCTCTGGTTCTCCTCTGGCCGCCCCGATCTCCCTCCGTCCGTGGCCTCCCGAGCGCCTCCGTCTCCAGCAGCACCGCGCCCCGCCAGGCCCTTGCCTCGCCTCGCCATGGGAGCCGCCTCGCAGCTCCAGCCACGACCGCACTCTCCGGCGCCCAAGGCCGCCGCGCCTCAGCCACGCCCCAGTACCGGCTAGGGATCCCGCCTCCTCGCCATGGTCGACGACCACCGCGTCGGCCTCTCCAGCTCCAGCACCAGGGTCTTCCTCTCCGCGCCAAGCCGTGGTCTTCCCCGTGCTGCTTCCTGCGCACCCCGGGGCTCCATTCCGTCGACCATCAGCAGCTGCAACCACCTCGCCAAGTTGCCGCTGCCGTATTGTTATTTTGTGTTCTGTGCTGTTGTTTTGCCAAGGACTAGTGTACAGTTTCAGGTTTTCGCCAAGTTCCTCTACGGATATGAGTACGTCTACGAACCGTGACGAGTACGGCTACACGACGATACGTCCAAGTACCCCGACATCGATGACATGAACGACTACGAACGAACGACTACTCGGATCAAGTACCACTACCGTCGCGAGATCGAGAACCCCCAAGTACCACGACGACCGACCCGCCAAGTACCCCTTCGGATATGTCAAGTTCGACTACCGCCACGTGAACGACAAGTACATCTACGAACGGGAACAACTACACGTCGTCGCAAGTACCACGACACGTAACGTGAACGTCTACCGTCGCCGAAGACCCGTGAACAACTACTTCCTCTTCGGAAACGAGAACGACTCCTTCCTCTACGATCTCGAACCGCTCCGAGAACGTTTGTCTCGAAGGTATAACCCAGAGACCGTGACCCGTGTGATGCTTGTTGTGTGTATGAAATGTTCCCCTTGTGCTTCGTGTCCGTTTCGTCCGTTGTCATGTTCCTCGGTTGCCTCGTCGCCGACTCGTGGGAACCCGGCAATGGGATCACCCCATCATCTTGTTTGACTCGATCACTCCGCCTTTGCTTTCGCATCGGTCTCTCAACGAGTTACCGGTACCGAGATGTTGCGTCGCATCATTTTCGGATCGTTGTCGTGGCACCTTTCCTTCCACCACGGTGACAAATGCTTCTTATCTCTTCATGTTAATGTTAACCTTTTAATAAATCGCATAAACTTGATCATGTCATCCGCGTCATGTTAACAACATTATATGTTTAATTGTTGTTGCTTTAAATCACTAAACATGCTTATGGGGATTTTCCGGATATGTTTTTGTTTTTCCGGCCTCATTTAAAATGCCTAATAGTGTAGTTTTATTATGCTTCACCTCTTGCCATGTTAAAAACATTTAACCTTGTCTTGTAAATAACGTTAGTCAACTAAATAATTAAAAATGTGGTGTTTCGTCAATATGCAACTCGTTGCATATTGAGCTCCACTTAACTTGTAGTGTTGTTTGTGCACTTTGCCATGCCATGCATATTTAAACCGGACATGCATCATACTTGTTTGTGCATCGTATGCCATGTTTATGCTTGTGTGTTTACCGTGTTGTTTCTTCTTTCCGGTTGCTTCTCTTGTTAGCTTCAGTTTCGTTCCGGAGTTGTGAGGATTCGCTCGACTGTGTTGCTTCGTCTACTTCGTGGACTTGTTCTTCTCCCTTGCGGAATCCCAGGCAAGATGACCGAACCCGGATACCATTACTATTTTTGCCTATTGCTAGAAGTCTCGATCTATAGTTTTGCCTCGATGCCCATGCCTTTCTTGTCAGCCTCCTACTTATAACCATGACTATGTTTAACCACCTTACCTATGCAAACCGTTGCTTGGCTAAGTACGCTTCGCTCAGCCCTTCTTATAGCATTGCTAGTTGCAGGTGAAGATTGGAGATGCTTGCTTCATGTTGAAGTTTGGTTGGGTTATATCACACTATATATATGCTTAAAAATGAAATCATCTATATATTGGCAAGGGTGGAAGGCTAAGCCTTTTGCTTGGTGCTTTGTTCCACTCATGCCATTAGGAACCGTATAAACCGGTGTTATGTTCCTTGATTATGCGTTCCTAACACGGTTGGGGTGTATGGGACCCCCTTGATAAACCGCTAAGTGCTAAGTCTTTTCCAGCAAGTCCCAACATTGGTAATATTTGCCTAATAACTAATAAAACTTGCATGTGGACTAGCTATCCCTTTTATTTTAATTCAACAACCCCGGGCCAGTGCTCCACATGAGTGTTGGTCCGAAACGGGGGTTCTGCGGGGCCACCACGAGGAAACTCGAGGTTTGGTAAAAACCTGTAGAATCGCCCATCCGGTCGTGTCCTGAGACTAGATACGCGCGGCTACCTATCAGGGTGTCGACATGCCGGGAGGATTTGCTGGATTAGCCTTACCTTAGTTCGGTTTAACTTGAGCACGGGATTCCGAGAATACTCGGGTCTTCCCACCTATGGAGTTGCGACTCCGCGGATCGTGGGCTTGTAATGGGTCAAGTTGGAACACCCCTGCAGGGTTTGAACTTTCGAAAGCCGTGCCCGCGGTTATGTGGCAGATGGGAGCTTGTTAATATCCGGTTGTAGATAACTTGACACAATGTTTCTAATACACTACCAGCGTGTGTATCGTGACTGCCAATTTTCGAATAGGGATTCGGGAGTTGAACACGGTGGGGTTATGTTTGACCGGCTTTAGCTAGGATCACTTCGTGATCATCTTTCGACCGAGGCACTCCTCTTCTCGCTCTCTATTACGTATGTTAGTGCTAGTTGCTGCTGCAGACTCTTGTTGTTCCTTCACCTCTTGTTCTTCTTCAACCTTGTCCTCACCCAAGGCTTAAATAGTCATGTTACCCGGGAACGGGATTGCTGAGTCCTCTATGGCTCACAGTTACTTCACCACACCAAATGCAGGTTCAGCCGAGTTTGAAGCAGGAGTTGGATCAGAACTTTCGGGAGTTCGATGAAGAGTTTGGTTGTATGCTTGTGTCGTTTCGATGATCAGTAGTGGTTTCTACTAGGATTCGATCCTGACCTGTGGCTTTATGTTGTTTTGGTATCTTTCTTTTGGATCTTCACCCGTAATCGGGTTGTGATGTTTTGAATGATGTTTTGCTTATGTATTGTATTGCGTGAAGTGGCGAGTGTAAGCCAACTATCTCCTTTTGCAATTTAATCCCTCTTTTACATGAGTCGTGCAAAGATACCAAACTTGAGATCATTCTAGGATGGGCTTATACCTTTAAGTCGTGCCTCGACACGTAGGAGGTATAGTCCCATCCTGGGCATTACAAGTTGGTATTCAGAGCCTTCTCCGACCTAGAAGCCTTGACTGATTGATCGAATCATTGACGGTTGAGTCTAGGCACACACTGAAAATGTTTTGAATCCTATATTTATATCGGAGAGTAGGATTTCTTTGCTTCTCATCTCTTTTCATTCTGGTGAGGACTCCTGACGATTACTCTTGCCTCTTCTACTTTCAAAAATTGCACCAAATTTTTTTTAGGATCCCGCGAGTATTCTGGGATTGTTTCGATGTTCTTGTGACGAGGATATTGTTCTCCATGCCTCCTGTTCCCGGGGAGTTGAGCTTCGGGGTATTGTCGTCACAAGCATATTGCGGCAGTACTAAATACTTAAGACGGCCGACATCGAAAATCTCTCCTATACGGTTAGTGGCAAGATAACCCCGACATCACCCAGTACTGGGGAGGTAGTTTGAGAGTATTGCCATAGCTTGTATAGTGGATGCTTTTCGAAGGTCCGAGGTAAACAGTTTCCGAGAAAGACTGGTTATGTGTTGAAGGATGGATACACCTGGATGTAGGTTTAGAGTTGATTGCGCGGTGCTTCCCGTGTATCCCCAACACCTGATTGCATAACTGGAAACTTTCGGAAATCTATAGGTGGGTTCATCTAGTAGTTCTAGGCATTCTTCCAACGGATGCTCGATATGAAGTTTGGAGTTCTACATTGAGTTAACTGGTTTTATGGACTTGTTCTGATCGGGAGTTGCATCTTAAAGGGTCCTTGGCTATGCTGATCCGGGGATTGCAAAACCCTTTTGTAACACGTTCCATGAGCTTTCAGCACGAAGATGTCGAACGAGGCTTCTATCTTGTATTTGTTCTATCTGTTCCTTGTTCCTTCTTTTTTATTTACCTTTTCTTCTCCCAGTGGCTTCTCGACAAGTTGATGTACCTGCGGAATTCATCCGTTCAATTCTCTGTTCGGATGATATTGTGAAGATCATGTTGCATATCTATCCTTTGTTTTTATTTTGATTCTGGTATTCGAGTTGCTTCGATGTCAAATGTTGATTCCATACCTTTCTTAATCAATGTTCTCATATTTCTATGGGAGTGCTAGTCCTTCTTGTTCATCAAGATCTTCATGTTAATCCTTTCCAACCGGTGTGCTTTCTCTTCAAGTTATTCCATACGGACGTCGTTGAGAAATCCGACGTTTTGTCCGTTTCATTCATTCAAGTTGTCTTTGTTTTCCCCACCCTCCCACCCTTTTCTTCTTGGAGCCAGAAATTCTCAAATGAAATATCCATTTATTCATGTGACATTCCTTCATTCTTTTCCTTCAATGTTCTTATCCGGTGATTTATCGTGAAGATGCTCAAGAGCTTCAAGTTCATCATTCTTTGTTCTCGAATTCTTCCGGTGGATGTAATTCAAGATTTCGGTGTTGATCTTATCCTTTTCCTCATTTCACAATGCTTTCTTATTCCGGTGCACCAATTAATCATTCTCCTCTTGTTATTCATATCCGGAGTGCTGAAGATTCATAATTCCATTCTTAATCCGTTCAAGCAATTATTCTGAGAATTGTTATCTTATTCAAGCCATTAAATTCAACCGGTGCAATATCTCTTAAGCAATCTTTTCCAACGGTGATTTCTTTAGTGGGCCCTAACCCACAAGTCTTTTCCCAGGATCTTACCTGACTCTTCTATTTTTCTGGAGTATACTCAAATTCTTTTCAAAGTGTGACGTAAGAATGATTCCCATCAGTCACATGCCTTCTTCAAGATCGCTTTCAAATTCTTGTTCATCATTGGTTCAACCTTTTAATTCTTCATTCCGGAGTGCTCAACAATTCTTATGGCATTTCTCGTCGTCATTCTCAACAATTGAAGACCGAAGAAGTGTTTCTCCTAATCTTGGCCCGTTCTCTCAAGATTCGTGGTTCTAGCTTCATGCCATCCTCATTATTGTTCAGATTGTGAGGAATTCTTTTATACCATCCGGAGCATTTCATGAATTCTTTTTCTTTGTGATCCTCCGAAGGCCATCATTTCAGAAGATTCTTCGTTCTCAGTTTTCAACTTCGTCCTCCAAATATTCTTCATTGATATCTCTTCGTTCGTCTCCATATTCTTACGGTGGTTCTTTCAAGTTTACTCTTCCTTGTTATCGTATTAATTCATTTGTTCTTTCATAATCCTACCGGTGCTTCGTTGAAGATTTATCCAAGCTTGTGCGAGATCTCTCTTTAATTCTTTCCAACGAGAATAAGTTGTATGCCAAATCCTTTGGTTCTCATCAATTTAAATTGGTGAAGGATATGCATAACATAAATCTTATTCTTATTCCTTCAAGGTGATTTAATCCCTTCCTTCGGAGCTTGTTCATCATATCATATTCTCGGTTCTAAGTTGTTCATCTTGTTTTTCCGGAGCTCCAAGTTATTTCAATTATATCATTTCAAACCTCCATCTAATTCACCGCAGGCCTTGAATCATATTCTTTCATCTTTCACTTCTCATGCTTTCATTACCGGAGTTTTCATGATGGTTCATCATGTTTTAATTCATCCTTGAAGTCTTCATCAAGATTCTTGTTGGAGCTCAAGCTTTCTTCGTCATGCTTCCATTTGCAGTCCTTTCTACCTTATCTTTTCAGATGGTGTTATGTCATTTTGACAATTCCTTCATGTTTCATGATTCACGAGTTATCAAGAATGAGATATTTAAACCCATCATTGTCCTTGTTCAGGAGATCTTTCCAACCCTTCAATTTATTTGTTGGAGTAATCTTGGGTTGTATTTCACCTAAAAGCTTTCCCTAAGGATTGTTGCTATTGTGGTGCTTATAAATGACCCAAGTTCTTCATTTTCCATTCCGGTGAATAAGTTTATCGTCTCCTTGTTGATATCAATCCAATCAAATTGTTTTCCATTAGTGGCTGGTTGTCACCTCATAATTTTGAGATGCTTTCCATAAGCCCACATGAAGCTTATTCGTTTCGTTGTTGAATTTCCAACAATTCTGTTCAACCCTTCTTCGTAAGGATGCTCTTTCAAATGCATTCATGGGAGGAGTTGTCTTTTTCTTCTCCGTTCAATTCTTTCATTGAATTATATGCTATTCTTTCACTCCGGAGGCATTGTGATGTTGCTCTCTTCAAACCATCATCTCGTTTTTTTTTATCAAGATCATGTTCTTTCCCTTGCTTATCATTTAACCGGAGTATTATGTCCTCTTTCAAGCTCTCATCTTATCAAGTTTTGCCTATTTTTTCAACCAGAGTGCTGTCTGAATCTTTCTTACCCCTTGTGCCATTCTTTTAATTGTTCCGGAGGCTGTCTGTTGTTGTTTTTCATCAAGTATCACTCCATCTTCTCAAGTTCTTGCTTAATTCCTTCCATTTTCAGACGGAGTGCTGTCCAAATTATGTCATTCTTATTCCTTGGCTATACCATTGCGGTTTCTAATTCTTTTGTCATCCGTGAGCTCTTGTTTCATGTCTTTCAACTATCAAGGTTCTCGTAATGTTCCTTTTTCCTCTTTTTCCAACGGAGTGCTCTCAACTTCGTTCATCTCCGTGGTATTCTTCTTTCACTTGTTCAACCTCTCAAGGTTCCTGGTTTCACTCGTTTGTTAAAGAAGCAACTTTGTTTTACCTCTTCCTCTTCCGTTTTTACCCGGTGATATCTCTAGGATCTCGGGTCGAGATCCTCTGTTAGTGTGGGAGAGTTGTGACGCCCGAGACCGACGTCCCAGAAGATTCCAGAAGATTCCAGATGTTCCGGGGTCTCCCGTGTGTTCTTTGTGCTTGCTTTATTTATTTTGCATTGCATCATATCATCATGCCATCATGTCATATTTTTATTTTTGCATCTCAACCTAAATAAATCGTGTGGACCTTCGGTTCATTTAAATCGAGGGAAGATGTCTTCTCTTTATAACATATAAAAGCCTCTCAATATTTAGGGAGCTATATAAATAAATATTCCATTGTTGGAATTACCATAACACACTTGCATATTTCCCCATGTCTATTTTCACTTCGAGCTTCTCCTTCCTTACCTTGCCAATAATTCTTTTTCCGTTGTTTCGAGGTCCTTCCAAAAACCCTCCAGCCATTTTAATTAAATTCCTCACATTTTTGTGAGCCCAGGGAATTTTACCTCATGCCCAAATTCTGTCCCTATCCTTCCTTTCTTTTTCTCTCTTCTTGTTTTTTTCCCTTCTTTCTTTTTCTTCTGTAATTTGGGTAAACAGAAGAGAGCAGCCAGGCCAATAGGCCCATCTCCTTCCTCCCTCCTTGGCCCAAGGCCATTCAGGCCCAGCCGCCCAGCAGCCATCTCCTTTCTGGCCCATAGGCCCGATCTCCCCCCTAACCCTAGCCCACCTAGCGACCCCTCCCACCGAACCCCTTCGCTCATGTTTCCCTCAGCGCCGCCGCCGCTTTTTCCCTCGATCCCCTCTTCCCGACTCCCTCTTCTTCCCTCGCTCGCCCGAACCCGCACTCACCTCCCTCTGCCCGATCTCCCGCATCCTCCCCTCGCACCCCGCAGACATCGCTCCTCCGTCGCCAGTTCCTCGCCCGCACCTTTTTCCCGAGCCCCATCGCTCCTCTGCGGCTCCTCTGCCCTACGCCGAGCCGCCCGTCCCTGCCCCGTCCTCCTTCGGCCGTCCTAGCCAGCAGCACCGGGCCCCTTCCTTCCCGCGCCCGTGCCCGACCCCCTCTGGTTCTCCTCCGGCCGCCCCGATCTCCCTCCGTCCGTGGCCTCCCGAGCGCCTCCGTCTCCAGCAGCACCGCGCCCCGCCAGGCCCTCGCCTCGCCTCGCCATGGGAGCCGTCTCGCAGCTCCAGCCGCGACCGCACTCTCCGGCGCCCAAGGCCGTCGCGCCTCAGCCGCGCCCCAGTACCGGCTAGGGATCCCGCCTCCTCGCCATGGTCGACGACCGCCGCGTCGGCCTCTCCAGCTCCAGCACCGGGGTCTTCCTCTCCGCGCCAAGCTGTGGTCCTCCCCGTGCTGCCTCCTGCGCACCCCGGGGCTCCATTCCGTCGACCATCAGCAGCTGCAACCACCTCGCCAAGTTGCCGCTGCCGTATTGTTGTTTTGTGTTCTGTGCTGTTGTTTTGCCAAGGACCAGTGTACGGTTTCAGGTTTTCCCCAAGTTCTTCTACGGATATGAGTACGTCTACGAACCGTGACGAGTACGGCTGCACGACGATACGACCAAGTACCCCGACATCGATGACATGAACGACTACGAACGAACGACTACTCGGATCAAGTACCACTACCGTCGCGAGATCGAGAACCCCCAAGTACCACGACGACCGACCCGCCAAGTACCCCTTCGGATATGTCAAGTTCGACTACCGCCACATGAACGACAAGTACATCTACGAACGGGAACAACTACACGTCGTCGCAAGTACCACGACACGTAACGTGAACGTCTACCGTCGCCGAAGACCCGTGAACAACTACTTCCTCTTCGGAAACGAGAACGACTCCTTCCTCTACGATCTCGAACCGCTCCGAGAACGTTTGTCTCGAAGGTATAACCCAGAGACCGTGACCCGTGTGATGCTTGTTGTGTGTATGAAATGTTCCCCTTGTGCTTCGTGTCCGTTTCGTCCGTTGTCACGTTCCTCGGTTGCCTCGTCGCCGACTCGTGGGAACCCGGCAACGGGATCACCCCATCATCTCGTTTGACTCGATCACTCCGCCTTTGCTTTCGCATCGGTCTCTCAACGAGTTACCGGTACCGAGATGTTGCGTCGCATCATTTTCGGATCGTTGCCGTGGCACCTTTCCTTCCACCACGGTGACAAATGCTTCTTATCTCTTCATGTTAATGTTAACCTTTTAATAAATTGCATAAACTTGATCATGTAATCCGCATCATGTTAACAACATTATATGTTTAATTGTTGTTGCTTTAAATCACTAAACATGCTTATGGGGATTTTCCGGATATGTTGTTGTTTTTTCGGCCTCATTTAAAATGCCTAATAGTGTAGTTTTATTATGCTTCACCTCTTGCCATGTTAAAAACATTTAACCTTGTCTTGTAAATAACGAGAGTCAACTAAATAATTAAAAATGTGGTGTTTCGTCAATATGCAACTCGTTGTATATTGAGCTCCACTTAACTTGTAGTGTTGTTTGTGCACTTTGCCATGCCATGCATATTTAAACCGGACATGCATCATACTTGTTTGTGCATCGTATGCCATGTTTATGCTTGTGTGTTTACCGTGTTGTTTCTTCTTTCCGGTTGCTTCTCTTGTTAGCTTCGGTTTCGTTCCGGAGTTGTGAGGATTCGCTCGACTGTGTTGCTTCGTCTACTTCGTGGACTTGTTCTTCTCCCTTGCGGAATCCCAGGCAAGATGACCGAACCCGGATACCATTACTATTTTTGCCTATTGCTAGAAGTCTCGATCTATAGTTTTGCCTCGATGCCCATGCCTTTCTTGTCAGCCTCCTACTTGTAACCATGACCATGTTTAACCACCTTACCTATGCAAACCGTTGCTTGGCTAAGTACGCTTCGCTCAGCCCTTCTTATAGCATTGCTAGTTGCAGGTGAAGATTGGAGATGCTTGCTTCATGTTGAAGTTTGGTTGGGTTATATCACACTATATATATGCTTAAAAATGAAATCATCTATATATTGGCAAGGGTGGAAGGCTAAGCCTTTTGCTTGGTGCTTTGTTCCACTCATGCCGTTAGGAACCGTATAAACCGGTGTTATGTTCCTTGATTATGCGTTCCTAACACGGTTGGGGTGTATGGGACCTCCTTGATAAACCGCTAAGTGCTAAGTCTTTTCCAGCAAGTCCCAACATTGGTACTATTTGCCTAATAACTAATAAAACTTGCATGTGGACTAGCTATCCCTTTTATTTTAATTCAACAACCCCGGGCCAGTGCTCCACATGAGTGTTGGTCCGAAACGGGGGTTCTGCGGGGCCACCACGAGGAAACTCGAGGTTTGGTAAAAACCTGTAGAATCGCCCATCCGGTCGTGTCCTGAGACTAGATACGCGCGGCTACCTATCAGGGTGTTGACACGCCGGGAGGATTTGCTGGATTAGCCTTACCTTAGTTCGGTTTAACTTGAGCACGGGATTCCGAGAATACTCGGGTCTTCCCACCTATGGAGTTGCGACTCCGCGGATCGTGGGCTTGTAATGGGTCAAGTTGGAACACCCCTGCAGGGTTTGAACTTTCGAAAGCCGTGCCCGCGGTTATGTGGCAGATGGGAGCTTGTTAATATCCGGTTGTAGATAACTTGACACAATGTTTCTAATACACTACCAGCGTGTGTACCGTGACTGTCAATTTCCGAATAGGGATTCGGGAGTTGAACACGGTGGGGTTATGTTTGACCGGCTTTAGCTAGGATCACTTCGTGATCATCTTTCGACCGAGGCACTCCTCTTCTCGCTCTCTATTACGTAAGTTAGTGCTAGTTGCTGCTGCAGACTCTTGTTGTTCCTTCACCTCTTGTTCTTCTTCAGCCTTGTCCTCACCCAAGGCTTAAATAGTCATGTTACCCGGGAACGGGATTGCTGAGTCCTCTGTGGCTCACAGTTACTTCACCACACCAGATGCAGGTTCAGCCGAGTTTGAAGCAGGAGTTGGATCAGAACTTTCGGGAGTTCGATGAAGAGTTTGGCTGTATGCTTGTGTCGTTTCGATGATCAGTAGTGGTTTCTACTAGGATTCGATCCTGACCTGTGGCTTTATGTTGTTTTGGTATCTTTCTTTTGGATCTTCACCCGTAGTCGGGTTGTGATGTTTTGAATGATGTTTTGCTTATGTATTGTATTGTGTGAAGTGGCGAGTGTAAGCCAACTATCTCCTTTTGCAATTTAATCCCTCTTTTACATGAGTCGTGCAAAGATACCAAACTTGAGATCATTCTAGGATGGGCTTATACCTTTAAGTCGTGCCTCGACACGTAGGAGGTATAGTCCCATCCTAGGCATTACACCGGTATGCATGGCGGGCTTCTTCCGGTGATCTGCCTCGCCTTTGAAATGATCGCCTTTCTTTCGACATTATTGATTGCTCGGAAGAAATCGACGATGCCCCAGGTACACATTCTTCCTGCATCTGTCCAGGTATATACTTTGGGTGTCATCTAAACAGTGCATGCATGCCTGGTATCCCTTGTTTGTTTGTCCTGAAAGGTTACTGAGAGCAGGGCAATCATTGATGGTTATAAATAGCAACGCATGTAGGTCAAATTCCTCCTGGTTGGCCTCATCCCACGCACGTACACCTTGTCCATTCCACAGCTGTAAAAGTTCTTCAACTAATGGCCTTAGGTACACATCAATGTCGTTGCCGGGTTGCTTAGGGCCTTGGATGAGTATTGGCATCATAATGACCTTCCGCTTCATGCATAGCCAAGGAGGAAGGTTATAGATACATAGAGTCACGGGCGAGGTGCTGTGATTGCTGCTCTGCTCCCCAAAAGGATTAATGCCATCCGCGCTTAAACCAAACCATACGTTCCTTGCGTCACCTGCAAACTCCTCCCAATACGTTCTCTCAATTTTTCTCCACTGCGACCCGTCAGCGGGTGCTCTCAACTTCCCGTCTTTCTTATGGTCCTCTGCGTGCCATCGCATCAACTTGCCATGCTCTTTGTTTCCGAACAGACGTTTCAACCATGGTATTATAGGAGCATACCACATCACCTTGGCAGGAATCCTCTTCCTAGGGCGCTCGCCGTCAACATCACTAGGGTCATCTCGTCTGATCTTATACCGCAAGGCACCACATACCGGGCATGCGTTCAAATGCTCGTACGCACCGTGGTACAGGATGCAGTCATTAGGGCATGCATGTATTTTATGCACCTCCAATCCTAGAGGGCATACAACCTTCTTTGTTGCGTACGTACTGTCGGGCAATTCGTTATCCTTTGGAAGCTTCTTCTTCAATATTTTGAGTAGTTTCTCAAATCCTTTGCCAGGGACACCATTCTCTGCCTTCCATTGCAGCAATTCCAGTACGGTACCGAGCTTCGTGTTGCCATCTTCGTAATTGGGGTACAACCCTTTTTTGTAATCCTCCAACATGCGATCGAACTCTAGCTTCTCCTTTTCACTTTCGCACTGTCTCCTTGCATCAACAATGACCCGGCGAAGATCATCGTCGGGCACAACATCGTCTGGTTCCTCTTGACCTTCAGCAACTTCCCCCGTTGCAGCATCACCATATTCCGGGGCACATAGTTGTCATCATCCTCTTCTTCTTCGTTGTCTTCCATCATAACCCCTATCTCTCTGTGCTTGGTCCAAATATTATAGTGTGGCATGAAACCCTTATAAAGCAGGTGGGTGTGAAGGGTGCTCGAGTCGGAGTAAGACCTCGTATTCCCACAGATAGTGCATGGACAGCACATAAAACCATTCCGCTGGTTTGCCTTAGCCACTTTGAGAAAATTATACACGCCATTAATGTACTCTGAGGTGCGTCTGTCACCTTACATCCATTGCCGGTTCATCTACTTGTATTTATATATAAAGTGTGTCAAAAACCATTACAAAACATCATGGATACATAAGTGATCAAATTAATATAAGTTCATCATCACATTAATTATATTCAAAGTACATGCATATATAGCTCACCACGGTGGTGCCGGCGACGAGATCGGCGCGGGCGATCGACGACGGTGAAGACAGGAACGGGACGTACGACAGACCGCTCAACCTAGCCAAATCTCGGAGAAAATGGAGCTTCGAGAGGAGAAAGTTTAACTAGTGTGGCTCGGGCATTTCATCGAGCATCTCATGTGCATATATGGGTGGTAAGCTAGAGCACCACACAACTCCCCTCGCCGGCCAGAAAAAACAGAGCAGTGTGGGCTCGCCGGCGATGGGGTATATATAAGCAAACAATTGGTCCCGATTCGTTACAGGAACCGGGTCTAAAGGCCACCCATTTGTCCGGTTCCTGTTACAAATCGGGACCAATGGGTGTGGGCCAGGAGCGAGGCCCTTTGGTCCCGGTTCGTGCCTGGAACCGGGACAAATGGGCCCAGACCAACCGGGACAGATGCCCAACGAGGCCCGGCCGGCCCCCTGACCGCACGAACCGGGACGTATGCACCCATGGTCCCGGTTCGTGAATGAACTGGGACTAATGAGCTCGAAAAGCCCGAACCAAAACCCTGTTTTCTACTAGTGTTGGAACCCATATCGGCCACAATCAACAACCATTTTAATGGTTTAAATATCAAGCTTGTCTCACTCTATTTCGTCTTCTTCAGCCACTGTCTTCATGTCTCCGCCTCCCAATCCAAATTCGTCATCTATGTCAATGGCACATCTCACAATCTCCTGAAATGTAACTGCCTGAAAACCTATCGGGCAACCTCGTCTAACTCTTATCCATACTCTATCTTTTCATGAACAAGCACTCTACATGTGAACCAAAATAGTACTAGAAATGTAAAATATAACAACATAACCACATTAGCTACAAATCATTATATATGCCGTGTCCGTAAACACCTCAATCATGAAAGGAATCAGGCCGGCTATGTCAATCATTTTCAACCAATCCACCCGACATGATAAACTAATTGATCTACTCATTTTCGTTTAAATTAGGCTTATATTTATCAAAATAATAATCCTACAATACCCCATACATATGCCACATTGCCACTTTATTTTCAAAAGAAAACTTGCACTTTATCAAGCTAAACCCGGAGCTTGCCATATGTAATTATTTTATACAGTCTTCATAGAACAGTATTTGAAGAGAGTCATCATAGAACTGTATATCCTTGGAAAACATTGTAATACTAAAATATAATATACAAGTCCTGCTGATGTATGTATCAATATGCAATAACATTATAATGTACTCGCTCCGTAAAGAAATATAAGAGCATTTAGATCACTACTCTAGTGATCTAAACATTCTTATATGTCTTTATAGAGGGAGTATATTTTACTACATGCATATTATATTCAAATCACAAAACCGAATGCTACATTGTAGGCCAAGCCAGTTTTCAAATCATAAATCGAATGCTATATGTATATTTTTCTTCCACATTTCCACAAACACTTGAAGTGCACATCTAGCCATCAAGTACTCCAAGCAAATTAATGGAGAGACACTAGTAATGAGGTAACGACAGAGGGGGAATAATTCTTACGGCATGTACATTGGTTGATAGATAGTCTTATCTTAAGTCATGCATGTAATTTAGAGATGACAAAAATACGTTTCTACAATGAATCATCTATTAGTCTTAACTTCAATAACTAGCTATTCCAAAAAATGTGGTGAGACATATTATACTAGAGATAATCTCTTGTCGTCTCTTAAATTTTCTTATAACTTCTCTCTCCTCCACCTCATCATTTATCCGACATGGTAATCCTAAGATAGAACCATTGTACATACCCTAAGGTAACTGTTTGAGGACGGCGCACCGGCCGAACATTGGGCCGGACGCATCCACGCACGCTCGCCTCAGCCATACACCAAACGACGCGAGGAAACGGGGCCACCCCCGCTGTCTTCAACCTCGCGCGGATCTCGCCCCCATGACGCCGCATCTCTACCCCTCTCCCCCCCGCCACGCGGATCTCCACCATTGCAGCGTGTGGAGCAGCTCGCTGTCGGTCATGGATGTAGGTTGCGGCCCAGCTCGTCTTCCCACCTCCTTTTTCTTCCTTCTCCTCCGCCCCCTCTCTTCCTTTTTTGCTGCAACCGGCGACAAGCCATACGTCAGGAGGACCGAGGTGCCTGTGCTACAACCATGGCGACCCAGAGCAGCTGCAACCGCGGCACTGGGAAGAGTTGCAAACAGCATTTTCCCGTGCTACAACCATGGACACAAAAAGCTACGTCCAGTAGATAAAAAAGCTTCAACCAGACAACGGAATACAGGAAAAGTTACAACTGTTTTGCAAAAAGTTTCAACCTGCAGATGAAAAAGCTTCAACCAGCAGAGGAGGGGACACGCTGGGGAGGGAGCTGCAATCACGTACTGGCACTGCAGCTGCAAACGGCAATGCTCGTGCTACAACCATGAATGCAAAAAGCTACATCTATTAGATAAAAAAGCTTCAAACCATACTTCGGAACACATGAAGAGCTGCAACCGTTTTAACAAAAGCTTCATCCAGCAGATGAAAAAGCTTCAACCAGAGATTGAAAATCTTCAGCCAGCCATTTCAAAAGTTTCAATAGATTTTTTAGGTACACGTGAAAAGTTGCAACCGTTTAAAAAAAAGCTTCATCCCGCAAATGAAAAAGCTTCTACCAGAGACCGAGAAAGCTTCAACAAAAATGTTGGAACCTGCGACGATGTCATTTTTGCTGGAACCAGCGGCATCGTTTGCTACAACCAGCGACTCAATTTGTTGCGACCGAGAAATTTTGCTGCATGCATGGATCTGGCGAGAAACACGAGAAAAGACAGCGGCGACCGGCGGGGTGTGCGGCATCCAGCAGCGCGGGAGCGGCGGAGAGAGAGGGATGCAGGTGAGGGCGTGGTTGCCGGCGGGCCTGGAGGACGTGCAAGCGACAAGGAGCAGCGCCGCGCAGCGCGGGGAGGAAGAAGGAGAGAGGGGAGTCAACGCGCGCAATCGGACGGCTGCTCGCTGGATTTGGCGGCTGGGATTTGACCGGCCGAACCGCTTGGGCCGGCGCGCCGGCGCCTAGCTTCGCCCATACCCTAATGGGTTGAAAGACTTTCCTGGTGTTGACGGTGAGAGCAAGATCTCATTGGCAGGATTGGGGGGTCGATTGCGGCATAGCTCGATGGGGTTGGAGAAGGTGGAACCCTAGGCGTCTGTTGCGGCAGTAGACCTTGCGCCCCTCTGCTACTGCAGCTGCTTCTCTCAACTCACGCGGCTGCTGTCGCAGCTGCTTCCCTTCCACCATGCTGCCACACTGCCACCGCCGCCGCAAAGGACAAGCCTGCCGTTGCCGCCGCGATGAACAAGCGAGCCGCTGCCCCCACAAGGAAGAGGGCCCTCTCCGACGTGCCCTCCGCCTTCCGCCACTCGCTTTGACGGAAATAACTAATCAGGCCACCGGCGCCACCGTAAGGAATGCGTCGGCCGCCGCTAGGGGAGATTAGATTCGGGGAGACGCAGGAATCGTACGGTGACTTGCTTTTTTGCATATTACTCGTTGGTTGCTATTTGTGCCCTCGATACAAACTCGTGAGTGTGCAACACATAGGCCTATCGTAACCAACGGAAAAAATAGCGCGCTATGTAAAATAGCGTGGCCCTTCTCCAAATGCTATACAAGTTATTGCGTGCTATTTGCGTGCTATATTCAAAATAGCGTTTTGGAAAAAATGTCAAATATATCATAGAAATTAAGGATTTCGACGTCTAAAATTTTGTCTAGGAGCTATACATGCATACCGCTGGTGTACACATTATGACATTAGATGTACTTAAGAGAATTCTTCTTGTTTTCGTCCAGAAAAATGCACTATTTCCATCCTAGATGGGTCTATTGTTGCGTTGCATTGGGCCGATGCCCGATGGGCTGCTATGGGCTGAGTGTCTGCCGTATTTCTATCGCTCCATGCCAAAAACGCTAAAACGTTTTTGCGTTTAGCGTCGTTATAGCATGCTATAACGTGAATAGCGGCATAGTGTGTGAAATGGGTAAAACGTAACGTGACACCCTTAAATATGCTATAGCGAAGTTTAAACGCCGAAATAGCGCGCTATTTGTTTCGTTGATCGTAACCAAGCATTAATTAACTAGTTGCAATTAGTACATCTACAGCCACCAAACCACTTGGTGACAAAATATCTGGTAGAAAATGGTATATTTTCCTGTAGTATAAACAGATTCACTTACTTGCTGATTACTTTCACATCTGTCATCTCCATTTTCGTTAGGAGAAACGACAGTTGAAACTCACTGCGTAAACAAGTTCAGTGTTTACTCATTGCAAGTAGACCATAGCCAAACCTCTCCAACTAGAAAAAGATGGAGCTTACAAACAAGGTTTAATGCATACAAAATTAGATAGCCATACAAAAGGTCCAGGTTTCTTATTTCCAATACAATGTGCAGTTTTCACTAGGCGAAAAATCAGAAAAAGCATTGTAAGTGCGTGCTTCGTAACATAGTAAATTTCAGATACAGGTTTCATAACGTAGCCATCCAACACCTGTTCGTTTGTGCTGAGGGTAGTCTTCTGAATAGTATAGCTTTTAAGTTGTGTCGGTCGCTATCTCGATGATAACAGAAGGTAAGAATGGAGCACTCAGGGCCAAAAGGGAAGAAATAAAGAAGCGGAACTAATGCATCATCAATTTGAGATACAAGGTACATAAGTGTAATTTAGATATGGGAGGTCTGGACAATATTTCACCTGTTTTATGGTGCAACTGTTGCAATAGATTGGGAGCGATCTTGATTCAGATTTCGTAGTTGTGTTTTTTCTTTTCCACATAGGTGAAGGTGAAGGGCATTTCTCTGAAAGAGTAAGCATGATGATCTACTATGCTATGGTAATGCAAATGATCGTGGCAATATGATGAACCGAGGAGCTCTTCGGTAGCAGGGGAATCGACAATACATATACTAGTCATCTACCCATGCACCTGCATGGTCTAGATTGTATACGGATACACAATTATTTAGAAAAATATTTACATCTGATGATATGCAAGTCTGTAATTTTCAGATATCATACCACCGCACAAATTCTAATTTATTCAAACAATAAAAATAATTGGCATGTACTTCCTCCGTTCCTAAATATAAGCATTTCTAGAGATTACAATAAGGACTACATACGGAGCAAAATGAGTGAATCTACACTCTAAACTACTCCCTCTGTCTCATAATGTAAGATGTTTTTTGACACTACAGTAGAGTCAAAAAACGTATTACATTATGGGACGGAGGGAGTATGTCTTTATACATTTATATGTAGTTCACAATGAATTCTAGAAAGACATATATTTAGGAACGGGTATATTATTTCAACCTTCACTATTTGCATGCGTGGTTTTTCTAGTGTAAGTGGACATGCAAGTTAGCTTTTTCCCAAATTGGGATGTATGATATTTTTAGCTTGCGGCATGAAGATTTTTTTAGTTGTACATGTCAAACTAATTTGTTTTTGTACATGAAGAAGGTACGCGCCTTTTCTGGGAACTTTGATGAGGGTATTGAGGACTCTTTTTGTTTCTGAACATGGGAGTTTAAATTTGATTTTTTTTATTTGTAAAATTTTATTTCGGGTACATGGTGAGAACACCTTTTTTAGGTGATTAAATCTCTACGTAAGGGTGGATTTTTTTTTGTACAATGCTAACGCCCATACGTGTGGTGGAAGCCAAACCCGCCCACACGCCCTATAACACACAGACTGCGTCACGTCATCACATGCATGCATGTGGGAATCTTTTTAGATTTTTAGTTTTTAAAATGTTTTATATCAAAATGAAAAATCTGATTGAAGATCCGTTTTCATCATTAAATCCCTCGCGACGAGATTTTCGAAACTAGATCTCATATCAATGTATTTTGATGAATTTTTTTTGTGTTAAAAGTTGCCATGTCCATTGCACATGAATTGCCATGATGTTTACACTGAAGTTGTCATGATATGTTTGAGCTATTTTCTTCTACATTTAAAAGTAAATTTTGACATATTATTAAACGGGAATTAAGAAACTAGACTTGCCATGCACCATAAACTAAAATTGCCATGATACATGTGCTTAAAATTGTCATGGTTTATACAAAAAAATATTTTAGTGGTCAAAGTACTGGAATTGCCATCATAAAAAAACTAAAATTGTCATGCTCTACAAACTAAAATGGGAAACATTTCCCACCCGTGCGTCGGCCGAAGCTTCGGCCGGTCGTGCGGGACGCGTTCGATCGGGCGATATCCAACGTACCATTTTTTTACTCGGGAAACAGCTGGACTAGACCATGTGGCCCGCTCCACCAAACATTCCTTATCTTTTTCTTCTTCCTCCGTCCGCATCACTTCACACAGGTTAGCTTTTTTCTTTTATGGAGTGCTGCAACCAGCCGCGGGAAATGCTACATCCGACGCGAGGGATGCTACAACCCATAAACTTTTTGGCTAGAACCAACTACTGTATTTGGTCGCTGATGTTTATTTTTGCTGGAACAAGTGTTTTGTTTTGCTACTACCGGCGGCTTCATTTGCTACTACCGGCGACAACTTTTTTTTGCCACATCGTCCGCGAAGATGATGCAACCTCGACGACGGGCAACAACGTTTTTTGCTGGAAACTATGAAGTTTTTTGCTACCACCAGCTACAGGGTTTGTTACCACCAGCTACAGGGTTTGTTACCACCATACACAACGGTCGACCTATGTTTATTTTGTTTTTGGTACAACCACGTCATTTTTTTGCTGCAACCGGCAACCACAAAAGCTACATCCAGCTAACATTTTTGCTACAATGACGACAGCGGGCGGCAGCGGTAAGCTTTTTTTGCTGGAAACGGTATTTTTTTTTTTGCTACAACCGGCATCGTTTTTTGATGGAACCAGCAAGAGCCTCAGGCAGGCACACGGCGAGGTACAGGGCGAGCTCAATGAAAGGTGTTGCGGCTAGTGGACGACACCACTGGAGCTGCCGCCCGGTGGCTGGCACCACCGGACCTCCGGCCATCTCCCCGGAGCTGCAACCACAAGTGCATGTTGTTGCATGCATGGAGCTGGCGAGAAACGCCGGCGGCGACCGGTGGTGACCGACGGCGAGCGGCGACGAGGGTGGCGACCGGTGGTGACCGACGGCGAGCGACGGCGAGGGCGGCGACCGGTAGTGACCGATGGCGAGGGGTGGCGACCGGTTGCGGTTCTTCAAGGTTTGCTACATCGGTCATCCATGGCGAGTCTTGGCCGCGGCGTTGCTTTGTTTTCTTTCTCTGGTTTTTATTGGATGCGCTTTACTTGGAAAGAAAACGATTCGCAGGATTTGATGATTAAATATAATCTAATCAAACGACCCAGCGGTGTCCGGTTGAATCGATTGCGCCGGTGCGCCGGCGCTGATTAGTCGCCAACTGAAATTGCCGCATGGCAACTTTAGTTTAAGCACTATGGCAACTACAGTGTAAACATCATGGCAACTTTTGGGCAAAAAAAATTTCGTCGAAACATATCAACATGGGGTCTAGTTTTGAAGATCTCATCGAGACGAATTTACTGTTGAAAACGGATTTTTAATTTGATTTTTTAATTAGAAGATAAAACAGTTTTAAGCCAAAAACCAAAAAGATTTCTACTGATGTCATCTATTCATACATGGCAAAATAAGTGGTGATGAAGGCGCGTGGGCGATGTGCAAACGCCCATATGTATGGGCGTTAGTTTTTTCGTTTTTTTTTGAATTGTTTGAATTGCTTACCACATGTGTCACGTGGTACGTAAGGGTGGATTTTAATAAGGCATGAGTCTCCTCTTTTTCTTGAGTTGTAATATGAAAGGTCTCTCTCTTTCTAACCTTTGACGTGGGTATTGTGTTTTTTTTCAGGTGTAATAACGCATGACTCTCTCATTTTTTTTGTATATACGGGTGGGTTTAATCCCAATATCTGTACGTGCAGGTCGTTGTGATCTTGTATCGTGGCCAAGGCACTCTGGCCTGGTACCAAACGTACTCTGCCGCCGGCTGAATACAGGTTTCCAAGATCCAATCTTGCCATTGTACTTTCATCCCGCCGAAGCCTTTCCGTCCTGCCAGGTATGCCGGTGCTGCTAGCTAGCTACCCTTTCTTGCATGTAGTTGGGGACTGGTTGCATCTACGTGCACGCGATCTCTGTTGACTTCTCTTTATTTGTTGTGTACGCAGACCCTGCTAGGATGGGTCGCGAAAGGCCGAGCAGGTTTGATCAGGGTAAGGATAATGCTAAGACCTCGAAGCTTCATGCCATGGGCGAATCCGGAGGCTCATCAAGCAGCAGACGCGACAAAGATCGGTCAGCTCATGCACCGCCTAGCCGGTCCGGCAGCATGTCCAACGAGGTGGGGTACGTCCGTTCATCGCCCATGTTAGCCCAGCAGGTAGCACATGACACCAGGTAAAAAGAAAACTCTGTTACCTTATAAATATATAGCCCATATACAATGAGACACCCCTAATTTTCTTGGAAGCACACCCGGCCGTATAACCAGGCTCTGCCCAACATCACGCAAGTGTAGCCCAGCCGTAGCAACTTGCCTGCTCGACGATGTGCTTGGTTGCCTTGCTCTTTGGCCTTCGTCTGCATCCCGGTAAGCCCTGCTCTATTTGGTAACCGAAGTGCTGTGCACACGACCTGTGCATACACGATTCACACACGACATGATTTGGGTCCTAAAGATTTACAAAACGAGGCAACCCAAGGGTGCGTAGTTGTGTTGTAGTGCGCAGAGTGCATGAATTTATCGTGTGTGTAGTAGTGCTCATTTGGTAATTGCACTATTTAAGATAACTAAGGACGGCTGGAAGCGACACCATGTCCCATACCCCCTCTCTTAACTAATATAAGAGTGTTTAGAACACTAAATCTCCCTCTGTTAACTAATATAAGAGTGTGTGTTCTAAACACTCTTATATTAGTTAACAGAGGGAGTATGTTTTATAATGGATGTGTTTAGGACTCATATAGATGTAAAATAACTATGTCACCTCTAAATATGACATTAATATTGTTTGTGGCCTTTCTATTAGTTCCTTGAACACTAGCTTGTTATGCTAACCACGTCGGGTTTTTCTTCCGAGTCTGCTAACCACGTGGGGTAATCCTAGTTTAACGTGTCTACCTAACCATGTTATTTTTTGAGACAATTTTTTTTTTTTGAAACAAATCCACCTAACCACGTGGGGCAACCCTGCTTTAATGGCCGTTCAAGAGCCCAGACAGCGTGTTTGGTTGGGGGTATTTGCAGCTAGGGAATGGGAATTAAAGGGGTACGAGACTTCAAATCTATTGTTTGATTAGAGGGATTGGGAATTCATAAGGGAATAGTCATGGGACTTGAGGCTCCAACTCCCACCGTTTTATTAACAGGGGAGGGGGTGGGAGTTGGTAGGGAATTGTTTTAGTGAGTCAATCTTAACCGTTCATCATAACTTACATTAACTTCCCTTGTCTATTCCCTCGTCAATTCCCACGAACCAAACAAGGGAATACAACTTTTCCTCAAATCCTCGCACATAACTCCTATCATGCACCAAACAGAGGATTGGGAATAAAACGACTCATCCCATGTCTAATCTCAATACAACTCCCTGCTCTAAACTCCCATTCCCCTTCCCAAATATTGCCAAACACGCTGAGAAAGTTGGATTTCTGTTGGGCTCGTACGTCCAGACTCTGTGCACGAGCATGCAACACATAAAGCACACTCTTTTTTTTTGCAGGGTGAAAGAAATCTCCATTATGTTCACGGGGCTTTTCAGCCACAGCCAGGTTTACAAAAAGTCCATACCAGCAGTAAGCCATACTGCCGTACGCAGTGTACTACGGCCATAGGCGGCCAACTCATGGCTAACAATGTTCTGAGAGCGGCTACAGTGAATAAAAGAAATTTCCCAAGTAGCGAGACTTGCCATCCTACGGATTTCCTCTACTAGAGCACGATGAACCGATCTATCCCGCTGACGTCCAGTAAGCATGGTCACCGCCTCCGTACTATCCATTTCGACCATGATCGGTATGTTCGTCCGATATAAGGCCAACTCTAGGCCTTCTCTGCACGCCGCTAGTTCCGCCTCGAGGGCATTATCACATGTGTGAAGCTCCGTGCATGCGCTATAGATGATCTCGCCTCTATCATCTCGGAGGATCATACCACCGGACGCCGCGCCCGTGGCCGCAATATAACTCCCGTCGGTGTTCAACTTTGCCCAGCCCGGCACAGGGGGGCCCAGCTCATGCTCGCCTTGTTCTCCATGCGCACTTGGGCGCATTGTGGTGAGGTAATAACCACCATCTTTCCCTTCTCTAGATCGCCCTTGGGATGTTGTTGTATGCACAAAAGTGAGTTGATGTACCCGTGCAAAAAACGTCTGGAAGCTTCGGCGGGGGGTGGTGGCTTGGCGTGTGTGATCTTGTTGCGGACATGCCATATTCGCCACATCGTCATGAGCACCACCAGTCTTGCTGTATCATCCAAGGGATCCAACAATGAGAAGACCCACTCTGGGCCTGTATTGTGGATGGAGTCCACCTTGGGGATGTTCCAGTCCAAAGCCATGACGCGCCAGAGCTCCCTTGCCAAGGGGCACCTGCAGAGCGCATGGAAACCGTCCTCACGTTCCATAGCACAAAGGGGACATATGTCAGTAAGCTCAAGATGCCGTGAGAATTTATTGGCCCATTAGCCAGTGAGCTGGTGACAATTCTCCAGGCAAAGACGCGTACCTTCGGGGGAGCAGGGCACCCCCATATGATCTTCCAGATGGCGCGACGACCATCTGGTGCCCTGCTCGTGGCGGTAGCCAATGGACGCTCGCGCTCGTCCATGGCTAGGCGGTAGGCGGACCGAACGGTGAAGATGCCGGTCCTCTCTGGAGCCCATGCAATGATGTCGTCCATGATGCGAGGTGAGGTACGGATACTGGTGATGACGTCGATATCCGCCGGGAGGAAGTGGCGACGTAGAAGGTCCATGCGCCAGGACCCATCAACGTCCAAGAGATCCGCCACCCTCCTTAGGCGGCACGTGCCCTGCGGGGACACGGGTTGAGGCGACGGCTCCCTGGGTAGCCACAGGTCACGCCAAATGCGAATGTTTCGCCCGTCCCCGACGCGCCATATGATGCCCTTCTTCAAGAGCTCAACGCCATGCTGAATCGCCTGCCAAGTCGGGGAGGCATTCCCTGCGAAGACCGTGTCTTCGAGGCGCCCGTCTGGGTAGTACCGCGCCTTCAGAACCTGCGCACACAAGCTGTTGGGATTAGTTAACAGACGCCAGGCTTGTCTCGCTAGGAGTGCCTGGTTGAAAAGGTGAAAATCTCTGAATCCCAAGCCACCCTTGCTTTTCTGAGCTTGTATCTTTGGCCACGCCAACCAATGTGTTTTCCATTTGCCTTCTGACGCACCCCACCAAAAGTTCCGGACCATCCTGTTCAGTTCATCACAGACAGAAAAAGGTAACTTGAAGACACCCATGATATAAGTAGGGATGGCCTGCACAACTGCCTTAATCATAGTCTCCTTGCTCGCGAGAGAGAGGGTGTCCCCCCATGCGATAATCCATTTCAACAACCGGGACTGCAAGTTCTGAAATTTACCATGTGACATACGACCTTCGGGCGTCGGTAGGCCTAGATACTTCTCTTCGAAAGTAATAGTGCCTATATGGAGTGTATTTCGCACCACATCCTGCTGATAACAAGAAGAGCCAAACAGTGCGCTGCACTTGGCCGGATTAATATATTGGCCTCTAGAATTAGCATAGACACTTAACACTTCGTGGATCTTCTTTGCTTGATCCTCCTGCGCTTTGAAGAATAGCAATGTATCATCTGCGAACAGAAGGTGAGATACGCCCGGTGCTCTGCGACATATTTTCAGCGGGGTATAATCTTCTTTTTCTTCCCCATCTTTTAACAAAGCGGATAATCCATCAGCCACAAAAAGGAACAAGAATGGGGACAAAGGATCACCTTGCCGTAACCCACGCGACGGTGCAAATGATTCTAAGAGGGTTCCATTGAATTTAACCGTGTATCTCACCGAGGTGACGCAAGCCATAATTCAGTCCACCCACCGGCGAGCAAATCCCATCTTTTTCATCATTCGCTTCAAGAAGATCCAGTCCACCCTGTCATAAGCTTCTCTCCCCATGTCGCTTTCACCACCGACGAGCCCTGTTATACTTTTTTTTCTCTGGAATTTTTCTTGCCGATCTACCCATGATGCTTGCATGTCAATAAAGTACATGAATGTTCAATTTAAAAATTGCTTGATTCCCAGATTATGATCATTTAATTGTTAGATTTAGAATTGTTTGGTTGTCCGATTACAAAACATTTCCCCCGCAATGCAAGAAGACTACAAAACATTCGGTTGTAAAGTTTTAAACATGCTTAGTTGTCATATAACAAGTACTTAGTTTTCGGATTTTGAACATGCTTTAACTGCCATATTTTGAGTATTTAGTTATCAGATTTTCATTATAATTATTGGTACATAATTGACAAATGATTTGCGGGAAAGTATATAAAATATGTTTGTTCATTTACAAAATTATAAACATTTTACAAAAGGGTGGACATGCAACTGGTTGATAACCCCTCTTCCACCGCTATTTGCATTCATGTTGGGGGACATGAGTCTGTTTTATAATAAAACCGTGCAATTGTAATTCAAGTATTATGTACGCGCACATGATTCATAGTTCTTTTCTGTCATGAAAATTTTAATTATCTGAATAAATTACATATTTCAGGAGAAGCTCGGTTTATGGAAAGTTTTCTAAAAAAGAGGAGAACCTTAGTGCAAGATGAAACTTTTGGTCCATCACACAAACATAATCAAAATGATGGCTCAGTCCCGCCACCATCGGATGGACAAATTGATACCTCACCACATGAACAGATTGATGTTCCGGCCCCGCCATCACCACATGGACAAAATGATGCCTCCACACATGAACCTAGTTCTGCCAATACTATAAGGAATTCATTTCAAGTTGAAGAGATCAATTGGGTAGAAGAAATTCAATTCGACCGAGGTAAAAAGGTGACCTTTGATCTAGTGTTGCATTTTCTCATCGTTGGTTTTACTTTATTCATAATTTGGACACTTTTATTTTCCTTTAATGTTCAAGTTCCTACTATCAACTGATATTTCAAGTGTAGCTCTTTATTTTGGATCTTTGGTAAGCATACACGCGGTTATTCTAGGTATGTTGTATTGTTAAACGTGTTACTTTTAACTGTATTAGTACTTGATATCAAAATATATGTGATTGACATGGGACCCGGGGTCAGTTTTGTCGTGGGCCCGCCCCTGCCCATGACCCAATCACAGTTCAAAACAGGGAACGGTCATTGCAATTGACTCCAATGCTCCGCTTGATATCCTTGAGGTATATAAAAAATGTCTATATACCTTGTCTTTTGTACGACTATCTTCATCTTCCTGCACACGCGACAAGTTTGAGGATGTGCTGCCGTACGTGACAAAGAGTGATGGCGTGCATCGACTCTTGGGTAGGCCGTCGGATGATGTATCGGTCTTCTTTAGTGGCGAAGTCCACATCTCCGGCGAGGGATGCACATGTGGTGCCGCTTGCACCGTCGTCGATGTGTGATTAGGTACGAAGTCCGTGCATCTGACGACAGATGATCCGGCGGGGAAGTCCTCGTCCCCGGCGTCAACGACTGGCGCTAATGAAGTGGACAAAAAATGGCCATGCCCAGGTCACCTCTTAGTGGTAAATGTAGCTCTTGCCACCTTGCAAGTCATTCGGAACAGGATCCTCTTTTTGATCCTCCATTTGTTTATTTTTTGAAGGTTTCACGGTAACGCGACCAACCTAGACGACTTTTGCTCTCCCGAAGCAAAAAGAACTACGGGCATTGGTGACAAAGCACAAGGAGATCCTTGCCAAGGAGAGCGTCGTGTTTGAGAGTATTAAGGCTCCTCTGACTCAACAAAATTCTACACCCATTCTTGTCCTTCCACTTGCCAGCAAAAAGTACATCTCCCGTGAACTCGCAGATATTGAAGAGGCGCTAAGGGAGAGGCAGCCCCTTAACAAAAAACAAGTTATAGAAATGACCACATCCGCGATAGGCCCCTGGAAAAGCCGCTATGGAAGCGGGACCCGCCTAATCTCGAGGGTCACCTCCAACCTGTGGTGGCTCAGCTTCGAGGGCTTGGAAACTTTCTTCTTGCATATGCTCATGTACCCGAGCGAGTGCTCTCTCTAATCGGTAAACATGATGCATCTCGGGAGGAGATTGCTTCCAGACGCCACCGTCTTGAAGAGGATGGTCACACCTAGAAGAACGGCTCGTCGACCTGATGTACGCCCGCAATCGGCAGCAGAAACATGCTGAAGATCATCGAAGTATGACCGAGGGACATTGTAGGCTCGTTGAGGATAATAAAACCCTTGCCGAGAAGCACGCGAAGCTGGTGGCGCAAGCTGAGAAGTGCTTGGAAGTCCTTGCTAAGATGACGACTTCTTGTACCCAGCACTTTGAAGCTCACAAACATGCAGTCCAGGTCTCTTCACAGGAGGCTGACTTGTATGTAAGACATCGAAAAGAGGCGGATGCATTTTTGGCAGCTAGCTTACAAGTAAGTCTCCTCAGAACATATCTGGAATGCATGTTCATGAGCATTAAGGTGCTGGGTGCAAGAAGTTCTCATCTCAGTCAGGACTTCCACGCGCTTCTTGGCTTGCACGGCCAACTCCGCTTGCTTCTCAGTAAGGACCTTATTCTCCCCAGCAAGCCTACGATGTTCCTCGGCCATCCTTCGATGATCATCGACCTGTTTCTCCTGCTTGCTGCATAAGAACGCCAAGCTGAAAAGTCGTTCCTTTAGGCGCAACCCATCCTGCTCAAGGCGGTGATGTCCAGAAGTAATCTCCACAAGAGTCGCATCAACCTTACAGATCAGAAAGAGCACCCGCTTGGGTGCGGGAGCATCTTCAAAAGGGGTGTCACCATGCCCTCGAAGACGAGCCACCACAGCTTGGAGGTGGCCAATCAAGACCTCGAGACCAGGCGTCCCGCTCCCATAGCGGCTTTTCCATGGGACTATAGCAGATGTGATCATTCCCATTACTTTGTCCTGTTTGGGAACTTTGCCGTCTGCCAGCAGACGGCAAAGACCTTCAAATCTTTGCCATCTACTGGCAGACGGCAAAGTGCCCAAATAGGCAGCCCAGTGTTCCCAGTTTTTACAGGTAGTTGCCACGTGGCCTCTTCGCAGACGGCAAAGAGGCTATATATCCCCTGTTTTTTTTGAATCCATTTAATTTGACATGATTACATACACAGATATACATACACACATATCCAACATATCCAACAACATATAACAGCATGTCCAACAACATATTTCATCAAATCCAATATATCCAACAACATAGTTCAACAAAGTCCTATCCAACATATCCATATATACATACATATCAAGAAACAAGTTTCCGAGGACAACATATCCATATAGACATACATATCCAAACAAGTTTTCATAAACAATAAGGAAGCACCAGAAGAATAGTACACTCCATCAATGCAAGCTTCCTCATCTAAAGCAAATCTGGAAATTGGGAAAGATGAAAGTTAGAATAAGAAGAAGAAGAAGACTAGCTAGAAGAAAAGGAAGAGGAGGAAAAGAAGAAGAAGAAGAAGAAGAAGAAGAAAAAGAAGAAGAAGAAGAAGAAGAAGAAGAATTTATCTTCTCTTTCTTTCTCTCCTCTCCTATTCTTTATCTTCTTCTTTTCTAACTAATGTAGGTAAAATGTCATTTTTGGGCTAAGTTAGGTAAAAATGCTAAGTGTGTAGGTCAATTGAGAGCTAAGCTAGGTAAATAGGTCATTTAGGAGCTAACGTAGGTTAAATGGATCATATTGGAGCTAACCTAGTTAAACTTGGTCATTTTAAAGCTAACCTAGCTAATTATGCCACTTTTGACCTAACTAAGCTTATTGTGTCATTTCAGAGGACAACAAGCTAAGTATATGACATTTATAAGGTTAGCAACGTTATTATGCCATTTACGAATAAAAACAAGTAAGAGGAGGAAAAGAAGAAGAAGAAGAAGAAGAAGAAGAAGAATAAGATTCTTCTTCTTCTTCTTCTTCTTCTTCTTCTTCTTCTTCTTCTTTTCTTCCTCTTCCTTGATTTTCTTACATTTGCCCCGGTTGTCTGAGAGAGCGCCAAGTGGCGCTGATCGTTTCCATGTTTTATCATGCAATTGTTGCCATGGGTTAATGCAACATTGATTGGGAACAAAACTGTGATTTATAGGTGGGAGCTACGGACCCAGATTTCCGTTGTTTTATCATGCAATTGTTGCCATGGAATGGTAGCTTCCTGATTTGAGGTTCCCATGTTTTCTTTTCGATAGACGTGGACGGCTGATACCATCATTAAAATGGAATTTTTGTGAAACACGATAAGCATGATGATCTTCCATGTCATAGTAATGCAAATGATCATGGCAATATGATGACATCATGAGCTCTTTGGTAGCAGGGGAATCGACACTATTTATATGCAATTGGCGCTTCTTCCACCACCACACAATGCATAGATGGAGATCCTTTTTTGGCTGGGTGAAAGGTCCATGCTCCACATTGTTTCCGAGATATTTGAGTAAACCAATATAAAAGCATATTTTGCTTCATCGAAGTTGTGAACCAATAGAGAGTCCGTCCGCTGAACCAGCATGCCGAATGATCGGAAGGAGTCGATGGAAGAAGCGACAAGTGATTTGTTGGATTTTTGGGGGAAATTCGAGATAGTTGAGAAGATAATCGCCTCTACTTCTAGTGAATTTAAGAAACTAAGTTTTTTGTCAAATTCTTTCTTACTCTTTATTCAGATGGAAACAACAAATATAACTAGATCGATTACAGGGAGTAAAGCATGAGGTAAATGGCCTAAACAAAGGCCCTGGTTTAACTAAATTACATTAAACATTAATTAAAGCAATAAGATAATTAACAACGGCCATTGGATCTCGTGATCACAAGTTCACCGGTTTTTTTTTTTTGGATTCCTAGAATCTTTTTTTTTGTCTGCCGTTCACTTGTGTTGCTCTGTTGGATAACTGAGGGATATGTATATGTTCAGATTCCTCTCCTGCTAGAACATGACAGGAGTCCATGTGAAAGAAGTGTCCTAAGAGTCAATTTGGAAATTATAATATTGGAAAAGACTCCAGTTGTATAAGGCAAGTTCCAAATCTTGTTGCAGTATTATTTTGTCGTACATTTGATGAGTCAAGCATGTGTGGTTAGTATTACGCTTGTGTTAAATGCTCAAGTATTGATGGTCAAGAGTTTGTTAGTCCTAGCCGGCTGCATGCATGCTATTCTGGCCGGGTCATGTGGCCGTCGTGAAGATGCGGCACAAAGTGTGTGCATGTGAGTAACTAGGGCTGAGTTTTTTCGAGACCACACAAATTTTGTGTCTTAGCTTTATAAAAGATAGAGAATAAAATACAAGAAGCTACCACCACATCCCGGTAAGAAGCAAGAATCACTCCAACTCGAACAATCACAAAACGACCAAAACACAAGAGATCCTGCCCTAAGAAATCTGACAAGGCCGTGACTCGACCAACATCGATCACTTCCGAAGAGCAACAACTAGAAAGAACTCTCCTTGCCAACGCACCAACCACCCATGAGCGCCTAAAGAGAGTTGGCAGGTGGGTGGCGGGACTCGGGCAACTCTGTGAAAGACATCATCTTGGAAACACCCGCGATGGCGTACACAGCGCCGTTGAAGAAGAATCCAGAGCAGCAGCGAGCACAAAAGAAACACAACAAGGAACCTCCAAGCCCTCCTCCAACAAATGATGCTTCCAGCGAAGGAACGACGCCAATGACGCCGTCGTCACCGATTCGGACACGAATCAAGGCTTTCCCTAGAGACAACATACCAAATGAGAGGGAGCGAGGTGTTGACGCACCACACCGACACCTCCAGGAAGGTGAATGTCACCCACAGGTGCCGTCGCCGCCGGCACCGACCAAAGCCGGGCAGGATTTTCATCCGTATAGCCGCACACCTACAATCCAACCCATCGGAATGGGGCCACACCATCCAAGTTGATTGATCACATCGCTACTGCCGCATCACCTTGCGGAAGGAGCACTTGTGAAAAGCCGCACCAACGCCAGAATAGCCGGCACCACCCGGCCAAGCCACACCGCATCTGCCAGCACCACCAAGTGCCCAGCAGCCTCCGAGGGCGTCTACCTTCTCAACACAACCACCACCACCGGACAGGGCTGCCACCAGAGCCTGGACGCACTGCGCCACCAGGAGTTCCGTCGAACGAGATCCTATCTGGGATAGGGACGGAAGACGGGCCGCCCAAAGCTGTTACCACCTAGGCAGCACCACCGGACGAAGGAAGCCCACCACCGCCACCTCCGCAGAACAGGGCTGCCACCAGAGCCTAGGCACACCGCGCCGCTAGAAGCTCCGTGGACGAGATCCCGTCAAGGGAAGGGGGAGGGGCTGCGTCGCCCAAGTCGGTGCTGCTGCGCTCACCAGATCCGGGCCGCCCGGACCTCCCGAACGCCCGCACTGCACCTCCGTGTGCAGTCGAGCTGCGCCGTAGCGTGCCCTCTAGGCACAAACGCCCCGCCCAACGCGCACCCTCCAGGCGCCCGATCCGCGCCCGTGTCGCGACCTGCGCGCCAGAACCATCTCGTGTCACGACCTGCGCACCAGCGCCTTCCTGCGCCGCGCCATCGACTTGCCACACTGCCATCTTACCGCACTGTCTCGACTGCTGCGATCCGACGAACTCCAGCCGAAGCCAACGGCGCGCGTCGTGAAGCCCAGAAACGGAGGTGGAGAGGGCCCGTCGTCGCGACGGGCTTTGCCCGGCTAACCATGCCGGCAGTGGCGAGGGGAGAGGATCAGGAGGTGAGAAACCAGTGGCAGCGGCTAGGGTTTACTCCCGGGCCGCCCACAGGGCGACACGGGAGTCGGGGAGCGGTTCACTAACTAACTAGCACTGAGTGATTACTGGATCAGGTTGTTCACGCAGAAGTGTGTGCGTGTGTGTGTGCGCACGTGCTAGATGATGGGCGAGTGGCTTAGTGCGTGCGTGGGATGGCCGTGTGAGTCGGCTGTTTAAGCCGCATGTAACTATTGTGTTTCGTAGTGCGAAGAAATACAAGAGAAGGCACATGTGTGTTGGCTATCACTGCCCTAAACACGATGTCCTCACTTCACAGCTTGGACATCGATCCTTCGCCGCATCTTTATAAACTTCTAACATCCTAAAGACCTGGTTAGGATATCTGCAAGCTGGTCGTTGGTGTAAACATAGTTGATGTCGATCTTGCTTTCTTCCACACACTCCCTTAGGTAGCGATATCTCGTATCGATGTCCTTGCATCGACCATGATGCATTGGATTCTTCCAGACAGAAATTGTAGACTTGTCATCAACGTTGAGCACCACTCGTTTCGGTTCCTTACCCGTGAGGTCACCGATTAGCCTTCCTAGGCACACGCCTTGACACACCATGGTTGCAGTCGCAATATACTCTGCTTCACGAGATGATAATATGACCACCTTCTGCTTTTGTGATAGCCAACTCACTATGGTTCCTCCCAAGAAATATGCCATGCCCGAGGTACATTTACGGTCGTTCACATCTCCTGCCATGTCACTATCACTATAGCCAAGTAGCTCCACCATCTCCTTCTTCTCTATCAAATAGACACAACCGAAGTTTGATGTCCCTTAGATGTACCAGAGTATATTTTCCACAGCTATCCAATGTTTCGTCGTGGGTGCTTCCATGAAGCAACTCGCTATGCCAACGGAATAGACCAAGTCCGGTCTTGTATTTGTGAGATATCACAACCTTCGGATCACACTTCTATACTCCGTTGCATTGACCGCGGGTGCTTCACTTTTCTTGCTTAGTGTAAGACGAGGCTTCATCGGAACATGACTTGAATTGCAATCTTTCATGCCGCAGCTTTCAAGTACCTTCTTTGCATATGCCTCCTGACATATTGTGATCCCCTCCGGCTTTTGATGTACCTCGATCCCAAGGTAATAACTCAAGAGTCCTAAATCAGTCATCTTGAATAACTTCTTCATTTGTAGCTTGGAGTTTGCAATCACCTCTTCGTCTCCTCCAGTTATCAACAGATCATCCACATATATTGCCACTATTAGACGATCCTTGTCTTTACCTCACTTGTACATTGCATGCTCTAGTGGGGCTTTCTCAAATCCAAGAGAAATCAATGTACGGTCAAGCTTGATATTCCATGCCTGAGGAGCTTGCCGTAGCCCATGCAACGGCTTGTGTAGCTTCAATACCTTGTGTTCCTCTCCTTCTTAAATGTACCCTAGTGGTTGCTTCACATATAATTCTTCTTCTAACTCCCCAGTCAAAAATACGGAGTTCACATCCATGTGATGTATCCTCCAAGATTCTTGAGCTGCGAGAGCTATGAGTAGTCTCAGCGAGTCCATCTTTGTAATTGGAGCAAACACTTCTTTGATGTCCACACCTTGCTCTTGCACATATTCTTTAGCCATGGCCATTGCCTTATGCTTCACCAAGTTCCCTTGGGCATCCTTCTTAACTTTGTACACCCACTTGAGCTCTATGGCATCTTGTCTGATGGGAAAATCCACGAGTTCCCATGTATTGTTGTCTCGGATCAAACTCCACTCTTCATCCATAGCACGACGCCAACACTCTTTCATAATCGCCTCTTCAAAAATTTCCGGTTCATCGATCTGCAAACATCGTTGCCCTTTACTCTTCATCTTCACCGAATATATTTGAAGTGCTTCCTTTGGAGAGATGTCCAATGCGCGTCGCATGCATAGTGATGTATGTGGCTGTTCCGTCGTCTCCTGAGTCGTTGGAGGTGACGCCACATTTTCTGGAGTTGCCAAATCTCCTGTTGCTGGTGTTTCTGGACCTGCTGGTCTGTTTTCTGGGTGTTTCGGCCCATTACCTTTTTCTGGACTGCTCTAATCCACTAGTCCTCCACGTGATGGTGAACTCCCACCTGCACTATGTTCTGAACCAAGTTGCCGATCCTCAAGTTCTTGAAGCCTTGGCTGTGCAGGAGGTACTAGCCCTCCCGGATGATCTATGCCTAAGGCGTATTCATGTGGCCTCGGACTGCAAAGTTGTCATTGAAGACATCCAAAAGGAGAATGCACCCAGCTATGGAGCAATCATACATGAAATATTAGTTCATTCTTCGTCTTTTGATTTTTGTAAATTTATTCATGAATTTAGGAGCTCAAACTTTGAATCTCACAATCTTGTGAAGCAGGCGCTTTCATTTGGGGGTGGCCGCCGTGTCTGATTAGGTCACCACGGAGATCTTTCTTCCGTTCCTGTAAACGTTGTGACGACGCTTCGCGAGTTTGCCTAAAAAAAGTACACCTTGCAAATTTTCTGGGATTTGCACCCCTTCTCTCCATGATTGGCCACCATGTTGCGGTTGACTCTTTTCAAAGAAACTTGCTGCTGTACACTTGTACCAGCGACTACGTGATGATAGGCTCCCTTGTGAGAATCTTGCTGCAACCCCCCTGCTGGATGGACTGCTAGCAACCGGTCCGTCCGCTGAGCTGAGCGCGCTAGCTAGCAAAGCTGCATCGGCCGCGTAGGTGACGTGCCTCGTCTCGGCGGCCTGCTCGCGTGTACTAGCTAGCTTGCCGCTCGTTGCGATGGACACAGCACACAACGCTGCTACCATCTGGACTCGCGACGCTATCCTCAACACAACGCGATGTTCGTCTGGTTCGAGTACAACTTACCGCATGTCGTGTTCTTGCATGACCACTCCATCACGCGCCGTGTTGTGATCTTCTGGCGACACGTCTTTGCCGTCTTCTAGCGCGATCACATCATCACGTCTTGTGTCGTGGTCTTCTGGCGCTTCAACCTCGCCTATATTTACTGACATGACCACACCGTCATGCCTTGTGCCGTGATCGTCTGGCGCCACGACTTCACCTGGGTTTACTGGAGCAGATGCACTCGGCTGACCCGTGTCCAGCTGACCAAGATTATCTGGATCCTCTTCGTCCACTAGCTCGCACATCAGCATCATATCCCCGCCGTCTCCTTCCTCGACCATGAGCGCCTATTGCTTCGGTGCCTCCTCGCAGTTAGCCTTGAAGTGACCGAGGTGGCCGCACTTATGACACCTCACTTTTCTGATGTCAAACTTTCTCCTCGGTGGTGCAGGTGCATCCTCGTCGTCCGAGTCGATGAAGTTCTTTCTCGCCGAGCGCTGCTTCCCTTTCACCTTCTTCTTGCCACTGCTCATGGATTCACCTTGCCTTTCTTTCGACATGACGATCCATTGCGCCTTTGTTAGCATCAGGTGCTCACTCGCCTCCGCGTCGCCGAAACTAAGACTAATTCTCTCGTCGTGGGCCTTGAACCTTCCGACGAGATCCTCAACCGTGAGAGTTTGCAGGTCGAGACATTGCTTGATCGACGTGACAATCTGGATATAGTGTGCTGGCGCGGCGCGCAAAAATCGTCGGACGATCGCAACTTCTTCTAGGGTTGAACCATAGTTGCGTATGTTGTTGACGATGGTCATGAGACGGGAGGCAAACTAATCGAACGTCTAACTTTCATACATCTTCAGGCACTCGTAGCTTCTCATTAGGGACTGAAGGTGTGCTTCCTTGACACGGTCATGACCCTGGTGTAGGATTTTGATGGTCTCCCAGGCCTCCTTCGCTGGTTTCTTTCCGACCGGGTGTTGCAGCACATCCTTCGGCATGGCGGAGTAGATCGCCATTAACGCCCGACGATCCGTCCGATACTTCGCCGCGCCCTTCGCGTACTCGGCACCGCCATCCTCAACAGCTTCCCAGAGCTCAACGCCCTCGATCGCGACCTCCATGTTCATCGCCCATAGTGCGTAGTCTTCTCGCTCCAGGCGGGGGAATTGCGACACTTCCACCATCGGCATCGGTGCTGCCGCTGTCACGATCTCCTTACCTGTATTCGACGTGATCCTTCGATTGCTTTCCGAAAATCACGCGAATACACCAAGCTCTAGATACCCATTGTTGGCCATAGGCCCGCGTCAAACGTCGCTCCGGACAAGTGCTTTCCGCCGGTGCACGATGTACGCAGCAGCCGCTAGTTGCACTAGACGGCCGTGTGGTTTCACTGAGGAGACACACACGTTGAAAGCTACTCCCTCCGTCTCATTACGAGACGGAGGGAGTAGCTATTAGCCATCAACTTGCGTCCTCGTATTGCGTATTGTCTCTTTACGATCCAGCGGCGACTTTGCACGTGCGTGTACGTGCTTGTACAGCCGGCCGAAAGCTAGCTTTCAACGTGTGTGTCTCCTCGGTGAAACCACACGGCCGTCTAGTGCAACTAGGGGCTGCTGCGTATATACGTGCACCGACGGAAAGTACTCGTCCGGAGCGACGTTTGACGCGGGCCTGTGGCCTCTCTCTGTATGTGTTTTTCCTTTCCAATGTGTACAATGCGCACACCTCTACGTCGGTTCAACGCACACACTTCTGCATGGAACCTTCGTCGTCATCATCGCCTCAGCTCCCGCGCCGGTTTTTAAGTTTCGGTGGCGCAATAATGGTGAGCCGCCACACGTCCCACCCGTTCCCATCTTGTGGTAGCCCCGCTCCCGCCCTTCCCTGGCTATAAAGGCCATTCCTCGCCCCCGCTCACAGTACACTCGCCGGAACCTCTCTCTCTCACCTCAATCCTCATAGTCGGATCCTCCTCTCTCTCTCTCGCCCCCCATCACCCCAACACGGGGGACCAATTCCACGGCGACGGAGCAGCCGCCAACGGCTTCGGCCACCGGTCCCTGCACGAGTGGGAGGCACGCGCCCTCCACGAGGTGAACTACCCGGCGTCACCCGACATGCGCATGCCGGGCGCATGGAGGCTCAGCACCGGTGGAATCCCCATGCACCCGCCGCTCACCGACGCCGAACGCCGTGGCGAGATCGCGCATATCCAGGTGTCCTTGCCGGAGGAAGCGCAAAAGCAGCCGAAGTACGCCCCTGACAACGACACTCTGTGGACGGCGTACTTCCAGCGCCGCCACGCCGACGAGCTCCCGTCCACTAACGGCGCTCCGGCGCCAAGGGGGTGCCACAACTCCGATGTCCGACGGCAGTGGTGGGGCATCCCTCGGCGCACACTACCCGTCATCCTTGAACACATTGTGGGCGGCAACGAGCCGCCGTTGGAGTACCCAACACCCTCGTTCTTGTGCCACAGCGACAGCTCGTGACTGCCGAGGTGCATGGCGGGGTCTTCCTCCTCTTCCTCCAGCTCTCGCTCCTCAGGCACGACGCCGCTTGCCATTGTGA
Source organism: Secale cereale (assembly GCA_902687465.1). Classification (NCBI taxonomy): domain Eukaryota; kingdom Viridiplantae; phylum Streptophyta; class Magnoliopsida; order Poales; family Poaceae; genus Secale; species Secale cereale. Next base: position 770,058,816 of record LR738714.1, on the reverse strand, counting down.
AGCCCGGTCCGGTGTAGGAGACGTCGGATCGCCGGCGCAGCCGCAGCGGAAGCCTCATCATAAATGAGGGACCCACAACCTTCACCTTTTCATGGCCAACTTTGCTTGGTCAGGCCGAAGAAGGAGCCGGCGACGCCTCCCGTAGTGGTCAAACAAGAGCACGTGGAGATGGCCGCCGACCTCGAAGCCTGCCTGAAATGGGCACGTGACGACTACGTGCGGAAGGAGATGGAGCGCCAGTGCCGCGCTCTGGAGGAGACAGCCGCGTGACGCCGAGGCCGCAAAGAGGATGGAGTCATCGTCCTCGGCAGCGACGAGGAGGAGGTGCCGGCGCCCGTGCCGACCAACCCTGTCCGCAACGGTTATCCGGGGCAGGGCTGCAGCAAGCACTGCGGCGTGAAGGACGGCCGCGACTACACCGTCTTCTACCAGCTCCTCGGCATGAAGTAGGTTCGGGGCGGCGGCAACGGCGTTGTTTTTCTATGTATGTCTTTAAATTTAACAAATATGAATGAAAATCGTCTAAATTTCATCCAAATTCATGTCATTTTCTTCTAAATTTAGCTGAAACTGCATTTCAAAAACAGCATCTGGGGCCAACTTGGGGCGGCGGCTGAGAAACCGAGCGCCCCTATGGCGAAAACAATCGCCGGATAGCCCCCAGGCCCTGGGGCGCCGAACGGCCGGAGATGCTCTCAGTCTTTTTTTTTTGAGGGGGGGGGGGGACCACCGATCCCAGAGAAGTGGATTTCGGGTTCCAAGTCCAACGCGAACCCGACTCGCGTATCAACCGGTAGCCCGTACGTGACACATATATACATAATTCTTAACTTCTCTTAGCAAGTTTCTCATGGTGCGCATCTATATATGCAAACAATACTACGATGGTTCCCTTCCAAATAAACAATGTTTGCATTCATCCTGTATAGTATGTAGTTTTGACAACAATTCACTACATTAAATGTGCCTTGGATATGTAGAATGCCTTGCATCTCTGTACCTATGTGACTAATGATTTCTCTGTGTGTGTAAAGCAGGGTAGGTTCATTCCTAGTGTGGAAGATATCAGTTGGGTTAGTATGAGAGAACGCCGTTCCATAGGACTTACTCCCCTGGGAAATGGTGCATTCGTGACGAGGAGTTTACCTTAACTCCTTCGCGCACGTGACGGCGGTTGGGCAAGATCACATATACGCTTGTTTGTCTATAAGTGACAGATTGCTTTCACGTCTGTTCTCTCTAGTGAAACGACAGTTTAGTGTGTGATTGTGTGAAAAAGTTCAGTATTTACCCATTGCAACAATGGACCATAGCCAAACTCTCCAAATACAGAAAGATGGCACGTACCAACAGGGTTTATAAGCAACAGCAAAATGCATACATCACTTTAAGTTCAGGTTTCTTATTGTCAAAAACAAAAGGCGGTTGAGGTTTTTACTACAGAAAATTTGTATATAATTGGGTACGCGTGTAAGCAGTACCTGCTGCGTTCATAATAAACATAGGACGTGTTTGGTTCGCCCGCAGGTTACGTCTTCAGTTAAGGTATCGGGAAGCTCCGTTTTCCCTTTTTGTTTTAAGAATACGTGATCTGTTTGGTCTGGCCGTCCGACTCATGTTTTCCTAATCAGCCGCATGTGAGCGTTTTCAATTTTATGAACCCCGTATCGGAAAGCACTGCTACGGAATACATGGTGCGCGCGTACCAAACGCCAGATATTGTTTCAGAATGCGCTGTAATCGGGAACCGTTGCTATTCTTCCGAACCAAACGCATCGATAATGAAGTGAGCAAAACCAAATCTCAAGGCCAACGTTAAGCCGATGTTCATTTCTGTCAAGAGGTATGGTTGAAGTGTCGTCTTCTGAATTCGAAGGACAGCGTTTATGCTACGTTCCTTCGCTCTCAACATTGGCGCGTCCTTGCAGGTTCCTGGTGTAGATACGGGGTACATAACATTGATCTGGATATGTGATCTCTGGACCCAGTTTTTCCTTATTTTATCATGAAACGGTTGTCATGGATTGGGAGCTCTGGATTCAGATTTCAGTGTAATATGTTTTCTGATGGGTAGAAAATGCATTTACATCAGCTCGCCTAACCTAACATAACCCTCCTGCGAGGCGACGGGGAGGGCCCTCCGATCTGCTCCGCCGGTTGCCTCCTCCTGCCTCCCCCTCCCTCGCCGCCGCCCAATGGCGCGGCCGAGCGTGTTCTTCCCCTCGCGCAATGGGGCAGCGCATGTCGTCCTCCTCAGGCCTGGGCGCGGCAAAGGACGCTGTGGCGTGGCGGCTTGCCAGCATGGGGTGCCTACGTGGGTGATTCGGCGGCGTGGAGGACTTCGTGGCGGTGGCGACCCGGGCGGGCGGACTTTGAAGGTGGTGGCAGGTGAAGCCTAGGCCTCTCGCAGCGGCATGGCGTGGCGATGTCCCTGTCCAGGAAGTATCTGCGCCGGCGTCTAGTGATTTTGGCTCCAGATTGGATCGTACCGGCGACGGTGACAAGCGTGCGGGAATCCTCTCGGCGGCTCTCGCAGTTTGGCGAGGTGGGATGGTGGCCCTCCTCCCAGGCTCAAGTGGTGGCACACGCAGGATGTGGCCGATGTGCCAGGGCTCCCACGGTGGCAGTGTTGTTGAGGATGGTCACCAGATCTGGGTGGCCAGATCTAGGTGTTTGAAGGCAGTCTGGACGGTGCACATGTTGTATGTTGGATGCTCATGTGACTCATTCCGGTCAAAACCTGGTCACACGCTGGTTGCCGGAGCCGGTGATGGTGACGCCCTCGGCGTCATTTCCTTCTTGAAGGCATCATCGAGGTGAAGCTCCCATCTCCTTCCGCTACCTCCGAGGGAAACCTAAGATCAGTCAATCCCATGACTATGGCGCACTTGTGTCATTCCCTCCTTGGAGGCGTCATTCTTGGAGGTGTGCATTGGCTTCAGGGACCAGTGGACGGTTCCAGCGGTCGAGCGACATTCCATGTGACACATCGACAACGTGGAGTTTCGGAAGTGTGACGCGGCAAGGCCTCGGCGACGGATGGGTGATGATGGACGCGTGCAGGGAGGAGGCATTGCCTGGTGCCGTGGTGGCGTCGATGGCAGGCCTAGCAAGGTTGATGCGTCAGTTCCTGCTCTGAAGATTTATTAGTGGAAGATGGCGGCGATGACCTATGAGAGTACTTCAGACCAGTTTGCGCCGCAAACCCAACATGTGGCTTGATCAAGGCCTCCGGCTTTAGATGTAGTCATTTTTGCGATATTTGTTTGGTATTAGGCTGGACTATCGGCACCCCTTCATCAACTGGATAGGAGTAGCCACATATGTTGCTAAGATGATGATTTGACTACCTGATGTACCACTTTGTAAGGTCTCTGTGAATAATTAATAAAAGAGTGAATTCCGGGTTTTACACCATATTTTGACATTTTTGACACTAATTACCCCATTTAGCGGGATTTCATCCGTTTTACCCCATTTAGCAAAAGTGTTGTCACAATTTACCTTGTTTTAAATTTTTTGTGCGTTCTGACCGCCTGGCATGTCACGTCCATAATTTTTTCCTGCGTATTTTTCTCCCTACTCTACTCGTTTCCGGTTTGAAGTATTCTGATGGGGCGACTATACTTGATCAACATGGCATATTACCATTGAATAAATTATCGGAGAAATTGTTACTGATATAATTTGAAATCATGTATGTTTTTCTTAAGTTATCATATACGGCCCTAAGTATGCATGATTCTATGGATTATATTAAAGTGGTGTAAATATACTACTTTACTAACTCTGATACACCTACATATCTGAATATCTAGGTAGCAAATATGTTGACCGGTAGAGTGTTGATACATGCACAAGTGATAGAGTAGATTATGATTTAGCTAGCTGTAAAGGAATTTTGGATATTTGTATCTTACAATGCATGCTGAAACATGTGTATTTACCTTATTAGAGTATATTATGATTTATGATGATTGCATCCACTAGTTCGTTTTTATTTTTCTTGCACAAAGCGGATGTCAACCAAGATGTGGAGTGTTAAACATATTTTATATGTCCGTGGATAAAAGAATCCAAAGCCAGAGATGATTGAGAGGGACTTCATTAGTTATTTTGATATAAAGGCGAAGATCAAGGAGTTGGCTTCCAACCCTTGCGACAACGTTTATTATCAGAAGAAGGTGGCCAACGGGAACTCCATGGTTGAGTTAACAATTTTGTTAAATGTGGTAAAACGGATGAAATTTCGCTAAATGGGGTAATTAGTGTCAAAAATGTCAAAATATGGTGTAAAAACTGGATTTCACTCTTAATAAAATGGCTGCATGCATCTCCCAGAGACAGAGGCGAGGGTCATCCTTCTTTTCAAAAAAAAAGATAAAAGAAAATGCATTTCCAGAGAACATAATAAGCATGATGATCTATCATGATATAGAAATGCAAATGATCATCGCAATCTGATGACCTGATCAGCTCTTTGGTAGCATATATATATATATATATATATATATATATATATATATATATATATATATATATATATATATATATATATATATATATATATATATATATCGAAGCCACGGTTTATCTACCACCACACAATGCATATAGGGAGGTCATATGTTGGGTGGACAAAAGAGTCCATACTCCACACTCTTTTGCTTCCGAGATATTAGAGTAAACCAATACAGAAAACACACCATGATAAAAGACCCCTTGCTGACTGATGTGCACTGGCAGTTCGAGTGATATTTTCAAATTACCAAAGATCATTATCAGGATGAAACAAACCTATTGACCAGACCGCTTTGAAGTGGAAAAAACAGCACAGAGGTCAATGTGGATATGTCTTTTCACACGGAAGAGGGTATAGGAGCCATGGGTGCAGGCGCCAAATCTTATACATGCAGTTCACATCGCCATGTATCTCAAAATTGGATTCTGAGGATGCAGAACTGTTCGTCGATGAAGAAGAAAGGGAAAGGAAGAAGACATGCATGAGTCGTGGGGGCCTTTGGTGAAGTGGTAAGAGCATCTCCAGCCGTTTGGCCGCCCACGGGCTTAAAATAGGGCCACGGGCTTGAAATAGCGCCGTCTGGGAGCGCGCCAGCGAAAAAAATCGGCGTTGGGGGCTCGGGTTCCAAGCCGGCTCCCAAGGTCGCCTTAGACGCCCTTTTTAAAAAAACCAAATTCGACCAAAGACGACACAAATTCGGCCAAACTAGGCGTTTTCATTGATATTTGTACAAAATTGAAAACATAAGATAAAAACCAAACTAAAAAACTACTAATATTACGCCGCCGCACGGCCTTGAGCCTTCTACATGCCAAGAAGCTTGTAGATGTAGGTGTAATCGCTGCCGTCGTCGTCGCCGCCGTTGTCGTCGCCCTACATGCGGCCGCCGCCATCCTTGCTGCAGCTCTGGCCTGGGTCACCGTGATGGACAGGGTTGGACGGCCAGGGCACCTCATCGTCGCTGTCGAGGATGATGACGCCGCCCCCCTCGCTGCCGTGGCATTGGGCGGCGATCTCCTCGAGGGCGTGACGCTGACGCTCCATCTTCTCCCGGATGTTGTCGTCCCGAGCCCATTTGGGGCTGGTCCCCTCGTCGGTGGCCATGACCTCGTGCTCCTTCTTCATGGGGAGGAGCCCCAGGCTCTGTCTTCGTTGATACCAGCCTACGGGGTTCGTCCACGACACTTACCAGGAGCCCCGGCATGTATGTCTGCTTTCACGCTCATTGTACGGGCTCAAGCAGGCTTCCCGCGCCTGGTACTAGCGCATCACAACGTTTCTTCATAAGCCCAGCTTCCGCTCCACACGCTCTTATGCTTCGCCGTTCGTCTATCGTCATGGTGATGCTACCGCCTGCTTGCTGCTCTATGTCGACGAAATCATCATGACAGCTTGCTCTACTGCTCTTCTCCGACAGCTTACCGACCGTCTTCGCGCTGAGTTCGCCATTAAGGACTTGGGTCATGTGCACTACTTCCTCGGGATCGACGTTGTCCGACGTGTGGATGGCTTCTTTCTTCATCAGTGAAAGTACGTTCATGAGCTTCTCGATGGCGCTCGGATGCTTAATTGCAAACCCGCGCCTAGGCCAGTCGACAAGAAGGCCAAACTCTCTACCACAGATGGATCCCCAGCTCCGGATGCTTCGTACTATCGGTCCATTGTTGGTGTTCTCCAGTACCTCACTCTTACATGACCAGAGGTTCAGTACGCTGTTCAGCAGGTGTGCCTACGTATGCATGCTCCCCTTGATGCTCACTGGATTTCGGTGAAGCGGATTCTACACTACAATCGAGGCACCATGGATCTCGGGCTGTCACTTCATGCGTCGACCGCCATGGACATCATCGCCTGCTCTGATGCTAACTGGATAGGCTGCCCTGACACGCGCCATTCGACTTAGGGATATTGCGTTTATCTTGGACCATCACTTATCTCTTGGTCGTCCAAGCGGCAGCCCACCGTCTCTCGCTCCAGCGTTGAGGCGGAGTATCGCGCGGTGGCTAACGTGGTTGCAGAGTGCTTGTGGCTTCCCCAACTTCTTCATTAGCTTTCATGTACTGTTGACAAGGCTACCATCATCTACTGCGACAACGTCTCCGCCGTCTACCCCTCTGCTAATCCGGTTAATCGTCGCCGCACCAAGCACATTGAGGTTGATCCATTTTTTTGGGGAATAGGTGGCTCTTGGACTCATACGTGTTCTACACGTGCCCACCTCCCAACAATTTGCAGACATCATTTTTTACGAAAAGGGGGTTTTCCCCAGCCTTTGCATCCGAACAATGCATACTGCCATGATTATTAAGAAAGGCAAAATAAGGTCCAATACAAGTCTTCCTGTCTCGATCAGGGAACCAAACAAAAAGCTCATCAGGAGCCAAAAAAAAGAGCAGCCACAACCATCTGGTAAATAAAGATAGGAACACTAATTGCCTATCCTATTACATGACCGCCATCTAAACCGGTTGAAAATAGCCCGAGCTACCATCTCCCATCGGGTAGACCCAGTAATGAAATGCTCCCTGGCCTCCGTCTGAGTGAGTAGCGACCACATACGATGGAACAACGCAGTGGCCCGGAAATTAACCAAGGGATTACCTACGGCGTCCTTCGAGGAGTTGGCGACGCTTCGACTGTATGTGTGTGTGTGTGGGCGGGG
>LR738714.1:770005748-770042064 GCA_902687465.1 Secale cereale | reverse complement strand
GGGGGGGCTGGGGGTCTTGGAGTTCGCGCTGCCGGACGGCGTGCTGGCGGTGCTACCGCGGAACCCCTACGACCAGCTGGATCTGGCGCGCCGCATCACCGCGCTGGCCGTCGCCGGCCGGGTGACGGGCCTCGAGCGGGAGGCGGCCCGCCTCAGGGACGGCGCGCCCGAGCGGGACCGGGAGAATGCCGAGCTGCGGGACCGCGTCGCGCTGCTCGACCGCGCGCTCCAGGAGACCAACGCCAGGATCCGCGCCGCGCTCGAGGACAATGGCAGTGGCTCGCTTCATTCCTGTTGTTCCTTCCTCTCTCCTTTGGTTCCGCTTCTTCCGTTGTTTGGCTGACGACGAGGCCTTTCCATGTGGTGTGGGTGCAGATTCAGCTGAGCAGGGTCCGACGGTGGCTTTGGGGCCGGCGAGGGCGCTGTCTCCGCGCGTGGTGGTCGTGCTGAACGCCGTGGGTTCCAACGTGGCCGGTGTTGGCTCCATACCCTACAGGTAATTTCCCCTCGTTTTTACCACAGGGAGAGGCACAACCTTTTTTCTGAAATTATGCCACGGGCTTCACATGGCGGACGACACTTGTTGGATTTCTTTTGGTCGCAAGACGTCGGGTTCTTAGAGACAGAGGATGCCGGGCGAGCAAATGGAGGGCCGGGTGGGAGTTTTTCACTGGGCATACATTTCCCCCCGAGGGTTATATAAACTAATTATTCGTTTTGTTAGTTTGCCGAGGATTATATGAAGCTGTTGTTTGTTTTGCATAGTCTGCCGGTGTTTAGTCACTTCAATTTAGCTTGCTAGCAGTTTATGTGGTGTTTTTTTGTTCAGAGAAAGGAGCTTTGCTCCCAGTTGATATCTGAAATTTTGTTCATCAGGAGCATTGCCATCATCCAGGCACATTAGGTTTGTAGGATCATCAGTCATCAGAGGCCTGATTATCCACGTTACAGGAAAATGTCTGAAACTGAAAGTGGAGCTAGTTGGGTTAGTTGGTTCTACAACAGTGTGGAAACATACTCAGAACTTCAATGTTGTACAGGGATGAAGCTAGTGACATCACGTCAATCTTTCTAACTTATTGTGCTATACAAGATGAAACATAAAACAATTGTACCTGATATGGTAAGGGGAGGCAGATTTTCATCTTGGGTAAGCTGCTCTTTTTTCTTCCGGTAGGCAGCTCGTCTCTGGGCGTTTCGTTTCTCCCTTTTTTCGTCTGCAATGTTATTGTTGTGTTCTTCTACAGCTCCTGGTGGCATTCATGACATACTCAGAACTTAATTGCTCATCAATAATGAATCTAGAACAACAACGGAATCTATACATGAGTACCGGTCACGTATAGACGACGAAACAAAATCTGACAACTGTACCTGACATCGCCTGGTGAGGTTGATGAACATTCTTGATGTCAACGAGAGGGGGTCTTGGAAGAGTTTGAACATGACCTTGTAGCTTGATCGCAGTATCCAACTTTTCTTCATTATCATGTTGCATGCTCTCTAATTCCGCGTCATTAGACAAACCAGGTATCACGCAGGTTGGTTGCCTCTCATTAGTGATATCACCGAGAGTGGGGCGGGGGCTATTTTGCACATCATCTTGTAGATTGATGGTACCCTCAACCTTTTTATTTCGATAAGTTGCCCGCCGCCTTGCGCTTTTAAGCTCCCTCTTTTCCTCCTGGCACTGTTGCACGCTAGCTAGTTCTTTTTCATTAAAGAAACCAGAGTGAGAGTAGTCGACGCAGGACCCAATAAACAAGATTGAAGCTAGCTGAACCACTACATTGCATGACACGTTTAGGATAGACTGGTACATTGATTTGTTGGCTCATTCAAGTGTTAATAACAAACAGAGGACATTATATTTTAAAGAGATAGCTCTGTCGAGAAGGAATGAAGCAAGATGAACCACTACAGTGCATGTAACGTATGCAATTCAGTGTTCATTGTATTGCTGTAACATTAATCAATCATACCAGACATTATTAGGGAAGGTTGATTTTCATCTTGGCGGTTGACCGTACCATTCTCTTTTTTATTCCGATAAGCAGCTCGCCTCTGGGCGTTGTATTGCTCCCTTTGTTCGTCTGACCTCCCATTTTTCAAAGTTTGCTTGCCGCCATTCAAAGCTACTCGCAAAACATAAAAGCCATAAGCTAGGTTAATTTATGAAAATAATCCACTTTAAGAACAAATTAGATCAGATCCAAGATGTATGAGTTAATACCATTTGAACTTTGTGGTACATCTGTCGCATAATTTTGTGTCAGATTTCTGGGAGCTGGCAACGAATCTTCATTATATAGGAATGAGAGAGGAGGGTTGTCTGCATCATCTAAACATAACAAATATTGGTCCGACATAAGGCAAAGTTGTAGGCACATGGTGTTATCCTAAATGTGAAAAGAATGCATACCCGAAACCAGATGGGAAGGTTGATGAACATATGTGCTATCACCATCAGGCTGTTCAAGTATGATCCGTTCCGAGGGAGTAATATGGACTCCTACAAGTCACAAGTCTGTTAGCTATGATTGATCACGTAAAACACATAAAATTAAGTTCTGTAAATTTGCACAGCCTTAATACCTGGACTATTTGGGTAAAACTTTTCAAAATCGTCGGCTATGGGTAAAATCTCCGAGTTATAGTCGTCAACAGTTGTCCCATCCATCGGGTCTGCAACACATGCATTCTCCTGTGGGGGTGCTTGACATGTATAGCAAACTTTGTAGCTGAACATATACCTCGAGGTACAAATATACCTGGAGTATCATAGTAGATATCACCATCGGTCTGTTCAGCGCTCACCCGTTCCGAGGGAGTAATATGGACTCCTACAATTCACATGTTTGATCCATTAGAATCGGTGGTGCCCAAGTCTCTTAGGTATGATTGATCACATAAAATTAAGCTCTGTAAACATTTGTCGCTTCAATCGGGCATGCAACACATTCAGTCTCCAGGGATGGTGTTTGACATGTATCGTAGAATTTATAGTTCGACATATACCTGGAGGTACGTGTGACGATGTCGTCTGTTCCGTTGGCTTGTTGTGTGGATTCCCCATACGTAACTATAAAAAAAGAAAGACATGTCCAACAGACTCAGGTTATTAGCAAATACTTGTAAACTGAGTTTGCTGCTTACATCTTAATAAAGCTAACATCAACACTTGCGACAGTTACTTTGTTATATGAGTTTTGCTGTAGAGGCAAAAAAATAAAGACATGTCTAACAGACTCTGCTAGCTACTTTGCAAACATAAACTGTTCATATGATAGCTGCTTTCATGATAAAAATCCAAAACGCTAACATATTCTCTTCATCTGATTGCAGCTTGCATTTGTACTCCTCTCTGTCTGATTGACAACATTGTGGCCTTATGCAAAGACTCACATGAAAGACAGTTTGATTTCGTGGGAACTTGTCTGGGAAGCGTATTGATCTGATGGAAATAAACAACCTGATGGAACAAAGCTGCAAGTTGTATTTGTACTACATTTAGGCACTTAAAGTACGCGGATAGAAGGATCGCCGCACCCCGCCAGATCTAAAGTACGCTTCCACAAAAGACTTTTTGAACTCTTACATGGGGTGGGCTCTTCCCAGTCAGATCCCGTACAGCGTACATGGGGTGTCATTTGTTCAACCCCAGATCTGTTTAACCAACGTACATGAGGATGTAATAGATCTCGTACAGCATACCTGGGTTGAAACCGCCCTGCGTCCGCGGCGCCCGCCGTCGTGAGCTCTTACGTCCGCGGCGGCGATCCAGAACGGTTGCGCCGAATCCGTGGAGGCGAGAGCCGGTGGGCTCTTCCCAGTCAGATCGGCGGCACCTCGAGGCGAGATCTGGCGGCGTCGTCATTCTCGATTGGATCATTAGGAAGGGGATCTGGCGAGACCCGTCGTGGAGGCGTGGCGAGACCCGACGTGGAGGCGAGACTCAACGGTGGCGGCTGCGCCGTTCTCGCCGGGATGGATAGACCTGTTTTTTTTTTGCATTTTGCGAGGTGTTTAGTTTTGATTGCGTGCGGTTAGCTGGGGTGGGGTTGGGGTGGGGAAGTTGTAGCGAAAAAAAACCAGTTGAAAAAAAACCAGACGAGGTGGGACGAAAAAAAACCTGGAACAAAGACTACCAACTGCTCCATTAGGAGTAGAGATTTGGCCTTTATCGAATTTGTGAGCTGATGGAGTGCTTTGTCCGTCATAGCAACCCCAATCGCTTGTTGCTATCCCACATCGGCAAGAATCCATGAACATATATGTAAGTTCATGGGGAATTGAGGCTTCCGAGGGCACCGGCGATCGCGTTCCAAATTTCTGAGCCGCACGACTGCTGAAGTTTGCTCTTCCATGATCCGCCACTCTCTTGCCGGCCGTTGAGCTGTCCGCTCATCCGCTACCATGTGCGGCCTGCCGAAGTTTGCTCTTCCATGATCCGCCACACTCTTGCCAGACGTTGAGCTGTCAGCTCATCCGCTGCCATGTGCTTCCTGTCCAACTCCCGCCTTTGATGGACATGACGTATGACCGGAGTGTTGTATATGATCAGCGAGTCATTCAAGAATCCGATGCTGTATGGTGACAGGTTGGAGGTCGGGAGATGGTGGATATATGAAGGACTGGTGCACTGAAGCTTTGCCGGCGGACCGTGAAGACGATGAAGAAGGTTTTGGTTGTAGTTCCTGGCCAGAACGCTTCATGAAAAAAGAACTCACAATTTAGAAAAAAAATAGGCCACTTGTGGATAGCGCTGCTAGGCAAAACCGTCACCTTACTCAGTGCATTACTTGAGTCTATTTTTGGCTTCACGAGACAGAACACGCCGGAATGCCACCCACCATCAAACGTTCTCAAGCTGGCGCCATGGAGGTCGACGGCATAGAGGTCGCCATCATCGCTTGAGCTCACCTCGTCATGACAATGTCGTAGAAGATGACGACTCCCCGCCATGCCGCCGCCACTGTATTCTTTGCTCTATGCTGCTGTTTCAGCTACATCTCGACAGCGGTACAAATGTGTTCAATTATCACCCGTACTTGCAAAGTGTAAAGACAACATCGATCTGAAAATTGGGAACACGGTTGTGTGTTTGACAATATGTGAATCTTCCTGTCAAATCATGTAGTACTCTACACGAAGGGAAATGCTTTTCAGCGGCCTCATCAACTCTTCCTTGGTCTATAGTTTTTGCAAATGTAGGTTTTTTATATACTTCACCGAGTAGCAAACGTGAAGGATTAGGATTGAGTTTAGGGCCACCCCTTGAAAATAAGGGGTGGTCTAGTTTGATTAGTTGGAACAGGAGCGTATTAGCCCGTATATGTCTCTCAACATGGAAGCATGCCACTTTATCATGAAACATGCATGAAAAAATGACGCATCTTAACATGCAAATGTACATGGGAATGTTCATTCTATGAAGCTCTTTATATTTAATAAACATTATATAACTATATAGTAATCAAACATAATAAATTACATCTATTTTTTAGTTATATCTTTTTTGTATTATTACTTCAAATATTCATATTTACATACGACGAATCACATTGAAATAAGTTGTAAAATATTCAAGCAATAATGTGCGGGGGTATCTTTTACCGAAGAGGGGGTCTACCGACACCACATCTGCTTCATTTTATATCTAGTAAAAACGTTGGTGCTTCTTGTACGCCTTCCAAGCCCATTCAAGTTCTATACACCGTAAAGAAATATAAGAGTGTTTAGAAATGGTGATCTAAACGTTCTTATATTTCTTTATGGAGGGAGTGTTTTTGTTATGGTATATTTTTTCTCGACTTCCGAGTCCATTGAAAGACTGGAAGCGGTCAGTGGGAATCAACATAGTTGCCCCAGGAATGCAGAAGAGGGTAGGTTCGTGGAAATTCCCCTTCAATGCTCTGTTTTGCCAGTTGCATACATCTACCTAGTAAACAAATTCGCTTCCTTGCATGCACCTATGTCATGTCCATTTTCATTAGCCAAACACTTCAAGTAGAAAAAGATGGACATGGTTTGCAAGGAACAGCAAAAAGCATACAACATGCTTCGTCTCATACAAGTTCAGGCTTCTAATATGAAACTTATATTATGTCTCTTCGAACAATTGTCTAGTTTAAAGATAAACTTCCACAAAAGTGAGTTATTCTGTTTTGGGAAGGCCAAAGACGAACAAGACACATATAGACAATTGTTTGGATGTGAATTAGGTTCTTTACCATTTAGTTATTTGGGTATACCGATTCACCACCGTAAGTTATCCAATACAGAATGGAAATGTATCGAAGATCGAATAGAAAAAAAGTTTAGCTGCTGGAAGGGTAAGCTAATGTCTTATGGAGGTCGGTTAGTGTTGATTAATTCAGTACTGGCTAGTATGCCGATGTTCCTCCAATCGTTCTTCGAAATTCCGAAAGGGGTACGGAAACGACTTGATTTTGGACCAAAAGACCAGGGCGATCTCGGTATTGAGAACTTAGAAATCAAGAACAAGTGCCTTATGAGCAAATGGCTCTACAGATTAGAGATGGAGCTGGAGGACACGTGGGTATAGATTTTGCGTAATAAGTATCTCTAGTCCAAAACACTCGCTCAGGTCACCATGAGACCAATGGACTCACCATTCTGGAAAGGGCTTATGAGAGTGAAGGACCTGTTCTTTCGGAGGGTCAATTTTCTGGTTGGCAATGGGATGTCAACAAGGTTTTGGGAGGATACGTGGTTAGGAGAGACGCCCCTAGCTGTACAATATCCCACCCTGTATAACATTGCACAACGTAAGGAGGATTACGTAGGCACAGTTGATGGCTTCTCGCCCCTCGTTGGTTACCCCAAGTGGAAGGTTTGAGATGTAGCGTAGCGGTAGTTTTCCCTTGGCAAAGATACCAAGAATCGAATCCCGTGAGACTCCGAGGGTCGACAAGAAGGCGTCAACTGCTAACGGCGCCAGATATTTAGCGGCTGACAGGACCTGCACACAGATACAAATAACTTTGCTCCCAACGAGTACAGAGAGGTTGTCAATCCCTCCGGCCTTGTCGTTTACAAAGGATCAAACGCAAGAGATAATAGTGATAGGTATGACTGCAACTAGGAAATAAGAACAGTAAGTAAATAGCGGGTGTGATCAGTGATGGTAATATGGACCGGGGTCCCATGATGTTCACTAGTGATGTCTCTCTCCCAAAAGGCGATAAAACAGCTAAGCGAGGTAGACAAATTACAGCTGGGCAATTGACATGATTATGTGCGCAAACCAATGCTAACTATGCTGCAAGAAAGGTAGAGGTTCAAAAGCATGAGCGGTACGCCAAGGCAAGTAGACCGAAATCCATCTGCATCTACTACTAATCATCCACCTTGAGATATCTATCCAGAACATCTCGCTGGTATTAAGTTGCGAGTCCCATCCATAGTGTAAACTCAAAGCAACAGACAACTGCATTAAAAGAACTTTGCGTAAAGTAAACAATCCTTGCACCCGCAAGTACAAGTACCGTTGTTTTCCCCCTTGTGGCAACAGCACATCCCCTAGACTCATGTTTCTGTCACTCAAGCTAGTCATCGAGGGGCATGAACCCACAATCAAGCATAACGTTCCCTCTTGGAGTTACTACCTACTACTTGGCCAAAGCAATAAACAGCAACGGAGAACATGCAAGAATTACTCAAGAACATAAATATAAAAGAGGTAAATCAAATATATTACTCACACACAATCTGAACATAATCTCATAATCCATCGGATCCCAGCAAACTCATCATAGCAACAGCATAAGGATTACATATGTGCCTCGATCATGTAGGGCAGCTCACGAGGTCTAATCGGTGAAGAACAAAGAGGGGAGGAGAACATCACATAGCTACTGGTCATGGACCCATGGTCCAAGGGAGACTACGCACAACTCATCCGGGAGGCATCCATGGTGGTGGAGAAGCTCCCGGTGGTGGTTCTCCCCTCCGGCAGGGTGCCGGAAAGAGTTCTCCTGGTGCTCCCGATCTTGGAAGCGCGGCGGCGGCGGAACAGAGATGAGATCGCGAAAAAGGGTTTCGTCCTCGAGGGTTTCGGGACGCAGTGTAAATATATGCCAAAGGGGGTCACCAGAGGAGGTAAGGGGGGCCCAGGCGCCCCCCCGGCACGGCCAGGGGTGGGGCCACCCCCCAAGGGCGCCTAGAGCCCCTGTGGCCCCCCTCTGGCCCTACTTCGGCCGCATGGAAGCTTCTGGCGCGCTGATTTTTTATATATTTTTCCCGGAATTTTTCTGGCAGTTTAAATAATGGGAAAACCTGAAATACAAAAACAGCAGAAAACAGAAACTGGCACTGGGGTGCACTGAGTTAATAGGTTAGTCCAAATATGATCAAAAGTGTATGGAAGTGCATAAATATCATAGCAATATCACACAAAAGAGGCATGGAGCAAGCAGAAATTATAGATACGTTTTGGACGTATCAACATCCCCAAGCTTAATTCATGCTCGTCCTCGAGTAGGTAAATGATAACAAGCATAATTTCTGTGGTGACATGCTATTAACCATATAAGAACTTTTCAAAGTCACATGACAAATGCTTACTGAGATAATGAATCTTTAGTAATTAAGTTGCCTCATGAGAATATCACAAAGAACTGAAAGTTTTACAATATGATACTGAAAACACCCACTAGATTTGTAGTGAGCATGGTGTGCAAACATGACAAAGTGATACCTCGCTTGCCCCCTTTAATGAAGCAAAACATAAATGTAGGGGCACCTCCGAAGTTTAAGTGACGACTAGATACAATGATTTCAGAATAAATGATATCATAATCATGCAAAAGACAATGGTACTTTGGGACAATGCACATTACACTCAGAATGACAATCATGCTCTCAATAGTTGGTGCTTTGAAGAAAGAAGGTGCAGACTCTCGAACCGCGGCTTTTGATGGCAAGGTTGAAAACCCGTGGTCGGAAACAAAGACTAAACATGTACCAGAGCTCTTGGTTTTTTAGAAACAGAAGTAAAAATTATTTTTGGGAGATGCATATTTCGTCAACAAATGCTAGTAGATAACTCAATTACTTCTCGAGCTGGACAAGTTTCGAGGAACGGCTCCCGCACGGGGACGATCACATCCCCTTAATCTCCTTTGTTTATCGCTGCCAAAAGTTTTCTGATTTCTCATGAACAAATCGTGAAGGAGGGTTTGTTTGTTGTATATTTTTTTATGAGCCGACCGCACTCATTGCCAGTTCCTTCTCGGATTAGGGGTTTGCAGATTAGACATGCAATCCCGGGGTGAAACTTGTCCAACTTAAAAAGATCATGAATTAACTACTACTTCCTCATGAGCTAAAACAGAGGCACAAAAGAGAAATGCTTTTGAATAACTTCGAGATGGTACAAGATAGTCTTCGTTAGGAATGACAAGTAAATACCATGTATAGGAAGGTATGGTGGACTCATATGGCATAACTGGTTTAAAGGATTTTGGATGCACAAGCAGTCAGTCCGCTTAGTACAGGCGAAGGCTAGCAAAAGACTGGGAGCGACCAACTAAGAGAGCAATGACGGACATAATCATGCAGAGCGACAAAGAAACATTGAATCGGGCATGGAAGTTATATCGCTACTCAGAAATTAAAGATCATCAAGGCTTGATAGACTTTCTTTACAGTCTTAAATATGCGTGAGCATATGCCAAGTCAATCAAAATAAATTCTTGGAGGAAGATATCACTAAACCATACCACATCATAGGCAAACAAATCATGCTGGTACTCCAATAACACATTAAGAACCCCCAGCTATTTGAGACTAACCATAAGAAAACATGAACTACTAAGCACCATTATGCACATAGCATTTTTATCATAGACATATCAACCAGTGCTACAGAAGCCAACTCTCTTAACAAGATAAGCATGATAACTCAAGAGAGTTCCAGAAGCAACCAACTAAACAAAAGTTCTTTAAAAAGAAAAGCATGAAAACTAAGAGCTAAACATGACAGTAGTTATTGAAAGACAAAGAACATACACAGCAAAGATAAACATGAAAATCTTATGTTGTGTTCTAGGTTGAAGTGGAGCGTGTTTTTCTTCCACACAAAGAAAGCTGGGTTCTAACTCGTTATGAAAAGCAATTAAAGCTAAAGAAAACTAAAAAGGAAACTAAAAACAAAAGACGCTCCAAGCATAGCACATAACGCATGAAGTGATTAAAATATAGTGGAACGAAAGACGAACCGATAATTGTTGATGGAGAAGGGGATGCACGGGGGCATCCCCAAGCTTAGACGCTTGAGTCCTGTTGAATATTTCTTGGGGGGTGCACGGGGGCATCCCCAAGCTTGAGCGTTTGACCCTACTGAATCTTTTTATCATCTTCCCTCGCACACTTGAAAACTCCCTTCATACATAACTCATCATAATCTGATTAGCGAGGTTAGTACCCATAATAAAATAATTTTTTTCTTGCTGGAAATAAAGATAATCTTGAAGATCTACTGTTTCTCAAGATTGCCAAAAGGTTTTTGCAAAGAAAAAGCAAGCTCAAGGTTTGCAAAACGAAGAAAAGGCAAAACAGGACAGAACCTGTGAAAAACAGACCAGCAGGTAGTACATAATTTTTTCCGGGCACTTCTGCAACTCAAATCAAAAAACTCAGAACAGACGCCCGAAAGCCAATTGTATAGAGCACGCTTTCGAAAAAATTCAGACCAAAAAGATGATCTGGTGATTTTATACGAATTTTTCTGTCCAAGGATAGAATCTGTTTCCTGGACAGCACGTCACAACTTTTGAACTTTCTTGCAATCAGAGGCTAAACTTGGCACAAAGCTGAAAAGTAAAGATACAATGATGATGCTACTGTAGTAACAAACATCAAGACACAACAAAAGCAAAATAAAACTTTATTCATTGTGGGCTGCCTCCCAAAAGCGCTTTCTTTTATGCCTTTAAGCTAGGCATAATGCAAAGAGATCAAGTCTTATCAAGAGTAAAAGAATAGCTAGCCCGTATAACGGACTCAAAAGGTAACTTAATCTTCTTTCTAGGGAAGTGTTCCATCCCTTTCTTGAGAGGAAATTGGAATTTTATATTCCCCTCTTTCATGTCAATGATGGCACCAACGGTGCGAAGAAAAGGACGTCCCAAAATAATTGGACAAGAAGGTTCACATTCAATATCCATAATAGTAAAATCAACGGGAACATAATTGTCATTGACAATGATAAGAACATCGTCGATCCTCCCCAAAGGTTTCTTTATGGAAGAATCAACAAGACGAACACCAAAAGAACAAGAATCAAAAGGTTTCAATTTAAGCATATTATATATTCTTTTGGGCATAACGGAGGTACTAGCTCCAACATCACATAAAGCATAGCAAGAGAAGTTATTCAACTTAATTTTAATCATAGGATCCCAACCATCCTCTAGATTTCTAGGTATGGAGGCTTCTACCCTAAGCTTCTCCTCCCTAGCTTTGATAAGAGCATTGGTGATATGCTCCGTGAAGGCAAGATTAAGCGTGCTAGTGTGGGGATCTCTAGACATTCTTTGTAAAAAGGTGACAACTTCTGAGAGACTACAATTATCAAAATCAATTTTATCATTATTGAGCAAAATTGTAGTGTCATCTTCTTTGTTTGAATTGCTCTCTATTATAAGAGTTTGAACGTCTTCCCGAGTTTGGGGAAGCATAGGAACAACTTTAAACAGGGGCTCATACTTTTTTCCTGGAAGACCATGTCATGGGCATAACTCTCCATCAAAACTAGCATAATCACAAGGTTTATTACTTTTGTAGATCCCGACAGTGGTGATTGGCGTGATGGAAGAAGGGGTTTACTCCTCCCATTTAGTGTTCTTGGTGGAACTCATAACAGCAAGCAAGCAAGATAACTGTTTTTGTGATTTTTGATAGAAGACACTAAAGCGAAAACTGAAAGGTAAACTAACAAGACTAAAAAGCAAAGATAAAAGATAGCGTGCAACTCCCCTATCTTGAAGAGTGGAGTCCCCGGCAACGGCGCCAGAAAACTTTGCTTGATGGCTTCTCGCCCCTCGTTGGTTACCCCAAGTGGAAGGTTTGAGATGTGGCGTAGCGGTAGTTTTCCCTTGGCAAAGATACCAAGGATCAAATCCCGTGAGACTCCGAGGGTCGACAAGAAGGCGTCAACTGCTAACGGCACCAGATATTTAGCGGCTGACAGGACCTGCACACAAATACAAATAACTTTGCTCCCAACGAGTACAGAGAGGTTGTCAATCCCTCCGGCCTTGTCGTTTACAAAGGATCAAACGCAAGAGATAATAGTGATAGGTATGACTGCAACTAGGAAATAAGAAAAGTAAGTAAATAGCGGGTGTGATCAGTGATGGTAATATGGACCGGGGTCCCATGATGTTCACTAGTGATGTCTCTCTCCCAAAAGACGATTAAACAGCTAAGCGAGGTAAACAAATTACAGCTGGGCAATTGACAGGATTATGTGCGCAAACCAATGCTAACTATGCTGTAAGAAAGGTAGAGGCTCAAAAGCATGGGCGGTACGCCAAGGCAAGTAGACCGAAATCCATCTACATCTACTACTAATCATCCACCTTGAGATATCTATCCAGAACATCTCGCTGGTATAAAGTTGCGAGTCCCACCCATAGTGTAAACTCAAAGCAACAGACAACTGCATTAAAAGAACTTTGCGTAAAGTAAACAATCCTTGCACCCGCAAGTACAAGCACCGTTGTTTTCCACCTTGTGGCAACAGCACATCCCCTAGACTCATGTTTCTGTCACTCAAGCTAGTCATCGAGGGGCATGAACCCACAATCAAGCATAACGTTCCCTCTTGGAGTTACTACCTACTACTTGGCCAAAGCAATAAACGGCAACGGAGAACATGCAAGAATTACTCAAGAACATAAATATAAAAGAGGTAAATCAAATATATTACTCACACACAATCTGAACATAATCTCATAATCCATCGGATCCCAGCAAACTCATCATAGCAACAGCATAAGGATTACATGTGTGCCTCGATCATGTAGGGCAGCTCACGAGGTCTAATCGGTGAAGAACAAAGAGGGGAGGAGAACATCACATAGCTACTGGTCATGGACCCATGGTCCAAGGGAGACTACTCACAACTCATCCGGGAGGCGTCCATGGTGGTGGAGAAGCTCCCGGTGGTGGTTCTCCCCTCCGGCAGGGTGCCGGGAAGAGTTCTCCTGGTGCTCCCGATCTTGGAAGCGCGGCGGCGGCGGAACAGAGATGAGATCGCGAAAAAGGGTTCCGTCCTCGAGGGTTTCGGGACGCGGTGTAAATATATGCCAAAGGGGGTCACCAGAGGAGGTAAGGGGGGCCCAGGCGCCCCCCCGGCGCGGCCAGGGGTGGGGCCGCCCCCCAGGGCGCCTGGAGCCCCTGTGGCCCCCCTCTGGCCCTACTTCGGCCGCATGGAAGCTTCTGGAGCGCTGATTTTTTATATATTTTTCCCGGAATTTTTCTGGCAGTTTAAGTAATGGGAAAACCTGAAATACAAAAACAGCAGAAAACAGAAACTGACATTGGGGTGCACTGAGTTAATAGGTTAGTCCAAATATGATCAAAAGTGTATGGAAGTGCATAAATATCATAGCAATATCACACAAAAGATGCATGGAGCAAGCAGAAATTATAGATACGTTTTGGACGTATCAATAGTTCTACAAACGATCCCCTTAAAATTTCAATTCAGGCGAGCACTAGTTGGTGAGCGATGGAATGCATGGATGCACCTGGTTCGGAGATTGATAGATGTTGAACTCTCCGACCAACTGGACTCCACGCAATGGAAACTAGCTAAGAATGGGATTTTAACGGTAAAATCTTTCTATCTGGATCTGATTAATTCTGGCCCAGTCTCGAGATCGTTGCATATTTGGAAGATTAAGGTTCCTTTGCGCATTAAAATCTTTATGTGGTTTGTCCACAAACAAGTAATTCTTACAAAGGACAACTTAATCAAGAGTCAATGGGTAGGTAGTCCACGATGTTGCTTTTGTGATCATGATGAAACAATACAACATTATTTCTTGAATGCCCATTAGCCAAATTGCTTTGGAGAATGATTCATATAGCCTTCAACATTACCCCTCCAGTTGACATTGCATCGTTGTTTGGCATGTGGTTAACTTGGCCGAACATGCTACGACGGCTCGTATTCGGATTGGAATATGTGCGCTCTTGTTGGCTATATGGAATTGTAGGAATGATTTGATATTTAACAGACAACACAATTTAACTTTCTTGCAGGTCATCTTCAGAGCTACCGCTTGGATCCGTACGTGGTCCTTACTCACTCCTATGGAATCCAGAGAGCCTTTGGTTACTGGGTGCAACTAGTGGGAGATGGCAACACGGGCTTTATTCAACCGGTTCGGATGATGGTCGCATAACAAGATATGAGTCTAGGGAGCTTATCCTTCTTATTTCCATTTCGGTTGTGATTGTCAGCATGAGCTTCGCTTTATTTTTATTTTTCTCTCCACTTGCGAGCTGTAATACCTTGACGAGTTTGTGATACTTTGTGAACATTTAATAAGATGGCTGCATGCATCATTATGATGCAGAGGCCGGGGGCACACCTCCATTTCCAAAAAACAAGTTCAGGCTACTTTCTCTCTCTCTCTCTCTCCCCTCTCTCTCTCTCCCCTCCCTCCCCCTCTGTCTCTCTCTCAGGAGTAGGATTTCCTATCATAGCTTACTACAAAACTAGCTAAGGTTTCAATGTGTAAAATTTCCAAAATTCTGAAAAAATATTATTACAAGACACCTATAATATAACATGATCCAACGGAGTGACTGAAAAAATATGACATTATGTGTCCTAGACAAAAAACAAATAGTTCAGTAAAAAATGCCTTTTCATGGAGCACAATAAGCATGATTATCCGTCATGCCATAGTGATGCAAATGCTCATGCCAATATGATGGCCTGATGAACTCTTTGGAAACAAGGCAATCAAAACTATATATATGATGTAGAGGTTTTTTCACCAGCACACAGTGCATATATATGGAGGTCCTTTGTTGGGTTGGTGAAATTATCTATAGTCATAATCTTTTCTTGTGAGATATTAGAGTAAACCAATCCCAAGAAGAAAAAGATGCACCTCCAACTCAGCCTCAAGTCTCAAGCATACGGGTCACCCTGATGGATTCTCGCCCCTCGTTGGTTACCCCAAGTGGAAGGTTTGAGATGTAGCGTAACGACAAGTTTCCCTTGGCAAAGATACCAAGGATCAAATCCCGTGAGACTCCGAGGGTCGACAAGAAGGTGTCAACGACTAACGGCGCCAGAAACTTAGCGGTTGACAGGACCTGCACACAGATACAAATAACTTTGCTCCCAACGAGTACAGAGAGGTTGTCAATCCCTCCGGCATTGCTGTTTACAAAGGATCAAACGCAAGAGGTAATAATGATAGCTATGACTGCAACTAGGAAATAGAAACAGGAAGTAAATATAAGGTGTGATCTGTGGTGGTAATATGGACCGGGGTCCCATGATGTTCACTAGTGATGTCTCTCTCCCAAAAGACGATAAAACAGCTAAGCGAGGTAAACAAATTACAGCTGGGCAATTGACAGGATTATGTGCGCAAACCAATGCTAACTATGCTGCAAAGAAAGGTAGAGGCTCAAAAGCATGGGCGGTACGCCAAGGCAAGTAGACCGAAATCCATCTGCATCTACTACTAATCATCCACCTTGAGATATCTATCCAGAACATCTCGCTGGTATTAAGTTACGAGTCCCACCCAAAGTGTAAACTCAAAGCAACAGACAACTGCATTAAAAGAACTTTGCGTAAAGTAACTATCCTTGCACCCGCAAGTACAAGCAAAGTTGTTTTCCCCCTTGTGGCAACAGCACATCCCCTAGACTCATGTTTCTGTCACTCAAGCTAGTCATCAGGGGGCATGAACCCACAATCAAGCATAACGCTCCCTCTTGGAGTTACTACCTACTACTTGGCCAAAGCAATAAACAGCAACGGAGAGCATGCAAGAATTACTCAAGAACTAAAATATAAAAGAGGTTAATCTAATATATTATTCACACACAATCTGAACATAATCTCATAATCCATCGGATCCCAGCAAACTCAGCAGAGCAACAGCATAAATATTACATATATGCCTCGATCATGTAGGGCAGCTCACGAGGTCTAATCCATGAAGAACAAAGAGGGGAGGAGAACATCACATAACTACTGGTCATGGACCCATGGTCCAAGGGGGACTACTCACAACTCATCCGGGAAGCGTCCATGGTGGTGGAGAAGCTCCCGGTGGTGGTTCTCCCCTCCGGCAGGGTGCCGGGAAGAGTTCTCCTGATGCTCCCGATCTTGGAAGCGTTGCGGCGGCGGAACAGAGGCGAGATCGTGAAAAAGGGTTCCGTCCTTGAGGGTTTCGGGACGTGAGGAATATATATGCGAAGGAGGGTCACCAGAGGCGGAGAGGGGGCCCCAGGCGCCCCCTAGGGCAGCCAGTGGTGGGGCCGCCCCGGATGGCCGCCTGGGCCACCCCTGGCTCCCCTTTGGCCCCACTTTGGTTTTTCTCGAAGCTTCCTGTACGCTGATTTTTTCTGTATTTTTTCCGGAATTTTTGGAGCACTTTTAATATGGGGGAAATTTGAAATAGAAAAACAGCAGAAAACAGGAACTGGAACTATGGTGCACTGAGTTAATAGGTTAGTCCAAATATGATCAAAAGTATGGAAGTGCATAAATATCATAGCAATATCACACAAAAGAAGCATGGAGCAAGCAGAAATTATAGATACGTTTTGGACGTATCACACCCAAAGCTCCAAGAAGATTCTGAAGTAAATTCAAAGGATGTCTATAGGAGGCAAATTTCCTAGACATCATTTTGCACCAAAATCTTTGTTGATATGCCAACAAATTCTTATTATAACCTGATCCATTGATATGGCATAGAGAATATACATAGGTCTCACATGTCTCTCTCCTGGGAGCATCACCTGTCCAAGGGGTGCAACTCTTGAGGAGCTGCAGAGGATAACAACTAGGATCCTAACAAGCAGAGACATCTTAAGCGCCGTAACTCATCTCACCTCTATTGCCCACCTAATTTTTGATAGGATCAAGAGCTTGGAGAAAGAGGACAATCTGCATTGGAAAGGCAACGGCAATAACTCCCATCACCAGCTCCCTAGAAGCTCCTGAGCAGTCTCTTTATCGGTCGTCCGGTATAGCTCCCCTTCTTTGGATTCTTTCAGATGACTCGAAGAATCCACCGTATGGGGAAGACTCAAGTAAGGATTTGTGCGAGTGAGCTAAACGGACACAAATTGGTTGGACAACGAGGAGGGTAGACAAATTGGCTAGGGATGTAATAGAATATGATTTGAGATCTATAACATCAATTTTCATAAAAATATTTCCTATATATTGTAGAGAAAAGTATGATTTTGTCCATTGAGTTTACCAAAAGTAGCGAACTAACTGTGGTTGGATAGTTAGGAGGATAGTGGTATCCCAAACCATCAAGGTTCAAGTCCTAGACTTGACATTCGTGCTTGCATTTTTCAGAATTTATTTCAGGCATTCTGGCGATATGCTTTGAGTGACTGATATATCAGCTGAATTACGTTTTCGGTGTTGCACGACTTATCTTGTGCCACTACAAGAACTCATCTTGTCCCATCAATCTACGTTGCATCTCGTCGCGATCCCTCATCATGCTTACAAAAATTCGTGGTTAGGTCAATATAGAGTATATGTTAGGTCAAGTATAGAGATGAGCAAATCCAGCCCTTGGGTGTTGTGCATGATATTTGGGGGCCTCAATGCTATATTTATTACAGATTAAAATGATTACATATAGTAAATTGGTTACATATATTGGGGCGGAGCCATACAACCGACGGGTAAGCGTGATGAGGAATGCGGATAGATCATGGTTGTAGTGTGACCAGATTGAGTCTTCACTCTAACACTCCCAAACATGTCAATGGTAGGCTCATTTTTTTAAGAAAAGGAGGAGGACCCCCGGCCTCTGCATCTGGACGATGCATGCATTCACTTTATTAATTATTCACACAAGACCTTACAAAGTCATACAACAGTAAGACTAAAGCCACACCTGTCGCTACTTCTATCAAGTAGATGAAGGGATGCTGATAGTCTGGGCCTAATACCAAACAGACCTCGCAGCCAAACCTAACATCTAAGACCCGAGGTCCCAACCAGGACGCCTGGCGGGTATGGGGCACCCACCAATCTGACGCACTCCTTAACCAGGACACCTGCCGGGTATGAGGCCGCCGCAACCACCTGCCACCAATCCATCTTCAGTGATGTACTGCTGCATCTACCTTGCCCAGTCTAGCTACCTTCGACGCCACCACGACACAAGACAACATCACCCTCCTGCATGAGTCCATCATCGCACATCAGACTCCTAATCTACAGAACGCCATGCCATCGAGATATGTCACCATCAATGTGCATGATGAAGCACCGCTCCACCAAAGACGTCGTCCACTGGTCCCTCGAGAGCCCGCATTCACTTCCAAGAAAGACACCCCCAAGGGGGAAATGACACAAACGCGCCGCCGTCTTCTGATCTAATGATCTAAGATTTCCCCGGGAGGTAGCAGATTGTAGTCTAGAACTTCTCCACGGCGATGCCTTCAGAAAGGGAACGACACTGTAGAGCGCCGCCACCATCGGCTTTGGCATCTAGCTAAGAGCAGGTTTTCACCCAGATTTGTTCAAACAACTCCATCCGCTTCTTGTGCACGAACCGCCGCCTTCTCTGTCGAATACTAGACCAAGGGTCCAGCCGTCGCCGCCAGATCCATGTAGCCAGCACCCGGAGGTGACGACCGTCTCCCTGTACCGGATCTAGCACGAATCAAAGCAGATCAAGTCAGAGAGGATGATGCCCCTGGATCTCCGGTAGACCAGCGAGCCGCCGGCCCCACCGCATCCATATTACCGACCACGCCGGGCCGCCGCCACCCCCCGCGCCGTCCTATTCGGAGAGGGAGCCGCCGACCGCGCACAGGGGCCACCGCAGCCTACACACGCCGGAGCGCCGCCGCAAGCCCAGCGCCCGCCACCACCTGCCGAGGCCCGCCGCCACACGCCCCACGCCCTGCCATCGCTCGCTAAGTACTGCCACCTCGCGCTCGATCGCGAGCGCCGCAGAACGCCACCACCTGCCGCCTAGATCTGTCGCCCACGGAGGAAGGGGAGTTGGGAGAGGAAGTCCCCCGCATCCGCCGTCTGCAACGCAGGTTTCACCTGGCGGCGTCACCCGATGGCGGCGCGATGAGGTGAGGAGGATTGAGGCGGCGGCGCGAAGGGTTGCAGAAGCCCTCGAGTCGCCCAGGGCGGGGGCGACGGGAGATGGGGTCACAAGGGAGACGCGTGATGTGATTAATTACAGTGAAGCGAATATCAATGAAAGCTGTTGTGGGTAGCCCCGAGATCAAGATGTCTGCAAACTGAGTGCTAGTAAGAGTAGACTATGGTAGGTTCATGAATGGGCCGATGTAGCTTGCCGAGAGGCTAATGAAGCCAGATTATTTTTACCACTGCATGAGCAACCAAGCGGCACTCGACTTCCATGGATGACCCGAAAACCGTTTAGCTTCCTTTTTGAAGACCAAGAAATCAAGTTAAATTGATTTAGGGGAATCAAGGCTACATTGGAGGAATCAATGTGATATTCATTACAAAGTACACTTATTACATATACAGTGGCCAACCCATACAACTGAAGTGAGTGGTGGAGAACGTGGAGAGATCATGGAGCTAGCTAGTGGGAGGAGAGCGAGTCTTTAGTCTAAAATTGCAATTCCTCTACTCAATCAAAAATGTTTGTCTTTCAACATGGGTGATTGGGTCACATGGGTGGTTCCTTGCTTCCAGCAAAATTGGAGATTGCACGCTCTCACAGTCTGTCCTGCATAGAAACACAAAATCAGTGGAATTACAATATAGGCAAAATCAAGTGTACCGATAAATGAAAAACAAATTTATTTTTTGGCCACGTTTAGAAATAATATTATGATGCACCACTTTGCCTATAGTGCCCGAGTCTGTGTAGTATTGTGCAATGGAAAGATGTTTTGGTTGCTTCTATATTAGGGGCGAGTCCTCTAAATGTCCAGTTCCTTTGCCAGGGACAAGTTGACTTCATGGTTAGGTCCAGTGCATAGGTTGATGTCGACCAAACTATCGCATGAGCCTGACCTATTCCACTTGATGATGAACACTTCCTCTGTTTTGTTCCGTCAAATCGATGTATGCCGATCTCAGTGAACACAACTAACTAGGGTCCTAACAAGCAGAGACATCTTAAGCGCCATAACTCATCTCACCTCTATTGCCCACCTAATTCTTGATAGGTTCAAAAGCTTGGAGAAAGAGGTCCATCTGCATTGCAAAGGCAACAGCAATAACTCCCATCACCAGCTCCCTAGAAGCTCTTGAGCAGTCTCTTTATCGGTCGTCCGGTATAGCTCCCCTTCTTTGGATTCTTTCAGATGGCTCGAAGAATCCACCGTATGGGGAAGACTCAAGTAAGGATTTGTGTGAGTGAGCTGAACAGACACAAATTGGTTGGTCAACGAGGAGGGTAGACAAATTGGCTAGGGATGTAATATAATATGATTTGAGATCTATAACATCAATTTTCGTAAAAATATTTCCTATATATTGTCGAGAAAAGTATGATTTTGTCCATCAAGTTTACCGAAAGTAGCGAACTAACTGTGGTTGGATAGTTAAGAGGATAGTGGTATCCCAAACCACCAAGGCTCAAGTCCTAGACAAGGCTCAACTCCTAGACTTGACATTCGTGCTTGCATTTTTCAGAATTTATTTCAGGCATTCTGGCGATGTGTCTTCAGTGACTGATATATCAGCTGAATTACGTTTTCGGTGTTGCAAGACTTGTCTTGTGCCACTACAAGAACTATTATTGTTCCATTTCTAAGTTCTTATTCTCTCAATACGGCCCTTATCAAGATTTCTGTGGGTCTTTGAGTGTGGTATTTTTCTGCATATTTTCCGTGTTTTTTTTACTTTTCGTGGTTTTTCCGTTGGTTTATCTCTAGTTTTCTTGTTTTTGTTTTTCTTATGTATTTTTTTGGTGAGAATCTCTGATGTGGCTTGCTTGCTCGCTCACCTGAACGCCGGCCGCATACAATCCTCTGGGCCGCCTGCAAACACACCTCCCCAACGCCGGCACACACGCAATAGGGCCGCCCACAAACGTAGCATACACAGACTACGGCGCGTGTTGTTTCGTGATAATCTCCTGAAATTACTCATGAAAGGCGCCACTCCAATAGTTTCAACGTCAACATTATTTTATTTCAATGAAATGTACATGCACTGCTGTTGAATATGCTATGGAAGTCCTCTAATAAACATACTATACAAGAATTGAGCTACAAAGTGTTATCACCAACCAAACACTAGTCCAGCGGTAAACCTCTTTTTTTTATGATCGCACCATTGGTAAACCTCTTCCTGTAACATCTACGAAAGAGAGAGCTCGTGGCTGGTTCAAATCTGAGGGAATAAATATTTTCTGTTTATATTTCCTGCAATAATCCGCTCAAGATTATTGGTGCAAGGAAACTTTTCCGTGACACTAAAATTCGTCCCAGAAAATACACTTGCCCAGTGAAGGCAAATACGTCGCCTCAAATTGGTCCAAAACGTCACCAAAGTTGCCGCAGAGAGCCACGCCGGGGCAAAATCTGCTAGTGACGATGACCGTCACAGAAAATGATTTTAGGCGAAGGTTCCTGTTTAGTCTCCAGATTTTTTGACACTAAATAGAGGAAATTTTGTAGTGCTCGGTCGGTGGAGGGGGTGAATATTTGACAACAATCTTCACGAAATTCGGCGACGTGCGGTTGATCAGGCCATGTAAAACTACAAGTGCCAGTCAGTTCAACCGAACGCTCAAGCTGATGGACAAAAGTGGGCTCTGCATTTATACGTCAACACCCCCGTCCCTCTCACGTATGGCTCCCTCATACCTAAACATGGAACGAAAGTGGGCTGCTATTAATTGTGTCAACGGGATTTTGAACTCAACACCTCTTGACTTGGATACCATGTAGAACTGCACGCACTAGTCAGTTCACCCAAAAGCTTAAGTTGATAGAAAAATATGAGCTATGCATTTATACGTCGATAGACCGGACGACGTACATGAGATGGCCGGACAAATCTGAAGCGTGCAACCGAGCACGACACCTCTACAGAGACGCTACGTTGGATGCGTACAAGCGCGCTAGCAGAACCAACCCATACGGACACAGCATGCACAAGCAGCCAATATGCAGGCAACATGCATGAGGCAGGGCAAGGCACGCGACGTGGATCAAAGCGGATGCTGACGCTGCAGCAGGAAACCACGACGCGGACGAGATTCCAGCACTGGATAGCGCGAGCGGCCGTCATACTAGCGCACCAGACTGTGCGACATGCGTGAAGCCTGTGTCGTGGCAACTGATCCAGTCGAAGATGATGATATCAACAAAGTGCACGTGCGCCGGACGCAAACCGATATTAGATCAGAACCTCAAAGAAAAATAACACTGATCAATCAATTGGCAAGGGAGAAAAACCCCAATCAACGGATCAGAAAAAATACTCTTATGGTAGCCGATCAATATGAGTGGCGGACGAACCCTAGGTACAGGTTGCTCACCCGGTCACCCCCCACCCCCGTTGGCGCTCATGGAGATCGACCGCCTGGCAACCACGCTGTGTGGAAGCGGCCGCGGCTAAAGGAATAGAGGGGAGAATGTTAGAATCGTTGTTGTGTTACTTGAGCCTCGTGAGCATATATATTGAAGTACTTGATCAACTTGAAGTACGAAACAAAATAGAATAAATCCTACACTATTCCATCTTTCCTAACTAATCACGATCCTCAATAGTGAAAGGGCGATTTCAGCATGTACAAACTGCAATTCCATGGAACACCATACGCATGATCATCCTCCACCATGCCATAGAAATGCAAAAGATCATGGCAATTTGATGACCCGAGGAGCTATTTGGTACCATGGGAATCCACACTATATATGCAAGCGGAAGGTTTTCACCATCACACAACGACACAATGCATATACAGTGGTCCTTTGTTGGATGGCTGAAACAGTCTATGCTCCACATTCTTTTGTTTCCAAGATATTAGAGTAAACCAATACAAATAACACATTTTGCTTCACCGAATTTGCAAACCGACACGCGAGACGGTCATTGGTGTAGTGTAAAGATATTAGAGCTAGCCCTTGAGTGATGTGCGCTTCTTCTGCTTAATCGCAATTGTTTGTATTTGAGCAACTGGTGTCAGCCACCAGATGAAGCGCTCCATCATTTTGTTCTTCTACGGGCAACCAAACAACCATATGCACAACACAACTCCTCGTCTGTTGCGGCAATTGCAATAGTAAAATTTCATAAATATAGTGCCAGTCCACTGAGGCTAATATATATAATGGTGTATATTGATTAAGGAAACACAAATTCATTACATTCTTGTATCACTCGATCCAACATGCAGGTTGATACTGAGTGAAACATTACCCCACCGCACAGAATATTCAAACCAAATCTCACTAGGCCATCAGCAACAGATCGAATTTGCACTACGATGATACTTTGTGAGCTAAGAGCCTGTAAGTTTTTCCACAGCGGCAACAATAGATTTTGAGCAGTGCATATTTCCTAGCTCAGTTAGCAAGGCTACGCAGTCACTCTCCACTATGGCCGGGTGCTCCGCAATGCCAATAATACCTCTGGACCCTCCCAAGCAAGCTCCCAGACCTCCCACATCTCATGACGAAGTGCTTTTGCTTTTGTACAACTCATCACTGCATGGAAGCCATCTTCCTGTTCCAAACTGCAAATAGTACAGGTTGGCAAGGCCACCAACTTCCTTATCCAGAGATGCTGCACACCTGGTGCTTCAGAGGCGAGTTCTTGGCAAATGACTCGAACTTAGGCGGGACTTGAGCTCTCAAAATAACGTGCCAAACTTGAATTATGAGGTTGATGCTAGAATATGCGACACTCGGAGAGTAGTGTCAAATGGACCTGGGCCGGCCCACTTACACCACTTATTTCTCTTCTATTAAAGATCAAAATTTATGCACCCAATATGCTTCAAACTATAGACCTCTAAGAGCATCTCTAGCATACCCGTATATCGCTGCAACTAGCAAAATAACCACAAAAATACAGGTCCGCGTGGAAAATCTTGCCCGACCAGAGCCCGCACAAGGCGAGGCTGGTGGCGAAAGGATACGCGCAGCGGCAAGGCGTGGACTACGACGAAGTGTTTGCTCCGGTGGCACGCATGGAGACTGCGCGGCTGCTGCTAGCACTCGCGGCGCATTGAGGCTGGCAAGTCCATCACATGGACGTGAAGTCGGTGTTCGTGACACGTGATCTACGCGAAGAAGTGTACGTGCACCAGCCGCCGGGTTTCGACATCGGCGACGAGGAAAAGGTGCTGCGCCTCCGGAAGGCGCTGTACGGACTGAAGCAGGAGCCACACGCTTGGAATGCCAAGCTCGACGCGTCGCTCGTGTCGCTCGGCTTCGAACGCAGCCCCCTTGAGCACGCGGTGCATAGGAGGGGCACAGGCGCGTCGACTCTGCTCGTCGGTGTCTACGTCGACGCCTTGATCATCACCGGCGCCGGCAACGAGGAGATTTCAGAATTCAACGAGCAGATGAAAAATCTGGTCAACATGAGTTATCTTGGGCTTCTGAGCTCCTACCTCAGTATTGAAGTTCAGCAGAAGGGCGGCGCGATCACCATCTGCCAGAGCGCGTTTGCGGCCAAGATTCTGGATGCTGCAGGGATAAGGGGGTGCAACCCTGCTGACACGCCGATGCAGAACCGGCTAAAACTTGGCAAGATCGGCACAGGCGCGGCTGGGGGACGCCACACGGTACATAAGAATCGTCAGGAGCCCGCGGTACCTCTGCAACATGAGGCCAGACATCTCGTTCTCTGTTCGCATGGTGAGAAGGTACTTGGAGGCGCCGGCAAACTGGGCTGCTGTCATGCAGATCCTGCGCTATGTCAATGGTACACTGAACCATGTCAGCTGCTACAAGCAAGGCGGTGCAGCAGCGCCGGAGGTGATCGGCTACAGTGACAGCGATCATGCCGGCGACGTCGACGTTCGGCGGAGCACGACGGCAGTCAGTATATGGCGGCAGCAACCGCAGCCTGCCAAGGCGTGTGGCTGTGCAGGCTCCTCGGCGAGCTCACCGGCGACACTCCAATGAGGGCGAAGCTGCGCGTCGACAACAAGTCAGTGATTGCTCTTAGTAAGAATCAGGTGCACCACGACAGAAGTAAGCACATTGACATTCTATATCATTTCATTCGTGAGTGCATCGAAGACGGTAAGGTGGAAGTCGGCCATATCATGGGCACTGATGGACATCTTGCTGATTTCCTCACCAAGGCGTTGGGGCGGATCAAATTTGTTGAAATGAGACAGAAGGTTGGCGTCGGAGTGGTGAGCACCGGGCGTCGGAATTAGGGAGTGAAATGTTGAACCTGTATTTCCTAGCCCGGCTTAGTAGCTTGCTTAGTTTTTCTTCAGTTAGCAAATAAACTACCAAGTCACGTGTGCATGTACACGATGAGGTCAATCGTAGTTTCAGTTAGTAGTTAGCTAGCTTGGTGCGGCCGTTAGCTGTGCATGGGATGGCATGCAGCAAAGTGCGCGTCATGCACGCATCACTCGCACGTCGAGCGTCGTGGGATGGCATGGCCGGTCTGCTAGCGTGTGGAGTCGATCTTCCCCTTTGTAATCTCAGTACAAATAAGTGGAATGGACAGAGAGAAAAGCTGTAATAGTGTGCAGCACAAAATCACTTGAGTCATCGTTCTCCTCTCGCCATTGTTGCCGTGAGCTAGAGCTTGTAGGTGTTCTTGGTTCTAAGTTCTAACACATATCAGTTGGGTTAGTACGAGAGAACGTCATTCCACATGACTTGCTCCCCTGTGAAATGGCTCATTCTGGACATCGCTGTTGGGCAAGATCACATATACGCTTGCTTGTCTAAGTGTCAGTTTGCTCTCACTAGGAAACGACAGTTTATTGTGTGATTGTGTGAACAAGTTCAGTTTTTACCCATTGCAACGCAGACCATAGCGAAATGAGAGAGCTCTGGACCCATAATTCCCCTGTTTTAGCATGCAACTGTTGCCCTGGATTGGAAGCTCCGGATTGAGATTTCAGAGTTCTGTGTTTTCTTGAAACATTGCATTTTGATGTGTAGAAGGGATAGTTTGCAATACAATTGAGGTTGTATTGACGGGTTGCTGGTGCATGTATATATAATTACAGGGAAGATCTCTACCTTAACTATACAGGACTAGGAGGTGGGCCACAACTCCAATACACGTGCAACACAAAATACATACTCAACACCCCCCCTCGCCCTGTCGAAGCATCGCCGGAGACACAGAGACTGGACCGAAACTCCTCAAAGTCGGAAGTAGGCAATCCCTTAGTGATCACATCGGCATACTGTTTCGACGTCGGCACGTGAAGAACCCGAACACAGCCAAGGGCAACCTGCTCACACACGAAGTGAATATCGACCTCATTATGCTTCGTACATCGATGGTGCACCGGGTTGACGGAAAAGGTAGACCGCGCTGATGTTATCGCACTAGACAAGAGTGGCCTTGTGAACATCACAAAGCAACTCCTGGAGCAGCTGGTGGATCCAAGAGCACTCGGCCACGACATTAGCCACGACGTGATACTCTACCTCGGCGCTGGAGCAAGAGACTGTTGGGTTGCCGCTTCGATGACCAAGAGATCAAGGAGGCCCCAAGGTAGACGGCAAAGAGGAGGCAGACGGCAAATTGCCAGATTCCAGTAGTGTTTTTGGCCATGAAGGATGCGTACTGAAAAAAAAATCCTCATATCATATTTTTGAGAGGGAAGATGGTTTAGGGAGTACTACCACCATTCCAAAATATAAAACGTTTTCTTAGGCTTGGCTAAAATGGCCTACCAAAACGTCTTATATTTGGCAATGCAGGTACTATTATATGTCTAAAGACATGCTTTGCTGTAGATCACAAGAGCCATCTTTTTTTGTGGGTACAAGAGCGATACTTCTATTTATGATTATCTCCCAGCAATGGAAGTCATTGACAAACTTGAATAAGCTAGCGGAAAGGTCAACTGCTCTCTTCCTTTTTGTTGGAGTGTTAACTTTTTGTTTTCAATATCCTAACTTTGTGCACCTATTTTCTACTCCCTCCGTTCCAAAATAGATGACCCAACTTTATACTAAAGTTAGTACAAAGTTGAGTCATCTATTTTGAAACGGAGGGAGTATATCTGTACGGGTTCTTGCTATGTCAGATAGATATAGAAATCAATCTTTGTTACCACAAGCCACGTGGGGGTTACAGCTACCTCTTGAGCACAGGGCATGGAGAAATGTCAGTGTTCCTGGAATCATTTGTTGCACATGTTCTTTGTCTTCCTTCTGGGATGCTACTAAGAGATTCTTTTCTTGGGTATGGAGTAGGATTTTAGGTGCACAACTTGTTGAAAAAATATGTGCCAAAGTTGATGATAAGGTGCTAATTGACCTTGATCTTTTGTTCTCAAATCATTTGCTGTTACTATCTCATATTCTTTCGTCAATTTTTGGCTTAATTCTTTCCTTCCTGCCAACGGCATGTACAAGACTCAAATAATGGTTAACGGGCAAGCACTACATACACCATACATCTACGCTAATATAGCTTGTCCTTATAAAGCCAATGTATGCTATTACCAAGTGATTTGAATATTTTCTTCTGCTTTTGGTGCGTCACATTTAGTCTCTTTTTTCCCATTTTACCGTGTTTGCATGGTAAGATGTTTGGTTGGATTTGAATGTTCGTAGCCTTGGCTCCAAAGTTTCAAGCTCTTATAGAAATTAGAACCGAGGGACTTTTAAAATGAGTCCTGCATAATAGTGTTGTTCAGTGGGATGCAGAATTTTTGTTTGTCTGATCTGCTATCCTTGGTGCTGGTTTACGTACTGATTTCATCATCATATGACCACAATAAAGAAGTCATGTGTATAAATATTACTAACTCCTGATAATTTGCATCAGTGATTCCAATTATGTTGGCCCTCCTTAAGATTGCTTGGGAATGTGAGGCTTAAAAGTTTCATCCCTGTGCAATGTGCTTCTCGGGTGTGGATTTGTGTCTGACTAATTAAGGGTTCTGTTAATACTGATATGTCCTTGAACATTATATGGGTATTGCATCGCTTGTACTTATAGTTAGTGGAATTTTTTCTCATATGTTTCAATATGTGCCCGGATAATATTAATGCACACTCTTTCAATACATGGCTTACTCTTGCCCTTTGCACCATTGGCGCAAATGGTCATCTAGTTTGGGAACAACCGAAGTGTAGTTTGAGGGTTTCAGCTAAGTGATGCTCCACATACATGTTTTTGGTTAGTACAATGGTTCACATTATCAGCATTATTTATTGATTTGATTATACTTCGCGATGACTTCCGAGAGTGCAAGATAATGCCTGCCTAAGTGATGGATTTCTTTCATGTATTTCATGGCCATTTTTGTCAGGAAATACGACAGTTGACTGCGGGAATAGGTTCATTTTATTTGTACCCATTGCGATGCAAACTATATCCAAAATATCTAAGTATAGAAAGATGGAACTTACAAACATGCTGAGTTCAGATTTCATACTCTTTTAGAAAACGAAAAACTAAAAAGGTTAATGTCTGCCTAAGAAAGGGTGCCACCTACTGCCAATAAATTTGAGAGTATCAGGGTTTAGGAGCGAAAAAATGACAGAACCAGATTCACAGAAAAATTGCAGCTCTGGACCTTAGACCCCCCATGTTTTATCATGCAGTCTAATAATACCAACACGATCACTGACCGCGGCGACGCAACCATATCCCCTCCCTCGTTGCCCCAGCGTGTGACGGGGAGGGCAACCTCGACGGCCACCGCCGAAACTCCTCCCTCCCTTCTCCTCCTCACTCGCCGTAGGTGTCGACGAGGCTGGGAGAAGCCAGGTCGTCGCAGGCCGCGGTGGGGCTTTTTCTTCTTAGCGTTCGAGCTGATGGCACATGTCGTTGCCCCCGAACCTGGTTGTGGTGATACCGCAGGGTGTGCGACGCATCGTCGCGCTGACGCAGGTGTTGCGCGACCGACTTCTTGGAGCTGGTACTTCTCCGAGCTGGTGCCGTCGGCTTTGGCAACTTGGGTGGCACAACTGGATCCAGCCTTGGGTGGAGCGGGTCATGGGTAGTGCGGGCGGTGGCGGCTGACCCACTAGCCGTGTGCTGGCTGCGGGTGGTTTCAATGGGGATTGGGTGCCTGCACCAATCTCCTGTCAAATCTAGTTATATCCGATGCCTTGCTCGACGGTGGGTGACTCAAGGGGATGGCAGCGGCCTTCTAGGTTGCTGCGATGGCATGGTGGCGGTCCATAATGGTGGTGCGGGGCGGTTCATAGTGGCGGCGGGATATGCTCCGCTGTCTGGCCGTTGGCGAGCTTCTCGTGTGGATGCCCCCGGGTCATCTCGTGGCAACAGGCTGTGGCCTTTGTGCCACCTCGTGTTGGTGGCCGAGTCTCCTTTACCTACCAGATGTAGGTTCAGGATGGGAGTCGATGTTGGGTATAGCAGGGGATGACGTTGGGAGTGGCGGCGGGAGTGATGGGTGGCGCCGATGCGGTCAGGCCACCCATCACTGGCAGGGTTTCGGACATCGACATGGTCCGCTCTTGCTTCACCTCTTCTCCGACCTGCTCGCCCCACTATGGACCTGGTCATTTCGGTCGTTCCAGCCTTGTCGGCGGTCAGAGCATGCCAGTCGATGCATCACTTGCAGCCATGGAGGTCCTATGGTGCGTCTTGTTCACTGGGTGTTGGCCTGGGTGGTGGGAGTTGCAGTGCTGGTGGACTGAGCTTGCAGCTCAAGTGTGGGCGGTTAGTGGCCACGGCCGCATGCCAGTATGGTGGCTGGCGTTTTGACGATCTGTAGCGATGAAGACATAGTTTGCTAACGGGAGTGAAACCCTGTCTGGCTTTGCCAGGATGACGGAGGTGGCGCCCGTGGATGTTTTCGTCTTCCTGAAGTCTCCGTTGTGATTACTACTTTCCCTCCATTGTGGTCCGGATGAAAATCTAGATCATTGGATTGGCTGGTGGTGGCGTGTTGGCGTCGTGTTCTTCCTGAAGGTGTGCTCTTGGATCTCTGAGTTTGTCGTCGTTCAACTTCACGTCTTCCTGGGTTCTCCCGGAAGAGCTGTGGTGGCTCCTTAGTGTCTACTTCATGCCCATCGGGGTTGTGTTTTTGTAGGCCTTTGGCATCCGTGTATACGGCCTTGGGTGTGTGTGTGTGTGTGTTGGTTTGTTGTGTTGTGATTTGAATTGATCGGTTTGTTGGTTGTTGCTTTGCATATAAAGTGGGGCAAAAGCCTTTTTCGGTTTTATCATGCAATTATTGCCATGGATTGGGAGCTCTCTAGATTTTAGGTTTCCATGTTTTCTTTTTGATAGAGGTGGACGGCAGATTCCAGCAAGAAAAATGGTATTTCTGCAAAACACGATATGCATGATGATCTACCATGCCATAGTAATGCAAATGATCATGGAAATATGATGACCTGATGAGCTCTTTTGTAGTAGGAAAATTCACACTATATATGCAAGCATTAGTTTTCCCACCACCACAAAATGCATAGTATGGAGGTCCTTTGTTGGCTGGGTCAAACGGCGTATACTGCACACTCTTTTGTTTTCAAGATATTAGAGTAAACCAATACAAGGAGCACATTTTGCTTCCTGGAGTTTGTAAATTGATAGAAAGAAGATCGCATAAGTAGTTTGAAGAATGGCAAAGGCCAGCGCTTGAGTGATGTGTGCTTCCGCTGCCCAATCAGTCACCAATGTACATGCTTTCTTGACTCTTATGTTGGCAAACAGGAAAACTGAACCAGAAAGGTATGCACCATCTTGATGCTGTTGGAAGACGCTGCCCAACCTATGCAAGCAGCAGTTTCCCCACCACCACATATTGCATACATGGAGATCCTTTGTTGGCCGGGTGAAACGGTGTATACTGCAAACACTTTTGTTTCCGAGATATTAGATTAAACCAATACAAGGAGTACATTTTGCTTCTCCGAGTTTGTAAACCGATAGAAGGAAGATCTCAGAGGTACTTCAAAGAATAGCAAGGCCAGCCCTTGAGTGCAGTGAGCTTCCTCTGCTCAATCAATCACAATTGTACATGCTTTCTTGACTCTTATGTTGGCAAAGAGGACAACTGAACCAGAAAGGTATGCGCCATCTTAATGCTGTTGAAAGACGTGTCCTAGTGAACTCGCTGGACGGAGGCACACGTTCTGCTCATGGCGCATGCACGCCCAGGCAGGCCAGACGATATGCACCTGCGTGTACATGTAGGCTGGTCTGTTGCATAGATTGTTTGGGCCAATTCTTTTGCAAGATAATGTTTTATAATGTTTTATAATCCTAACTAGTTAGAGTCTAATTAGTTACGATTGTAAAACAAATGGGGGATCAAGATTATTGGAGAAGTTAGGGATGGGTCCGATTCTTGGAGAATCTTGCAACAGAATTGGCCCTTTGTATGACTCACACCACTGTACTTGTACACAAAGGAAAATATTTTCTAGTGGACTCAACAACTCTTTCTTAGTATTTTTTTTAGATGTCCAACAGTCTAGAACTCGTCCTGCACCTTGAAGGATGTCTACCGAGATCGTGTCTGCTTTAGTTCATCTAGCGAACACGTTGGTATATGCTATGCTGCATTGCCGCTACACTTCTTGTCGACTTGCCGGTGGGAATCTATGTGAAGGAGCGGAGTAGCACCAGTCACGCAGGACTGAAGGTGTATCCGTGGGAATTCCCCTTCAGCGCTCTGTTTTGCCAATTGCATACATCTGCATAGTAAACAGATTAGCTTGCCTACGGAATCCTTTCACAACTGTCATGGTCATTCTCATTAGAAAAAAGATGGGCCTCACAAACAGGGTTTAGAAGGAATATGCTTCTCTCTCTCTCTCTCTCTCTCTGAGAAAAAAAGGTTCGGGAAATCACTACCAACACAAGTTATTAATTCAGGTTTTTACTACAGACACAAGTTATTAATTCAGATTTTCACTACGACAACTATCAGACTATCAGGGTTCCATGATCCATCACGAAAAACAACCAAAGAAATTTACAGAGAAATAGCAGTACTCGTGATACAAATAATACAATCAAGAGAGATGCGTCATTGATTTGTGGTAACTGCAATTTCCCCTGGACCCAGACTTAAAATACAGCTCTGGACCCAGACTTACAGAGAAATAGCACCACTCGAAAAAAAAAAC
This sequence comes from Secale cereale, assembly GCA_902687465.1. Lineage (NCBI taxonomy): Eukaryota > Viridiplantae > Streptophyta > Magnoliopsida > Poales > Poaceae > Secale > Secale cereale. The sequence continues at coordinate 770,009,568 of LR738714.1, read as the reverse complement.
ATAATGCAATTTAATATGAAAGCGGTGGACCCAGATTATTTCCCCTGTTTTATCATGCAACTGTTGACATGGATTCCGAACTCTGGATTTAGACTCGTTAGTAATGCAAATGATCATGGCACTTGGATGACCCGAGGAGCTATTTGGTAGCAAGGGAATCAGCGCTATATATATGCAAGAGGAAAAAATTTCACCACCACGCAATGACACAATGCATATATGGAGGTCCTTTGTTGGATGAATAAAACAATCCATAATCCACACTCTTTTGTTTGCGAGATATTAGAGTAAACCAATACAAAGAGCACATTTTGGTTCATTGAATTTTCAAACCGACATGGGAGATGGCTTGAGGTGTGGTATAAAGAATGCCAAAGCCAACCCTTGAGTGATGTGTGCTTCCTCTACTCAATCGCATTTGATTGTCTTTCAGCAACTGGTGGCAGCCACAAGTCGAATTATTGCTCCATCCTTTTGTTTTTCTACGCGCGCAACAGGTGGTGCTTCAGGACCACTGCCTCCTTTGTCTTTGCAATTAACATGATGCATAAACAACAGGCAACATCTTCAGTTGCAGCCATTCAATAGCAAAATATCATGGATAATAATGCCACTCTGCTGATACTAAAATATTTGTTTCTTTTATAAAAAAGGTGTATATTGATAAAGTTAACACAGTCATTACAATCATTATCTCACCCGGTCCACTATGCACGCCATTTAAATGAAATCTGGTTAGGGAATCAGCAACATATCAAATTTGCACTACGGTGAACTTTTGCTAGCTTAAAGCCTGCAAGCTGTTTCAAACAGCTCTGGTTGTCCCTGCCACACCTGCAAAAATAGACTTTGAGCAGTGCATATTTCCTAGCTCATTTAGCAAAGCTTCGCAGTTGCTCGCTGCATAAACAAGTTCAGTGTTTACTGACTGCAAGTACTCCCTCCGTTCCGATTTACTTGTCGTGGTTTTAGTTCAAATTTGAACTAAAACCATGACGAGTAAATCGGAACGGAGGGAGTAGACCACAGACAACCTCTCCAAGTGGAAAAAGATGGAACTTTTTAAAGCGGTTTAAAAGGGACAGCAAAACGCATACTGCATGGTGCATCTCACGCAAGTTCAGGTTTCTTATACTTCCAAACCAAGGTTCAGGTTTTCACTATAGAAATAAACATAATTAACTTTCAGAGTAGGATAATGCAGCTGACTGTGTGATTGTGTGAACAAGTTCAGTTTTTACCCATTGCGACGACACAGAGATAGCCAAACTCTCGAAGTACAGAAACATGGAACCTACAAACAGGATTTAAAATGAAGAGTAAAATGTGTACAACACACTGCGTTCAGGTCTTATTGTGAAACAAACGGGGTTCAGGTTTTCACTGGAAACAAGATCGTACTGGGTACGCATGCAAGCAGTACGTGCTCTATTCATAAACATAACCAACTTCAGAGCAAAATCAAATCCAAATCTCAAGCTCAGCGTTAAGCCTAGGTTTGTTTCTGTTGAGAGCAGCAGTTGATGTGTCATCTTCTTATCCGACAGATATCAAACTGTCGACGAAGGCATCATCCCTCTGAGCAGGCATCTTCCCTTTCATTAATTCCTCGATGCTTTTCTGAGCTGATGGAATTGACTTCACATAACTGTCGAGTTATTTTTTTTTTTATAATGGGCGACTTTATTATCTCAAAATGTAGCATCAAGCGGATACAAAATATTATGAGTAACAACCGGCCTCTGCATAACTAGAATGCACACAGCCAAATTCAGAAGTCTGACAAAAAATCATGAAATAAAAAAACCGACAAATCGGTAATAATAGAGCCCTATAGGCCGACACTATGCCTATGTCGAAAGGGGTGGTAGGTCGATCCGTAGATTATGCTGCCACCCATGTTGGGAAAAAACCTCCGTAGCCATCTGCTCCAATCGCGTACACACCGCCGTGAACAGCGGTTGGTACTCCGGCCGTTGTAGCATAGACCACGTACGTAGCGAGTGCGTACACCGGAAAATAACCTGCAAAGGAGAGGTATTTTTGTCATTAAAAACCAAATCATTTCTACATAGCCAAAGCGACCAAATTAAGGCATATGCTCCCACCCTAATTAGCGTTTTGAATGTATTTGTAATACCGTCCAACCAATGACCAAAAATATTGGCAACACTTGTGGGCGGATACAAATTTGACGCTATTTGGATGACTGACCACGTAGAACGGACAAACTTGCATTGGAAAAAGAGATGTTTGATTGTCTCGTCATGAGTACAAAAAAAATACTTCTTACTCCCTGGCCAGTTGCGCCGTGCGAGGTTGTCTTTGGTTAACACAACATAACTGTCGAGTAGTCCACTGTAATATTTACAGGGGGCACCTCCTTGCAATGAATCATATGCATCCGGAGCTGCCAAATGCGATGGTACCTATTTTCTTGACTTTTTTTTTAAAGGCTGATGACCCCCGGCCGCTGCATCCAGGAGATGCATGCAGTCATTTTATTAATTATTCACAAGGACCTTGCAAAGTAATACATCAATATGTTCGAAGCCATCATTTTGGCAATATCTGTCGCTAGTCCTATCCATTGATGAAGCAGTGCAGAAAGTGTGAGTCAAATACTCAAATCTCTCACCTAGCCGAACATCTAAAGTCGGAGGCCCCAACCAACCCACATGCCGGTTTTGGGGCACAAAGCAGTCCGAAACATTTTCATAGGTCGTCGTCGCCGTCTTTCATTAATCCATCTTTAGAACAAGTATTGACGCATCGATCATAATTGGCCTGCCGTCGACGCCCCCACGGTGCCGGACAGCGCCTCCTCCCTACGCGCATTCATCATCACGCATCCATCGCCGAGACTTTACTCCGCCTCGCCGTCAATGCGTCATAGGGAACGCCGCTCCACCGCAGATGTCGTGCACTACATTCAAATTCAGTGTTTCGTGTTTTCTTTTGGATAAAAAATGCATTTCCACATAACACAATAAGCATGAAGATCTATCATTCTATAGTAATGCAAATGATCATGGCAATATGATGACCTGACGAGCGCTTTGATAGTAATGCAAATGCGGCAGTTTATCTACTTTATCTCCTTTGTTGGGAGGGTCAAAGAGTCCGTACTCCACTCTTTTGTTTCTAAGATACTAGAGTAAACCAATACAAAGTGCACATTTTACTTCACGAATTTATGAACCTATGCTCGTGGAGTATTAGGTCGTTACCACAAATGCCTTGAGTGGTGTGTACTTGCTCTACACGGTCACAATTGTTTGTCTTTCGGCAGCCACCAGTCGAAGTGCTCCCCTATTAGTTTTCCCCACGTACGACATGGGTACTTCAGGACCAATGTCCGCTGTATCAGCGCAAACAACGAAATGCATATGGAAACTACTTTTGTTTCTTCTACTCATTGCAGTAGTCAAACTGTCAGTGCACAAGAAGATGGAACATACAAGTCACAAGCATGCTTTAAGAGGATCATCAAAATACACAGGAGAGCGGTTTTTTGTAGGACGAGCTATACGGTACCCTCTATCCACTAGTAGATAAAGGGGGATCAGACCCGGTTCATTTGGGCCTTTAGCCCCGGTTCTGGAACCGGGGCAACAGGGTCGGTACTAATGCTCTGACCCTTTAGTCCCGGTTCAATCCAGAACCGGGGCAAAAGGGTGTCCACGTGGCCTGTGCACTGAGTCCAGGCAGGAGGGGCTTTAGTCCCGGTTGGTGGTACCAACCGGGACCAAAAGGCTTCCACGCGTCAGCATTTCTGTGGCTGTGGTTTTTGTTTTTTTTTTTGAAAGGGGAGGGGGGG
>LR738714.1:769992377-770005738 GCA_902687465.1 Secale cereale | reverse complement strand
ACATACGTATATAGAGAGGACTAGAGTCACGCTAGCTAGCTAGCTAGCTGCTAGCTACTAAGCAAACGAAGGAAACAGAAGATCGTATAATCAACATATATATATATATATATATATATATATGCATACAGAGAGAAGTAATATCGACCACCTCTCCTTCTCCGAGAGATTGGTCGAACAACAAGTTCTCGTATATCTATCCGACACTACCGGGCACATATATACAACAATTATCTCTTACAAAAATAATCTCCTAACACATGGATGCATGGTCCACATAGTATTCTCCGTCTTCAGCGATCACATGTTCAAGGAAGAATGCCGCCAATTCCTCTTGAATTGCTCGCAGTCGATCTGGTGTTAGGAGTTCATCCCGCATCCGAAACATCTAATTTGAAGTAGGGGGTCAATACATGAAATGATGCTATAAATTTGTGAATATTATTGATTGCTTACGCACTTCAAATTGTTCATCAGTGTAGCCCCGCTCACAGGTCGTGTGGCGAATGGACTCGCAAATGTAGTATCCACAATAATCATTCCCGGGTTCCTGCCACAACCACTTTACAAGAAATAGAGGTCAATCAAACTGATAAGCAAGAATGCCAAATTGGTATTGATGAAACTAGCGCTTGAATCAAGATATAGGAGATGCGCGCGCGGAACATGCTACTATATAGTACTTACTTTCGGGTATCTAAATTGTAGCTTCTTCGGCAGTCCCGGAGCTTTTTTTGTGAATTTTTTCCAAGCCCTGCCAGACAAAGGAAACAATTAGTTGATATCAGAAATGAAGTTGCTGATATATATGCATGGTGGATAATATTGATCGATTTAACTTACCTGACTAGCATTTGAGTCATGTCCGCATACTCCTCGGGATCTTTACGTTTAGAGTCGAAGACAGTTACTATTCCCTTCTCAAGCTTAATCTCTAAGAGAATATAGTGGAAGCTGCGCACGAATGCATGAGATCATCAATTACATCACTATAAACTTGACTGATATATAAGGGAAACCAAATATGCACAAGACATTAACACTCACTTGAAGTTGTAAGGAAAGAGTATTATATCTTTGTTTTCATTAACACCAACGATCGTAGCAAGTTGGTCTCGGTATCGCCGGGACGCAATTTAACCTCGGTTGCATCTATGAGGTATGTGTTAATAAACCCAATATCACCTACTTGTCTTTTCTTCAATTCGACGATCTTCAATCTGCATAATATAGTGAGGATAATTATAAATACATGCAATGAAGATCAGCTATATAGAGAGACTTAATGACAGAAGTAGTACTACTTACAGACAGTAGCAGGTGATCGTTGTTTTATCGAGGGCCAATTGATTGAAAAATTGATAGAACTCCTCAAATGGAACAGGCAACAGCTCAATTCCAACGAGGTCATGCTCCGGTTTAACTCTCAAATACAAGTTATTCCTCCCCCCAGACTCTCTGTAGATTTTCATGTACCAATCATGCAATCTTCGCATATTCGTTGATAGAGATCTTTCATTTTTGACGAGAGGCTTTTTGTACTCGTATCTTTCTATCTGCACGTCCATGAAATCATAGTGTACATCGTCGGACGCGTAATCTGCAAGATTGGTATAACCGGGCACCATCCTCGGATCATTAGCGACCATGTCGCTAGACACCTTGAGCGGGGGGCACGATTGGTTCGCTTGTTCGCCGAGCTGGGCAATTTGTTTCCCAGCTCGCCCTTCTGCTAACCTCTGATCACTTTTTGTACTTCCGGACCGCTTGGCATCTTGAAATGTCTTTTGAATAATGCGGTCATAGTTGCCCTTCGGCTTACTTTTCGCTGGTTGCTTCAGGGCAGCAAGAGTGCGCTTTGCTTTCACCGCATCTATCTTCTCCTCTGGAGGTGGATGTCTCTGTGCTTTCAACCCTTCAAAAAAGTCCTTCACTTGCCTTCAGCGATCTTCGTGTTTTCCTCGTCGGACCTCTCGTACGGTAACTTCTCTAGAGGCGTGAGAGAAGGACCGAATCTGCATCGCCTCCCGCCTCTGGCTGTACTGGTAGACGTCGCCGGACCAGACGAAGCGGCTGTCTTTTTTACTTGCTTAGGCGCCGGAGCAGGAGCAGCCGGAGCGGCGGCAGGTCTCTTCCGCCCTTGCTGATTAGGCGAAGGAGGAGCTGGCTGTCTGCTCGGGCGCGCCGGCGGCGAAGGAGGCGGAGTGCCGCCACGCGCCGGCGGCGAAGGAGGCGGTGTGCCGCCACGCGCCGGAGAAGGAGCCGGAGTGCCCTGATGGTCACTCGCCGGAGAAGGAGCCGGAGTGCCCTGATGGTCACTCGCCGGAGGAGGAGGCGGTGGAGGAGGCGGAGTGCCTTGACTCGTCGGAGGAGGAGGAGGAGGCGGAGGCGTCCAGTTCAGAATGTTGATTAGGTCCTTCCGCCATAGGCATGGAGTCTTCAGTGAAGAACCCAGCCGAGTCTCCCCTTCACCGGTAGGGTGGTCAAGCTGGAGCTCCTCAAATCCCTCCGTTATTTCGTCGACCATCACCCTAGCATATCCTTCTGGAATCGGCCGGCAGTGAAAAGTGTCGTCTGGTCCAGAAGGATAAACAGAGCCAGCAGCCGCCTTGACCTTCAGATTCATCCACTGTGCCATAAGGTGGCAATTTTGTGCCTCCGTGATAGCATCCACAGGATTCCTGGCAGTAGCCGTCAAGGCAAGCTCTGGCTGAAGCAGCTCGGTGGAAGCCACGCTGCTTCTCCGCTGAGATGGCGGGGTAGCTTCGGGGGAAGCTTCGGCAATTCTTTCCCGATCTGCTTCCCGTTCCTCTATCACTTGTATTCTGGCCCGCAGCGCCTGGATTTCGGTCATCTCCATTTTCTTCCTCCTGTCGTGGCATTTGTAGCCTCCTGCGTCCGGAAACCCAGCACGCCACGGAAGGGAGCCTGGCGTGCCTCGTGTCCGTCCAGGGTGCTCAGGATTCCCGAGGGCCATTGTCAGCTCGTCGTTCTCTCTGTCGGGGATGAACGTCCCTGCATGCGCTGCTTTGATATACTGCCGCATCTTCCTGAGTGGTGTTTCCAATTGCTTGTCCGTCCAAATGCACCACCCTGTTACAGGGTCCAAGGATCCGCCAGCCCCGAAGAACCAAGTCCGGCAACGTTCTGGCCAGTGCATTGTCTCTGGTTCGATCCCTTTTTGAAGTAGATCATTCTCAGCCCTGGCCCACTTAGGCCGGGCTACGAGGTAGCCGCCCGACCCCGTGCGATGGTGATGCATCTTCTTTGCAGCATTTATCCGGTTTGTCTCCGACATCTTCTGACTCTTTTCCGACTTCTTATGGGCCACAAATGCGGGCCAGTCATCTTTGATCTTCTCATATATGCCCACGAATTCTGGAGTCGTTTTCTCTCTGACAAACATATTCATTTTTTTCTTCCATGCCCTGAATTGGTCTGCCATCTTCGAAAGTGCATAAGACTTGATTAAGTCCTCTTTAACTGGCTTCGCCGGATCAACCTCTCGCGGTAGGACGAAGTTTGACTTCAGCTCAGTCCAAAGATCTTCTTTCTGCATATCTGTGACATAAGTCACCTGAGCGTCGTTTGCAGCCGGCTTTAACCATTGATGGATGCTGATCGGGATCTTGTCCCTAACCAGAACCCCGCACTGATTAACAAATGCGTTCTTTGTGCGGATGGGTGCAATCGGCTCGCCGGAGCGCGAGATTTCTGAGATCTCAAACTTTTCATCCGGCCTCAACTTTTTCTTCGCTCCTCGTCTCTTTACCGAAGATTTGCTCGATCCGGAGGGCTAGAAAAGGAACAAAGACGAGAGTTAATGAATGAATCAATTAACTAGTCAGCACATGCTTAACTAACATATATACCTCCTGGCCGGACTCGGTTCGGTCACCGAAGCCAGCATCACGGTCTCCTTCTTGCACCGGCATTGGGTCACCGGAGCCGTCCTCACGGTCTACTTCTTCCATGTGCATTGGGTCACCGAATTCATCAATATCATAGCCTAGATCTTCCAGCCGCAACTCTTGTTCGACCTGCTCATCGGTGTCGTTGAGATACGACCTGACGGCATTTTGTCCGTCTGCGATTTTGTCCATCAACATCGCTTCTTGTGCTAGGTCTCGGGTGTTGTCGTCCATTGTTTCTACAAATATTTACAACATGCCAATTATTATTCAAACATGACAGATGGATATATTAATGGCAAACGTAGAACTAGCTTCAACCCTCGACTGCTCGGCGATCCACAAACCCTAGACCCCCTCATGTCACATTTTGTCTAGCTATAGTGTCAAAGGATTCAACAAAACCAATACTTCATCATTAGGCGAAAGTAACAGTAGCATGATGGTACGAAGCTCTCCAAAGTTGTTTTGGAACGAAGTCCCAGATAAGATAATCCGTAACAAAAGACGGATTATTCTATCAGGAACTCCGTTCCAGAACATCTTTGCATAACTTCGTACCAACATGCCCCGGTTACTTCTGGCAAATGATGAAGTCATGGAATTTTTCAATACTTTGACACTAGCTAGGCAACCTCTCTCGACCCCTCGACCCCCGACTGCTCGGCGATCCACAAACCCTAGACCCCCTCATGTCACATTTTGTCGAGTGTCAAAGGATTCAACAAAACCAATACTTCATCATTAGGCGAAAGTAACAGTAGCATGATGGTACGAAGCTCTCCAAAGTTGTTTTGGAACGAAGTCCCAGATAAGATAATCTGTAACAAAAGACGGATTATCCTATCAGGAACTCCGTTCCAGAACATCTTTGCATAACTTCGTACCAACATGCCCCGGTTACTTCTGGCAAATGATGAAGTCATGGAATTTTTCAATACTTTGACACTAGCTAGGCAACCTCTCTCGACCCCTCGACCCCCGACTGCTCGGCGATCCACAAACCCTAGACCCCCTCATGTCACATTTTGTCTAGCTAGTGTCAAAGGATTCAACAAAACCAATACTTCATCATTAGGCAAAAGTAACAGTAGAATGATGGTACGAAGCTCTCCAAAGTTGTTTTGGAACGGAGTCCCAGATAAGATAATCCGTAACAAAAGACGGATTAACCTATCAGGAACTCCGTTCCAAAACATCTTTGCATAACTTCGTACCAACATGCCCCGGTTACTTCTGGCAAATGATGAAGTCATGGAATTTTTCAATACTTTGACACTAGCTAGCTAGGCAACCTCTCTCGACCCCTCGACCCCCGACTGCTCGGCGATCCACAAACCCTAGACCCCCTCATGTCACATTTTGTCTAGCTATAGTGTCAAAGGATTCAACAAAACCAATACTTCATCATTAGGCGAAAGTAACAGTAGCATGATGGTACGAAGCTCTCCAAAGTTGTTTTGGAACGAAGTCCCAGATAAGATAATCCGTAACAAAAGACGGATTATCCTATCAGGAACTCCGTTCCAGAACATCTTTGCATAACTTCGTACCAACATGCCCCGGTTACTTCTGGCAAATGATGAAGTCATGGAATTTTTCAATACTTTGACACTAGCTAGGCAACCTCTCTCGACCCCTCGACCCCCGACTGCTCGGCGATCCACAAACCCTATGAAAGATCGTGGATGTCGCCTAGAGGGGGGGGGTGAATAGGCGCTTTAAAATAATTACGGTTTAGGCTTGAACAAATGCGGAATAAACCTAGCGGTTAATTTGTCAAGCACAAAACCTACAACAACTAGGCTCACCTATGTGCACCAATAACTTATGCTAAGCAAGATAAACAACTAGGTGATAGCAAGATATATGACAAGAAACAATATATCTATCACAAAGTATAGTGCATAAGTAAAGGGCTCGGGTAAGAGATAACTGAGGCACGCGGAGACGACGATGTATCCCGAAGTTCACACCCTTGCGGATGCTAATCTCCGTTTGGAGCGGTGTGGAGGCACAATGCTCCCCAAGAAGCCACTAGGGCCACCGTAATCTCCTCACGCCCTCGCACAATGCAAGATGCCGTGATTCCACTAAGGGACCCTTGAGGGCGGTCACCGAACCCGTACAAATGGCAACCCTTGGGGGCGGTCACCGAACCCGTACACTTTGGCAACCCTTGGGGGCGGTCACCGGAACCCGTCAAATTGCTCGGGGCGATCTCCACAACCTAATTGGAGACCCCGACGCTTGCCCGGAGCTTTACACCACAATGATTGACCTCCGAACACCAAGGTTGGGGCTATCTCCCCAACGACACCACGAAGCTTCACCACGATGGAATATGGCTCCGAGGTGACCACAACCGTCTAGGGCGCCCAAGCACCCAAGAGGAACAAGCTCAAGGGTACCAAGCACCCAAGAGTAATAAGCTTCTCAACTTCACTTCCACGTATCACCGTGGAGAACTCAAACCGATGCACCAAATGCAATGGCAAGGGCACGCGGAGTGCCCAAGTCCTTCTCTCCCAAATCCCACCAAAGCAACTAATGCTAGGGAGGGAAATGAGAGGAAGAACAAGAAGGAGAACACCAAGAACTCCAAGATCAAGATCCAAGGGGTTCCCCTCACCTAGAGGAGAAAGTGATTGGTGGAAATGTGGATCTAGATCTCCTCTCTCTTTTCCCCCAAAAACTAGCAAGAATCCATGGAGGGATTGAGAGATAGCAAGCTCGAAGAAGGTCAACAATGGGGGAAGAACGCGAGCTCAAAGGATAAGGTTCATTGGGGAAGAAGACCCCCTTTTATAGGTGGGGGGAAAATCCAACCGTTATGCTCACAGCCCGCACAGAGCGGTACTACCGCTCCAGGAGCGGTACTACCGCTAGGGCAGTAGAACCCCTTTGAGAAACAACAGCGAGGAGGCAAAAAGGCCAGAAAAACCGTCGGAGCGGTAGTACCGCTTGACCTCACGGTACTACCGCTAGGGGTAGCGGTAGTACTGCTAAGGGTAGCGGTACTACTGCTTGCGAGCGGTACTAAAAAATTACATCCGTGCCTACCACCGCTGGACTTGTGACGAGTTTTTGGTCCCGAGCGGAAGTAGCCACGGAAGTAGCCGCGGTAGTACTGCTCCAAGCGGTAGTACCGCTCCCGAAAGCGGTAGTACCGCTCCCGAAAGCGGTAGTAAAAAATTACTTCCGCTCCTACGCGCGGTAGTACCGCTGCAGCCTTTTCAGTACACCAAAACGACAATAACTTTTGCATACGGACTCCGAATTCGATGAAACCAAGTTTGTTGGAAAGCTAGCGACAAGGGCTAACACAATCTTGATAGAAATATCAATAAGAAGCAAGTTAGAAAATTCCCAAAAGAAAATGGTGAGAACCCTTTCTTGGATAAGACCGGTAAAACCTCCAACACCGAAAACATCATAGAAGACACATGTGAACTCCGTTTTCGATGAACTCAAGCTTGTCATCAAGATGACCATAAGCTCTAAGACTACAAAGAGAACCAAACAAGAACCAAGAAACATGATGCAAGGATGCAATGGTTTGAGCTCTCTACTAACGATACGATCAAGCTACCAACTTGAGAGCCCCCCTTGATAGTACGGCAAACGATCCTATAACCCGGTCTCCCAACTACCACCACGAGACCGGTAAAATAGAAAACCTATCAAGGGCAAACCTTTGCTTTGCACAAAGTCCACTTGAGCTAGATGTAGACGATCTTGACTTCCTCAAGTTGGACCATCTTTCTTGATTGCGTTGTCTCGGTGAAGACTAGTAGATTGCTCCCCCATACTCCTCTATGGGTGAGCCACTCTTCGGCATATCTTCACAAGTCCATTGTCACGACAATGGACGGCAAGATTCAAGCACTTGATTTCTTTGTGATGCTCCACTTGAACTTGCACACCGCAACCATACCATGGGATTGCATGATCCCTCTCGGTACATCTTCTACACTTTGTGTGTTGATCAACTTGATTCACTCCTTCACTTAGTCTTGATCAACCTTGAATCTTTCCAACTCTCTTCATTTGGATGATGTCTTGAAGGTAAACATGAATGATAACACACTCTTCTTCTTCAAGACATGCTTGCAATAAGCTCAACACTCACAAGACCAATCTTTGGATAATTCCTTAATAGCACCTTGGTCATCACAAACTCTCCTTGAAACCAACAAATGAACTCCAAGAAAAGCCTATGGACAAACCCTTCAAATATAACTCAAGGCAACCATTAGTCCATAGAGATTGTCATCAATTACCAAAACCAAACATGGGGGCACCGCATGTTCTTTCAGAGGAGGAGGAGGCGGAGGCGTCCAGTTCAGAATGTTGATTAGGTCCTTCCGCCATAGGCATGGAGTCTTCAGTGAAGAACCCAGCCGAGTCTCCCCTTCACCGGTAGGGTGGTCAAGCTGGAGCTCCTCAAATCCCTCCGTTATTTCGTCGACCATCACCCTAGCATATCCTTCTGGAATCGGCCGGCAGTGAAAAGTGTCGTCTGGTCCAGAAGGATAAACAGAGCCAGCAGCCGCCTTGACCTTCAGATTCATCCACTATGCCATAAGGTGGCAATTTTGTGCCTCCGTGATAGCATCCACAGGATTCCTGGCAGTAGCCGTCAAGGCAAGCTCTGGCTGAAGCAGCTCGGTGGAAGCCACGCTGCTTCTCCGCTGAGATGGCGGGGTAGCTTCGGGGGAAGCTTCGGCAATTCTTTCCCGATCTGCTTCCCGTTCCTCTATCGCTTGTACTCTGGCCCGCAGCGCCTGGATTTCGGTCATCTCCATTTTCTTCCTCCTGTCGTGGCATTTGTAGCCTCCTGCGTCCGGAAACCCAGCACGCCACGGAAGGGAGCCTGGCGTGCCTCGTGTCCGTCCAGGGTGCTCAGGATTCCCGAGGGCCATTGTCAGCTCGTCGTTCTCTCTGTCGGGGATGAACGTCCCTGCATGCGCTGCTTTGATATACTGTCGCATCTTCCTGAGTGGTGTTTCCAATTGCTTGTCCGTCCAAATGCACCACCCTGTTACAGGGTCCAAGGATCCGCCAGCCCCGAAGAACCAAGTCCGGCAACGTTCTGGCCAGTGCATTGTCTCTGGTTCGATCCCTTTCTGAAGCAGATCATTCTCAGCCCTGGCCCACTTAGGCCGGGCTACGAGGTAGCCGCCCGACCCCGTGCGATGGTGATGCATCTTCTTTGCAGCATTTATCCGGTTTGTCTCCGACATCTTCTGACTCTTTTCCGACTTCTTATGGGCCACAAATGCGGGCCAGTCATCTTTGATCTTCTCATATATGCCCACGAATTCTGGAGTCGTTTCATCTTTGACAAACTTATTCAGTTTTTTCTTCCATGCCCTGAATTGGTCTGCCATCTTCGAAAGTGCATAAGACTTGATTAAGTCCTCTTTAACTGGCTTCGCCGGATCAACCTCTCGCGGTAGGACGAAGTTTGACTTCAGCTCAGTCCAAAGATCTTCTTTCTGCATATCAGTGACATAAGTCACCTGAGCTTCGTTTGCAGCCGGCTTTAACCATTGATGGATGCTGATCGGGATCTTGTCCCTAACCAGAACCCCGCACTGATTAACAAATGCGTTCTTTGTGCGGATGGGTGCAATCGGCTCGCCGGAGCGCGAGATTTCTGAGATCTCAAACTTTTCATCCGGCCTCAACTTTTTCTTCGCTCCTCGTCTCTTTACCGAAGATTTGCTCGATCCGGAGGGCTAGAAAAGGAACAAAGACGAGAGTTAATGAATGAATCAATTAACTAGTCAGCACATGCTTAACTAACATATATACCTCCTGGCCGGACTCGGTTCGGTCACCGGAGCCAGCATCACGGTCTCCTTCTTGCACCGGCATTGGGTCACCGGAGCCGTCCTCACGGTCTACTTCTTCCATGTGCATTGGGTCACCGAATTCATCAATATCATAGCCTAGATCTTCCAGCCGCAGCTCTTGTTCGACCTGCTCATCGGTGTCATTGAGAAACGACCTGACGGCATTTTGTCCGTCTGCGATTATGTCCATCAACATCGCTTCTTGTGCTAGGTCTCGGGTGTTGTCGTCCATTGTTTCTACAAATATTTACAACATGCCAATTATTATTCAAACATGACAGATGGATATATTAATGGCAAACGTAGAACTAGCTTCAACCCTCGACTGCTCGGCGATCCACAAACCCTAGACCCCCTCATGTCACATTTTGTCTAGCTAGTGTCAAAGGATTCAACAAAACCAATACTTCATCATTAGGCAAAAGTAACAGTAGAATGATGGTACGAAGCTCTCCAAAGTTGTTTTGGAACGGAGTCCCAGATAAGATAATCCATAACAAAAGACGGATTAACCTATCAGGAACTCCGTTCCAAAACATCTTTGCATAACTTCGTACCAACATGCCCCGGTTACTTCTGGCAAATGATGAAGTCATGGAATTTTTCAATACTTTGACACTAGCTAGGCAACCTCTCTCGACCCCTCGACCCCCGACTGCTCGGCGATCCACAAACATTTTTTGCTGTATTTAGAGTTGCTTTATTTATTTTACTTCCTTTATTTATTTTCTTTGTTGCTTTATTTATTTTATTTTGTTTATACTTAATTACAACAAAATACTTATTGTTGCTATTTATTTCTAAGTTGTTTTTTGCTGTATTTAGAGTTGCTTTATTTATTTTATTTTCTTTGTTTATTTCTAAGTTGTTTTTTGCTGTATTTAGAGTTGCTTTATTTATTTTACTTTCTTTATTTATTTTCTTTGTTGCTTTATTTATTTTATTTTGTTTATACTTACAACAAAATACTTATTGTTGCTATTTATTTTTCAAGTTTGTTTTGTTTTGTTTTGTTTTGTTAGTGCAAGTAGTATTGAAATTTGAATAGTACAAACGGACAATGGTATCATACTCGTTTGTTACAAAGTTGGCATGGTATCATCATAATAGTTGCGGAAATAACTCTTCACTTTTTCTTCGCTTGTGTCATTTGCTTATTGTGCCGTAACCATGGATAATCTTCATCGTTTATCAGGATGCTTGGGTCAACCTTGACTTTGAAGGGAGGAATTTCATGAAACTTTTCATAATCTTCAGACATGTCTGTCTTGCCCTCCACTCCCAGGATGTCCCTTTTTCCTGAAAGAACTATGTGGCGCTTTGGCTCATCGTATGATGTATTCGCTTCCTTATCTTTTCTTTTTCTCGGTCTGGTAGACATGTCCTTCACATAGATAACCTGTGCCACATCATTGGCTAGGACGAACGGTTCGTCATTGTATCCAAGATTTTTCAGATCCACTGTTGTCATTCCGTACTGTGGGTCTACCTGTACCCCGCCTCCTGACAGATTGACCCATTTACACTTAAACAAAGGGACCTTAAAATCATGTCCGTAGTCAAGTTCCCATATGTCCACTATGTAACCATAATATGTGTCCTTTCCCCTCTCGGTTGTTGCATCAAAGCGGACACCGCTTTTTTGGTTGGTGCTCTTTTGATCTTGGACAATCGTGTAAAATGTATTTCCATTTATCTCGTATCCTTTGTAAATCAATACAGTCGAAGATGGTCCCCTGGACAACAAGTACAACTCATCACAAACAGTGTTGTCACCTCTGAGACGTGTTTCCAACCAACTGCTGAAAGTCCTAATGTGTTCACGTGTAATCCAGTCGTCGCACTGCTCCGGGTGTTTGGAGCGCAGACTGTTCTTGTGTTCATCGACATACGGGGTCACCAATGTAGAGTTCTGTAGAACTGTGTAGTGTGCTTGAGACCAAGAATAACCGTCCCTGCATATTATTGAGTCCCTTCCAAGCGTGCCTTTTCCAGTCAGTCTGCCCTCGTACCGCGATTTAGGGAGACCTATCTTATTAAGGCCAGGAATGAAGTCAACACAAAACCCGATGACATCCTCTGTTTGATGGCCCATGGAGATGCTTCCTTCTGGTCTGGCGCGGTTACGGACATATTTCTTTAGGACTCCCATGAACCTCTCAAAGGGGAACATATTATGTAGAAATACGGGCCCCAGAATGACAATCTCGTCGACTAGATGAACTAGGACGTGTGTCATGATATTGAAGAAGGATGGTGGGAACACAAGCTCGAAACTGACAAGACATTGCGCCACATCACTCCTTAGCCTTGGTACGATTTCTGGATCGATCACCTTCTGAGAGATTGCATTGAGGAATGCACATAGTTTCACAATGGCTAATCGGACGTTTTCCGGTAGAAGCCCCCTCAATGCAACCGGAAGCAGTTGCGTCATAATCACATGGCAGTCATGAGACTTTAGGTTCTGGAACTTTTTCTCTGCCATATTTATTATTCCCTTTATATTCGACGAGAAGCCAGTCGGGACCTTCATACTGAGAAGGCATTCAAAGAAGATTTCTTTCTCTTCTTTCGTAAGAGCATAGCTGGCAGGACCTTCATACTGCTTCGGAGGGATGCCGTCTTTTTCGTGCAAACGTTGCAGGTCCTCCCGTGCCTCAGCTGTATCTTTTGTCTTTCCATACACGCCCAATAAGCCTAGCAGGTTCACGCAAAGGTTCTTCGTCACGTGCATCACGTCGATTGAAGAGCGGACCTCTAGGTCTTTCCAGTAGGGTAGGTCCCAAAATATAGATTTCTTCTTCCACATGGGTGCGTGTCCCTCATCGTCATTCGGAACAGCTAGTGCGCCGGGGCCCTTTCCGAAGATTACGTGTAAATCATTGACCATAGCAAGTACGTGATCACCGGTACGCATGGCGGGCTTCTTCCGGTGATCTGCCTCGCCTTTGAAATGCTTGCCTTTCTTTCGACACCGGTACGCATGGCGCAGCCTGAGCGAGACCTTTTTTCTGATGGATCGAGCGAGATGATTTGGTGGCGTCTTGGCCTTTATATGTGCTGAGGCCTGGGGCTGGACCTTTACAAGTCTATAAATATGAAAAATTTCTCCTGGATGTGTAACTACTAGTTGGGCCACGCCTGGGGCTATAGCCCTACTTGCCCCAGGCCCAATTCCGTCCCAGCACAAGCACCCAACATGCAGGAAACATGCATGAGGCACGGCAACGCACGCGATGCGGATCGAAGCGGATTCTGACGTTGTAGCAGGAAACCATGACGCGGAGGAGATGCAAGCACTGGATAGCGCGAGCGGCCGTCATACTAGCGCATCAGACTGTGCGACATGCGTGAAGCCTGTGTCATGGCAACTGATCCAGTCGAAGATGATGAAGATATCAACAAAGTACACGTGCTCCGGGCGGCAAGCGACGCAAACCGATATTAGATCAGAACCTCGAAGAAAAATAACACTGATCAATCAATTGGCAAGGGAGAGAAACCCCAATCAACGGATCAGAAAAAAAAATACTCTTATGGTAGCCGATCAATACGCCCTAGGTACCGGTTGCTCACCCCCCCCCCC
>LR738714.1:769964457-769992289 GCA_902687465.1 Secale cereale | reverse complement strand
CCCCCCCCTATCCCCGTTGGCGATCATGGAGATCGACCACCCGTCGGCGGCGTTGTGTGGAAGCGGCCGCGGTTAAAGGAATAGAGGGGAGAATGTTAGAATCGTTGTTGTGTTACTTGAGCCTCGTGACCAAATATATTTAAATACTTGATCAACTTGAAGTATCAAACAAAATAGAATAAATCCTGCACTATCCCATCTTTCCGAACTAATCACGATACTCAATAGTGAAGGGGCAATTTCAGCATGTACAAACTGCAATTCCATGGAACACCATACGCATGATCATCCTCCACCATGCCATAGAAATGCAAAAGATCATGGCAATTTGATGACCCGAGGAGCTATTTGGTACCATGGGAATCCACACTATATACGCAAGCGGAAGGTTTTCACCATCACACAACGACACAATGCATATACAGTGGTCATGTGTTGCATGGCTGAAACAGTCTATGCTCCACATTCTTTTGTTTCCAAGATATTAGAGTAAACCAATACAAATAACACATTTTGCTTCACCGAATTTGCAAACCGACACGTGAGATGGTCATCGGTGTAGTGTAAAGATATTAGAGCTAGCCCTTGAGTGATGTGCGCTTTTTCTGCTTAATCGCAATTGTTTGTATTTGAGCAACTGGTGTCAGCCACCAGATGAAGCGCTCCATCATTTTGTTCTTCTATGGGCAACCAAACAACCATATACGCAGCACAACTCCTCGTCGGTTGCGGCAATTGCAATAGTAAAATTTCATGAATATAGTGCCAGTCCACTGAGCATAATATATATAATGGTGTATATTGATTAAGGAAACACAAAGTCATTACATTCTTGTATCACTCGATCCAACATGCTGGTTGAGACTGAGTGAAACATTACCCCACCGCACAGAACATTCAAACCTAATCTAACTAGGCCATCAGCAACAGATCGAATTTGCACTGCGATGATAATTTGTGAGCTAAGAGCCTGTAAGTTTTTCCACAGCTGCAACAATAGATTTTGAGCAGTGCATATTTGCTAGCTCAGTTAGCAAGGCTACGCAGTGGCTCTCCACTATGGCCGGGTGCTCCGCAATGCCAATAATACCTCTGGACACTTCCAAGAAAGCAGCTTGGGGAGCAAACCAAATCAGATTCAGCCGGCAGCTCCCAGACCTTCCACATCTCATGACAATGTGCTTTTGCTTTTGTACAACTCATCACTGCATGGAAGCCATCCTCCTGTTCCAAACTGCAAATAGTACAGGTTGGCAAGGCCACCAACTTCCTTATCCAGAGATGCTGCACACCTGGTGCTTCAGAGGCGAGTTCTTGGCAAATGACTCGAACTTAGGCGGGACTTGAGCTCTCAAAATAACGTGCCAAACTTGAATTATGAGGTTGATGCTAGAATATGCGACACTCGGAGAGTAGTGTCAAATGGACCTGGGCCGGCCCACTTACACCACTTATTTCTCTTCTATTAAAGATCAAAATTTATGCACCCAATATGCTTCAAACTATAGACCTCTAAGAGCATCTCTAGCATACCCGTATATCACTGCAACTAGCAAAATAACCACAAAAATACAGGTCCGCGCGGAAAATCTTGCCCGACCAGAGCCCGCACAAGGCGAGGCTGGTGGCGAAAGGATACGCGCAGCGGCAAGGCGTGGACTACGACGAAGTGTTTGCTCCGGTGGCACGCATGGAGACTGCGCGGCTGCTGCTAGCACTCGCGGCGCATTGAGGCTGGCAAGTCCATCACATGGACGTGAAGTCGGTGTTCGTGACACGTGATCTACGCGAAGAAGTGTACGTGCACCAGCCGCCGGGTTTCGACATCGGCGACGAGGAAAAGGTGCTGCGCCTCCGGAAGGCGCTGTACGGACTGAAGCAGGAGCCACACGCTTGGAATGCCAAGCTCGAGGCGTCGCTCGTGTCGCTCGGCTTCGAACGCAGCCCCCTTGAGCACGCGGTGCATAGGAGGGGCACAGGCGCGTCGACTCTGCTCGTCGGCGTCTACGTCGACGCCTTGATCATCACCGGCGCCGGCAACGAGGAGATTTCAGAATTCAACGAGCAGATGAAAAATCTGGTCAACATGAGTTATCTTGGGCTTCTGAGCTCCTACCTCAGTATTGAAGTTCAGCAGAAGGGCGGCGCGATCACCATCTGCCAGAGCGCGTTTGCGGCCAAGATTCTGGATGCTGCAGGGATAAGGGGGTGCAACCCTGCTGACACGCCGATGCAGAACCGGCTAAAACTTGGCAAGATCGGCACAGGCGCGGCTGGGGGACGCCACACGGTACATAAGAATCGTCAGGAGCCCGCGGTACCTCTGCAACATGAGGCCAGACATCTCGTTCTCTGTTCGCATGGTGAGAAGGTACTTGGAGGCGCCGGCAAACTGGGCTGCTGTCATGCAGATCCTGCGCTATGTCAATGGTACACTGAACCATGTCAGCTGCTACAAGCAAGGCGGTGCAGCAGCGCCGGAGGTGATCGGCTACAGTGACAGCGATCATGCCGGCGACGTCGACGTTCGGCGGAGCACGACGGCAGTCAGTATATGGCGGCAGCAACCGCAGCCTGCCAAGGCATGTGGCTGTGCAGGCTCCTCGGCGAGCTCACCGGCGACACTCCAATGAGGGCGAAGCTGCGCGTCGACAACAAGTCAGTGATTGCTCTTAGTAAGAATCAGGTGCACCACGACAGAAGTAAGCACATTGACATTCTATATCATTTCATTCGTGAGTGCATCGAAGACGGTAAGGTGGAAGTCGGCCATATCATCGGCACTGATGGACATCTTGCTGATTTCCTCACCAAGGCGTTGGGGCGGATCAAATTTGTTGAAATGAGACAGAAGGTTGGCGTCGGAGTGGTGAGCACCGGGCGTCGGAATTAGGGAGTGAAATGTTGAACCTGTATTTCCTAGCCCGGCTTAGTAGCTTGCTTAGTTTTTCTTCAGTTAGCAAATAAACTACCAAGTCACGTGTGCATGTACACGATGAGGTCAATCGTAGTTTCAGTTAGTAGTTAGCTAGCTTGGTGCGGCCGTTAGCTGTGCATGGGATGGCATGCAGCAAAGTGCGCGTCATGCACGCATCACTCGCACGTCGAGCGTCGTGGGATGGCATGGCCGGTCTGCTAGCGTGTGGAGTCGATCTTCCCCTTTGTAATCTCAGTACAAATAAGTGGAATGGACAGAGAGAAAAGCTGTAATAGTGTGCAGCACAAAATCACTTGAGTCATCGTTCTCCTCTCGCCATTGTTGCCGTGAGCTAGAGCTTGTAGGTGTTCTTGGTTCTAAGTTCTAACACATATCAGTTGGGTTAGTACGAGAGAACGTCATTCCACATGACTTGCTCCCCTGTGAAATGGCTCATTCTGGACATCGCTGTTGGGCAAGATCACATATACGCTTGCTTGTCTAAGTGTCAGTTTGCTCTCACTAGGAATCGACAGTTTATTGTGTGATTGTGTGAACAAGTTCAGTTTTTACCCATTGCAACGCAGACCATAGCGAAATGAGAGAGCTCTGGACCCATAATTCCCCTGTTTTAGCATGCAACTGTTGCCCTGGATTGGAAGCTCCGGATTGAGATTTCAGAGTTCTGTGTTTTCTTGAAACATTGCATTTTGATGTGTAGAAGGGATAGTTTGCAATACAATTGACGTTGTATTGACGGGTTGCTGGTGCATGTATATATAATTACAGGGAAGATCTCTACCTTAACTATACAGGACTAGGAGGTGGGCCACAACTCCAATACACGTGCAACACAAAATACATACTCAACACCCCCCCTCGCCCTGTCGAAGCATCGCCGGAGACACAGAGACTGGACCGAAACTCCTCAAAGTCGGAAGTAGGCAATCCCTTAGTGATCACATCGGCATACTGTTTCGACGTCGGCACGTGAAGAACCCGAACACAGCCAAGGGCAACCTGCTCACACACGAAGTGAATATCGACCTCATTATGCTTCGTACATCGATGGTGCACCGGGTTGACGGAAAAGGTAGACCGCGCTGATGTTATCGCACTAGACAAGAGTGGCCTTGTGAACATCACAAAGCAACTCCTGGAGCAGCTGGTGGATCCAAGAGCACTCGGCCACGACATTAGCCACGACGTGATACTCTACCTCGGCGCTGGAGCAAGAGACTGTTGGGTTGCCGCTTCGATGACCAAGAGATCAAGGAGGCCCCAAGGTAGACGGCAAAGAGGAGGCAGACGGCAAATTGCCAGATTCCAGTAGTGTTTTTGGCCATGAAGGATGCGTACTGAAAAAAAAATCCTCATATCATATTTTTGAGAGGGAAGATGGTTTAGGGAGTACTACCACCATTCCAAAATATAAGACGTTTTCTTAGGCTTGGCTAAAATGGCCTACCAAAACGTCTTATATTTGGCAATGCAGGTACTATTATATGTCTAAAGACATGCTTTGCTGTAGATCACAAGAGCCATCTTTTTTTGTGGGTACAAGAGCGATACTTCTATTTATGATTATCTCCCAGCAATGGAAGTCATTGACAAACTTGAATAAGCTAGCGGAAAGGTCAACTGCTCTCTTCCTTTTTGTTGGAGTGTTAACTTTTTGTTTTCAATATCCTAACTTTGTGCACCTATTTTCTATATCTGTACGGGTTCTTGCTATGTCAGATAGATATAGAAATCAATCTTTGTTACCGCAAGCCACGTGGGGGTTACAGCTACCTCTTGAGCACAGGGCATGGAGAAATGTCAGTGTTCCTGGAATCATTTGTTGCACATGTTCTTTGTCTTCCTTCTGGGATGCTACTAAGAGATTCTTTTCTTGGGTATGGAGTAGGATTTTAGGTGCACAACTTGTTGAAAAAATATGTGCCAAAGTTGATGATAAGGTGCTAATTGACCTTGATCTTTTGTTCTCAAATCATTTGCTGTTACTATCTCATATTCTTTCGTCAATTTTTGGCTTAATTCTTTCCTTCCTGCCAACGGCAGGTACAAGACTCAAATAATGGTTAACGGGCAAGCACTACATACACCATACGTCTACGCTAATATAGCTTGTCCTTATAAAGCCAATGTATGCTATTACCAAGTGATTTGAATATTTTCTTCTGCTTTTGGTGCGTCACATTTAGTCTCTTTTTTCCCATTTTACCGTGTTTGCATGGTAAGATGTTTGGTTGGATTTGAATGTTCGTAGCCTTGGCTCCAAAGTTTCAAGCTCTTATAGAAATTAGAACCGAGGGACTTTTAAAATGAGTCCTGCATAATAGTGTTGTTCAGTGGGATGCAGAATTTTTGTTTGTCTGATCTGCTATCCTTGGTGCTGGTTTACGTACTGATTTCATCATCATATGACCACAATAAAGAAGTCATTGAACATATAAATGATGAAGGGGGTGCTAGGCAGGACGGATGCATCCACGTCCTCGCTATGAATAGTGCAAGCAAAGCAGCGAGCGAGCTGACGAGCGGATAAGTGAGAACGGGCAACTAGCCTCCTTCCTCCTCCTTTTCCCTCGCTCGTCAGCCGCCGCCACACCCCGTACAGCCGCCGCATCCCTCCCTGCTTTCCACTCCCCGCTCTCCACCTCTTTCCCCGCCTCGAAGAGGAAGGAGAGGCCCTGATCTGCCCCCCCCCCCCCGCCTCGAACCAGCCGCTGCCATGGAAAAGGACGGCCAGTAGGGGAGGCCGGCGATGGAGGGAGGAGCGAGCGAGAACAGACCAGTAGGGGAGGCAGGCGGTGGAGGGAGGAGCGGTGAGGACAGAGGCACCGACCATCGGGGACCTCCTAGCCCTCTTCTTCTCGTCGCCATGGTAGGTGGAGCTCGAGCCGTCGAGCACGACCTCGATCTGGTGTAGGGGAGCAGCAGCCGCAGGGGGCTCCAACCACTTCACGGGAGGCGGCAGGCGCAGATCCTCCTCTCCACTCCCCCACACCGCCACACGACAGCGGCCCCAACCCCCACCCCAGCCTTGTTTGGAGGTTATCGTCAGAATCAACTTCCTTGATAATTATGTCGAAATTTCTGGGATTTGTGATTCTTATCAAATTAAGAGATCATCTGTTGGCATGTCCCTATTTATGATTACAGATCGTTATTTTTGGCACACTTCAATTTCAGAAATCCGATCCGTCACCCCTACTCTGAACTCGATGGACTATTGTTGTCATTGTCCTCTGCCTTGCCAAGGACAATGATGGCAGGGTGAGCCAGAGACAAGCTGAGGATCAACTAGCAGTTCTTCCCACCGACGAGACCACAGCAGCAACAGATGACGATGTAGCTGAGTTGTATAACGGACCAACTTGAGACTTTTGTACTAATTTTTTATTACCTCACCATGATTGTTGTAGTTTTGTCCTCACAGGAGAACCTATATTTTCTTCAGATCTATAGGATCAAGATATGCAATTTCTATTTTGTAATTATATACATTGTTCTTAACTTGATGCAATAAAGAAAGAAGTTCCACAAGCTCTTAATTATTCAGTTACTTGTGTAGTCTGCAATTTGATATTTTAACATGTGCACTGCAATTAGCAGCACTTCAAACAAAACCTTCAGTTTCGTTTCTAAGGAATATGATTGTTGCTTCTAGACATGCTGCTAGGTATATATGATCCATGTTTTCCATTCCCCCTGTACTTTCTTTGTTTAGTTATGCATGTATGAATCTGACTTTATTATGCAGTCTCACACAAAGGAAGAGAGAATAGAATTTGATGTCAACGACTCTAGAGGTATGGAAATAAAAACACCAGAGTGAAACTCCTTTCCTCGCTTTTATTAATTCAGATGGCATCTCATGATTTCATACCCTTATGCTCTTGCCAACATTTATATGTTATTTTGTTCTTTGCTTACCAAAACTCAGGAGTACTTTATCTGGGTTGACATTATGATTTATTTTGTGTACACTGAGATTACCGAGTCTCAAACCGGAGCTGGACATCTCATATCTGTACATCAGAATCAATGTTTGGTCCATCGAAGCTTGCCTAGCCGCTACTGTGCCACATTGTATATATACTGAACTTGATTTCCTTGGTTTATGAAACTATTGAAGATGTTATATGCGCATACTCCTACAGCATAGGCGCAGGGGTGCCCCTGACCCAACCGGTTACTACATTGATGTTGTTTGAGTGCCTTTAGTAAATTACTACATTGTTAGTGAGGTTGGCTAAATGTTTTTTGTGCTATTAACATCTATCATTGCCCTACATCTTGTCAGCTCTGCATCCAGAGCAACGATGCCGGCACACGCGCCAGTTCTTCGTTCATCTCAGTTGGCGATTGTTTCATTTTGTCTATGGTGATGGGGTAGCTTCCTCTGCTCCGTTCGTGTGTTTGATGTTTGTTCTTCTTCCATCCTCTTCTGTCATTTCACCCGTCACATTATTCTTTTGAATTATCCCTATAGGTTTGTTCTCTATAGGTTTTGTGCTGTTTCTTTTGACAAGATGTATTCTTTAGTGACACTTTTCTAGAGATTCTTCATGTTATCTTTATGTTGGGCCTCATATATGTTCATGGTCAACTTGTGTCCAGATTTCAGAGTAGTGCGGTATATTATGATTGTAGAGGTGATCTCACCTACGCATACCCTTTTTGGATACATCGTTGCAGCTTGATACATTGTTCTCTGTTTCTAGATGTCTGCATAGTTTATACCCACAGGCCTAACTTGCATTAACCCTATTGTGGTGTAACATCTTTGCCTGCCGCCCCCAGCAAAATTATTCAACAAGTCAATACCATCAATATGTGTGGTCATAGATTTATTTCATACTGATAAACTAAAAACGGCGACCTCCTATAATTGCTAGATAGTTTCGGCACCACATGTAAAATGTCCATTACTCGGCAAGCATGTTTATTCAGTTATTTCAGGATGTAACATGTGCTATAGGTTGATCGATATACAGTGACGGGGCAGGATTCATTGAACTTGCATGTTCAGGAGGGTGCGTTAGAGAGAAAATAAATAAAAATGCACTATTTGTAGAAAGTTTAGGAGCAAATCACTGATCTTAGGGGGACAGGTCCCCTGCTAACCCCGTCTGCGCCGCTGCCGAAATAGATACCAATCTTGCATTCTTTTTACACATGGACAACACGTAATCATATTTTTTTTTTCTCGAATACGCATGAGCATGCGTATCATTCATTAAAAAAGGAGGGGAGAAAGCTCTCCAAGTACATTTACACCACACCCTATTTACATTTGGGAGAGACCCAAAACCACCTTAGTCCACCCTAGGTCCAGTCATGGATTACTCTTGAGTGACCCACCCACTACCTAGTGCTTCGAAACCTCTTGTGTCATCCTTGAACATGCCTGCTCGCGCCCAGAGCATTCCTTCCTCCCGTAGGCAACCCAAAACTCGAGTGGGTGAGGGATTGGCGCCATTGAAAACCACGTCGTTTCGGTGTTTCCATATTGTCCACAATGCAAGGATGCATTTGGCTCTTGTCGCCTTCCTATGTTTTGGGTCTTGGTCCTGTCTGACGCACCATTCCTCGAGGGTTTCATCCTATTTTTTCATGTCCCTGCCAATCAGTTTTGTTATTAGATAGCAATTAAATGTTGAGAAGTATATGCGATGATTATTGGGTCAACAAATTGGATGCTATATATTGACTGTAAGTCTCTTTCCTCAGGGACAATGTACTGGTCTGAAGGAAAGCCTTTTTTATTTTTCAAGATGACGAACCACATTATTTCTGGTCCTACTCTGCCGCAATTCTTTCTTTAAACCAAGTTGATGACCCTAGCAATTGCAAATGCACTTCAAAGAAGGAGAACGGACAGCCTTAGATGACATTGACGGTTCTTTTTGGAGCTCCTACAAAATGAAGACATAATTAAATCAATTGTTGTTTTGTTTGATGTTGAAGATGTCAGCTAAGAGGATTTTGAGTACTATTCTGCTCATTCCAAAAGTATGCAAGCCACACGAGGAATGATATAAGAAAGATGCTCTCAAACCGGATCTCGGTAGTGAGATGCATGGAAGAGGAAATCTAAGATTAACCTAAACAAAAACTGCATGTAGTGTATAATGTCTGCGACTGTCCAAGATTGCAGTCTCTTCAAGAATATTAATTGGTAAAAGCTCATCCATAAGAAATGGGTAGCAGGGTAAAAGTCTGATATATATTGGTGAGCAGGCACTTTATTAGTGAAGCAGAGAAAGCGAGCAGGCATTTTATTTCTGAAGAAGAGAAAGCGTAAGAAGGCAAGTGAGGTATATGCGCTCAAAAAGACACGCCATCAAATGTTTCCATGTTATTGCTGAACATTTTTTGTAACAGTACAAATGCTAATGTAATTTCAGTTTTCCTTTGAAATCTTATTGTGATCCATTGACAGAAATCAAAAAATTGTTGGTTGTGTTCTGCATCTTGCATATTCATGCTTTACATACAACATGATCTGAACCATATTCTCTCGCAAATAAAATATGTTTCAGATTGCCTTGATAATACAATTTTAAAATCAGAGGACATTCTAAAAAAACACTTGCCTTGATAATACAATTTTAAAATCAGAGGACATTCTAGAAAAACACAAAACTATTATTGAGGATTGGACGATGATATGGAAGGCATTTCTACTTTTGCCGATGACTTCGTACCTTAGTTATCAAAAGTTGAGTGACCAAAGCTATTTACTCCCTCCATTCCCCTTAGTTATCAAAAGTTGAGTGACCAAAGCTATTTACTCCCTCCATTCCTAAATATACGTCTTTTCAAAGGTCTCAATACGAAGTACATACGGAGCAAAATGAGTGAATCTATGCTCTAAAATAGGTCTATATACATCTGTATGATGCATCTCTGCCTATGTAGCTTTGTTTACCATAAATTGATATGATGCCTTTCTTTTGGATTATAAACCTACCATGCAATGTAATATCTAAACGCTATGTATGAACATGATACCTAAAAATCTAATTCCATATGCTTCAAGGATTTTATGACCGGTCTCTAAATATTCTTATTTGTATGGTTTCAAAGCTCGGTTCGCTCTCGCCCTTTGCGCCATCGGCGCAACGGGTCATCTAGTGTGTATAAATATTACTAACTCCTGATAATTTGCATCAGTGATTCCAATTCTGTTGGCCCTCCTTAAGATTGCTTGGGAATGTGAGGCTTAAAAGTTTCATCCCTGTGCAATGTGCTTCTCGGGTGTGGATTTGTGTCTGACTAATTAAGGGTTCTGTTAATACTGATATGTCCTTGAACATTATATGGGTATTGCATCGCTTGTACTTATAGTTAGTGGAATTTTTTCTCATATGTTTCAATATGTGCCCGGATAATATTAATGCACACTCTTTCAATACATGGCTTACTCTTGGCCTTTGCACCATTGGCGCAAATGGTCATCTAGTTTGGGAACAACCGAAGTGTAGTTTGAGGGTTTCAGCTAAGTGATGCTCCACATACATGTTTTTGGTTAGTACAATGGTTCACATTATCAGCATTATTTATTGATTTGATTATACTTCGCGATGACTTCCGAGAGTGCAAGATAATGCCTGCCTAAGTGATGGATTTCTTTCATGTATTTCATGGCCATTTTTGTCAGGAAATACGACAGTTGACTGCGGGAATAGGTTCATTTTATTTGTACCCATTGCGATGCAAACTATATCCAAAATATCTAAGTATAGAAAGATGGAACTTACAAACATGCTGAGTTCAGATTTCATACTCTTTTAGAAAACGAAAAACTAAAAAGGTTAATGTCTGCCTAAGAAAGGGTGCCACCTACTGCCAACAAATTTGAGAGTATCAGGGTTTAGGAGCGAAAAAATGACAGAACCAGATTCACAGAAAAATTGCAGCTCTGGACCTTAGACCCCCCATGTTTTATCATGCAGTCTAATAATACCAACACGATCACTGACCGCGGCGACGCAACCATATCCCCTCCCTCGTTGCCCCAGCGTGTGACGGGGAGGGCAACCTCGGCGGCCACCGCCGAAACTCCTCCCTCCCTTCTCCTCCTCACTCGCCGTAGGTGTCGACGAGGCTGGGAGAAGCCAGGTCGTCGCAGGCCGCGGTGGGGCTTTTTCTTCTTAGCGTTCGAGCTGATGGCACATGTCGTTGCCCCCGAACCTGGTTGTGGTGATACCGCAGGGTGTGCGACGCATCGTCGCGCTGACGCAGGTGTTGCGCGACCGACTTCTTGGAGCTGGTACTTCTCCGAGCTGGTGCCGTCGGCTTTGGCAACTTGGGTGGCACAACTGGATCCAGCCTTGGGTGGAGCGGGTCATGGGTAGTGCGGGCGGTGGCGGCTGACCCACTAGCCGTGTGCTGGCTGCGGGTGGTTTCAATGGGGATTGGGTGCCTGCACCGATCTCCTGTCAAATCTAGTCATATCCGATGCCTTGCTCGACGGTGGGTGACTCAAGGGGATGGCAGCGGCCTTCTAGGTTGCTGCGATGGCATGGTGGCGGTCCATAATGGTGGTGCAGGGCGGTTCATAGTGGCGGCGGGATATGCTCCGCTGTCTGGCCGTTGGCGAGCTTCTCGTGTGGATGCCCCCGGGTCATCTCGTGGCAACAGGTTGTGGCCTTTGTGCCACCTCGTGTTGGTGGCCGAGTCTCCTTTACCTACCAGATGTAGGTTCAGGATGGGAGTCGATGTTGGGTATAGCAGGGGATGACGTTGGGAGTGGCGGCGGGAGTGATGGGTGGCGCCGATGCGGTCAGGCCACCCATCACTGGCAGGGTTTCGGACATCGACATGGTCCGCTCTTGCTTCACCTCTTCTCCGACCTGCTCGCCCCACTATGGACCTGGTCATTTCGGTCGTTCCAGCCTTGTCGGCGGTCGGAGCATGCCAGTCGATGCATCACTTGCAGCCATGGAGGTCCTATGGTGCGTCTTGTTCACTGGGTGTTGGCCTGGGTGGTGGGAGTTGCAGTGCTGGTGGGCTGAGCTTGCAGCTCAAGTGTGGGCGGTTAGTGGCCACGGCCGCATGCCAGTATGGTGGCTGGCGTTTTGACGATCTGTAGCGATGAAGACATAGTTTGCTAACGGGAGTGAAACCCTGTCTGGCTTTGCCAGGATGACGGAGGTGGCGCCCGTGGATGTTTTCGTCTTCCTGAAGTCTCCGTTGTGATTACTACTTTCCCTCCATTGTGGTCCGGATGAAAATCTAGATCATTGGATTGGCTGGTGGTGGCGTGTTGGCGTCGTGTTCTTCCTGAAGGTGTGCTCTTGGATCTCTGAGTTCGTCGTCGTTCAACTTCACGTCTTCCTGGGTTCTCCGGGAAGAGCTGTGGTGGCTCCTTCGTGTCTACTTCATGCCCATCGGGGTTGTGTTGTTGTAGGCCTTTGGCATCCGTGTATACGGCCTTGGGTGTGTGTGTGTGTGTGTTGGTTTGTTGTGTTGTGGTTTGAATTGATCGGTTTGTTGGTTGTTGCTTTGCATATAAAGTGGGGCAAAAGCCTTTTTCGGTTTTATCATGCAATTATTGCCATGGATTGGGAGCTCTCTAGATTGTAGGTTTCCATGTTTTCTTTTTGATAGAGGTGGACGGCAGATTCCAGCAAGAAAAATGGTATTTCTGCAAAACACGATATGCATGATGATCTACCATGCCATAGTAATGCAAATGATCATGGAAATATGATGACCTGATGAGCTCTTTTGTAGTAGGAAAATTCACACTATATATGCAAGCATTAGTTTTCCCACCACCACAAAATGCATAGTATGGAGGTCCTTTGTTGGCTGGGTCAAACGGCGTATACTGCACACTCTTTTGTTTTCAAGATATTAGAGTAAACCAATACAAGGAGCACATTTTGCTTCCTGGAGTTTGTAAATTGATAGAAAGAAGATCGCATAAGTAGTTTGAAGAATGGCAAAGGCCAGCGCTTGAGTGATGTGTGCTTCCGCTGCCCAATCAGTCACCAATGTAGATGCTTTCTTGACTCTTATGTTGGCAAACAGGAAAACTGAACCAGAAAGGTATGCACCATCTTGATGCTGTTGGAAGACGCTGCCCAACCTATGCAAGCAGCAGTTTCCCCACCACCACATATTGCATACATGGAGATCCTTTGTTGGCCGGGTGAAACGGTGTATACTGCAAACACTTTTGTTTCCGAGATATTAGATTAAACCAATACAAGGAGCACATTTTGCTTCTCCGAGTTTGTAAACCGATAGAAGACAGATCTCAGAGGTAGAATGGCAAAACCAGCCATTGAGTGCAGTGAGCTTCCTCTGCTCAATCAATCACAATTGTACATGCTTTCTTGACTCTAATGTTGGCAAAGAGGACAAGTGAACCAGAAAGGTATTCACCATCTTAATGCTGTTGGAAGACGTGTCCTAGTGAACCGGCTGGACGGAGGCCCACATTCCGCTCATGGCGCATGCACGTCCAGGCAGGCCAGACGATATGCACCTGCGTGTACATGTAGGCTGGTCTGTTGCATAGGTTGTTTGGGCCAATTCTTTTGCAAGATAATGTTTTATAATCCTAACTAGTTAGAGTCTAATTAGTTACGATTGTAAAACAAATGGGGGATCAAGATTATGGGAGAAGTTAGGGATGGGACGGCAAAACGCATACTGCATGGTGCATCTCACACAAGTTCAGGTTTCTTATACTTCCAAACCAAGGTTCAGGTTTTCACTATAGAAATAAACATAATTAACTTTCAGAGTAGGAAAAATGCAGTTGACTGTGTGATTGTGTGAACAAGTTCAGTTTTTACCCATTGCGACGACACAGAGATAGCCAAACTCTCGAAGTACAGAAACATGGAACCTACAAACAGGATTTAAAATGAAGAGTAAAATGTGTACAACTCACTGAGTTCAGGTTTCTTATTGTGTAAAAAAAGGGGTTCAGGTTTTCACTACAAACAAGTTCGTAACTTCGTACTACAAAAAAGGGGTACGCATGCAAGCAGTACGTGCTCTATTCAGAAACATAATCAACTTCAGAGCAAAATCAAATCCAAATCTCAAGGTCAGCGTTAAGCCTAGGTTTGTTTCTGCTGAGAGCAGCGGTTGATGTGTCATCTTCTTAATCCGACAGACATCAAACTGTCGACGAAGGCATCATCCCTCTGAGCGGGCATCTCCCCTTACATCAATTCCTCGATGCTACATCTCTAAGCGGCTGGAATTGACTTCACATAACTGTCGAGTAGTCCACTGTAATATTTAGAGGGGGCACCTCCTTGCAATGAATCATATGCATCCGGAGCTGCCAAATGCGATGGTACCTATTTTCTTGACTCTTCTTTTTTTGAAAGGAGGGTGACCCCCGGCCGCTGCATCCAGGAGATGCATGCAGCCACTTTATTAATTATTCACAAGGACCTTACAAAGTAATACATCAATATGTTCGAAGCCATCATTTTGGCAACATCCGTCGCTAGTCTTATCCATTGATGAAGCAGTGTAGAAAGTGTGAGGCAAATACTTAGACCTCTTACCTAGCCGAACATCTAAAGTCGGAGGCCCCAACCAAGCCTCATAACGGTTCTGGGGCACAAAGCGGTCCGACGCACTCTCATAGGTCGTCCCCACCGTCTTCCATTAATCCATCTTTAGAACAAGTATTGACACATCAACCTTAATTGGCCTGCTGTCGACGTCCCCTCGGTGCCAGACATCGCCTCCTCCCTACGCGCATTCATCATCACGCATCCATCGCCGAGACTTTACTGCGCCTTGCCGTCGAGATTCCACAACGTCGATGCGTCACAGGGAACGCCGCTCCACCGCAGATGTGGTGCACTGGATTCAGATTCAGTGTTTCGGGTTTTCTTTTGGGTAAAAAATGCATTTCCACATAACACAATAAGCATGAAGATCTATCATTCTATAGTAATGCAAATGATCATTGCAATATGATGACCTGATGAGCGCTTTGGTAGTAATGCAAATGCGGCAGTTTATCTCCTTTGTTGGGAGGGTCAAACAGTCCGTACTTCACTCTTTTGTTTCTAAGATATTAGAGTAAACCAATACAAAGTGCACATTTTGCTTCACGAATTTATGAACCTATGCTCGTGGAGTATTAGGTCTTTACGACAAATGCCTTGAGTGGTGTGTACTTGCTCTACACGGTCACAATTATTTGTCTTTCGGCAACCACCAGTCTAAGTGCTCCCCTATTAGTTTTCCCCGCGGACATGGGTACTTCAGGACCACTGTCCGCTGTATCAGCGCAAACAACGAAATGCATATGGGAACTTCTTTTGTTTCTTCTACTCATTGCAATAGTCAAACTCTCAGAGCACAAGAAGATGGAACTTACAAGTCACAAGCATGCTTTAAGAGGACCATCAAAATACACATAGCACACTGCGTCCTCTCACAGAAGTCCAGGTCTTTTTACTCTCATTGAAAAGAAGGCGTTTAGGTTTTGCACATTACAAAATATGCCATGACCAAAAAGAAAGATGAAAAATACTACTCCCTCCGTCCCATAATGTAAGACGTTTTTTGACACTACACTAGTGTTAAAAAGCGTCTTACATTATGGGACGGAGGGAGTATTTTACAGTACCATGATGAAAAATAGTACGCATGTAAGGTATACATGCTTTATTCATAAACAAAATCAGCTTCATTTGATAGGTTCCATCATGCAGCCATCCAACAGAGTTAGGCTGCGTTGCCTACAAACAGTGGCGGATCTAGAATTGGATTGATGTGGGGGCAACATTACAAAGTGTGTTATTTTTTTGTCAGAACACATTACAAAGTGTGATATTTTTTTGTCAAAACACATTACAAATTGCTTAGCAACACATTACAAATACCTAATAAAGTACCAAATATACATATAAATACACTAGTAAAAAAAGTTTTGCAAATTATTTGTGGGTGCCATGGTCCCCACCACTCCACCCCTAGATCCGCCAATGCCTGCAAAACCAAATTAAAGCCACCTCTTGCTCCAGAGTTACGGGAGCTTGCATGCTCTCAAAGTCTACCCTGCGTAGAAAAACAATATCTGGAAGATGAAGATAACAAGAAGATATATGTATAGAGCTTTACTACAGTTTGATATGCGAGTTGATAAAAACAAGAAGATCTGAAAGATGAAGATACCTCTTAAGAATAAAATCTTTGTATGCTATCTTTGCCACGGAGTCATTCTTAAAAAGATAACCTTATTAAGTGGAATTTGCATGGAAGTACGCAATGTGTCTTCTGTTAGCATGATGAGATAATGAAACATTTATTCTTCCAATGCAAATTGGCTCGTCCTATATGGTTAGTCATCCAAATAGCTTATGCCTTGAATCCTCTTTGTAGTGTTGCTAATGTATTTGATAACTGGTTATATGGGATTGATGACAGATTTAGAATTCCTCTCAGAGTGGGAGGGCTTGCCGTTATTGGGTCGCTTTGCTATTAGAAATGATAAAAGTAATTCTCTTATGCAGGTTATCTATAGATGTACCGAGACTCTTCGTTTATCATCCTATCTACAACGTGTGGAGAATCGAGACATATTTACATATGTGTATACACGATTGGAGACTACGACGAGGGATACTTTTATCCGGCATGTGTGGCAGCATAATCTTAGGATTGGCCTCCCTCCGGTTTAGGAGTTATTCAGACGCTACATGATTCTTTATATTTCGTCTTTTCTTATTTTTCATTTGTGTGAGAGAACTTTTTTTGACTGTGTGCATCTTAGTTATGCAGAGACCGGGTGTAATGCTTAAACCTTTTAATTAATAAAGCACCATGTGCTCCTGAGAGTAAATTGGCTCCATGTGCAATATTTCTACAATTATGGCCAGGTAGTACCAGCACTTATAGATGAAATATCATTGAGAAATATAGTTGACAACCTATCAGCACTTTTGAGACATGGGAGGTCTGGACCCAGACTTCCATTGCTTCATCATGCAACTGTTGCCATGGACTTGAGTTATTCATTCAGATTACATTTTTCCCATTTTGACAGAGTTGAAGTGGTGATTCCAGTGGTGAAAACTGCATTTTCACGGAACACAATAAGCATGATCATCTATCATGCCATAGTGATGCAAATAATCATGTCAATATGATGACCTAATGACCTCTTTGGTGAAATATATATATGCAAGCAGATGTTTTTTCACTACAATGCATATATGGAGGTCCATTGTTGGGCGAGTGAAACACAGTCCATATTCCACTCTCTTTTGATTCCGAGATATTAGAGTAAACCAATACAAAAGGCATATTTGGCTTCGCTGAATTTGTGAGCCGATAGAAGGTTCTCCTCTTGTAAACTAACAGGAAGAGTCCCACAGTGGACACCGTCTTGGCCGGGCCGGTCCCTGTTAGAGCGGCTGTTTGGACCAGCCGCCGACGGACCATACAGGACCAAACAGGGAAGGGCTGCCGTCATCTTTTCATGCACCGGAACAGCGGTGGTAAAGCTCGGGCTGGACCGAATGGACCACCCATTCCACTTGGCAGCCTACAGCGACCGCGAGTGGCAGTTCATGGCCACGGCAAATGGAGGCGCATGGCCACGGCGAGCGGCGGAGCATATCGGTAGGAGTCTACATGGGGCGGGGAGGAGAGGAAGGAGAGACTCGCCGCCGTCTCGGTGCTCGTCAAGAAGCGCAGGGACAGGGGACACCTCAAGCGGCAGCTGCGGCGTCAGTGTCAGCACGTTCTGGCTGGTACCCCAATTCTTCTTGGTGGGTATCGGCGAGGCATTCGCCTACCCGAGGCTGGTGGAGTTCTTCATCCGGGATGCCCTCGAGTGGATGAAGTCCATGTGCTCACCCTCACTAGTCTATTGCTAGCAACGCTAGAGTCATGCAATTAATGTTGTTGGAGCAACTACATTAGAATCTAAGCCTTCGATGAAATAATATACAGCCCTAAGCCGTTGGATCAGAGGAGGATGGCACAGATTCTGGTTGAGGGATCTCAAAGCCACGCGTAATGTATATTTTATGAAAAAAAAAAACTACCAACAGTCAGTTATATAACATTTTTTTTGGAAAAGGGAAGACCCCGGCCTCTGCATCAGAGTGATGCATACGGCCACCTTTATTAAAGCAAGAGACAATTAAACAAGGTCTTGTAGTCTGAGGTAAAATGGCTCTCTAGGAGCAAGGAAAACAAAAAAACAGCCAACAGCCACAACCGGCAGGCATAAGCAAGATAGGAGAACTAATTGCCTATCCTATTACATGACCGCCATCCAAACCGGTTGAAAATAGCCCGTGCTACCGTCTCCCATCGGATAGACCCAGTAACCAAACGCTCCCTGGCCTCCGTCGGAGTGAGTAGCGACCACATACGGATCAATGCAGTGGCTCGGAAGATAACCTATAAAAAATGAATATTTGTTGTTCTGTTAAAAACCAAATCATTTCTGCAATTCCAAACTGCCCATATCAAAGCACATACTCCCATGCGGATGTGTCTCGCTAATGCGGAATCTATCCCGTATAGCCACTGCCCAAATAAGGTGCTAATGGAATTCGGCGGTGAAATGTTAAAGGCAATTTGTATTGTCCGCCATAATATTTTTGCCATGGGGCAATCGAGAAAGAGGTGTTTAATGAATTCGTTCCGATCACAAAACGAACATCGAGATGATCCAGTCCAGTTACGTTTTGCCAAATTGTCTTTAGTCAGAATCACTTGTTTATGCACAAATCACATAAACACTTTGATTCGCAAAGGCACTTTGACCTTCGAAACATACTTCGAACTAGAAATAACACTACAGTTGATTACATCTAGATACATCGATTTGACCGAAAACTGTCCATTCCTAGTCAGCTTCCAACACAACCGGTCCTGGCTTTGAGACAGCTGCACAT
Organism: Secale cereale; assembly: GCA_902687465.1. Lineage (NCBI taxonomy): Eukaryota > Viridiplantae > Streptophyta > Magnoliopsida > Poales > Poaceae > Secale > Secale cereale. The sequence goes on along the minus strand of LR738714.1, from coordinate 769,973,452 downwards.
CCATCAGTCGTCTGACCAAATGGAGCCAAGCTTCCCAACGGTTGCCTGCTAGCGCTCTCCTAAAGTGAATATTGAGAGGGGATGACTGAAGAATTGTCGCAACAAAAGCATCTCTTCGTTGAACAATCTTACTCAAAGAGGGATATTGCAATGCGAGAGGTGTATCCCCAAGCCAAGTATCTTCCCAGAATCTCGTAGAGTTACCATCTCCAACAATAAACTTTGTCCTGTTGAAAAAGACTGACTTCACTCTCATCAGTCCTTTCCAGAATGGCGAGTCATTCGGCCTCACATTGACCTGTGACAATGTTTTAGACTGGAGGTAATTATTACGCAGAATCTGAGCCCAAGTGGCTTCCGTCTCTGCAGATAGTTTAAACAGCCACTTGCTGAGAAGACATATGTTCTTCACCTCAAGGTTTTCTATACCCAGACCCCCTTGGTCTTTCGGTCAACAAATAATATCCCACTTTGCAAGCCTGTACTTTCTCTTCAGTTCATCACTCTGCCAAAAGAAGCGCGATCTATAAAAGTCCAGTCTTTTCCGAACTCCGACAGGTACCTCGAAAAAAGACAAGAGAAACATAGGCATACTCGTGAGCATGAATTAATGAGAATTAATCGGCCTCCGTATGACATCAGCTTGCCCTTCCAGCAGCTGAGTTTCTTTTCAAAACGGTCTTCAATACACTTCCACTCATGGTTAGTTAGCTTACGGTGGTGAATTGGTATACCCAAATACGTGAAGGGTAACTCCCCCAACTCACACCCGAACAATTGTTTATAAGTCTCTTGTTCCTCATGAGCTCTTCCAAAGCAAAACAATTCGCTTTTGTGGAAATTGATCTTAAGCCCACTTAATTGCTCGAATAAGCATAACAACAGCTTCATGTTTCGCGCTTTTACCAAGTCATGCTCCATGAAGATAATAGTGTCGTCGGCATACTGTAGGATAGAGACCCCTCCATCTACTAGATGAGGTACCAAGCCTCCAACCTGACCAACTTCCTTAGCCCTTCCAATGAGGATCGTCAACATGTCAGCTACTATATTGAACAGAATAGATGACATAGGATCACCTTGACGAAGGCCCTTATGCGTTTGGAAGTAATGGCCAATATCATCATTCACTTTAATTCCAACACTGCCCTTTTGCGTGAAAGATTCCACCTGGTGTCTCCAGGATTGATCAAATCCTTTCATACGCAATGCCTGTTGAAGGAATGGCCATTTTACTTTATCATATGCCTTTTCGAAATCCACTTTGAAAACAACTGTTGGGGAACGCAGTATTTTAAAATTTTCCTACGATCACGCAAGATCTATCTACCAGATGTATAGCAACGAGAGGGAAGAGTGTGTCTACGTACTCTCGTAGACCGGGAGCGGAAGCTTCAAGTGACGCGGTTGATGTTGTCGAACTTCTTCGCGATCCAACCAATCAAGCACCGAACGTACGGCACCTCCGCGTTCAGCACACATTCAGCTTGATGACGTCCCACGAGCTCTTGATCCAGTTGAGCTTCATGGGAGAGTTTCGTCAGCACGACGGCGTGGTGACGGATATGATGTGTTCACCGGCGCAGGGCTTCGCCTAAGCTCCGCGACGGTATGACCGAGGTGTGATTCTGTGGAGGGGGGCACCGCACACGGCTAAAACAATTCAACTTGTGTGTCTTTGGGTGCCCCCCCAGCCCCCGTATATAAAGGAGCAAGGGGGGAGGCCGGCCGGCCCTTCCTGGTGCGGCTAGGGAGTGGACTCCTACTAGGAATAGGATTGCAATCCTATTCCTAGTAGGATTCACCAAAAGAAGGAAGAGGGAAAGGAATAGGAGAGGTGGCGCCCCCCCCCCCCCAATCCTAGTCCAACTAGGAACCCTAGGTGGGGGCGCCGGCCAGCCCTATGGGCTGCCTCTCTCTTTCCCTTTAGGCCCACTATGGACCATCCCCTCTCGTAGGGGGTTCCGGTAACCCCCTCCGGCAATCCCGATAAATCTGAAACTTTCCTGGAACACTTCCGGTGTCCGAATATAGTCGTCCAATATATCAATCTTTATGTCTCGGACATTCCGAGACTCCTCGTCATGTCCGTGATCTCATCCGGGACTCCGAACTACCTTCGGTACATCAATACTCATAAACTCATAATACCGATCGTCATCAAAAGTTAAGCGTGCGGACCCTACGGGTTCGAGAACTATGTAGACATGACCGAGACTCATCTCCGGTCAATAACCAATAGCGGAACCTGGATGTTCATATTGGCTCCTACATATTCTACGAAGATCTATTATCGGTCAGAACCGCATAACAACATACGTTGTTCCTTTTGTCATCGGTATGTTACTTGCCCGAGATTCGATCGTCGGTATCACTATACCTAGTTCAATCTCGTTACCGGCAAGTCTCTTTACTCGTTCCGTAACACATCATCTCGTGACTAACTCATTAGTCTTTTGCTTGCAAGGCTTATTGTGATGTGTGTTACCGAGAGGGCCCAGAGATACCTCTCCGACACTCGGAGTGACAAATCCTAATCTTTATCTATGCCAACACCACGAATACTTTCGGAGACACCTGTAGAGCATCTTTATGATCACCCAGTTACGTTGTGACGTTTGATACCACACAAGGTGTTCCTACAGTATTCGGGAGTTGCATAATCTCATAGTCATAGGAACATGTATAAGTCATGAAGAAAGCAATAGCAGTAAAACTAAACGATCATAGTGCTATGCTAACGGATGGGTCTTGTCCATCACATCATTCTCCTAATGATGTGATCCCGTTGATCAAATGACAATTCATGTCTATGGCTAGGAAACATAACCATCTTTGATCAATGAGCTAGTCTAGTAGAGGCATACTAGGGACATATTGTTTTGTCTATGTATTCACACATGTACTAAGTTTCCGGTTAATACAATTCTAGCATGAATAAAAGAAATTTATCATGATATAAGGAAATATAAATAACAACTTTATTATTGCCTCTAGGGCATATTTCCTTCAGTCTCCCACTTGCACTAGAGTCAATAATCTAGCTCACATCGCCATGTGATTTAATACCGATAGTTCACATCGTTATGTGAATAACACCCATAGTTTACATCACCATGTGACCAACACCCAAAGGGTTTACTAGAGTCAATAATCTAGTTCACATCGCTATGTGATTAATACCCAAGAGTAATAAGGTGTGATCATGTTTTGCTTGTGAGAGAAGTTTAGTCAACGGGTCTGTTACATTCAGATCCGTATGTATTTTGCAAATTTCTATGTCTACAATGCTCTGCATGGAGCTACTCTAGCTAATTGCTCCCACTTTCAATATGCATCCAGATTAATACTTAGAGTCATCTAGATTTAGTGTCAAAGCTTGCATCGGCGTAACCCTTTACGACGAACTCTTTATCACCTCCATAATCGAGAAACATTTCCTTAGTCATCCAATTACTAAGGATAATTTTGACCGCTGTACAGTGATCTACTCCTGGATCACTATTGTACATCCCTGTCAAACTCATGGCAAGGTACACAACATGTTTTGTACACAGCATGGCATACTTTATAGAACCTATGGATGAGGCATAGGGAATGACTTTCATTCTCTCTATATTTTTCTGCCGTGGTCTGGCTTTGAGTCTTACTCAACTTCATACCTTGTAAAACAGGCAAGAACCCTTTCTTTGACTGATCTATTTTGAACTTCTTCAAAATCTTATCAAGGTATGTGCTTTGTGAAAGTTCAATTAAGCGTCTTGATCTATCTCTATAGATTTTGATGCCTAATATGTAAGCAGCTTCTCCGAGGTTTTTCATTGAAAAACTTTTATTCAAGTATCCTTTTATGCTATCCAGAAATTCTATATCATTTCCAATCAACAATATGTCATCTACATATAATATTAGAAATGCTACAGAGCTCCCACTCACTTTCTTGTAAATGCATGCTTCTCCAAAAGTCTGTATAAAACCATATGCTTTGATCACCTCATCAAAGCATATATTCCAACTCCGAGATGCTTGCACCAGTCCATAGATGGATCGCTGGAGCTTGCATACTTTGTCAGCACCTTTTGGATCGGCAAAACCTTCTGGTTGCATCATATACAACTCTTCTTTGAGATATCCATTTAGGAATGCAGTTTTGACATCCATTTGCCAGATTTCATAAAATGCGGCAATTGCTAACATGATTCGGACAGACTTAAGCATCGCTACAGGTGAGAAAGTCTCATCGTAGTCAACTCCTTGAACTTGTCGAAAACCTTTCGCAACAAGTCGAGCTTTGTAAACAGTAATATTACCGTCTGCGTCGGTCTTCCTCTTGAAGATCCATTTATTTTCGATGGCTTGCCGATCATCGGGCAAGTCAACCAAAGTCCACACTTTGTTCTCATACATGGATCCCATCTCAGATTTCATGGCTTCAAGCCATTTTCAGATCCTCATAGTTCGTAGGTTCATCATGGTCTAGTAACATGATTTCCAGAACTGGGTTGCCGTACGTACCACTCTGGTGCGGAACGTACTCTGGTTGATTTACGACGTTCAGCAGAAACTTGATCCGAAGTTTCATGATCATTATCATTAACTTCCTCACTAATTGGTGTAGGAATCACTGGAACAATTTCCTGTGATGTACTACTTTCCAATCCGGGAGAAGGTACAATTACCTCATCAAGTTCTACTTTCCTCCCACTCACTTCTTTCGAGAGAAACTCCTTCTCTAGAAAGGATCCATTCTTAGCAACGAATATCTTGCCTTCGGATCTGTGATAGAAGGTGTACCCAACAGTCTCTTTTGGGTATCCTATGAGGATGGTGCCCTATTTAACGTGAATGCAGCTGTCTCTAATGCATGACCCAAAACGATAGTGGTAAATCGGTAAGAGACATCATAGATCGCACCATATCCAATAAAGTACGGTTACGACGTTCGGATACACCATTATGCTGTGGTGTTCCGGGTGGCGTGAGTTGTGAAACTATTCCACATTGTTTCAAATGAAGACCAAACTCGTAACTCAAATATTCTCCTCCACGATCAGATCGTAAAAACTTTTTTTTCTTGTTACGATGATTTTCTACTTCACTCTGAAATTCTTTGAACTTTTCAAATGTTTCAGACTTGTGCTTCATTAAGTAGATATACCCATATCTGCTCAAATCATCAGTGAAGGTCAGAAAATAACGATTCCCGCCGTGAGCTTCAACACTCATTGGTCTGCATACATCAGTATGTATGATTTCCAACAAATATGTTGCTCGCTCCATAGTTCCGGAGAACGGAGTTTTAGTCATCTTGCCCATGAGGCATGGTTCGCAAGCACCAAGTGATTCATAATCAAGTGATTCCAAAAAGTCCATCACTATGGAGTTTCTTCATGCGCTTTACACCAATATGACCTAAGCGGCAGTGCCACAAATAAGTTGCACTATCATTATTAACCTTGCATCTTTTGGCTTCAATATTATGAATATGTGTATCACACGATCGAGATCCAACAAACTATTTTCATTAGGTGTATTACCATAGAAGGTTTTATTCATGTAAACAGAACAACAATTTATTCTCTAACTTACATGAATAACCGTATTGCAATAAACATGATCAAATCATATTCATGCTCAACACAAACACCAAATAACACTTATTTAGGTTCAACACTAATCCCGAAAGTATAGGGAGTGTGCGATGATGATCATATCAATCTTGGAACTACTTCCAATACACATCGTCACTTCATCCTTTAACTAGTTTCTGTTCATTATGCAACTCCCATTTCGAGTTACTACTCTTTAGCAACTGAACCAGTATTAAATACCGAGGGGTTGCTATGAACACTAGTAAAATACACATCAATAATCTGTATATCAAATATACCTTTGTTCACTTTGCCATCCTTCTTATCCGCCAAGTATCTAGGGCAGTTCCACTTCCGGTGACCATTTCCTTTGCAGTAGAAGCACTTAGTTTCAGGCTTGAGTTTAGCTTTGGGTTTCTTCATGGGAGTGACAACTTGCTTGTCATTCTTCTTGAAGTTTGCCCTTTACTTGAAACAAGTGGTCTGGTTAACCATCAACACTTGATGTTCTTTCTTGATTTCTACCTTCGCCGATTTCAGCATCGTGAAGAGCTCGGGAATTACTTTCGTCATCCCTTGCATATTATAGTTCATCACGAAGTTTTATTAACTTGGTGATAGTGTCTAGAGAACTTAGTCAATTACTATCTTATCTGGAAGATTAACTCCCACTTGATTTAAGCAATTGTACTACCCAGACAATCTGAGCACATGCTCACTGGTTGAGCTATTCTCCTCCATCTTGTAGGCAAAGTACTGTTAGAGGTCTTATACCTCTCGACACGGGCATGAGTATGAAATACTAATTTCAACTCTTGGAACATCTCATATGCTCCGTGGTGTTTCAAAAACGTTTTTGAAGTCCCGATTCTAAGCCGTAAAGTATGGTGCACTAAACTATCAAGTAGTCCTCATATCGAGCTTTTGTCAAAACGTTCATAACGTCTCCATCTGCTCCTGCAATAGGTCTGTCACCTAGCGGTGCATCAAGGACATAATTCTTCTGTGCAGCAATGAGGATAATCCTCAGATCACGGAACAATTCCGCATCATTGCTACTAACATCTTTCAACTTGGTTTTTCTCTAGGAACATATGAAAATTAAACGTGGAGCAACATCGCGAGCTATTGATCTACAACATAGATATGCTAATACTACCAGGACTAAGTTCATGATAAATTAAAGTTCAATTAATCATATTACTTAAGAACTCCCACTTAGATAGACATCCCTCCGGTCATCTAAATGATCACGTGATCCAAATCAACTAAACCATGTCCGATCATCACGTGAGATGGAGTAGTTTCAATGGTGAACATCTTATGTTGATCATATCTGCTATATGATTCACGCTCGACCTTTCGGTCTCCAGTGTTCCGAGGCCATATCTGCATATGCTAGGCTCGTCAAGTTTAACCCGAGTATTCTGCGTGTGCAAAACTGGCTTACACCCGTTGTATTTGAACGTAGAGCTTATCACACCCGATCATCACGTGGTGTCTCGGCATGACGAACTTTCGCAACGGTGCATACTCAGGGAGAACACTTATACCTTGAAATTTAGTAAGGGATCATCTTATAATGCTACCGTCGTTCTAAGCAAAATAAGAAGCATAATAACATAAACATCACATGCAATCAAAATATGTGACATGATATGGCCATCATCATCTTGTGCTTTTGATCTCTATCTCCAAAGCACCGTCATGATCACCTTCATCACCGGCGCGACATCTTAATCTCCATCGTAGCATCGTTGTCGTCTCGCCAACTATTGCTTCCTCAACTATCGCTACCGCTTAGTGATAAAGTAAAGCAATTACATGGCGATTGCATTTCATACAATAAAGCGACAACCATATGGCTCCTGCCAGTTGCCGATAACTTTACAAAACATGATCATCTCATACAAAAACGTATAACTCATCATGTCTTGACCATATCACATCACAACATGCCCTGCGAAAACAAGTTAGACGTCCTCTACTTTGTTGTTGCCAATTTTACGTGGCTGCTACGGGCTTTAGCAAGAACCGTTCTTACCTACGCATACAAAACCACAACGATGTTTCGTCAAGTATGTGCTGTTTTAACCTTCACAAGGACCGGGCGTAGCCACACTTGATTCAGCTAAAGTGAGAGAGACAGACACCCGCCAGTCACCTTTAAGCAACGAGTGCTCGTAACGGTGAAACCAGTCTCGCGTAAGCGTACGCGTAATGTCGGTCCGGGCTGCTTCATCTCACAATACCGCCGAAGCAAAGTATGACATGGTGGTAAGCAGTATGACTAGTATCGCCCACAACTCATTGTGTTCTACTCGTGCATATCATCTACGCATAGACCTGGCTCTGATACCACTATTGGGGAACGTAGTATTTTAAAATTTTCCTACGATCACGCAAGATCTATCTACCAGATGTATAGCAACGAGAGGGAAGAGTGTGTCTACGTACTCTCGTAGACCGGGAGCAGAAGCGTCAAGTGACGCGGTTGATGTTGTCGAACTTCTTCGCGATCCAACCGATCAAGCACCGAACGTACGACACCTCCGCGTTCAGCACACGTTCAGCTTGATGACGTCCCACGAGCTCTTGATGCAGTTGAGCTTCATGGGAGAGTTTCGTCAGCACGACGGCGTGGTGACGGATATGATGTGTTCACCGGTGCAGGGCTTCGCCTAAGCTCCGCGACGGTATGACCGAGGTGTGATTCTGTGGAGGGGGGCACCGCACACGGCTAAAACAATTCAACTTGTGTGTCTTTGGGTGCCCCCTGCCCCCGTATATAAAGGAGCAAGGGGGGGAGGCCGGCCGGCCCTTCCTGGTGCGGCTAGGGAGTTGACTCCTACTAGGAATAGGATTGCAATCCTATTCCTAGTAGGATTCACACTACTAGGAAAAGGGCTATAGATGAAATTGATACTAATGGCGCACCATACAGCTAGTGCGCCATTAGTATATAGTGATGGCGCACTAGAAATAGATACGCCATTAGAGTTGGAAGTACTAATGGCGCACCTTGCCCGGAGTGCGCCATTAGTATCAAGAATTTTTTTTTTAACTAGCGCGCCTGTCCAAACATACTAATGGTGCATCAATTAATAGTGCGCCATTACTAGTTGTAAATAGTAATGGCGCACTAGCAGGAAAGTGCGCCATTAATGGTCTTTTTTTTATGATATTTTTTATTCTGTTTTTTACAAAACTACTAATGGCGCACTTTCACTAAGTGCGCCATTACTAGATTGAACTAGTAATGGCGCACTTTGCGGAAGTGCGCCATTAGTATGTTTTTTTTTCCCGGAATGTTGATTCATTTCTGTTTCGACACCCCCAGCCGGCACACCTCACCCGACGCCCCCGCCCCGACGCCCCCCTCTCCCCGACGCCGCCGCCAACGA
>LR738714.1:769886437-769964447 GCA_902687465.1 Secale cereale | reverse complement strand
CCCCCTTCCTTCCTCCCCCTCCCTCCCTCCCTCCTTCACTGCTAGTTCTAGGGTTCAGCACATGATTTTTCACAGCACATGATTCTGCATCCATGCCCGATAGTTTGATTTTAGGGTAGTTTGAGTTCTAGGGTTCAGCACATGATTCTGCATCCATGCCCTAGATTTTAGGGTATTCTAAATCTAGGGTTCAGCACATGAGTTCTAGGGTTTTAGGGTAGTTCTACTCAAAATTACAATAATGTACCCAGTAATACAACACTGCACAAAAAGTAAATAGTTGTGACAGCGTAGCAGAACAAAAAAAGACAAGTCCCACCTCTTTTTTGTTGGGCATGTTTGTCTATAGATTTTGACGGGTGTGGGTGTGAGGCGTCTCTTACCTTATTAGTTGAAATTTATTTAAGCTCCTATGGTGGCCAGCTCTTTGAAACCCATGCACTCCCATTAGTTCAGAAGGATAGCCACTGTTACTTAAATATGCCATATTGCTGCTGCTTTCTAATTAATACTGGCAGCAACATCAATTTTTTAACTGTTCATGCTGCTGTTATGAATTCACTGCTGTTTTAAATATTTGAACTTCAAACTATTGTTTTACAAGCTTCTGCAACTTTTTCTTAACTGTTCATGCTGCTGTTATGAATTCACTGTTGTTGCTACTGTACTTGTCATGATGTTGTACTTGTGATGATGCTACTTGTGATCTTCTGAAATGACCCATTGGCGACTTCATTAGGCGGGGATAATGATTTTGCAGGTACCCCGAGAGGCCCTTGAGTTTGCTGGAATGTTGATTAACTTCCGTTCCGGCAAATTCGGGTACTCCATATGTCCTATTTTCAGCAAAGTTCATACTGAAATTTTCCGTGAATTTTAGCATGACTTTGCTAAAAATAGGACATATAGGGTACTTGTGACTAATGCATGGGCCGGGGTATCTTAGTGGTTAATTAGGTAGGATCAAGTGATTAGAGCCAAGTGATTAGGCCCAACTTACAATTCTCCTTCCTAGCTTAGCTTTTAGGATGCTTCGGTGTCGACAAACCATAAATTATGAAACCTTGGCTTTTAGGGTCCCTGGATGTCGATAAAGAACGAAATGATGAAAGCTTAGGCTTTTAGGGTGCCTGGGCGTCGAAAAACCCTCAATTATAAAAGCTTAGCTTTTAGGATGCCTCGGTGTCGAAAACCCTAAATGATGAGACCATGATCTTGTTCCTTGACAATAACCAACTTTTAATGAGTTTATAGAGAGGATAGTAATCAGATTGTGGGGATGGTATGTAGCAGAACTAGTGCAAAAGTGTTGACAATGTTAGTCCTAATGAGCATAGGATGATGCCACAGCTAGCTTGTCTAGGTACATATTTTTAGTTTATAAAGTTTAATCTCTTTGAAACATAGGAAATGTCGTCTTCCGACGACGATAGGATCCCGGAGTGCTCCTGGTGCGGTGACGACCGGGGTCTGTGCGACAGGCCTCACCTGGTAGACGATCGTTACTTCACTATTAAGCTCGACGAGACCTTCGATGTCGAAACGGTACGCAACGACAAGTCTTGGTTCGTAATTAATTAAGCACGATTTCTAGCTACTTCAACGTGTAAGTAATTAATTTTCTTCTTTTACATGCAACTAGTTTATCCCGTGTCATGCAAGACGCTATGTCTTGGAGAGGATGGGATTTGAAGATCATGAAACTTCGGAGACAAAGCAAATTCAACTAAGGACCATGCATAATGTTGATTTAGAAGTGGATTTGTACAATTCAGATAACGTAACCACTTTTGGTTGCAAGAATTGGGAATCATTTTGCATGATATATGGTTTTTATGAGGGTATGCTTCTCACCATGGATCTTGGTAATCCGGATTCCATCGCCGAAGATGATTTGGACATTTGGGTCCTTGTTGACGATATGATTCCAATTCTACCGAGAAGTGAGTTTATCAAATATAGTTATTTAGTAATTTATATTGTTTATTTCAAAATAGTTGACAACTTATTTCCATTGATAGGTTATTTTGATTATTCAAATAATGTGAGGATGATGCTAGACAGTACCTACTACACCCCTGGCTCAGAATGTACTTATAAGGACAAAGAGCAGATCATCTTCTTTTATTCCTTTCTTCTGGATTACATTCAACGTCGCAATATTGATCCACAATATAGTCAATACGTCCCACTAGTGCACGTATTGAACTACGTTAATATCAATGGAGATACCATGGTAAGATTTTTGTACTATTACGACATTCGTGCATGTTTTGCATTAGTTCTTCTCGAACTGAACTACAATGCTAACTACGAAGTCTTACTATATGTTTTGCAACAGATTCTCCCTAGTGACTGTGTGCCTCCTGTCATGTTTCAATCTGGTCAACTACACGTTTTAAACATTCTGCCAGGTGAACCTACAAATCACATGTGTCCATATCGGATTTCTTCTGAAAATAAAGGAATGAGAATCAAAGAATGGCGAAAAATAATGAAAACTCGTAAGGAGGTACTTGGAAGCAATAAAGTGAGAAGGGCAAGAAATGGAGACAAGATAATCTGCGTTCTTCATAATGGCCCTTTAAATCTAATTGAATTAGAGACAAACGCCATCTTGTTTTATGCCATTTTATCTTAGAAAATTGCTACGTAGTAGAAGTTGTATGGTCGATAATGATGTGTAAGACTTATTATTTAATACCTATGTTGAGTTTTTATTATTATTATGATCGATGATGCATGATGCTAAGTTGTTCTATATATGAGCTATTATATACTCCCTCCGTTCCGATTTACTCGTCGTGGTTTTAGTTCAAAATTTGAACTAAAACCACGACGAGTAAATCGGAACGGAGGGAGTAGATTCTAATAGTTTCGATGTGCGTACCATATATGTTGGCTCCACGAGAAATTATATTTATATATATGCATAACCTGTGCAAAAAACAGAAAAAAAAATTTCATACTAATGGCGCATCACTGCAGGGTGCGCCATTAGTATGCCAAAGCACCTGGCCCCTGGGAGGCATACTAATGGTGCACCACTGTGCGTACTGATGGCGCATCAGTGGTGCGCCATTAGTATACCAGATACTAACGGCGCACCAGTGGTGCGCCATTAGTAAAGTATACTAATGGCGTGCTAGTAATGGCGCACCACCAATGCGCCATTAATGGCCAAACTAGGTGCGCCATTAATAGGCCTTTTCCTAGTAGTGTCACCAAAAGAAGGAAGAGGGAAAGGAATAGGAGAGGTGGCGCCCCCCCTCCCAATCCTAGTCCAACAAGGAACCATAGGTGGGGGCTCCGGCCAGCCCTATGGGCTGCCTCTCTCTTTCCCTTTAGGCCCACTATGGACCATCCCCTCTCGTAGGGGGTTCCGGTAACCCCCTCCGGCAATCCCGATAAATCCGAAACTTTCCCGGAACACTTCCGGTGTCCGAATATAGTCGTCCAATATATCAATCTTTCTGTCTCGGACATTCCGAGACTCCTCGTCATGTCCGTGATCTCATCCGGGACTCCAAACTACCTTCGGTACATCAATACTCATAAACTCATAATACCGATCGTCATCAAACGTTAAGCGTGCGGACCCTACGGGTTCGAGAACTATGTAGACATGACCGAGACTCATCTCCGGTCAATAACCAATAGCGGAACCTGGATGTTCATATTGGCTCCTACATATTCAACGAAGATCTATTATCGGTCAGAACCGCATAACAACATACGTTGTTCCTTTTGTCATCGGTATGTTACTTGCCCGAGATTCGATCATCGGTATCTCTATACCTAGTTCAATCTCGTTACCGGCAAGTCTCTTTACTCGTTCCGTAACACATCATCTCGTGACTAACTCATTAGTCTTTTGCTTGCAAGGCTTATTGTGATGTGTGTTACCAAGGGGGCCCAGAGATACCTCTCCGACACTCGGAGTGACAAATCCTAATCTTGATCTATGCCGACACCACGAATACTTTCGGAGACACCTGTAGAGCATCTTTATGATCACCCAGTTACGTTGTGACGTTTGATAGCACACAAGGTGTTCCTACGGTATTCGGGAGTTGCATAATCTCATAGTCATAGGAACATGTATAAGTCATGAAGAAAGCAATAGCAGTAAAACTAAACGATCATAGTGCTATGCTAACGGATGGGTCTTGTCCATCACATCATTCTCCTAATGATGTGATCCCGTTGATCAAATGACAACTCATGTCTATGGCTAGGAAACATAACCATCTTTGATCAATGAGCTAGTCTAGTAGAGGCATACTAGGGACATACTGTTTTGTCTATGTATTCACACATGTACTAAGTTTCCGGTTAATACAATTCTAGCATGAATAAAAGACATTTATCATGATATAAGGAAATATAAATAACAACTTTATTATTGCCTCTAGGGCATATTTCCTTCAACAACCCCATCTAGTTTTTTCGTGTGGATCTCATGGAGCGTCTCATGCAGAACCACAACCCCTTCTAGGATGTTTCTGTCTGGCATGAAGGCAGTTTGAGACGGTTGCACCACAGAGTGCGCAATCTGTGTGAGCCTATTAGTCCCGACCTTGGTAAAATTTTTGAAACTAACATTGAGAAGACAGATAGGCCTGAACTGCTCAATCCTCACAGCCTCTGTTTTCTTCGGAAGCAGGGTAATCGTGCCAAAATTCAGCTGAAACAGTTGAAGCTGTCCAGCGAAGAGATCATGAAACATCGCTAATAAATCTCCTTCAATAATATTCCAGCATCTCTTATAGAACTCCGCCGGAAAACCATCCGGCCCCGGAGCTTTGTTACTCTTCATCTGTGAAATCGCTTCAAACACCTCTTTCTCAGTAAATGGGGCGGTTAACACCTCGTTCTCTTCCACAGCCAGTTGAGGGACGTCCTCAGTCCGAGACTCATCCAGGACACAAAGTTGTCTTCTGGAGGCCCAAAATGCTTCTTGTAATAATTGGTTATGTAAATTTTTAGGTTGTCCTGAACAACAATCGTCCCCTCGTCTTGCTCGAGTTGAAAGATCCTTTTCTTTCTATGTTTGCCATTAGCAATCATATGGAAGAATTGAGTGTTGGCATCCCCTTGGATGACCTTGCGAACCTTAGCTTGCAATGCCCACTTCAACTCCTCCTCTCGCAAGAGTTCTTTCAATCTCATCTCTGTGTCCACTTTGGCATGAAGCTCCGCAGGATCTAAAATAGTAGATTCTGCCTTCAAATCTAGTGAATTAATAAGCGTAAGGATCCGTTCCTTTTCAACCTTATAAATTCCACTAAGATGCTTTGCCCACCCTCGTAAAAAACTCCTCAAGTGTCTAATCTTATTCTGCCATCTCTCGATCGACGTCCTTCCTCCGACATCTTTCGACCATTCCCTGGCAATCAGATCAAAAAAACCCTCTCTTTCAAACCATGCTAACTCGAAAGAAAAGGTATTTTTATTGCCCACATACGTTGCCTCACCCGAGTCAACCAATAAAGGTGCGTGGTCTGAGACTCCGCGCGATAGAGCTTGTACCATTACGAGAGAGTACTTATGCTCCCACTCAACGCTAGCCAGGACTCTATCCAGTTTCTCAAACGTTGGATTTGGCAAGGAATTGGCCCAGGTGAATTTTCTGCCCGAAAGCTCTATCTCTCTGAGACCCAAGCTTTCAGTAATGGCGTTAAACATGAACGACCATCTGCCGTCAAAGTTATCATTATTCTTTTCTTCTCTCCTTCGAATAATGTTGAAATCACTCCCGACCAAGATCAGAATCTGTTCGGACCCGCAAATGCGAACGAGATCCGCTAAAAAAATCAGGTTTGAGTTCTGGCTGCGCGGCCCCGTATACCGCCACCAGAGCCCAGTTGAACCCATCAACCTTAGAACGAACCCGAATTTTGACAGCGAAATCCCCCATCACCACACTACGGACTTCCAGAACGTCACATCTGACCCCGAGCAAGATTCCCCCTGATCTTCCTCTTGGGGGCAAGCAATGCCAATCAAATTCAGCACCACCTGCCAAATTGCTTAAGAACCGAGGCGAAAAATTATCACGTCCAGTTTCAGAAAGTGCAATAAAATCCAAACGATAATCATTAGAGGCATCCGCCAGAAACCTTCTTTCAGCCAAGTCCTTCAGACCTCTCCTATTCCAAAAGATGCCTCTCATAGTTCATCATGGAATTTTTTTAGCAGTTCGGATTCTAGCACTTCTACGCACCGCGGAGGCGGGATAGATCTTTCGCGACCACTTACGCTTAGGCTTTTGCTGAACCCCCACCCGATCCTCACAACCAGGCTCCGTGGTCCTAGCCGCATGCTCCATATTCTGCACCCCCTCCCCTGGGTTAGTTAAACCACCTTCCTCCTCTGCCTCAGAGAGGGATGGGGGCAAGATCATCACAAAAGTTATTAAGCACCGACACACCCAGAGCACCTATGCCTTGGTCATTCATCGGTCTTACTGCTGCTATGTTTCGAATCAAATCTAAGGCACGTTCCGCTTCAAGGTCTAACATATCATTAACAGATTTTGAAATTTCACAATCATTACTACCAAGTGAGATTCCTAGCTGATTGGCATTATGAATAAGCTCATTATTAGGAAAGTGCATAATAGAATTAGAGGTGTTGACTGACATACCCGTAGTGACCTCTATGTCACGAAGCTTAGCCGCCCGCATGGCGCACCTCAGCTGCATATCGTCAACATCCGGCCTATCCTGGAAGCGACTGCTCATCCGTCGCCCCTCAGACATAGGATCTGAAATACCTCCACAAGCGATGACCTCCTCCCTAGTGGCTCCGTGTGGGACAGAGCCTCCAGCCCCACCTCCACCGGCTCGCGCTCCCGGAACTCCGGCCGATAGCCCCCCAGGAGAAGTGCAGGTTGGGGCCGCCTGCCCCCGCTCCCAACCCGTCCCAAGGCTGAGGCCGGGAGGGGAAGTATCCTCCCTCGTCGGCGCCGACTGGACCGGCGAGGCCGGAGAGACTGCCGCAGCCTCAGCCGCCCCATCCAACACAGGGCAGGAAAGGACCTGGGCCACCTGCCCCGGTCCCTCTCCCACGCCAGCATCATCACGAATCAACGACGCCGTCCCCGCCGGAGTCCTCAAGCTAGTCAAGACAGTGGATGAAGCGGGAGTGCATGGTTCCTCCTGTCCAAGCTCCTCCCCCCCATCAAAGTCCAACGGAGGCAGAGTGCATTCGAGCACGTCGTTGGACTCAACCCGATCGCTCCACAACCTGGGCGGGGCTGAAACTGGCTGAAAGGAACCAAACCTCAACACATTAGTGGGCACCGATGTCGAAGAAACAGTCCCACTGACAGACTTATTAGGAGCGGCGCCCGAGCTATTAGGCAACTCATGCCCATCCGCATCCCGCCTCTCATCCGAGTTCCCAGCACCATCATCTCTCTCATGCATATCCACATCAGCACCTGCGAGAGCCTCAGAAAACAACTCTCCATCCTCAAACTCAATCTCCAGTAAATAAACCTGGCCTCTGTAGGTCCACTTGACCTCATCAGGCATAGCCTCTATATCCAGAACACTCACCAGCAGTCGAGCCACTCCATTAGCTCTGGTAAAAGCCATGTACACCTTCTCAGTCTTCCCAACCAGGATACCCAAGCTAGCTGCGACTCTGGAATCGTGAAGCGGCTTCGAAGGTGCCCCCGAGAATCGTAGCCAGACCTGAGAGAGAGGCTTGCCTTTTGGCTCCACCTTCTTCCACTCGTGGAACTCAAGAATACACTCTGTGCCAGGCAGTCGAGATAAACCAAAACTGAGAAGACGCTCCAAATCCTCTGCAGTGGGAAAGTCAACGTTATACGAATTAGCCTCGAGCCGAATCAGCTCCCAACGAAAGTTGCCTGGAGCTAGCTCGCTAAGCCGCTGAATAATCTGAGTCTCAGACACAATGCCTTTTGACACCTTGAAGATCCCGGTAGTAGCGCTATGTGGTTCCTCTGGAATTTCCCTTGCACTAGGGGACTCAAAAAACATCAGCTCGGCATAAGATACTCCATAAATATTAATACTCGGCGCCTGATCACGCAAAATCGGGCACTCTCCTGTGTCATGCGCAGGCTTGAGGCAGGTGTCACAAAGCTCAGTCACACATTCAGCAATAAAGTGACCCTTCTCACCACAACGATAGCACACCATTTTTTCCTTCTTGCGAGCCCATTTGGACACTCGTTCGCCCTCAGACTTGTCTCCAGCAGTATCAGAATTCGTGTCCACGGTCACAGCCGAAGGCCCCTCAGCACGAGCCGGATCCGCCACCACATCCATAGCTTGGCCTGACCGGTCCGATGGGTGCCCAGAATTGTTAACCTCAGAAGGGGCTGGCTGCTCCACCACAACAGGCGGAGCAAGAGGGCGGAAATGGTTCCTCCCGCCACGGCCACCACGAAAACCACGGTAGCCACCTCGCTGCCTATAATCTGGACCCGATGCCCCCTCAACAAAGCCTCCCGGGGGCCAGCGAATGGTCTCTCAGCTGTACCATCGCTGTTCCAGGCATAACCACGGCCGCCTCCCGACGACGAAGAGCCTCGATGCTGGCCATCCCCGTAAGCATTGTGACCATCGTCACCCCATTGCCCTCTAGGCTGTCCAAAACCGCCTCGGTGAGCCGGAGCCCGCGCGGTACCCACTCCACCATCACGATGCTGCTGCCGATTCGAGGAACCAGGAGCCTGGGGACCAGCCCTAAACTGCTGTGGCCGAGCAACGTAGTGTGGCGGCGGTGCCGCCAGCGATTTTTGTGCCGGCGCGTTCTGCTGCTTGCGCTGCGGCCCGGTTGCGGCAATGGGAGCCTGCGGCCGTGAATCCTGCCCAGCACCCTGCCCCGCCGCAACCACTCCATGCACCGCCGGACGGCGCCGGGCTTGGTCTCCAGAGCCGGCCGAACCAGCCGCCCCCGCCCCGCCATGAGACGGCGGCCTCGGACCCGGTGGCCCGCCACCGTGCCCCGCCATGCACTGCCACGGCCGCACCCGGGTCGCGCGGCCAGGACCAGCCCTCGGGAATCCGGCCTTCGCAACTCGACGTTGAGCCCTAGGCGGCGGCGAACAAGCAACGAGATCGATCAAAGTCTCGGACGTGCATGCGCCCGCCTCGGAGAAAACACCCAACGAAGCGAACTGGGCCACATACCCATCGCTAGGCCTAAAAAGTGTAGGATGCTCCTCCTCCAAATGTTGGGCCTCATACCCAGTCATATGACAGCCCACAGCGGCCCGCTCGTCCAACGGCCCGAGTAGGCCTAACAGCGAATTCAAACGTGATGCCCTGGCCGCCTGGATCCCGTCCGCCGGACGGATCACCGGCGCCGGCGGCGCCGCCGCCAGCCTGATATTTCCCTTTTTCTTCCTAGTAACCTTAATCCATGACTCTGGCTTGATGAAGTCTGACAATAGAAGAGGCGGAAGACTAACCTTTGGAAGCGGTCCTTTCCATGGCCGGATCGCGGACGCCGCCATTCGCCGGTGAAGAATCCGGCGAACCACCTCCTCCCTGTCGTCGCGATGAAGGCCAATCCGCGCCGGATCCTCCATGGGAACGACTCCATCGACGATAGCAGCCACCTCCTCCACCGAGTACCCGGGACTGAACGCCTCGCAGATCAAGTCCGATGACGTCGGTGACATCTCCTCCGGCGGGATCTCGTCCGCCTCCTCGTCCTCCCCGTCATCGAGTCCAGAGAGAGCCCAGAACCTCCCTCCGACGGTCCCCAGCTGAGAGGCAGCGGCGCAAGATGCCGGCGCCCTATGCGCCGCGGCCGCCGCGGGCGGTGCCAGGGTCGCCTGGGTTGCCCCTCTCATCGCCCTACTAACATTACCAGCAACAAACAAATTCCTATCCACAGTCAGCAACCAGCTCGTTGTTTCTTGTTTTCTGTCACATTAATTCTGTTTAGTCGATAGGAGTCCACATTGCAGGATTGTTGCATTTGCCACAGCTATCCTTTCTACAATTTGTATGTTGAAAATACGTTTTTTTAGGGGTGCATGTTGGAAATAAGCAGGGCATGATGTCCACGTACAGGAGTAGATCGAGCCGTACATCGCGCCAGCACGGGTTAACCGTGCCGGACCGGCTAAAACCGGACCGGTCCGAATATTTGTTGGGTTGTTATTTCGTAATCGGACCATCCATTTTCTTCTGCGGAAACCCGCTCGTGGTGTCCACCCTGAGAGAAGTCCATGAGAAAGAAGTATCCTAAGAGGGAAGCTCCAATTATGGGGAGCAACTAGTTAACGAGCGCTCCTTCGGAAGCCTCGCAGCGATCAACGTCACTTGGTGCACTCTCAGCCATTCGCCACGTGTCGCGCTCTGGGCGCTCCCTCCGGATTTTGTTTTTTTCGCACACGTTTTCGGTTTATTAAACGGGTTTGTTCCCGGATTTTTTTGACGTTTAGGTTTTTCACCGGTCTTCCTTACTTAACGAGCCGTACATCGCGCCAGCACGGGTTAACCGTGCCGGACCGGCTAAAATCGACCGGTCTGAATATTTGTTGGGCTGTTATTTCATAATCGGACCAGCCATTTTCTTCTGCGGAAGCCCGCTCGTGGTGTCCACCCTGAGAGAAGTCCATGAGAAAGAAGTATCTTAAGAGGGAAGCTCCAATTATGGGGAACAACTAGTTAACGAGCACTCCTTCGGGAGCCTCGCAGTGATCAACGCCACTTGGTGCGCTCTTAGTCATTCGCCACGTGTCACGCTCTGGGCGCTCCCTCCGGATTTTTTTCCGCACACGTTTTCGGCTTATTAAACGTGTTTGTTCCCGGATTTGTTTGACGTTTAGGTTTTTCACCGGACTTCCTTAGTTTTTTTATCAAATCTTTTTGATTTTTTTGCCAAAAAACATGGTTTTTCGCGAGAGTCACGGTTTTACTTCCGCGAGAGGCAAGGTTGTGCTTTCGCGAGAGTCATGGCCATGCCTCTCGGAAACGGAAAAAAACGCGTTTTCTGTTTTTTCTTTCTTTCACGAGAGTCACGGTTTTGCTTCCGCGAAAGGCACGATTGTGCTTTCGTGAGAGTCACAGCCGTGCCTCTCGGGAACGGAAAAAACGCGTTTTTTTCGCGAGAGTCACGGATTTGCTTCCGCGAGAGGCACGGTTGTGCTTTCGTGAGAGTCACGGCCATGCCTCTCGAAAACGGAAACAAAAATCGCGTTTTCAGTTTTTTTTCCTTTCGCGGGTGTTACGGTTTTGCTTTCGCGAGAGTCACGGCCGTGCCTCTCGGAAAGGGGAAAAACGCGTTTTCTGTTTTTTTCTTTCGCGAGACTCACGGTTTTGCTTCCGCGAGAGGCACGGCCCTGCCTCCTTGGAAATAAAAAAAAACGCGTTTTCTCTTTTTTTTTCTCTCTCTTCCACAAGATTCACGGTTTTGCTTTCGCCAGAGGCACGGTTGTGATTTCGCGAGAGGCATGGACGTGCCTCTTTCAGAAAGGGAAAAAACCAGTGCGCCCGGTTCGATTTTTTCGTGGAAATAATTTCGTCAATACCTATCAACATGGATCTAGTTTTGAAGATCTCGACGCGAGGAATTCAACGGTGAAATCGGTTCGAGATTTGGACGCACGGTTTAGGAGTTTTGAATAAACGGATCTACGTAAAAAGGGAAAACTCCCAGGTTGCGACAAGTGGCGCAGCTGTCGCAACATGGGGTTTGGGTAATCTTTGCAACGAGTACTCCTCAATTAGTGATTTCGCCAATTCTACGCCTTCAGCACCGAAAAGGAGAGATGACGCTCACGCGTGCCCAAGCGGGCCATAGCCCAGCTCCCCTGCCCCGCGCTTGCTCCAGCTACTCGGCCGCTCACATCGCAGGCTAGTGTGTTTTTTGTTCTTGGTCCGGTAGAAACAATTCGCTGGTTTTTAAATACTTATGAAAAAAATGTGAAATCAGAAAAGGTTTATGGATTATACATAAAAAGTTCAACCCTTTGAAAAAAATCATCAATTTTGAAAAAAATCATTAAATTTGAAAAAAAACATATTTGAGAAAAGTTTATGGATTTTGAAAAAATTACTAACAATTTGAAACAAGTTCATCTATTTTGGAACAAATTTTATCGATTCGAAAATAAAATTCATCAGAGACCTGTACATCATTTTATCCCAAGATGGCCTAGGGACTTCGGCCTCGTCATTTTATCTCAAGCGTGCACATGGAGCAAAACCAAGGGTTAGCTGGTGCACGTGCGTAAGTGTGTGTACATATCAAATAGATGATTACATCACCTGTGCTTAAGGAAAATCATTCACATCAGTTGTTGAACTTAAACTTCTCAAAATTGAAAGCACAAAAACACGGCAGTTGGCAATGAATGAATGGCTTAATCATTTTCCGTTTTACCAAGTTCAAAATTTTGTCTCACCTTGCTCAGACCATGCCGCACTAGTGTTGAAGGGCGCTCCTGATTTTGGTCAGTTGGGTCCTAAAAGTAGGCGATATGAGGTGTTTTGGGAGAGGGACATGACATTGCCTGATGTCATAAAGGAGGCTTGGGATTCTGTAGGCAGCGTGGATAATTTGGATAAACTCCAAGTCGCCCTTAGCAAGATGTTAGCTACACTCAGTGCATGGAGTAACAAGAAGTTTGGTAATATTATGACGTGCTCGTAAATATAAGATCAGGGAGTTAACTGATAGCATCGGAGTGGTCCACTCTAATTTTGATGATATAGCCACCTTGGCGAATGATTATTTTCAAGGTATATTTACGGTAGACCCGGCGTTGGATGCTTCGTGGGTACTTGATTTGTTTGAATTAAAAGTCACGGGCCAGGATAATGAACGTTTATGTGCCCCATTTGCTGACAAGGAGATAACGGATGCATTTTTCAGATTGGACTGTTGAGGGCTCCGGGCCCGGATGGTCTTCCGGCAAGGTTTTTTCAGCGTAATTGTGATGTGTTATAATCTAGGATAATTGCAGAAGTCAAGGAATTTTTTGCAACAGGACTCATACCGGCAGGGGTAAATTCTACCTCCATTGTTCATATTCCTAAAATTCCTAATCCTACTAGCTTGTCCCATTACAGGCCTATTAGTCTGCAGTGCAATGTTATATATAAGCTCATTTCTAAGTGCCCGGTGAATCGTTTGAGGACACTACTTGATGATATAGTTTCTCCAGAACAGATTGCTTTTGTTCCTGGTCACATGATCACTGATAATGCTCTAGTGGCTTTTGAGTGTATTTATCACATTAAACAAGAAAATGATCCAACAAAGATTTCTTGTGCTTACAAGCTTGACCTCTCGAAGGCATATGATAGGGTGGACTGGAAGTTCTTGAAGCAAGTGATGCAAAAGTTGGGTTTCTCTCAACGATGGGTGGACTGGATATTGTCTTGTGTCACATCGGTGAGATATTCTTTCAATCTTAATGAGACCCTCTTGGATTCATTTGCACTGTCACATGGGCTTAGGCAAGGCGATCCCCTTTATGTGACTCAGGTGCCAGGTGGGAAGTTGTACGTCCAGAAATGGCCCGCAGATAAGTTCATCCTGCGATTTGACTACATGTACAACATGTTCCATGACCAAGCTGGATTTTCAGTTCATCCATATGTATGCGTTGTACATGGACTCATCGAAGAACATCGAGAAAAATGATTACACGCACATCAAGAGTGTTCTCGATAGTGTCATATTAACCTTCAACCTATCTGGTGGATATATCAAGGTGATAAAGTACAGGAAGAACGGGCTGGGTTTCGGCCATAAGACTGACTTCTGCTGCATCTAGCAACGTACCGTACACCAGTAAGGCTGATGGATTCTACCTCATGCATCACATGATGAAACTCTGTGATGTAATTAAACCATCCTCCTGAACTAGTGTAGATTGCTCTAATTAATTAGTTTGGATATGAGGAACTTTGTTATTTATGTTTACTATAGGTTGCTTGTATTTTGCTAACTATGCCTCTTTGTGTTTCTCAAGTACATTATGTTGCATATTATCGTTGAATTCACCAACTAACGATGCAGGTACACAGATCAGAGATGGCGAAGGACTGCTATGTCGTATTCATTGGGAGGGTTCCAGGAGTGTGCAACCACTGGCCAGACGCTCAGGCCCGGGTGAACAGGTACCCGAGGGCTAGCCACAGAGGGTTCGACAGCAGAACCGAAGCGGAAAATAGTTACTTGAGGTGGATGCTCCGGCAAGAGAGCGAGCGAAACCGGTGCCTCAAGAAGTACTACATAGTCGCGTTCTTGCTCATACTGATCGCTCTTCTATTCTACATCATGGTTTAGATAGAGATGATGAAACTTGTGTCTCTGTCGTGACCTTGCAGTTGCATTTATTCGAGACATGACATGACTTGTGTATCGCTATTTTTCGAGATGTGATCATATTTGTGTTGGATGACGATGATGATGATGGTATGACGAGACCACTGTATGTGTATGATATGATGACAATAATGTATGTTTACTATGATATGATGAAACTACTGTATAGAGCATGCACAAATACATCACAAATACGTACAAGGATATTAAATCTATGAAAGCAGGAATATTAGCAGTAGCGCTGGTAGGCGTCTAGCAGCAACGCTAGTTTAGCAGCGTCGTTTGTCCTTGTTCAGCGCTACAGATAGTTAGCAGCAGCGCTGCTTCAACCAGCGGTACTGCTAACCATACTTAGTTGTAACGCCTTAGAAGTAGCACTGCCCCCAATGCTACTGCAATGGTTATTTCCAGCGTTACTAGTAGGGTTTCTCCTAGTAGTGTCATTTTCTCTTCGTGTAGACATATTTTTTCCTGTCCAAATGCGCTTGAAGCTGAACTATGTGCGTTGATGGAAGGTTTGTCTTTCGCTTTTCGAAGCAGTGACCTGCCAGTGGAGAACGAGATGGACTCAAATATTGCAGTGAAATTGATCCAGGCAAATGAAGTTGATAAATCGATTTACTCATCGCTTGTTAAGGAGATTAGATATCTTATGTTTCTTCGTGAATCATGTATTACTCATGTAAATATAGCCAAAATAAGGTTAGTGATGGCATAGAAAAGTTTGCTCATTTAAAGGATAGAACTAGGACTTGGTTAGGCTCAAGCACTCAGGTTGCTATGGCACTTGCTGCGATTGACTGTATAAACACTTTTGAGTGTCAGTAAGGTTGCTATCGCACTTTTTTTTGGAAATGGAGGCGTGCCCCCGGTCTCTGCTTCATGACGATGCATGCAGCCATCTTATTGAAAAGTCTCAAGTATCACAACGTTTAAAAGTATTACAGCTCGCAAATAGAGCGAAACGAAGAAAATAAAAGTACATGCTCACAACACAACCGGATGACAAAAATGGAGGACAAGCTCCCTAGACTCCTATCCTGTTATGTAACCGCCATCCAAACCGGTTGAATATGGCCCGCGCTACCATCTCCCACTGGTTGCACCGGTAACCAAAGGCTCCCTGGAGTCCATAGGAGTGAGTAAGGACCATGTACGGATCCATGCGGAAGCTCTGAAGATGACCTTCAAGAAAGTTAAAGTATGTTGTCTGTTAAAGATAATATCATTCCTGCAATTCCATATAACCCATAAGAGCGCACATATTCCAATCCGAATATGAGCCGCAATAGTAAGCTCGACCCCGGCTAACCACGTTCCAAACAACGATTCAATGTCAACCAGAGGAGTAATGTTAAAGGCTATATGGATCGTTCTCCAAAGCAATTTGGCGAGTGGGCATTCTATGAATAAGTGTTGTATTGTTTCATCATCCTCACAAAAACAACAACGTGAACTACCTACCCACCGCCTCTTAAGCAAGTTGTCTTTGGTGAGGATCACTTGCTTCTGGACGAACCACATAAATATTTTAATACGCAAGGAGACCTTAACTTTCCAAATATGCATCGATCTCAAGATTGGGCCAGAATTAACCAGAGTTATGTAAAAAGATTTCACCGTGAACACCCCATTTGCGGTTAACTTCCAGCGAATCGAATCAGGTTGGTCAGATAATTGAACATCTATCAATCGGCGGCCCAAATGCATCCATAACGTCCAACGTTCACCAACTAAAGCTCGTCTGAACTGCATATTCATGGGATTCGATTGAAAAACAGTGCCCACGTAATCCTCCTTACGTTGCACGATGTTATGAAGTGTGGGGTATTGTAGGGGTTGCTATCACACTTGCTGCGATTGATTGTGTGAACACTTATGAGTGTGAGTAATACATGTTTTTACCCAAAAAACATACGCTAGTTAGTACGTGGGCAAACTCAAAATGCATGAATGCATGCACGTGAAACTGGATCGAGAAGTGCCTATTGCTTGTGTTTATCGTATTGTATTCACCCAATCATAGATGTCTATAACTTTTACTTGAGGGAAGTTTGACAAGGAGGTACAATAGTGATCCAGGAGTAGACCCCGACTCCTCCTCCCGTCCCCGTGCGGCCGCCGCCGGGCCGCACCGGGCGGCCACATCCCGACCTTCTCTCGACTCCCCATGCACCCCCTCCCTCCGCCGTCGCCGGCTACGTCGCTGGGCGAAGGCCCCGTGGCGCGGCGGCGGCGGACCTCCTCTGGCGTCTCGAGATCTGAGGCAGCGGCGGCCTGATTTGGATCTCTCTTCCGACGAGGATGGCGGGCAGCGACGGCCGGGGCGTGACGGGGGGTTTGACTGCAGCCGGCGGGAGTAGTACGAGATGGCGGCAGCGGCGGCCGGGGCGCGTCCCTGGCTGCCGTTACGTCCTCAAACTGCTGCATCTCATCGGATTCGGCGACGGCTCGCTGAAGCACTCCTGGTCTGCATCGCATCACGAGGATTATGGCGGTGGTGGTCATCTCCTACGTCGGAGGTGGTCGACATGCGACTGGATGATCGGATCTCGAGATCTGTAATCTAGTCCCGGCTGCGAGTCGGGGAAACATAGTTGCCGGTGAAAACTAAGCCGATGGCGGACGACGGCGGCGTTCTGCGCCGTTACCTTGATGAAGGCATCGTTCTGTAACTATTGTTGACCCACTCGTGCTGCTCCGGGGGAAACCCTATGATCTGGTTTTCCAGATCGGACGATGGCGGCACTGCGGTGTCGTTTCTCTCTTGGGAGCATAGTTTGTGGAGCAGCGCTGGAAGTCAGAGGCAGGAGGTGGAGCGGCTTCGTCTTGCACGGAGCTTCGGTGGAGATGTCAAGTCATGCCTGACCGACAGGTGCTACGCTTTGTCATGTATGGTCGGCAGGTGCTACGCACGACAGATCTTCCAAGGACTTCAAGCTGTGTCGACTCGTGGTACTTGGCACCATGGCGCTGAGGTGTATCACTGGCGACCGCGACGTGCTCAGCTGTTTGCGCGCAGGGAGGAGGTGCTGTTGGGCGCCGTGGTGGCGTCGACGATAGCTAGACCGAGCAAGGTTGATGCATCAGTACAGTTCTGAAGATGGAGCGGTGGCAGTTGGCGGCGGCGGCTTCTGAGAGCACGCCGGACCAGTGTGTGCCCCAGACCCGGCAAGTGGCTAGGTTGGGGTCTCACGTCTTAGATGTTAGGCTTGGCTGCGATGTCTGTTTGGTATTAGGCCCAGGCTATCTGCGCCCCTTCATCAACTGGATAGATGTAGCAGTCTGTTGCTTAGACGGAGGCTTTAGTCTTACTATTGTATCACTTTGTAAGGTCTTGTGAGAATAATTAATAAAGTGGCCGTATGCATCGCCCAGATGCAGAGGCCGGGGGTCATCCTCCTTTTCTAAAAAAAAAAATATTTTCTGAAAGCAGGAAACACAAAAACATGTCAAACAAACCCTCACCAAATAAAGTTTGAGCATGGAGCGAATCAGACTAAATTTGGTGGAAGTATTTTTTGGGGGCGCATCGTACACAGGTGCAACCTGATTCGTGATAGCTTTGTAACAACCTCAAAATATTTCACCAACGGCCGGGTCGTTGTGATCTTACCGTGGTCATTGCTGTATATATATCCTTGCGCTGGCCTTGTACCAAACTTATACTGGCCCCGGCCGAATACAGGTTTGCAAGATCCAATCTTGCTGGTGTACTTTGATCCAGCCGAAGCCTTTATGTCCAGCCAGGTATGCCGGTGCTGCTGGCTAGCATCTATGTGGTGTTGGGGACTAGCCGCATCTAAGTTCACGTGATCGCCCTTGACAAGGTAACGATGAGGCTAAGACCTGCAGGAAGCATCATGCCATCCACGAACCCGGAGGCTCATCAAGCAACAGACGCCAGCGTGGCCACCCAGGGTAAGTTTCGGGAACCTGGTACCGTCCAGACCCCCACCCCCACTACATGTGGCCACCATGGAAGGCAAGCAGATTCGATCGGAGGTCAGGTCGAGAGACGAGCAAGCGAGTCAGCAAGGAACAGGTTATTTCGCTCTGCCCTAATCTTATCCTCACGTTGATTGGCATAATTCTCAAAAGTTGAATACTGAAAATTAATTACGAATTCGATGTTATACGCACGTGATAAGAAGATGAAGCATATTGATTCTTTATATGATTTTTGCGTCATATATTTTTCGTCTACTTTTTGGGATTAAAACTAGTTTGAAAATTTCATTGTGTTGATCGCCTTGCCTGAATTCATACTAGTTGACCAATTAATTTTCAAGATTGTCTTATTTGATTGTATCGTGGCTTCAATTTTGCGTTATTTTTAATGACCCGCCCCATGTAACTTCAAATACTGGATCTGCCACTAGGCGCCACAAAGATTGGTCAGCTCCTCCGCCGCCTACCCGGTCCGACAACAAGTCCAGCGAGGTGGACTACCTCTGTTCATCGCTGCCCATGCCGTCGCCGGCCAGCACGACTATCGTCATCTTCCTGTACACAGCACAAGCTTCAGGATGTGCTGAAGCTTCAGGATGTGCTGGCACACGTGACCCTGAGTGATGGAGTGCAGCAGCTGTTGGGCGAAGCGGTCGAGATGATGAATCGTCTGCTTTAGTGGCGAAGTCCACGTCTCTAGCAAGGGATGCACCCGTAGTGTTGCTTGCACCACCGTTGGCGCGTGATCAGTTGATGAAGTCCACGACTCCAACAACAGGCAGTCCGGCGGCGAAGCACTCGTCTCCGATATCATCGACTGGCCCTAATGAAGTGGACAGAAAGCTGTCATCTGATGAAGTGGGTGCTGATGCAGTCTCAAAGAAGACCAGGTCACCTCCTAGTGATACGTGTACCTCTTGCCAGTCGTGGCAAGAGGTACACGTACCACTAGGAGGTGACATGTGCTACCGCCCCATCATCTACTTCATCAGATGACCACTTTTTGTCCACTACATTAGCGCCAGTCGATGATGCCGGAAACAACGTCTTCGCCGTGGGACTGCCTGTCGTCGGAAGCGCCGACTTCGTCACATGATCACGCACCGATGGCGGAGCAAGCGACACCACCGGAGCATCCCTTGTCGGAGACGTGGACTTCACCACTAAAGTAGACAAATCCATCATCTCGACCGCCTTGCCCAAGAGCCACTGCGCGCTATCACTCACGATCACGCGCGGCAGCACATCCTCAAGCTTGTCCTGTGTACAAGAAGATAAATATAGTCGTACAAAAAAAGAGGTATATACTATATAGACAGTTACTATTATGTACCTCAAGGACATCTTGCAGAGCATCAGAGTCAATAGCAATGACCGTTCCCTTTTGGAACTGCTTCAGGACCAGTGCCTCCTTTGTGTATGCAATTGAGAAGATGCATAAACAACAGGCAACCACTTCAGTTGCAGCCATTGCAGTAACAAAATGTCAGGGATAATATTGTCACTCCGCTGATGCTAAAATATGTGTTTCTTTTGAAAAAAATAGGTGTATATTGATTAAGGAAACCCAGAGCCATTACAATCTTATCTCACCTGATCCAACACGCAGGTTGGTACCGAGTGAAACATTACCCCGCGACAAACATCATTGTAACTAAATCTGGCTAGGCCATCAGCAACATATCGAATTTGCACTACCCTGAACTTTTGCGCGAAAATATATAATGAAACATCTGGTGCGTCCAGTATATCTCGGGATATGTATCAGCCGGTCCCGTAAGATAGTCAGGCCACGGTTATATCGATCGGGTTAGCAGTA
The DNA here is from genome assembly GCA_902687465.1 of Secale cereale. Classification (NCBI taxonomy): domain Eukaryota; kingdom Viridiplantae; phylum Streptophyta; class Magnoliopsida; order Poales; family Poaceae; genus Secale; species Secale cereale. The sequence continues at coordinate 769,944,343 of LR738714.1, read as the reverse complement.
CGCTCGACCGTGATCTCCCTCCTGCATAGCGTAGGGTACTGTTCAGCCATAGTCAAGGACAAACAGCTATCGGACACTACAGGAGGAGGCCCATGACTCTGGTCCAGCTGCGTTCCCCCTCATACCTTTGGGAGCAGGATAAGCAGGCGGGGGAGACAGGAATCATCTGAAGCAGAGCATGGAGAAAACCCAAATCTGAGCGGGAGGCAGGAGTGTCTGGATCAAGAGGAGGCGCCGGGAAGGGCGGGTCGCCGGGGGAAGCCAGAGCAGGGCCGCCGGGAACCCTTGCGCCGGGCACAGGCGCCCCTGTCATCTTCGAGGCGTGGGACCTTGTACGGATCGATCACAGGTAAATGTTCGATTTGAGATATGCGCATAGGTATTTTGGATTTAGGGATGTATTTTGGCATTGGGCGCATAGCAGGAGGGTGAATATTCATGGTTCTCTTTGGCATGCAGGCCAGATTAGGAACGGGAGACCACGGGAAGCAATTTCTGGCAGGTTGCAAAATATAAGCCGTCATTATGCAGGTAGGATGGCATGCAGATTCAATCTTGTTTCTCTATCTGTTATTTATGGGATGGGGCCCAAGGATGCAAATGTATTGCTCATTATGGCCAGTGTACTTATCGATTCATGTAAGGTGGCTGGGATAAAACAGATATAGCTGTTAAGTTGCAATCGTACATGAATCAAGGCGGATAGTTTGATATTTTTTTTTTTGGTGTATGGGATGCGCCAATACGTATGTTTGGAAGATAGCCGTAGTATAGAAATCAATGATTTTTATTTTTCCTTCTTGTTGAGTTTCACATTTAACTAAGGCACTGTTTGTGCAGAACTACAGCAAGCTCAACAAGCTGCCAACGATTGCTGAAGAGGATGAACCAGACAAGGGCGACGGGTATAACGGTCCTACATTCAGATATTCAGTTCAGAAGGTTTACTCTGTCATAACGATGTTTGACCGGCAAAAACGATACATCGTTACCTCTATGGGTTGGGGTGGCACCCTTTCCATGCCACTGATCAGCAAGTTGAGCGTCAGGCATATGGTTTGGCTTTTAGGGATGGTGGATGAGGTTAGACAAGCCATTGTCTTGGGACCAAATAAGGTATTCAAGTTCACCAAGAGCGATGTTGAGAAGGTTTTTGGAATCTCAGCAGCTGGAACAGATGTGATGGACAAAACACTCGATAGGAGCGAGACTGTATTTGCATATTTACGAGCTCGTTTGGGCATAGAGAATAAGGAGATAAGGAGTCTCAAGACCATACAGTCCATACTTCACGTGACTATAAGGAGAAGATGTCACAAACAGAGGTTGCCGCATTCAAAACTGCATACATCGTCTTCATGATGACACATGTATTCGCGCCGACAGTCAAGAATGACTACTTCTACACTGACTACTGGCCCGCACTGGTCGACCCGGATAGCTTGGATAAGTTCAATTGGGGAAGATATATTGTTGAAGTATTGTGTGCTGCCGCCGTGAAGATGAAACAAGATATTCGCATGAAAACCACGGTGTCAAACATAACAGGATGTTTGCTTTTCTTAGAGTGAATAGCATAAAACTAGCACTTTTCGTGCTATGGTTCCAAGAAACCACCGCCTTTTTGTTTGTGACTGATACCTACCACTTTTCTTGTCGGTTGTCTCAAAAAACCCAAATCGCCCGTTGCTAGTGTTATAAACCATTTTCTGACGTTCCGGGCCCGCCTGTCATGCCACGTCAGCGTCGCACTTGACGGCGAGGCCGTTAAAGGCCGTTACTCCGACCGACCAATGCGTTCGGACCGCACACCGCTCGCTCGCTGCCTTTCTCTCTCTGTCGGAAGCAGCTCTCTCTCCCTCCTCCTTTCCCCCGTGCTCTGTGTCTGTCCCGACGATGGCGGCGGCGAAGAAGAAGGACGACAGCGAGCCTTTGGGCCTTGTTTCGACAGCCGGCGGCGAGGGCGGTGCTCACTCCGAGGTCAACAAGTGGCTAGGCAGAGCAAGTTTGCCGACCCAACGCTCGCCTGGGCCACCGATGAAGGAGATCCAGATCACGCTGGCATTCCGCGCGGCCAGGGCAGTGGCCAAATGCATCCACGCGGATCCAGAAGGCGGCCACCAGTGGGCCTCCTCACTTGGTGGCGTGGAGTAAGTTATGAATTGTTTTAATTATTTTTCTTATTATATTTATGAATTAGAGTTAGGACTTGTTTCTTAGATTGTTAATGAATTAGTTTCTTTGGTATATTATTATGTATACATTGTAAGCAATATATGAATTAGGGTTTAGGTTTGGATGATATGCTATGCAAGTGAAACTGTTGCATACTTTTGAACTTTTAAATCTGAATGTGTTCTTTTTTTTCATAGTTTGGATGATGAAGTATGGGACTTGAGGCTGCATTTTCAGGGTAGAGATAACATGGAAAGGAAGTTTTCCTTATCAGAAATGAATTACCTATTATTGTTAGCACTGATTGAACTTGAGGGCTATGGGTTGGATGCCTATCTGTCATATATTAAGGATGAGGGTAAGGGGCTGGAGGGGATTGAGGTATTGGATAGTGATAAGAAGGTCGAGGAGATGCTACATTTGTTTGCTGAGAACAAAGTATTGAACATAACAGTGAGAGAGGCTAGTGACCCAAATCCAGCAGATGCAAACATGGACCACACCTTGCTTGAAGAGCAGATTCCAATCAGTCAAGTTGGTCATCTCATTGTTTATAGTGTTTCCCAAGAAGGTGTCCTTTTCCCTGTCTCAATTTCTTCACAGCCTCCAATTGTGCATGTTGAACCATATCTTAACACACAACAGAGCTGTAATTTCAACAAGGGCAAAGAGGGAGTGGAAAATGGAATGATTGAAGCAATAGAGCAAGATGAAGATGAGTTGGACAAATCCTCTTCAGATTTTGAGTTTTTCAGGGGTGATTACAGAGGGAAGAAAATTTCATACAAGTCTTGGGCTAGGGGAGAAGATGAAGGTGGTGAAGGAACAAGTCAGCACTACATGGAAGAGGAAGAGATGGCTGAGCATTATTTTGGGGCTGCTTCTGAACCCTCAGAGTTTTGGCAGGAGCAAAATTGTTCTGAAGAAGATGATGCTGAAAAAGCTTTAGAAGAAGCTTCAGATCACTTGAAGAGTGTGTCATAGAAATTGATACCTATGAGGAAACAAGGCCCAACAAGCAGATCACACAGTGAAGCAGATCACACAAAGTTTAAAGATTTCATGCCAGAAGCTGATGAGTATTGCTTTCTAGGTGATGAAGGAATTTCTGATGAAGAAGATGATGCACCTAGGTTGCCTTGTGGCAGGAAGAGAAAATTGAAGAAGAAGAAGGAGAGAAAATGGTATGATTTCTCTAGGCCTGATGCACATGAACAATTTAGGATTCATTTGCGTTTTCTGAATGTGGTAGAGTTCAGAGAAGCATTGAAAAACTACCATGTTAGGACACTGAGGAACTTTGAGTACCACAGGAATGATCCAAGTAGGATCATAGCCTGGTGCTCAGATAGAAAGCATGGTTGTGAGTTTTATATTACTGCTTCTAAGATTGCCCATGAGTCAACCTTTAGCATCAAGAAGATGAATCTTGATCACACATGTGGAGCAAGTGGAGAGAACACAAAGGTTACCATGAAGTGGGTTGCAAAGGCTGTTGAGGATACTGTAAGATCCAATCCTGGTGCAGGTGTTGAGACTATTCTGAGTTATACAAAAAAGAAATTTGGAGTACATGTTCCAAAAAGTTTGGCCTACAGGGCAAGGAGGAAAGCAGTTGATGTTGTGCAAGGGGATCACAAGACACAATACTATAGGTTAAGAGACTATCTGCAGTGTGTTTTAGACACAAACCCTGGTAGTAGGTGTGTTGTGACAACAACAAAATTTGAACTCCACCCAGCACCTACCCCAAGGTTTCATTACATGTTTTACTGTCTGTTTGCTTGTAAGGAGGGGTTCCTAAATGGTTGCAGACCTTTCATAGGTAAATCTTGTCTGTATACTGCTTAAATACAAATTGCATAACAGTTGTTGCTTACTAATGGCTTAAAATGCAGGGCTTGATGGATGCTTCATCAAACTAAGCACTGGGCAGCAAATCCTGGCAGCAACAGGGAGGGATGGCAACAATAACATCTTCCCTATTGCATTTGGTGTTGTTGACAAGGAGGAGACAGATAGTTGGACTTGGTTTCCTACACAGTTAAGGATAGTAATTGGTAGTGGCAACAAGTTTGGGCCCTACACAATTATGTCAGACAGGCAAAAGGTATAACTTATCTTCATGATTTCATAGCTTTTCCTTGCAATATGTAATGCTTTCTCTACTTACTTCACTAGTTATTAATAAAAAGTCAATGAACAGGGTCTGCTCAATGCAATAGAGGATGTATTTCCTGATTCCCCTCAAAGATTTTGTTTAAGACACATATATGCCAACTTCCAGTCAGCTGGGTTCAGAGGGGATGAACTGAAAAAACATCTAGACCAGGCTGCATATTCTTTCACTAAACATGGGCATGATCTGGGCAACGAAGCATTGAAGAAAGAGAGTGAGGAGGCATGGAAGTGGTTGTCAAACATACCAGTCCATACTTGGGCCAGGCATAGAATGGATACTACATGCAAGACAGACCTTGATGTAAACAATCTTTGTGAAGTTTTCAACAGGATGATTCTTGATGTTAGGAACAAACCCATAAGGACAATGCTTGAAGGAATAAGGACAAAACTCCTGATCAAGTTTCAGAAGATTAGGGAGAAAACACAGAAGGATATTGGAGGAGGCCAAGAAGTGGGCAAAATACTGTGATGCATATATGGCTGGACCAGGCATTTGGCAAGTTACAAGTAGTTCAGAAAAGACCTACTGTGTAAACCTAAACAACCACACTTGTGACTGCAGAAGGTGGGATATGATAGCTGTTCCATGTAGTCATGCTGTAGCAGCAATGCATAAGGTGAAGCTACACCCTGAAGATTTTGTCCATGAGTTCTTCAAGAAGCCCCTCTATTGTGAAACCTACAAGCATATTATATACCTTGTTCCTGGCTCTGATTGTTGGCCACACACCATGGGGGGATGACATATCTCCTCCAGTATTCAAAGAAAAGAAGGGTAAAAAGCAGACAGCCTGGAGGAAAGGGCAATTTGAGGTGCCTGCCAAGAAGGATTCATCAAGAATTGGGACAGTTACCTGTAGCAATTGCAATAAGCAAGGTCACAGATATACCACATGTGGTGATCCACTAAAACCAAAACTTCAGATGAGGAAGAATAATCACCAGGTATGCTTATTGATAGAAACCTAACTTTTGTTTCATAGGCTAGGTGGTTTCATTCTAATTTGCTTTGTTAAATGTGCAAGAGAATAGGTCAGACTACACTTCATCTGCCAAAGCTACTATAGAAGGTGTTGCACCACCACCACCACCACCACCAACAGCACAAGCCATAGCTAGGAAGAGGCCAGCAACAGCCACAGCTAATCCAGGACCATCTAAGAGGAACAAGGCTGCTGCTTCTGCTACTCCAGCACCTGCCACATCAGCACCTACTAAGAAGACCAAAGCAACCAAGAAGAAAAGGGCTCCTAGCACATCTTTCAAACATTCCTTCATACATTCAAACATTCAAACATTAAAACATTCCTTCATACAAAGAGTTGTACAGAAATGTAATGGATACAAAGCTCGAACTCTCATTCATACTTAAAATAACTACTAGCAACAACTCTCAATCGTAACGATCGAAGAAACATCGCCAGTTTGCTCTGGTAGAAGGGTGAGGAGCGGGTACTGCCTGTGCCTTAGCCCACCTGATGATCTTCCCTGAGCTCTTGCGCATGCCGCCAGGGACAAGAACCGTGAACTCATCATGGTTGCACTTCTCCAAGATCTTCTCTGCCATCCTCCTCTTGAACTCCAGCTCCCAAGCTGATGGCTTGGGTAGCGCAGGGGGAGCCCTTGGCCTCCTCACATCCACCGCCTCCTCTTCCTCATCTGTCACCTCCCCAAGCTCAGGATCCATCTAGGGTTTCTAGAGGTGGGGTGTGTGTGGCGGCTGGGTTCTGGACAGGGAGAAGGGTGGGTGGAGGAGGCTATTTATGAGCAGTGGAGAGGCTTCTAGAGTTAGTAGGCGTAGGTTTGTGAACATAACTGGGCCAGAAAGCCCAGGTACAAAGCACTAATAAACACATAGCATAGTCAAGCATTGCTTATCACTGGCTCCATAACATAGCATAAGAGGTTCAAATACAGGCAGCACATTCATTACAACATACTTCATACTTAGCATTAAAGGTTCTAGCAGCTTACACTACAGTTCTTAACATTGGCATAGACATAGACTAGATTAACTTCACATTCCCCAAAATGTACACCCCATGTCTTCACATCATATTGTTAGGCCACATACTTATAAAGGCCTTGGATGTACTTCACCATCTGCAGAACACACTTCAAGAGTCAAGGATGGCCTTGATTTTCTGAAGTTTCTCCTTGCTTGCATGCCCATCACTCAGCAGCTCATTGACCACATGCTCAAGCTTGGCCTTCTCAATCTGAAGCAAATCTCTCCCCTGTTCAACCTCCTTCATTGCCTTCCTGGTGTTCTTGATAATGTCATCTTGACTCTGTAAAATGCACCTCTGTTCCTTGGCAAGTTCGAGCTTCTCCATCTTAACCTCCAACCTATCACTCTCTTCTACCTCTTTCTTCTTTTTCTCAAAGTCTTCCTCCTGAACTGCCTTCTGGTAATCCATGTGGTCTACCCTACCATCCTGCCAATCAAACATCTTGGATACATCTTGGACAAGCTTTGTGTACTCAATGCACAGCTTGTCATTTTTAGTCTTAAGCTTGGTGATGTCTACACACGCTTCTACTCTTGTAGACTATGTTGGGCCTCCAAGCGCAGAGGTTTGTAGGACAGCAGCAATTTCCCTCAAGTGGATGACCTAAGGTTTATCGAACTCAGGGAAGTAGAGGTTGAAGATGGTCTCTCTCAAGCAACCCTGCAACTAAGATACAAGAAGTCTCTTGTGTCCCCAACACACCTAATACAACTAGGAGCTGTATAGGTGCACTAGTTCGGCGAAGAGATGGTAAAATATGGATGATAGGAGTGGCAAAGCAAAGCAATATAAATCTGTAATAAAAAGTGCAGCAAGCAAACAAGTGGTAAACGTGAGCACAAATGGTATTGCAATGGTGGAAACAAGGCCTAGGGATCATACTTTCACTAGTGGCAACTCCCAACAACATTAACATAATCGAATCACATGATATTTCCCATAAAACATGCAATGGAGACGCACCCGGAGGTCATTCCTTCGTGGTCAAGAGAGGACGAGAATTATGTAGGGTTACTAAAGCACACCTCAAAGTTCGTAGTTCTCAATCTTAGGATTTCCCAATGTCACCGCGACCATCCAAAGAGAGTCCCACAATCACCACAACATATCTAAAGGATAGTCAAAGACAAGCACCAAGAGACTCTCAATCTTCAATCAACACACAAGAGAGGAAATCACTCATGAAAATATTTTTTTAATCCATGTCCAATAGACCGCTGTCACCTTGGTCTCGGGGATTATACTAGATAAAGACAAGTGAGTACATCAATCCAATACATAGAGGAAGGGGAAATATCATGGGATCACCCTAGATTAACATAGCCTATGATCACAACGAAGATCACATCATGGGAGAGAGAGATAACCACATAGCTACACGTACGAGCCCTCGGCCCCGGAGAAGACTACTCACACATGGACATGGTGAGGAGGAGGTTGATGATGGTGTTGATGGAGAGGTGCAGCCCCGCGAGGAGGAGACGGCCGGCGGCAGCCACGGAGGCGGCGACGGCGGCCCTCGGGGCGGCGGCGGCCCTAGGGGGCTGCGGCTCCTTGGCCCCCCTTCTTCCTTGTGGATGGTGCTGCAATGGTGCTGGTCCTCCCCTCCAAGACGGCGGCTCGGGAGGAGGAAAATTCGTGGCCCTTGGTGACCTAGGTTTCCTCTCTTTATATAGACTCTCGGATTCCCGTCATCAGATTTTGGGCCTCAGTAAAACGGGCTTTACTCGGTCGTCCGGACTCCGATTTGGCCGAAATTTATATGCAGAAGCATCGCCTCGAAATTCCCCACAACTTTCGCAACTAGACTTTTTCCGTTTGACGTCGTCTGCGGGCCGGAACGTGACCATCTTTAAAAAACGTTCTCAGACAGATTTCAGGAAAGTCAAAGTCCTACTCCAATACGACTCCTTTTGCGTTTTTGTCAATTTCCAAGTAATTCCTACACAATAAAGTGTAAAACAAGAACATTGTGCACTTTTGCAACCATTAGTAGGTTAGTCCAAATATGACCAAAAGTGTATGGAAGTGCATAAATATCATAGCAATATCACACAAAAAAGGCATGGAGCAAGCAGAAATTATAGATACGTTTTGGACGTATCACTTGGCCAAACGCTTCTCATACTTCTGCTTATCAACTACCCTGCCACAATTCTGTTCATGGAACATGTCCCACAACCTGGACAAGCAATTCTGAAGAATTGGAGGCCAGGGCTTGTCAACCCACTCAGTAACACCACAGTTAACACCTTCACTCTGCATTTGGAAATTGAAATATACATCACTAAGTGCACTGAATTTCATAACAACAAATCATATCAGACTAAGAAACTGAAAGTGAGGCTAAATTCTTCAGAATATGTTGTTTAATATAACTCAAACTATAACTGAAACCCAACCTGCTTATACAAGTTCAATTACAGATATATGCTTCCTATACAAAAACATATTTGATAGCAACTTGTCAACATAATACTGTGTGGGTTTAGAAGAGCAACTTGTCATCCTTGAAAGTACATGTGTGGGTTCAGAAGATAATGTGTCCAATTAAGGTACAATACCTGCTGCACTGGACAACCATAGAGACGCCTTCCAGTTAAGGTTCCTTCAAATGCCACACACTTAATTGGCCTCATGTGGTGCATCATGCAGGTGGGTTCAGAAAGCTCAAGCTGGCCACAGAAAAGAGGCTCCACGATGGTCTCAGGGGTCTCCTGCATGAACACATCAACAAAATCACCTTAGCTCACCAACTAGACATAGATCGAAAATTAATTCCCCAATCCAGCAAGAACCATAACCCTAACCCTAGTTTTGAAGCATACATAAACCTAGCTCAACCAGCAACCATAACCCTGCCTACTGAATAAAAGTAACCAAAGCTTACCCTAGCTCACCCAGATGAACCCTAACCTAATATAGCTCCTATATGAACCCTAACCCTAGCTCAGCAGATCAAAAAACTTACCCAAAGAGCCATGTCCATGCTTGTGATGTCGCACTCATCCTCTGAGCTCGTATCCCCGTCATTCCAGGAAGGCATGGTGGCTGTGGAGCTTCCATAGCACAAGTCGTCGTCGGCGTCAAAGAGCAGAGAGGAGAGTGAGAGCAGAGAGGAGAGTGAGAGCAGAGAAGAGTGCGAGCAGGGGAGTAGAGTGAGGGAGGGAGACAATGACTTAGTAAACGCACGAGGACAGCGAGTGAGCGGTGTGCGGTCTGACCGAATCGGTCGGTCGGAGTAATGGCCGTTAACGGCCTCGCCGTCAAGCGCGACGCTGACGTGGCCTGACAGGCGGGCCCCGTCCGTTAGAAAACGGTTTAAAACGCTAGCAACGGGCGATTTGGGTTTTTTGAGACAACCGACAAGAAAAGTGGTAGGTATCAGTCACAAACAAAAAAGCGGTGGTTTCTTGGAACCATAGCACGAAAAGTGGTAGTTTTATGCTATTCACTCTAAGAAAAGCAAACATCCTGTTATGTTTGACACCGTGGTTTTCCTGCGAATATCTTGTTTCATCTTCACGCCGGCAGCACACAATACTTCAACAATATATCTTCCCCAATTGAACTTATCCAAGCTATCCGGGTCGACCAGTGCGGGCCAGTAGTCAGTGTAGAAGTAGTCGTTCTTGACTGTCGGGGCGAATACATGTGTCATCATGAAGACGATGTATGCAGTTTTGAATGCGGCAACCTCTGTTTGTGACATCTTCTCCTTATAGTCATGTGTAAGTATGGACTGTATGGTCTTGAGACTCCTTATCTCCTTATTCTCTATGCCCAAACGAGCTCGTAAATATGCAAATACAGTCTCGCTCGTATCGAGTGTTTTGTCCATCACATCTGTTCTAGCTGTTGAGATTCCAAAAACCTTCTCAACATCACTCTTGGTGAACTTGAATACCTTATTTGGTCCCAATACAATGGCTTGTCTGACCTCATCCACCATCCCTAAAAGCCAAACCATATGCCTGACGCTCAACTTGCTGATCAGTGGCATGGAAAGGGTGCCACCCCAACCCATAGAGGTAACAATGTCTCGTTTTTGCTGGTCAAACATCATTATGACAGAGTAAACCTTCTGAACTGAACATCTGAATGTAGGACCATTATACCCGTCGCCCTCGTCTGGTTCATCCTCTTCAACAATCGTTGTCAGCTTGTTGAGCTTGCTGTAGTTCTGCACAAACAGTTCCTTGGTTAAATGTGAAACTCAACAAGAAGGAAAAACAAAAATCGTTGATTTCTATACTACGGCTATCTTCCAAACATATGGTTTGGCGCATCCCATACACCAAAAAAAAATCTAACTATCCGCCTTGATTCATGTACGATTGCAACTTAACAGCTATATTTGTTCTATCCCAGCCACCTTACATGAATCGATAAATACACTGGCCATAATGAGCAATACATTTGCATCCCTGGGCCCCATCCCATAAAGAACAGATAGAGAAACAAGATTGAATATGCATGCCATCCTACCTGCATAATGACGGCTTATATTTTGCAACCTGCCAGAAATTGCTTCCCGTGGTCTCCCGTTCCTAATCTGTCCTGCATGCCAAAGAGAACCATGAATATTCACCCTCCTGCTATGCGCCCAATGCCAAAATACATCCCTAAATCCAAAATACCTATGCGCATATCTCAAATCAAACATTTACTTGTGATCAATCTGTACAAGGTCCCGCGCCTCGAAGATGACACGGGCGTCTGTGCCCGGCGCAAGGGTTCCCCGGTGGCCCTGCTGTTGGAACTGATCGTAAGCTCCTCTTCTTCTTCCTCTATCATCCTCTCAAAGCTCACCGAAGAACAAAAAGAACACAAATATATCACACAGCCGACCCTTTTTCCTTCTGTATTCCCACTCCAAAGCAAATATGCGTACAAGTGCTTAAGTAGACTCACGCCCACGCAGCCGGGCCACACACTCGCCCACTAACTGCATGCACGCACGCACTCACAGCACTAACTAATGACCTGATCTTCTCCTAGAATCACTCTAGGAACCACACGACCCGGCCACTCATGCAGCAGCAGCTAACAACCTCAAACATGCATACACAGCAGCCTCTCGCCACCGTTGGGCATCTCGCCATGCGCCTAATCTCACAGCGCCTAGCATCTCACCTCCTGCATGTTCTCCAAGGCTCCACCAGCTACAACTACCTATATGCATGGACAAGTAAACTAATATGCAGATACATGTGAATCAAGATTAAAAAAGCTAACAATCACCCCCCTAATCTTGATTCCCAATTCTTCATGGAGCTTCAAAGGAGAGCTGGCTCGTCGTCGACGTACTGTCCCAGCAGCGCCTTCTCCTCCTCGTCCTCCTTCTTCTTCTCGGGACACTCCCAAGCGAAGTGACCAAGTTTGCGGCAATTATAACACTGTACCTCACTTTTGTCCCTGCGCCCTCCACCGCGTCCACGGCCACGACCACGTCCTCGCGATGAGTCGTGTCCCCTCACCATGAGAAGTTGCTCCTCGTCATGCCCCATCGACCGTCCCTTGACAAGCTCCTCATGCGCCTTGAGTGAACCAATGGCCTCCTCCATGGCCATCTTGTTGGTGTCGCCGAACAATGCAATCGATGACGCAACGTGGATGAACTTGTTGGAGACGGCTCGGAGCAGCTTCTTCACGACGTACTTCTCCATCGCATCACCAAGCTCACGGATGCGCCCGACGAGCGTCGTGAACCTCGCCGCAAAATCATCCACGGACTCTGCATCGCCCATCTTGAGGCCATCAAATTCCGAGCGCAAGGACTGAATCCTCGCCTCTCGGACGCGCTCGACGCCCACATGCATGGAGCGAAGCGCCGCCACACATCGGCTGCGGTCTCCTTCTCCGCAACTCGCAGCAGCGTCGTGTCGTCGATTGACTGGGAGATTATCGTCATGGCCATCTCCTCCTTGCCCGCGTCGACCTCCTTGGAGGAGTCCTCGCGATCAACCGCAGCCCACGCGCCGTTGGCGCGCAAGAGGTACTTCATCCTCATCGCCCACGCCACGTAATTCGTCCTCGTGAGCAGCGGGAATGGGAGCTGCCCCGCCGCCATCGTCGCCGTCGTCGTCACCGAGTCGCTCGGCACCAAAGCTCCACTTGCTGGAGAGTCACGCGGCATCGTCTTCGTCATCACCTAGCCCTGATACCAAATGTTGGAGCTGATCGTCAGCTCCTCTTCTTCTTCCTCTAGCTTCCTCTCAAAGCTCACAGAAGAACAAAAAGAACACAGATATTTTGCGGCCGCTGTATCACACAGCCGACCCTTTTTCCTTCTCTCTATTCCCACTCCAAAGCAAATATGCGTACAAGTGCTTAAGTAGACTCACGCCCACGCAGCCGGGCCACACACTCGCCCACTAACTGCATGCACGCACGCACTCACAGCACTAACTAATGACCTGATATTCTCCTAGAATCACTCTAGGAACCACACGACCCGACCACTCATGCAGCAGCAGCTAACAACCTCAGACATGCATACACAGCAGCCTCTCGCCACAGTTGGGCATCTCGCCATGCGCCTAATCTCTCGGCGGCTAGCATCTCACCTCTTGCATGTTCTCCGAGGCTCCACCTGCTACAACTACCTATATGCATGGACAAGCAAACTAATATGCAGATACATGTGAATCAAGATTAAAAAAGCTAACACCTGCATGCTCTGGCTTCCCCCGGCGGCCCGCCCGTCCCGGCGCCTCCTCTTGATCCAGACACTCCTGTCTCCAGCTCAGATTTGGGTCTTCTCCATGCTCTGCTTCAGATGAATCCTTTCTCCCCCACCGCCTATCCTGCTCCTAAAGGTATGAGGGGGAATGCAGTTGGACCAGAGTCACGGGCCTCCTCCTGTAGTGTCCGATAGCTATTTGTCCTTGACTATGGCTGAATAGTACCCTACGCTATGCAAGAGGGAGATCACGGTCGAGCGTAATGCTAACCCGATCGATATAACCGTGGCCTGACTATCTTACGGGACCGGCTGATACATATCCCGAGCTATACTGGACGCACCAGATAAGCGGGCCGGGACACACCAAGTACGGACAATTCAAATACCACCTAAATTCATCAGTACACATGTTCAATCCACATCTAATGATATAGTACATGTAACTGACAAGCGACGGGCTCTTATCACTGAATTTATGTCATGTTTCTGGCATGTTCACCAGGTATTCTATCTGGTCAACATTAAGTTAGGGGAATTAAGCATGGCACATGATGTGTTCCCCAGAATAAAAGTTTTCACCGCGGATAAAATTAGAGCCATGATAAATGCCGACAAAAGGCCGATGGATTCGATGAAGAATGGTGATTTCATTTATGGCATTTCGACAGTAACACTAGTAGAAAACAGGGCTTTAGTTCGGCCAGAAAAGAGCATTAATTCCAGTTGCATTATGAACCGGGATTAATGTGAGCATTAGTCCCGGTTCGAGCGGGGAGGGCACCGTACAGGCATTACTCCCGGTTCAAATGGGACCTTTAGTCCCGGTTGGTGCCACGAACCGGTACTAAAGGGTGTGATGACCATTAGTACAAGGTCTACCTTTAGTACCGGTTTGTGCCACGAACCGGTAATAATGGGGTTGAGACCTTTAGTACCGGTTCGAACCGGTACTAATGGTGCAATTTTCAAATCCTACCCCGCCTGTGTATCGCTTTTTCAGTTTTGTAAAAAGCAAAAGAAAATGATATAAACTTCAAAAGTTAAAATTCTTCGAGATGTAGTTATGTTACCACATCTACTAGTTAGGAAAATTTAAAAACTTAAATTTGGACATGTTTTGCAAAAAGTGTAGGGAAAATGTAAAATGGCTATAACTTTTGCATACAATGTCAGAAAAACGTATAATATATCAAAATGTTCAGCACGAGAATCCGCAACCGATTTTGACAGCCTACAGCCTGTTTGCAAATTTTTAGAATCCTCAAATTCCAAAAGGAAATAAAGTTATGCTCAAATTTCAGTTTTTTTAATTTTTTTTGTTAAATCTGGTCAAACTACTTATTCAAGAAGTATTAGTGTTACAAAATAATTATTCAAGAATATTAGTGTTACTAAATAATTATTTCATATTATTTGAATTTTGGTCAAATCTGGTCAAACTGTGGTCAAACAATGGTCAAACTACTTATTCAAGAAATATTAGTGTTACTAAATAATTATTGTTTTTTAGAACAATAGTTTCAAACTCAAACAGTGAAATGTATGACTTCATGCTCAAGCTAAACTCCTGAGGGTTAATAGGATTGACATCTTACTATTGTCAAGAAAATAACAAGTGCAGACTTGGAAACGAGGGAGAATAGAACCCGGAAGTTAAGCGTGCTCAGGCTGGGGGAGTGGGAGGATGGGTGACCGTTCGGGAAGTTAGATGATTTGGAATGATGAGGGTGATTAGAGATTAAATTGAGCAGTGATGATGGGTAATTAGAGATTAGAGGTTAAAATAATTCAGAAATTTAAAAATCGGGAAAAAACTTCAAAAAAAACATTTTTTTTAATAAAAAATCCTTTAGTACCGGTTGGTGTTACCAACCGGGACTAAAGGTGGACCTCCAGGCAGCAGCCACGTGGAGGGCCTTTAGTCCCGGTTTGTATAAGAACTGAGACTAAAGGGCCCTCTAGAACCGGGATAAAAGGCCTTTTTCCTACTAGTGTAAGTATCCACGAAGACCAATATAAGATTCAGTTTATCAACGCATCTTCCGAGTGGGGGCTTACTAATCATACTTTTTGCGGTTGTTTTGCAGCGACGAGATGCTGCTAAATCAGCATATTCCAGTGCAGATGATGACTATAATGCACAACAACAAGGGGATGCTTGGGCATGTGCGACAAAGATTTGTGATTCTATGGGCTTGACAGATCAGGTGACACTCCCGACCGAAATGTTGTTTCTCATTGCTTTTGTGCATCATCAATATTTGACATGACGTTTTGAAGTGATGTCATATATAATTGAGACCATATGACTAATTCATACAGGCCAAACTTAACCTTTATAATGAGCTGAAGGCATATCAAGAGGGCATTATGAAACAAGTTGAAGTTATGAACGCAAATTTTTATGCAAAAATATACGAAATGTTGAACGATGACAAGTGTACACGTAATAAAGGTGTACTGAATGCATCCATGTCAACTATGGGAAACAGAGACAACGAGGCAACGAAATCATCAACAGTGCACCATAATACGGCATCAGAAGGTATGTGTTAGTACTTGCCAGTCGCATAAAAATTTGTTGGTAGCGTACAATTTTTTGTTGCAATGCTCCGTTACACCAATTAAATTATGTGTCCCATGTTTTCTATGTTGGATCACAGATGTGAGCATTCCCGTAAAGAGGGACATCGACGCTTGCATTCAGCATATGCAACATAAGCGGCCACGCGTGGAGCTCGATGGAACAAGCGGCATAGGAGCATTGCAACATGGTGGGGGGCAGAGGTCTAATTCTGAGCTGGATGTCGATCTCAACGTGGCTGATCTATTGGCGAGTACGCCTGAGGGGACTAACAAGGATGTTAGGAGACGTGCAATCACAGTGTGCTGGGACAACGAGCCGAGTTTTAATTTATGTTTGGATCTTACTCCATCACCAAAGGTGGGCAAGATCATGAACGGCAGTGGTAGAAATCAAGATGGTGGATGCGCATCATGTGGAAATATATCAGATGGTGACGTTGTTGACATCACAAATGGACCTCAAGGGGTTACAGCTTCATGCGAATCTTGGTGTAATAATGGCATTGCGGGTGGGAGCAGTGATGGTCAAGGACCCGAACAATCAGCACACAACCCCAACGCATGCCCATCAGACATATTGGGCACACCGGCAAGTTCGTTGGCTGACTCTATTCCTCCGTATTGGTATCTCAGCGAGGAGTCAAGATCGTCCTCACCGACATCGGTTGATAAGATTATTCAAGACTACTTTGTGTTTGAGAAGGACACAAGGTTTATAGATATTATTAACCTCAACGCAAGGACATTGGATTTCGATGTCGGCAACTCACCTGTGGTAAAAAAGAAAGCCATGTCAGACACCAGCCAGTTGGCAGTGCCGTGCATCACTCCACTGGCTAATCATGACAAGAAGGTCATAGATGATTTTTTTCTGCTTCGTAGCAAGTATGGAAGATTCACATGCTCAGAAATAGTAAGTCATCACAGTTTTGAACAATAATTAACGTGAATTTATAGAGCACGATTGTTGGTTTTTGTTCTTTTTGCAACATATGTAGAGTGATGGTTACCAAGAATTCCTATTTAGATCATGCATCATATTTGCCGGACATAACCTCATTTTTGTCTTTCTTCCATACAGCGTGTGGATAATGCATCATACACCGAGCTACATAGAGGTGACAGCAGATTAGTGATACGTCCAAAACGTACCTATAATTTCTGCTTGCTCCATGCCACTTTTGGGTGATATTGCTATGATATTCATACATTTCCATACACTTTTGATCATATTTGGACTAACCTACTAATCCAGTGCACCCCGGTGCCAGTTTCTGTTTTCGGCTGTTTTTGTATTTCAGGTTTTCACGTTACGAGAACTGCCAGGAAAAATCCAGAAAAATTACATAAAAAATCAGCGTTCCGGAAACTTCCTTGCGCCCGAAGTACAGCCGGGGGGGGGGGCGCCTGGCCCCCCGAGCCCCGTCTGGTGCCCCCCTTTGGCATATATTTAGAGATTCCTTCGAAACCCTCAGGACGGGAACTCTTTTTCGCGATCTCATCTCTGTTCCGCCGCCGCCGCCGCTTCCAAGATCGGGAGCACCAGGAGAACTCTTCCCGGCACCCTGCCGGAGGGGAGGATCACCATCGGGAGCTTATCCACCACCATGGACGCCTCCCGGATGACTCGTGAGTAGTCTCCCTTGGACCATGAGTCCATGACCAGTAGCTATGTGATGTTCTCCTCCCGTTCTTGTGCTTCACTAATTAGTCCTCGTGAGCTGCCCTACATGATCGAGACACATATGTAATCCTTATGCTGTTGCTATGTTGAGTTTGCTGGGATCCGATGGATTATGAGATTATGTTCAGATTGAGCTTGAGTAATATATTTGATCTACCTCTTTTATATTTATGTTCATAAGTAATTCTTGCATGTTCTCCGTTGTTATTTATTGCTTTGGCCAAGTAATACGTAGTGACTCCAAGAGGGAACGTTAATCTCGATTGTGGGTTCATGCCCCTCGATGACTAGTTTGAGTGACAGAAACATGAGTCTAGGGGATGTGCTGTTGCCACAAGGGGGAAAACAACGGTGCTTGTGCCCGCGGGTGCAAGGATTGTTTACTTTACGCAAAGTTCTTTTAATGCAGTTGTCTGTTGCTTTGAGTTTACACTATGGGTGGGACTCGCAACTTAATACCAGTGAGATGTTCCGGATAGATATCTCAAGGTGGATGATTAGTAGTAGATATTGATGGATTTCGGTCTACTTACTTTGGCGTACCGCCCATGCTTTGAACCTCAACCTTTCTTGCAATGTAGTCAGCATTGGTTTGCGTTCGTGGTCCTGTCAATTGCCCAGCTGTAATTCGTTTACCTCACATAGCTGTTTTATCGTCTTTTGGGAGAGAGACATCACTAGTGAACATCATGAGACTCCGGTCCATATTACCATCATTGATCACATCCGCTATTTACTTTTCGCTTTTACTTACTATTGCAAACATTATCTATCACTACTATCATTTGCGTTTAATCCTTTGTGAACTACAAGGCCGGAGGGATTGACAACCTCTATGTACTCGTTGGGAGCAAAGTTATTTGTATCTGTGTGCAGGTCCACGTTGATTGCTAATATCTGGCGCCGTTAGCAGTTGACACCTACTTGTTGAACCTATGAGTCTCTGGGGATTCGATCCTTGGCATCTTTGCTAAGGGAAAAACTTTCACAACACTGCATCTTACACCTTCCACTTGGGGTAACCAACGAGGGGTTAGAGGCCAATCAATTAGCTGAAGCGTTCCTTTTGTGGGGAGGTAGACTTAGACCATGACATCTTTAGCAATATGGTAGGTAGACTTAAGAAGATAGATGAGCGATGTGCCCAAGGTGGGGATATGACCAGAGAGTTAACATTACATGGAAGCCGATCTCATGGTAACATGTCACATCATATCTTGTAGATTTATCTGAAGGAACGAACGAAGTGTGAAACACCCTATTTTTCAATTGAAGCATTCATTTTTTTCACACTGGTCTGCGTCTTTGACCCCGTGTTTTTACATTGTTTTACCTTTTTTTTGTTTTAGGCAGATGCGTGTGATGGCGGGAGATATTTCATGCCAGCATAAATCCATCCGGGATCAGTTCATTGGAGACCATATCACCTACGATCTGCCGAATTGTGTGCTGGTATGTAAATTGTAATCTCGTCAGTGTGCGAGCGATATTTATGGATGAATGTACATTTGAATAATGTTTTGACCCAACGGAAATCTGATTGTCATGCAGCTTATGTTCCCGGCTTACGTCAGCTTTGCATGGGTATGTTACACAATTCATACCATTAAAAAGAAGGTGTTCATTTATGACCCGACACTTGCTTCAGATAATGGTGGAGGAATCAAGCAACTACACTTGCGAAACTGCAACTTGTTGAAGTCTGCTATGACCGAGTTCGCAAAAACATATTTCGAATCTTGGACCTTCGAGTTCGGTGATTTAGAACCAGCATTTATCCATCATACCCGCCAGGTGGCTGCGAGGTAATGAAATAATTCTTAGTATCTCCCTTGTAGTGTTGTCGTGTTCAATAATAATTGTTGTATATGCACGCGGTAGGTCCGATGAATGGTTTATTAGTCCAGAAACTCATCATTATATGTATCATGTTTGTAGGCACCTGTCTGGTTTTTACACCATGAACTTCTGCAGGAATTTCATTGGCGACCAATCGGTTCATAATATCCACTTGGTAAGAGCTCGTTGTTCGATTCATTTTCAGGCATGATAAATATGATGGAACGTTAGTAGTTCTAATTTTCTGTATCTCCATCTCTTACTATCTGTTAATTGCTTCGCGATGAATTCACAATCATGTCCAGGAAGACGAGAGTTTTCTGGCGCCATATTACCTCTACGACATATTATATCTCAAGGGGAACAATGCAAAGAGGCTGCATCAGTTCATCGAGTCTATCGATGAATGATAAAGTTCACGGTTTCAAGAGAACATGAAGGTGTAACAAACTGATGTATCTTGGGGGCATTCTTTTGCCTGAGACTGTTGGTGTTGGAGCAAAGTGTCTGAACCATAATGATCTAGTTTGTCTATGTGGACCTATATATTTATTGTCGGCAAAACATGGCATGAATTCGAATGTCAAGTACAACCACGTTATTCGGATATCCAATGGATCTATAAGTTGATCGGTATGGATGTAGTGTTACGAGCGTCTGATTGCGTAGTTTTAATTATTTTAAATATTAGTTGATGTCGGGTTGCGGACGTTATTTCAGATGATGCATGCCAACAAATATGATTCTATACAATTGACAAACGGGATGCATGAAAGGCATCGTGCTAAAGCATGTACCTGGCACATATGAAATGTCGGCACTGACCGTGAGTTTGGGCAACACTCACATTGAATAATGTGCATGGCACATTTGTAGCAGAATCTAACTGGACTTTGTACCCGGCACATGTTGGGTGCACCTCGCAATCATGTGCCTATGCAATATTTCTGTAGTCACGTATACTGTACAAAGCACATGTCATCCGGGTGTTATATACGAGGTACAAGAAGCCTAACCACGGAGGGGTCTCAACTTCGAAACGGTACGTGCCAAGCACATGATCTACAAGTACATGTGCCAGACACAAGATGCATATGCGACGATCAGGATGAAAGGTAGGTAGGTGGCGATCGTGCAATACTACATTGTTTAACCAATCGCATGTGTCGTCATTATGTAGGATGAAAATCGGGGTGTATGTTGGGTACAGAATGTCCATTCATGTCACAGAGCAAGCAGTAGCCCACAAAAAAACATGTAACAATGGGTCCTACAGCAATTCAGAGCGGTGCAGAACCATTAGTAAAACATGCAAACCAATACGTGATATAGATATCGGGGATGCATAGCTGAAAACATCACTTAGTCACATACCACACATAAGGGGATACAAGTTCTAGATTCACGAAGTTCACAAAGGATTCACGAGGTTAACAAAGTACCGAGCGTTGCCCACATATGCGACCGCTCAACATAGCACGGAGCAATTCATGTTCTACGCCCCGACCATACACTAGACATGGCATAAGTGTCTTAAGACAGGATGCACGCCCGGACGGTCATGGACGCAATCCCAGCGCGTTTGTGGAACGTGATAACCACGAGATAATTTTTCTTCATTTCGAGTTGTATGACATACTTCCGAAAGCCTCCTTGAATGACAAGCCTGTCATCTTTTGATTTCTAGAACGATGCCATTACATGAGCTCCTCCATCGTCATGCAGAAGAATGATCCCTGAATCCTCCAAGACACCGGCATTGCTCTCAATAAGATCAATCGCTTTCTTCAGGATCGTCTTCTCAAATGCGAATAACAACAACATGTTATGAGCGACCATCCATAAGCCGATAATTGAATACGAAACAACAAACATATATGTCACGGAAACGGGTTTGTGTTCACGAACCATGTAGCCATCTTTAATGTCGACGCTGTTCATCTTGTGCACAAAGATGCAACATACATCTTCCAAAGCCCCGAATGCACATCTAATAATCTTTTTCATCTCCGAAAATTCAAACGGATGTACCCCCCTGGTGTACACACAAAGTTCAACGAGCTCGCGCTTCATGAGCGGTAAGCCATTCAGAGCTGGTAAATACATCAAGATTATAAGCCAAAACACATTATGCAATGGAAGAAAAATGTTCAAAAAATAGGATATATCACAGATTTGCAGATTCAATGCGGAAGCCTTACCAAGATAAGGAAGCGGCGTCTGCCTGACGACATCCCTCTCAACATCCACAAAGAACCTTCCATCACCCCGGGGAAGGCAAATATAAACCATGTCGCTGGGCCGCACTACATACTCGTCAAGAAACCTATGCCAGCCATCACCATGAATCCTGGTCCTCTTAACTCCATGCTCAATCATCACTTTATACTCCAGCAGTTCTCTGGTTGCAAAGATCGTCTTACACATGGGCTTATTCTCTTTGTTGGCAATGGACTGCAGATGCTCAATACACGCCCTGAGCACTTTCCTGTTGCAGCATGGTACAAACTGTAAAATATGTGCCCCAAACATGCCAGATTGTCAATCTTTGTCACGGAACATTCATAGGATCATAATTCAATAATCAGCGAGTTGCGGGAGCCATCTTACAGCTTCAACCCAATACAAGGTTGTCATCGGAACTGAAACGTGGCAAGACGGCCCTTCGAGATCTCCACATATGGCAGGTAGGTTTTTGCAGTTAGGACACTCCATGTCCTACACGTTAAGAGATATAAAATAAGCAACTATACACCAAATAGGCAGAAAAATCCATGTTTTATAAACTTTACCATGAATAATAACAAATCAATGTGGGCAAACAAGTTTTTCATAAATCAATACCAGTGCTAGTGCCTGTAATAAATTGTATCATTTTTATGTATGCGTGCATGTACCGGATTATCGAGTATCGCAATAAATATATGGCGAGAGAAAACAATGTGATGGTTTGACTATATTTCTACAGATTGCAGCATTTTTCACAACATAATCCATAGACCTTTGATAGCCACATGCAGGGGAATCTGAATCTTATGTTCGCATGTAGATGCACATTTCATTAGGAACAACATCTTGTTATGCATACTCGAGTTATTCTTGTAAACAACATGATTGTTGACTAGTGAAATTTACTATACATAAGTGCAGGATAAGGTGAGGTGGGATGCACACGCCCATTAAGTGCCAAGCCCTTCTTGAAGGAAATATGCCCTAGAGGCAATAATACAGTTGTTATTTATATTTCCTTATATCATGATAAATGTTTACTATTCATGCTAGAATTGTATTAACCAGAAACTTAGTACATGTGTGAATACATAGACTCTACTAGACTAGCTCATTGATCAAAGATGGTTATGTTTCCTAGCCATAGACATGAGTTGTCATTTGATCAACGGGATCACATCATTAGGAGAATGATGTGATGGACAAGACCCATCCGTTAGCTTAGCAACTTGATCGTTTAGTATGTTGCAATTGTTTTCTCCATGACTTATACATGTTCCTATGACTATGAGATTATGCAACTCCCGAATACCGGAGGAACACTTTGTGTGCTATCAAACGTCACAACGTAACTGGGTGATTATAAAGATGTTCTACAGGTGTCTCCGATGGTGTTTGTTGAGTTGGCATAGATCGAGATTAGGATTTGTCACTCCGATTGTCGAAGAGGTATCTCTGGGCCCTCTCGGTAATGCACATCACTATAAGCCTTGCAAGCAATGTGACTAATGAGTTAGTTGCTGGATGATGCATTACGGAACGAGTAAAGAGACTTGCCGGTAATGAGATTGAACTAGGTATGATGATACCGATGATCGAATCTTGGGCAAGACCGATGACAAAGGGAACAACGTATATTGTTATGCGGTTTGACCAATAAAGATCTTCGTAGAATATGCAGGATCCAATATGAGCATCCTGGTTCCGCTATTGGTTATTGACCGGAGATGTGTCTCGGTCATGTCTACATAATTCTCGAACACGTAGGGTCCGCACGCTTAACGTTCGATGATGATTGGTATTATGAGTTATGTGATTTGATGACCGACGTTTTTTCGGAGTCCCGGATAAGATCAAGGACATGATGAACAGTCTCGAAATGGTCGAGATGTAAAAATCGATATATTGGAAGGCTATATTCGGACATCGGAAAGGTTCCGAGTGATTCGGGTATTTTTGGAGTACCGAAGAGTTACGGGAATTCGTATTGGGCCTTAATGGGTCATACGGGAAATGAGAGAAAGGCCTCAAGGGTGGCCGCACCCCTTCCCCATGGACTAGTACGAATTGGACTAGGGAAAGGGGTGCCCCCTTCCTTCCTTCTCCTTCTCCCTTTTCCTATTCCACGTGGGAGGTGGGATCCTACTAGGACTAGGGAGTCCTAGTAGGACTCCACACTTTGGCGCACCCTATGAGGGTCCGCCTCCTCCTCCCTCCATCCTTTATATACATGGCCAGGGGGCACCCCATGGACACACAAGTTGATTTTAGCCGTGTGCGGTGCCCCTCCTCACAGAGACACACATCGGTCATATCGTTGCAGTGCTTAGGCGAAGCCCTACACCGGTAGCTTCATCATCACCGTCACCACGCCGTCGTGCTAACGAAACACTCCCGTGAAGCTCAACTGGATCAAGAGCTCGTGGGACGTCTTCGAACTGAACGTGTGCTGAACGCGGAGGTGTCGTACGTTCAGTGCTTGGATCGGTTGGATCGCGAAGACGTTCGACTACATCAACCGCGTCAGTAGACGCTTCCGCTTTCGGTCTACGAGGGTATGTAGACACACTCTCCCCGCTTGTTGCTATGCTTCAACTAGATAGATCTTGCGTGATCCTGGGAATTTTTTTTGAAATACTACATTCTTCAACACATCTGCATATCAATTGTTTTGATTATTGTAAAAAAATCATAATATGTCCAGAATTTCTTAATAAATAAGTGTAATAGGCCAAAACATTCTCCGTCATGCAATAGGGATGAAAGGAGTATGGTATGTGTTGCCGATCTGGAACATTTAGTAGTAAAATGCATAGTACCATGTGAAATGATAATCTTTAACGCTTGAGTTTTATGATAGAAATTAGGCCAAATACATGTCGCATTGGCTCAAAAAATTAAACTGCGCCCCATCACCCCTCACACCATGTTATCCTCCCCCACCCTAGCTAGTAAATTTGAAGTTGTAAAACCATCACATTAACATTGGAATATATCAGATCTTGGACGGCGAAGACAATGTCGGGATTTGGTTTCGCGGAAGTAATAATATGAATATTCCTTTCTCGGGAGGAAATTATCGGATATAGCTGAGGCAGGAAGGGGAAGTCGCATACCTAGGTTCAGGATGTCACAAGATCATCGCGCTCCAGCCGCCAGACCTGTTGCTGGATCCGCCCGGCTCTTGTCAATGGATGAAGGTGATTTTTTGGGAAATAGGGATGGGCGGATGCTCGCGTTCTTGGGGAATAGGAGCAGGCAGACGCTTGGGGCGCTGGGGTGTTCCGGACCCTTCAAGTCCAAGATTTTTCTACCGCATATGATTTACTACTGAGGCTGGTCACAATGGGGTGTAACTTAGGAGTAACATCACATATTTCAATACAACGTTGTTTATGTGGCACATATTTAATGAAAAGTGAGGTGCTTGTGGTAACTAGCTAAGTTACCGGAACATCACACACTTCAAGAAACAATGGGTCTATAAGCTAATGAATGCATCGTTGCATGACACTAACTACATGTTCCTACCCACTATGGAGGTAGTAACATAGTATAAATAAGTATGTATGTTACTACCTTATGTTCTTGCCCATTGCGACCAACCTGAGATGCTGTATGGCAGATGGGACCAACGTGGACGGGACCACTCGACATGCTCGTATAAAATTAAGGGCATGGGGCAGGCTGCATGGGAATGTCATACACCCATTAATATATATGAAACGGAATGCATGCCACGTATGGAGCAACTAGCCCATAATTTGAGCTCCCGTAAATCTTGATCCGGTTAATGAAAAAATACTTCATATTAAGAAAAAAGGTTTCCCCGCTTTATATTACAAAGTAGCCATCCGATACAACCAACGATAGATGCTGGGACGGAAGCAGCACAATCACGCCCAAAAGAAAAGAAAAGAGAAAAAAAGAAAAGAAACAAATGCCGATCGGCGGATCGACAAAAAATGATGAAGCCCCGCGACCACTGCGTCCACCGGAAATCGTCCTCCAAGCTCCGAGACTCCGAAGCGCCAGTACCAATCAACACCTCCAAGAAGGGACGCGACGATGACGACGCTGCTGTCAAGGGTTTTCCCCCGGTACGCGGTGAGGAGAGAGGAAGGGTAGCACCGACGCCCTTCAGGAAGGTCCGGTGGTAACTTCAGGCGCCTCCACGTCGGTGTCGGCCATGCCAACAAGGATTTCTCCCGATCCCATCCTCCACCTCAGGCACTTCGGGGCTCGCCACCAAACAGACCACCACCCTGCGCCAACACGGACACGAAGCTTCCCACGCTGTCTCCACCACGGCACCGCGAAGATGGCCTGCACAACGAAGAAGGGGAGCCTAGACTACGACAGCAGCACCGTCAGCATACTGGAGGGCCCCACCTCCACCGTCCACGACGGTAGCCGACCAGACGCCAAAGCAGGAGCCTACCGGGCCCATGGCCCCACAAGCCCGGCCGGGCCCTCAGAGGCCCGGAGAGCTCCCGCCAACGCGCCACAGCTGGCACGCCATCGGCATCGCTGCCCCCCGTCCGAGCTACTCCACCTCTTCACCACACAGACGACGATGAAGCCACGCCGGTGGCCGGCCCGCTAGGACCCAGATGGGGCCCGCGGGCCCCGATCTGGGCCGGGGGCGCGCCACCGGCCAACCTGTGCCACCACGCCATCTCGCCGCCAAGGGGCCCCACCACCACCGCGCAAGCCGCCGGCCATCGCTGCCGGGACGCCGGGCCGTCATCAAGCCGAGGAGCACCGCCGCCGCCCCCATGGCCCGGGCAGGGAGCCGCGCACGCAGGGACAGGCAGGCCCCGCCGCCGCCAACATCGCCCGGCCAGCGCCGGGGGCGCCCGTCGACGGCGGTAGGGAGGGAAGGAGCAACGAGGGCGGCCGAAGGGGGGGTGGGGCTCGCGCCGCCCCGGCCACCTCCCGGGGATGCAGCACGGAGCGGATCCGGGGGAAGGGAGAGGGGGGAGGGGGGCGGTCGACGGCGGTGGCGGGGCCCAGGCAGGCCGGCGACGGGGGGAGGGAGGGGGGACCCTAGAGCGGGGCTACGCAGGCGGGTCCCCTCTAAAAATACTTCATATATCACCAGAGTTTAAACAGTCACGTTTTTCAAACAGATTCCACGCGGTGGCGTTTGGAAAGTATGGTTACATAATATACGCACACCCTACCACTCCCCCCAAAAAAATTATAAACGTATTTTAGTACACATCTAATGTTGCGGGCAAATTAGAATTTAATTCTCGGTTTGGATAAAACTTTGCATAAATTATGACCAAATATATAAGTGGGTACTTTTCAATTATCCCGACCTATTTGTCCGCAGGCATCCGACAACATTATTTCCGGTTGGTATTTCTGTAATCAGCCGTATGGCTCCAAGAAAAAGATCTAGGGCCAGTATCTGCTCGAGATCAACTCGTATTTTGGGTCAACTCGAGGTCAACTCGAATAGAGATGGCCTGAGTAGGAGCACTGTTATGTAGATTGATCGAGTAATGAGTTGATCTAGAGCCAACATTTCGATTGCTCGATTTATTAGCACGTTTGATCAATATCGTTTAAGCGTAGTAAATAGAATGCATGCGTAATACAAAGATTTTATGATCATTCATTGCCATATAAGTTGTGCGTCATTTATTTCTCTCTTTATTGTACTACTAGCAATCATGTAGATTAAGCGAGGAGAAAATATAGACTCAATACGATATGGAGCCAAGCATACTCTTAAATATCATGTAACTCTGAACAAAGTTTGAGAGCAAACTTACAATTCATTTCTTTTCTTTTGCGTGCTCATCCACGATGTCTGGCTAAAAAAATACCAGTATAGAGATGCGAAAAAAAATAAGTATAGTTTTATATTGATTCCTTATGTTGTGGCTTATCTTGTTTTAAAAACTGTGTTATATTATTTTAAAAGTTTTATTATTTTCCTCATTACTAACTCGAGATCGACTATAAATCATTACGAGATAATCATGATTAACTTTATATAGCTCGACCTTCAGCTTCCCCCATTCTGAGCTTGCTCGTTTTTTAGTATGAGTTGAGTTGAGCCTTATCCAACTCACTCGAACTCGACCCATCTGCAGCCCTAATCAGACGGCTCGGTACTAACCTACTCACACAATGTACCAGTGCACACTGGAACATTGTTGCATAATCCGTTACCACAACTATTAGCTTGTTGCAGCATATCGGTACCCAGATACTAAGGGCACGTGCACCACCATACACGCGGGCCGTCCGCGCGGACGAGCATGCTACGCGTCTACATCGTACATCCCTTAAATCCAGTTTGGATCTAATCCGCTGACGAGGCCAATCCGATCCCCTACAACCACCCCCTTGGTTGTTGGTCGCATCCACACAGCTGATCGAATTTCTTGTCTAAGCCGACCACCGTCGTATATGCTTATCACCAGAGTTTGACCCCGAATTTAATCGCATTTTCCACAAAGCGAACGTCTTCCCTGTCACCGACATTTGACAAGATGGTGTTAAACATCATGGAGTGGGGTCCGTAATTGGATGCACCTTCCGCTCACGAGTGTTCAGTTGCAACAAAACCATCGTTTGCAATGTATGCTATTTATGGCAACATGTTAAAAATAATACTTATTATACAACTTTTATACATCATGCCTCTTGTCGTCGATAATTCGGACAACAATCAGCCATGTGTGGGGTAACCCTGCAGCCTGATGTTTACGTCATGTTTCACGCATGGATATCGCACGGCCACCGGAATCTTTCGCCCAATGATCAGTAAAGCGGACGGTCTTTTTAAATTGATCGCCCGATACTTGAGGATATATTCCGAGTCAAGCTATTGAAGTGCGCTGACCATGTTAGGTGGCGCATGGTATCTGTCGGGGATATACCCCGCAGTATGAACCGGTCGGAATTATAACCCGACCGGACTTGGCGGTTTACACTTGATGATTCACTGGCGATCCGTCCTAACCAGACGGTTTACAAGCAACCTGCCTAAATAATATCACTCACTGGTAACCCGGCTGGCGGATCATGGATGACAAGGCCCAAGGCCCAGAAGGCCGGTTCATATTAATAGTGGGCCGGTTTATGAAGAAAGCATAAGGGATATTCTCCTGCAAAGGAAGCAAGACTAGGACTCCTTGTAATAGATCAATCCTAGTCCTACTAGGACTAGTCATGTAACCCGCCCCTTCAACATATATAAGGAGGGGCAGGGCTCCCCAAAGAGGACAAGTTAGAAGACAAGTTTTAGAGGAGAGGTTTAGACAAGTTTCTAGGGTTAGACACAAAGAGCCGGTTTACCGGCGACACCACGAAGATCATAATGAGATCTAGCCTCAAACAGCATGTAGGGTTATTACCGGATGATGTTTCCCGGGGCCCGAAGCTGTCTAAACCCGTGTCTTGCATCGCGTCTCTCGATTCCGCTCAACCCCTCTCAAGCTACTACATAGATGCGCGGCTCCACACCTGAAGTCCGTTAATCCGGACATCTGACGTGTTAATTCCACGACAGTTGGCGCCCACCGTGGGGCCTGCGCACGGTGGTGATGAGTTCTTGGAGGGTTATATCTTAGGGATCGAGAGGTTCAAATTTTTTTTCGAATGAAGAATAGCCGGTTTAAGAAGATCTACATCAATTCTGTGTTCATCGGTCCAGATTTTTTGCAGTCCGTGAGATTTAAAGTCAGAAAGAAATTTTTTCTCGGCGGGTCGTGCACGGCATAAAGCAATCCATCAAGCCAATCAAATCAAGCCAATGATCGGAAGCCAGATCGATGTTGGAAATACCGCGTGCAAGAGACCGAAACTGACATGAGTACTGTACAAGCCACCGAGTTGGCTGCTCCAACGTCCCATATACTTTCCTACTGACTTACTCCAAGTGCTAGTCACGCAAAAAAAAAAAAGAGAAAAATTCCATCAGCGGCGACTCACAGCGCCCGTTCACATGGGCGAATCCATTGCTTGAGCCGCTCCGACCACGGCCGTTTTCTGCAGCCGCGAACGGCTGTTTCCGCTGGCGAGCCGCCCGCCTCTGCTACCATGGCCATAGCATCTGAAATCGCCTCCGCGGCCTTGAGCCGCCGTTTGCCGAGGGCCAGCCCCTGTTCCGCGGTGCCGCGTACCCTCCTGTCCACAGCCGCGCGCCGGGTCTCCGGTGTCCTTCGCGCCGGATCTGCTGCTTCTCCAAGCCGGATTTGTGAAGTCTGTCTTGCCTCTGTTGCTCCGAGCTGCTGCCACGGCTGCGATGGCCTGTTTTTTGCCTCGCCTTCGCTTGGATTCACTCCGAGTCGCTGTCTCCTCTTCTGCTTCGAGTCAACTTCGGCCGTCCGCTGCAGCCCGGATCGCCGTCTCCGTCTTGAACTGCCGATGAACCTCCGAGCCACCGCCGTTCGGCTTCATGCCGCAGCCGCGGCTGCCTCACTCCATCTCCACCAGGATTTACCGCCCGCCGTCCAAGTTGTGCCCCGAGTCGCCCCAGCCAAGCGGCCTCGCCGTCCGCCTCCGAGCCGCTATTTCCGTCTCATCCACAACTATGGCCAGGGGCGGACCCAGGAAAAATATTGAGAGGGGGCAAAAAATGCATGTACATATGTATGAACCAGCAAGGGAAAAACATTCATGTAAATGGAACACGGGCATAAATACTTCAGTTTTCACATTAACCAAATTCATGGAAAAGTGAAAGAAGACTAACCATTTGAAAAGAAATGAACATAATATCTTGTTTTCAAGTTGCAAAAGTGAACATTGACACATTGTTCTAACAATCTAACCTAACAACCTGTATGAGAAAACATTATCGAATTGAGAAAAGATGGAAACATTGAAGAAGGCCACTACTTCGAAAAAGAAAATATTTAGCGCATTACCGTTTGTTTTATCCCAGGATGATCATTCACTGTATGAAAATGTTTTACTATCACTTTCGATAGGAATTCTAGTATTTTATATGGATCCCTAATAAGCTTGAACATATCAACTAGTTTAGACATCTTGGATGTTGTTGATTTTTGAGAAGAAAAAAAACTCACCATTTATTTCCCTGCAACTTTAAGTGAAAAAAAGTTCAATGAATTGCTAAATTTTCATACATCATACATGAAGACGAGCTGTGCTACAAACTAGGCAGCTGCGTCAATTAATTCAGACCGTAGGGAGTAATAGATGATCTGAATTAAATTGGACTTTTTTGGTCTAGCAATTACTGGCAAGTAGAAAGTTGTATACAAAATTTTATATGTTGCAAAAAATTGTTCAAACTTACCTAATCATCCAAATTGGTAAACTATACATATAAGTTGATTTGGAATTGGAGAATTAGACGGCATACCTTGATGTCAATTAGAACTAGGAAACTGTAGAATTGTGATCTCAGTTCGTCCATGAAGAAGTGCAAGGCCGTGATGGTGCAAGGGGCCAGCGACGGCAAGTCTGCGATTTGCCGCAGCGAGCCGGCAAGGCGATGACTCCGCGGCGGCGTGGGAAGGGAGGTCAAGGCTTCCCGAAGTCTATCCCGTGAGTGGCTGTGTGGGTCCTTCAAGTGGAAGATGCGTGCGTGTACGTGAAATCTGGCCATTGGATTGAGCTAGCCAACGTGTGTAGGCTACAGGAAGGAGGCATTGATTTGATTTACGCCGAGGGTTGTAGCGATTCTTTTTCTTTTATATCGGGCTTCTTCTTTGGAGTTGGGCTTTAAAAAATAAACAAATACTGGGCTGAGTGGGGGCAGGGTATTCACCCGAGTGGGGGCACATCAAATACAGGTCGGACCACGTTTAAGCGGCTGGAAAAATCGAGTGGGGGCAGCTGCCCCCACAGCCTATAAGCTGGGTCCGCCCCTGACTATGGCGCGCCGCGGGAGAACCACCCCCCGAGTCTGCCGGGGCCTCGGAGCCACCCCGTGACCCAGCAAGAACAGGTCTCGAGCCCTTGCCGCCCCGTCGCTGTGGCTGCCTCACCGGCCGTGCCTTCTGCTCAAGCTTTGCTCCACCTCCGGGCTCGCCTATTCGCGACCCACCTCGACTCTGCTGCTAGACTCCTCCGCCGCGGCCTCACACCAGGCTCACCTCCGCCGCCTCGGCGGCCACCGCCTCGATGTGTTGCTTTCGCACCGGCCCCTGCAGTGGCCGCTTCGCCGGCTACGATCGTGACCTCAAGTCGCCGCCCGTGGCCTAGTTGGGCCGCTACTGCCGTCTCCACCATGGCTTGCTCTGAGTCGCCATGTTTCATCACTTTGCACCCAAGGTCTGTTCGTCGGACGACAGCAACAACATCAAGCGTTCGCGGTCCATCAATCACGGAGACTGAGGAAGCTGGCTGGAAAGCGTAATTTAGTGGGAAGAATTGGATCAGCTGCTGGTTTGGAACGGGCAGTTTGAGTGGTGTTTGTTGGCTTGCTGTCGAGTTCATGGGATCTGCTGAGGATTTTTGTAAAACGGAAGCTGGCCTTGTCTACAACCAACATTCAGCAGCAGACAGTCACTGCAAAAACACGTCAGAACAACACAGGACAAAGCTAGTACCAATTGGTAAAAGGGGCAAATATGCATATAGGGCTGCATGTCAAGGCATTTTCAACCCGAACAGAGACAAGGAAAAGCTCTGTTGACTTGTCAAACAAAAAACAACCAGGTGCTATTTTTCTAAACTCTTCCTTGGTATCATTAAATATCACCAAAAGATTTTTCCGAGGTATGTTGTTGTGTATGCAGGTCAAACCAACTCATGGCCAAAGTACGATCCTGTCCTCGCGTGCCGTCATTGGAGGTCGTGTCTACATCTGCGCTATGTCAAATTGCTCAACGGACCATCTGCGATTGATTCGCTTGTCCGAACCAACTTACAACGCTGCGGCCGACTCATCTGTTGTCCGGGCGAACAAGATGATATTTATTCTATTTATTTTTAATACATATTAATTCACCCGAGCAAAGATACCTCGCCCTGCTGTATTTTGTATGCAGAAAAATCATTCATTACAAGGCGATATTATACCGCGGAGATGGAGGCCTACCAACATCATTCGGCACAAGTGGACGTCGTTATTCAACGGACTCCCGCACCGGCTTACAACGCCGTGGCCGTCCTTCGCGACCGCGCCGGTTTACAATGCCGTGGCCGTTTTTCGCGACCGCGCTGATTTACAACACGGAGGACAACTTGCTCGTCTCCGCCGGTTTACAACCCCACAACCGGTTTAACTGTCTGAGCCGCCTCTGATACTGCGGTCATTTTACTGTCCACCCTGTGATCCGGTCTATTCAACATACCGGTTCCAATTCATTCAGGTGATATCCATCCAGAGTATTATTTCTCTTATCATATATTATTTTTTAAGAAAATAAGATGCTTTGATCAGTCTATCTGGTTGTGCAGGGCATATGCACTCAGCAACAATAAAACTCCCTGAAGAGCATGAGGTCACTTCCGGCTCAAAGAGGACGCTTCAAGGAAACCCTCTGGATGGTAATCCATCTAGTGATTGGTTCAAGATTTACCCATGACTTCATGGAGCCATGGAAGACTATATGGACAAACGGGATTCCCGCATCCATCGACCAGCCCTTTGGACAGACGGGTTTACCCGCATCCAGTGATTAGCTAAAATTCTTATGGACAGACGGGTTTACCCGCATCCATCGACCAGCCCTCTGGACAAACGGGTTTACCCGCATCCAGTGATTGGCTAAAATTCTTATGGACAGACGGGTTTACCCGCATCCATCAACCGGCCCTCTGGACAGACGGGTTTACCCGCATCCAGTGATTGGCTAAAATTCTCATGGACAGACGGGATTCCCGCATCCATCAACCGGCCCTCTGGACAGACGGGTTTACCCGCATCCAGTGATTGGCTAAATTTTTTTTCTTATGGTTCATATGGACAAACGGATAATCCGCATCCACCGGCCCTCTGGACAGACGGGATTCCCGCATCCAGTGATTGGCTGAACCTCGCTTTGAGCCTGGCAGCTCTTAAAAAGCCTCGACTACATGGTTTTATTTGCAAATTCGCATCTTTTGGTGTTTATGTTTTATGACTCTTTAAACCGAAGTGGAACAGCTACAGAAGTTGACCACATATCTATAAAGTTAAAAGTCTGGGTCATGAATACCAGCATGAATAAACCGGCGCTCATTATAACCCGGATCATCCATCAGGCAAAAAGCTACAAACTTCTGGACAAAGTTTCAGAATGATATAAACCGGTGTCTTTTATCAAGCCCGGGTTTGTTATTGGATCCATGAAGATCGTCATCAAGAAATTTTAAGTTCTACCGGATTAAGAATATCAAACATACTTGATCGCAGGTATGAAGTATCTTGTTTTTAAATACATATTGGCAGTACATGATCAGTTATAATGACCGGTGTTGATTAAACCAGCCTGGTTTTGACTATAAGTTGCCAGTATGAGACAAAATAATGACCGGTGTTTATTAACCCGGCCCGATTGTGATCAAACATCATTGGAACCGGTCTTCAAACCGGATTGTATTCTTCAATAGCCAACATGGCTGGATTCTTATTATGCTTATAAATATTATGATTGAGGTTTTCAAAGTCGCTTTAAGCGCAATGGATATTATTTCATCAATGAAAGTGATTTATTCTATAAAGGAAAAGTCCCGAGTCGCTGCAGGCTTACAACCCGGAACTTGGGGGCTACATTATTCAGACTGAGATTACATCAAATACACAAGTCTCAAGCACACAAGCAAGTTGTCTACTTGACACTTGGGGTCTAATGGAAAGATCATTTGCTTCATCTGGAAGTACCGGTTCACCTTCTAAATGTAGCTAAACCGGAACTTGGGGGCTACCAATCGCTCCTGTCAACAATTCAAGGTACACAAGTATTCATTCATTATATTGAAGGGTCCACTGCTCAGTTGGTAAATCACAAAGCTCTTAACCTTGTGGACGTGGGTTCAAACCCCACGATGGAAGTTATATCATATAATGTTGTCTTCAATGATTATATCTACAAAGTCCCTGCTCATTATTGCATAATAACTCGACACTTGGGGGCTACATAAATATGGAATATTCAGTTTCATAGTGTGGGATGAATGATCCGGATTTCTTCAGGATTATACAATGCTATTTTCAATGAAGTATATACAAAGTCCCTGCTCATTATTACATAATGACCCGGCACTTGGGGGCTATAGGTAATATGCACATAAAGGAGGAACATCTTCAAATTTTCAGTTCTGGCAAATCAGGTTAAATTGTGTGACCCGACAATTTTGGCAATCATAAACCGGCAAGTTCTACATCTTCAAAACGGCTGAATATCGGTTGAATATTTCAAAGATCAACATTTTTGTCAAGTCAGAGCATTGAAAGGCTGATTCGAATGGACTCTGGATTTACAATATTATTTCTACAAACAAGTTAATTATGAAGCTGGTCTGTTGACCCGGATTTTCTAGAAGAAGGAAAGACAAGGACTTAAGGATGGTCAGATGACGGATTACAAGAAATTCTTAACCCGGAGCACAACCTATCAGATTCGCTATTGTGTTTATTTGGAAGTATAAGTTTACCATGGACACATCCAAGCTAAACTTGGGGGCTAATGTCGGGGATATACCCCGCGGTATGAACCGGCCGGAATTATAACCCGGTCGGACTTGGCGGTTTACACTTGATGATTCACTGGCGATCCGTCCTAACCAGACGGTTTACAAGCAACCTGCCTAAATAATACCACTCACTGGTAACCCGGCTGGCGGATCATGGATGACAAGGACCAAGGCCCAGAAGGCCGGTTCATATTAATAGTGGGCCGGTTTATGAAGAAAGCATAAGGGATATTCTCCTGCAAAGGAAGCAAGACTAGGACTCCTTGTAATAGATCAATCCTAGTCCTACTAGGATTAGTCATGTAATCCGCCCCTTCAACATATATAAGGAGGGGCAGGGCTCCCCAAAGAGGACAAGTTAGAAGACAAGTTTTAGAGGAGAGGTTTAGACAAGTTTCTAGGGTTAGACACAAAGAGCCGGTTTACCGGCGACACCACGAAGATCATAATGAGACCTAGCCTCAAACAGCATGTAGGGTTATTACCGGATGATGTTTCCCGGGGCCCGAAGCTGTCTAAACCCGTGTCTTGCATCGCGTCTCTCGATTCCGCTCAACTCCTCTCAAGCTACTACATAGATGCGCGGCTCCACACCTGAAGTCCGTTAATCCGGACATCTGACGTGTTAATTCCACGACAATATCGTTGTGTGACATTTTTTGGTTTCAATAATGGTGATTGATAGAAATTGTTGTCTATCATGCATGTTAAGGAAGTGCCCTTTTCGACTCATGATTTTTAATTGTGTGAACAACACTGTTTTGATGATACATACACCGAATACACACACATGATAAACCAAATCAAAACATGCCGCTATTCATGCATGTAAGGATGTCCATTAATTGATTAGTGGGTCGAGAAAACATATTGTGATAACAAATATCATTAAAAGGCATTACTTTTGAACCCACATCTTTGTTCAAACTTCAGAAATCATCGTTACAATCCATCAATCACGCCAAGCACACATGACGATTGACGCACCTTACGAACGGATGGGTGAAAAAAATAAAACATCTGCCAAACATTAAGTAGGAACGATGTAATGAGAGTTATACGGATGTCACACATAACGTCTGATACACCTTACATACTTCTATATTAACCGACAATACATGAATTTAATATGAAACGATATCGATACAAGGGGAATATGATGCCAAACATAATGTCAGGCATGTATATACCCCGCCACTCACGGCATTTAATTAATGACTCGACCTAAAACAGCGCGTGTCGGAACGCCTGTTGATGTTTTCTGAATCTTCAGTGACGTGTACACGTCATGTTAAGCCGTACTTGTCTTCCACAGGGTCATAGGTCGCCAATTCACGAGAGACAAGAATATCCAAAGATCTCCTTCAAATAAGAACAAATTGAAATGTTATTTGGCATGTTGCATTCTCCGTTATTAGAATTAAATACATGTTTATGAACATTTCGATGGAAAATATACCTAACAATAACATGGTTGAAGCTGGTGCCGGTGCATAACTAGGAAAACGGTAAACCCTCATCACTGCATGTAAAAGCATTGGAATGATCTAATTGGCATTTTGTAAATGTATTTCAAATGATACGTCTAATGAATTAAGATTATAAATACCGAGTGTCGAGGTAATCTCGCAGCAAATTGTACATGTCTGTAATTAGCGTTTCGGAAGGAGGCTGTGTTTGGTGTGACATAATAAACAAACATAAAAAAATACGGACATACACATCATGCAATGTAAACAATGATTACACAAATTAAAAAAAATTCACGGAAGTGCGACATACCCGCTGAAGATCAAGGTATGCATAAATTGTTTGCAGGCAATGCAGTGTAATACAGTTGAAATCTGGAGCAACAGGCCTGCATGCATCATCAATTATGTGAGAAAAGCAAAGTTGGCAACCACGAAATCAATTTCCTTGACATCGTTGAATATCATGATCACCTGCAACTGAACACGGTGATTGTAGGATTGTTCGAGTTCACGTATGGACGCCCGCTAACATCCACATAGTCGCCAACACAATTTGCCATTCCATGAAGTTGTTTCTAAATTACGAAATCACACACAAAATGTTAGATTGGTCATTTTTTTATTAATGTTACTTTTGTTGGGTCATATGCATGTGTAACACGGTTTATATGACATGCATGACTGGTATTGTGAGCATTTCAAAACGTACGGTATGTTCATGATGCGATTGTCTCCGTCGTGCCCAACAAACATGTGGATCGCACCAGATCAGTAATGTTGTGTGGATAACAAAAATTACCAACGGGTCTTACGTATCATCTCTTCCTACCAGTAAGTGCAAGCGATCCTGCCGATGCCATCATCCTGGACAAAGCATACGAGTTTCCAGTGGCAGATGGATTAATTAGTCATCCAACCAATGTAACCTACCAAGGTTAATAATTTGATTATCAACGATATGCGCTAGCTAACGTAGCAACAAGTGATGCTTAAATGGGGAACAGGAGAATTATTGTTCAGGGGCAATAGACATTGATAACCGGACAGTTGCCATCGACTATGCGTGCGGATGCATCGCCTAACATCTTGACGGTGGCCGGCAGGAGCATGTTTTCACGTGCGAGCTGAAAATCATGCAAAATACGATTATACCCCATTGACACGGAACACGTTTGCGGCTAATGGTTAGTTAAAATATATTCATGTCTTACAGGCCATCATCGTGGGCATCCCGGTTGGGAACTTGCATTGCCCTGCTAGAGACCCGAAGAACGTGAGCTAAAGGAGTTGCTCCCAGATCCTACATTCTGGCCTTGCATGTTGCCCCGCGGTCCGGAAGACGAGCGACGAGGTGCAGACATGTCTAAAACTATGAAGATGTTGTGGTGGCTCGGTGCGACGCAATGCGTATGATGTACAAATGCATTGGTAGCCCGCATCCATTTATGGAGTATGAGCCATGGTGGTGGTGTCTCAAGTGTTCACGGGTGTATGCATGCAGCAGGTGGAATCTACAACTTTTTTGTAATTTACTGCTAGGTGGGAGGTGCCAACTGGGCGACTAACATGCATTGGCCGGCGGCGCGGCGCCGTTGTCTCGTGATGAGCATCGCGCTGAGGGCCGCACAAGCCGAGACAAGGCGCGGAGCGCGATATGGCAGCGAGGTCAGGCATCACAAGCCATGCCACTTAGCACTCTTCCTTTTAGAAACTCCCGTAGCAATAATGCAACGAATATGTGAATCACCCAGCCGTGGAATGTGTGATAGCAACACGACTATTATCTTGTGCTAATACGTCTCCCCTTGCCATAAACAAGAGATCTATGTTCGTGTTATACTATGTCTAACTAGTAGAACGCCCGTGCGTTGCTACGGGCTATCCGTCATGTTATTTCCAACACACAGGATGATGCCCACCTCATCTTCGCTATGGTCCCCTCTTTTCTTTACACCGTACTTGCTCATGGACCGCCAAGGAGGAGTCCCACGCCAATTGCCCCGCTCTTTGCCCTGATCATCCCTCATGTTCACACCAATCCGCCACCGCCATCAAGGGGATGAGCCATGCGCCGCCCATGATGGCATTGCCACGTTGTCACATATAGTTGAATGTTGCGCATTACCACGAGACAAAAAATATTATTATGCGCGTTGTTCAACATGCAACAGATACACCACTGTTTATTATTAACTTTTGAAAGAACCAACCAATGCATTTATCCATCTATCCTAACCAAAAAATTGTACAACTTGGTGGAAATATATGAATCCCCCACTTGTGCAATCTGTTGCAAAGTAATCTCTAATGAAATGAAATTTGCCACATTTTCTAAAGTAGAGAAATTATTCTGCTCAGACACCTGCTAACCCCATCCCGCTCACTCTTAACCCTCACTCTTATCATAAAATCCACCAACTCGTATTCCAAGTGAGATAGTAATCGACATAGTCGTGGAAGGCCAACAGTATGGGACAAGGGCAACAACTTCCTTCCTATCTTAGTTCTAGTACCACATGGCTGTATACTTGACTCGTCCTTTTTCTCACGCTATACCACGACAGCTCTACATTCATGCGTTGCCACGAAAAAAGGAAGCTATGAATGGGAATGTTGGTCGAAAGCATGAAAAATCTTAATGTTTCTCTTCTCTTCCATCCCTTGCGTGCACATACAAATTTATGTATCCG
Source organism: Secale cereale (assembly GCA_902687465.1). Classification (NCBI taxonomy): domain Eukaryota; kingdom Viridiplantae; phylum Streptophyta; class Magnoliopsida; order Poales; family Poaceae; genus Secale; species Secale cereale. The sequence continues at coordinate 769,905,167 of LR738714.1, read as the reverse complement.
TCAGAGAAGAGCGAAAAAAAGATTGCACTCATTTTAAATCACCTATACCAAAAACTACTTTTAGGTCACCAAATTTACAAATTTTATGCTCCAATAAGCCAAATGAAAGAGATGGCATATCATGTGGAATCTTGAGTTCCCTTCAACAAAAGTTAGAGCCATGAGCTAAATAGGAGAACCCAAAGAGATAATATTAAAATGGTCTGAGGTGCCAAGGGAAGCATCTGAAACCGAATAAACAAAAATCTAGCTGAAATATAGATACTTGATTAATATTGCATGGATCCAACAATCAAGAAAATATAATAAACAGGAGAAAATTTAAAACTTAGTTTGGCAGCGAAGTACTTATAAAGTTCAAGTATTGGAAAACCACAATATTCTAAAGCCAAACACCTCAAAGTATTTAATACTTCAATGGTGTTGAAAACCAAAGTATTCTTGGAATGCTGCTCCAAAGATACAGAGCTCCCAAACGGGGCCTAGGGCTGACGCCCAATGAAAGAATCAGGTTTTGTGAGCCTCACATGACAACTTAAGCTTATTTTTGCTATTCTAATATCTGGTTAGTGCAAACTTTAAATGTCACTTGACCAAGAAAGGGAAGTTCAAAAACCAGTAGAATGCCCGCACATTGCCACGGGCCTTTGATTTGTGTTTTCGACTGCACTATGAATATAATGCATATCTGTCTATCGCTCCCTCCCCTTCTCTCTCCCACCCTCTCTATTCGCCATCTACCTCCCATAAGCACCGCATCATCCTGCGTGAAAATAAATCCATTAGAAGGGTCCAAGTGGTAAGGTTTGACTTAAATAATAAACGTAAAAATCTTGTTGCAATTTGGTTAGGTAATTTTGGCATTATTCCTACACATTCACATTCATGGTTAAGTTGCAAAATCCAAATAAGAAATTGAAAGTCCTACCCTTCTGTATGCTACACGTCGTTATTTTTAACACCATAGATGAAAGAATAATTGTGTCGTTGTTGCAGTAACAATACACGTAAAATGAGTCAAGAAAATATGAATCACTCCATGAATTTATGCAGCAATGCAAATACTATCATAGCAAGGATAATACCATGAATTTCTACAGTAATAGCCGAAAACTACTATCAGCTCCTTACAATTTATCCTAGCTAGTATTTTGACCACTAACTTAAAATGCAACAACATTGTTGATGCCCACCGCTTCACCAGGGGACTAATTCCCTAAAAAACAATGCGACCTCCATATAGATCATTTCAAACTATAATGAATTCACCTAATTATCAATGGAAAACATACATTGTTATGTACAAAAATGGTCAATAAAAATATGAACTTCCTATGGAACATCCAAAGATTGAAAAGAAAATCAGTGCTCATGCATCAATGATGTCAATGATGTGCACATTTACCTGATACAGAAGCAGGATGTCTTGCATGACATCTTGCAAGACATGAGCGCACCTTCATATCACTTCATACATAATTATATCAGAGCTACATCCAACCTGATTTTGCAAGTTCAACGCGATGATTTGTAGAACAAACTATATATGTAGTCAACACGTAACCTAACCGCGACCTCGTAAGGGTTAAGTTTTTCATATAGTGATCTATGTAAGATATATATATGAGAGATAACAAAGACAATGTAAAATATCTTATAACCTTTGATTGAATAAGATTCTCACAAACACAAGCCATATATAAATACCAAAATGACTGGACAGGAAAATAGAGCATATAAATATGAAATAATAGTGCAAGAGCCAAACTTGAAAGCTTGCAGCAGCTGCACAGTGGAGCAGACATACAAATTCAACGGATAAATTTTAAAGAAACATGGCAAAGCTTTAAAAAAACTAAATTTACAGGATAATAACTCCAGAAATAAAGTAAAACACTAAAAATTGTGTCGGATAATTGTCCAACCATTTGAATTAAGTTAGTAACTGATATTGTCCAATCAGCCACAAAATTAGTTGGAAATAACAATAAAGATTTGAAAATTTAACTGGATCACTGGTGAAGTAGCGACGGATGGAGCCAATGATGCGCCGAAGCACTCCTGCCCAGCGGTGGGGTCGTCGGCGTCGGCGAAGCGGCGACCAACGCGTGGGGGCCGTCGTCGAAGCGGTGATGGACGGAGCCCATGATTCACCGGAGCTCTCCTCCTGTCCGGCAGCGGGGTCGTCGGCGAAGCGACGACAGACGCGTGGGGGTCGTCCGCGAAGCGACGACGGACGGAGCCAATGAGGTGCTGAAGCACTCCTCCTGCCCGGCAGCGGGGTCGTCGGTGCAGCGGCGATAGACGCTTGGGGGTCATCGGCGAAGCGGCGACGAACGGAGCCCAGGAGGTGCCTTGCCTCGACGCGCGTGGTGGGTTCTGGAAGCGATCGAGCAGGACCGTGAGGGCGTTGTGCGCCTCGTCGCCAGCTTCTAGGTTGGAGGGAAGAGAGAGGGGCAAGGCGGCAGGAGACGGGCTGGTCAAGGAGCTCCACGGCGACGACACAACACAAGGAACCCTAGCGCAAGATTGTTAATCGGGAAGAGAAGCGGCTGGCTCGCTAGGTGCGGAGCTTTTTTTTCTCTTATATTGATTATTGATTGGTTCTTAGAAAAGGCAAACGTCAATGCATTAGGAAAATTAGGATTTGGAATTGATGGTCATAAAACTAAACTTTATTAATTGGTAACGTGTTATCGGTTCCTGCCCGTTTATAACGTGTCTAGTTAGGAAACTTTAGAAAAATTAGGAAAGTTTTTATTGCATTATGAATGAATTGATTGTGTCTGGTTACCTTAAGTTAATTGATTGCGTTTGGAAATAATTGATTGTCATGCATTATTGCGTTTGGAAAGAATTGATTGTCAATGCATTAGGAAAATTAGGATTTGGAATTGATGGTCATAAAACTAAACTTTATTAATTGGTAACGTGTTATCGGTTCCTGCCCATTTATAACGTGTCTAGTTAGGAAACTTTGGGAAAATTAGGAAAGTTTTTATTGCGTTATGAATGAATTGATTGTGTCTGGTTACCTTAAATTAACTGATTGCATTTGGAAAGAATTGATTGTCATGCATGATTACGTTTGGAAAGAATTGATTGTCATGCATGAATCGGGGACGTAAGGGGGGAAACGGAACCTGACTGCGTGCGGTGAGTGGGGTGGGGTTGGGGTGGGTTAATTGTAGCGAAAAAAAAACCGGTTGAAAAAAAACAGACGAGGTGGGACGAAAAAAAACCAAACGAGGTGGGACGAAAAAAAATCCTGGAACAAAGACTACCAACTACTCCATTAGAAGTAGAGATCATGGACGTGCAACCACTGTCTGTTTTGTGGGGTGGCATTTGTACAATACTCATACCCAAGACCAGCCTGATTAGTAGTCAATAATTCTTCGAGCGGACGAGGGGCCTGTGTTGGAATACAGTGTAGAATCTGTACATGCCTAGGGACTCGGCATTGTTGGAATCGTTGCAGGGTGAACCACGGGTGGTAGCCCGTAGATGTGCCTTCCGATTTTCTATGGTGGGACAGTGGGGTGTATGTAGAAGGAGTGCGTAAATATTCCACAGAGGATCCGTCAGCTATGTAATACGTGCAGACAGAAGTGGCGTTACGGTTGTTGATTCTTTTCAGAGGCCAGCACGCGGACGGGGTAAAGCAGATTCCATGCAAAACACAACCATGCGGCATGTGTGTAGATGAGAAACCTTTGGTCACGCTGTTTTTGTACGTGAGTGCCAGAGATGAACTATTTAATTGCGTATGCATTTTATAAATTTATAATATAACACACGAAAGTGAATGTGACATGCGTGTCGTTGTTTCTACATCAGCCATCACACGGCAAAAAACGACGGAGTAAAATGACGCTTTATCGATACAATAGAAAGACTCACCATCGTGAGAGGACGCGCCATTGCAAAATGAGAAAGATTACAATGCATGGCGGTAGCGCGCACAACACCTATGCATTCATGAACAACCATCCAGGCTATATATATATCCACACAGGACGCAGCTAGAGTTATTCATCCGGGCTTGAACCATTTGATCGACTGATAGCTATGCCGTCAAGCTCCTCTGCTGGGTGGACGATCACGGGCGCTTCATTGCCTATGATCACATGCCCATTCCGTGGAAGAACTCAAGTGCAACTGATCGTCTCGACGAAGCCCGAGTCCGAAGGGCGGCGATTCTACAAGTGCCCATACTATACGGTAAGCTTGTTCATCCGCTGTGTTTTTGCGGTCCAACCAGGTGCGATTTTTCTAATAAATTTTAGGGATGATCCTATAATTGCTCCGATTACTGTAGCATAAGTGGTTCCATGGTATCTCGTACATTGTCTGAATGCTAGCTTTCTTGTGATACGACAGGGGAGGCCCGGTGGATGTGGATTTTTCAAGCCCGAAAGGGTCTATCTCCGTGCCTTCCTGAACCGCAACGCGGATGCATGTTCGGCAGGCCGCGGCGCTAGCCAGGCTGCGACGGAGGCGCCGCAAGTGGACAACCACCATGCAGTTGAGGCCACACGTGCAACGATGGAGCTCAACCGTTAATTGAGAGACATAGAAGGAAGCTTGCAGGCGTTCAAGATGATATGCCGCTGCATATTTATGGCCGTTGCAGTGTTAGTGTGCGTCAAATAAGTAGTTCGTATGTAGAATTATTCTAAACGGTATGACAATCACTATGTGGTGTACCCATGTGATGTGTATGGGTAGTGTTGTTTCATGCCTCGTTAGTAGTGTGTGCAAGGAAAGTACGATACATCAACGCCTATGATCATGTAGATCAAATGATTCATACGGGGCAGGAGAGGTGTTTGAACTGATATCATGTAGTTTAATTTTTATCATGCGCACATAGTCTTGGTTTTCATATTCTCAGATCACACGACGAACATTTGTATGTGTAAATATTCCGAACACCTGGTTTGTTATGCCATCCAACAAGCACTAAAAAAAGGCACGGCGATGGTGATAACATACACAAGGTCCACATACACGACTCACACGGTTGAGGAATGCAGTAAATGCCATCAACACACCCATCCACCCCCACCCCTCCCACACCCGCAGAGGCGCACAACAACATTTCTCGGATTCATGACCCGCACGCATTTGCGTGTATTGTCGCGGTGGTGGGAATGGGGGGGGGGACGAGGGTGTTCTGGGGAAACACTACGGGGCATAGTAGGACATGAACATCGCCCCCCCCCCCTGTTCGATCCACATCGTATGATAGTTGAACACATCATATGATTGCCGGCTTTCCAACAAAGTATCCACATTCATTACAACTACCATATAAGATGGAGCTTGTCATAACTTTGACACCGTTCGATTGCATCGGCGAGGTATTAACGAAACATCAAGAACGGTTTGAAAAGTAAGGAAACCACCGATGGCGCTGTTAACCGTGGACCTGTACCATATGGGAATAGGACAAACCGTTAGTTCGATACCCACGCATGGGTACCAAGGTCGCCTTTGTGATGCCCCCCCCCCCCCGCCATGTATGATTATTTTGTCATTCTCGTAATTGATCGTAATTTTAATCTTATATGTGGTTGACGCGCTAAATATAGCTTTTGGGGTCTTCTTGTCAGTTGCACACCTACTCTACTTGCCGACGTTCCGACAAAAAAGTCGCATACATTACAACTCCCACATATATCGGTGTTTGTACATCTTGAAACTTGTCGACGTTCACGTCAGTCGGGACACCGATGACGTATGATTCTTCGTGATATTCTGAATTGATCTTTCTCTTTTTGTAATCTCATATATGACTGAGGTGGCAAATATAGATTCAGGGGTCTTTCTTGGAGGTTGCTCTCACCCTATGATTGCTCACGTAATGCTCAAAAACTGGCATACCGTGCCGCCTGATGTCTACACACGCTTCTACTCTTGTAGACTATGTTGGGCCTCCAAGCGCAGAGGTTTGTAGGACAGCAGCAATTTCCCTCAAGTGGATGACCTAAGGTTTATCGAACTCAGGGAAGTAGAGGTTGAAGATGGTCTCTCTCAAGCAACCCTGCAACTAAGATACAAGAAGTCTCTTGTGTCCCCAACACACCTAATACAACTAGGAGTTGTATAGGTGCACTAGTTCGGCGAAGAGATGTTAAATGGCAAGTGATATGGATGATAGGAGTGGCAAAGCAAAGTAATATAAATCTGTAATAAAAAGTGCAGCAAGCAAACAAGTGGTAAACGTGAGCACAAATGGTATTGCAATGGTGGAAACAAGGCCTAGGGATCATACATTCACTAGTGGCAACTCCCAACAACATTAACATAATCGAATCACATGATATTTCCCATAAAACATGCAATGGAGACGCACCCGGAGGTCATTCCTTCGTGGTCAAGAGAGGACGAGAATTATGTAGGGCTACAAAAGCACACCTCAAAGTTCGTAGTTCTCAATCTAAGGATTTCCCAATGTCATCGCGGCCATCCAAAGAGAGTCCCACAATCACCACAACATATCTAAAGGATAGTCAAAGACAAGCACCAAGAGACTCTCAATCTCAATCAACACACAAGAGAGGAAATCACTCATGAAAATATTTTTCTTATCCATGTCCAATAACCGCTGTCACCTTGGTCTCGGGGATTATATTAGATAAAGACAAGTGAGTATATCAATCCAATACATAGAGGAAGGGGAAATATCATGGGATCACCCTAGATTAACATAGCATATGATCACAACGAAGATCACATCATGGGAGAGAGATAACCACATAGCTACACGTACGAGCCCTCGGCCCCGGAGAAGACTACTCACACATGGACATGGTGAGGAGGAGGTTGATGATGGTGTTGATAGAGAGGTGCAGCCCCGCGAGGAGGAGACGGCCGGCGGCAGCCACGGAGGCGGCGGCGGCAGCCCTTGGGGGCGTGGCGGCGGCGGCGGCGGCCCTAGGGAGCGGCGGCTCCTTGGCCCCCCTTCTTCCTTGTGGATGGTGCTGGTATGGTGCTGGTCCTCTCCTCCAAGACGGCGTCTTGGGAGGAGGAAAATTCGTGGCCCTTGGTGACCTAGGTTTCCTCTCTTTATATAGACTCTCGGATTCCCGTCACTAGATTTTGGGCCTCAGTAAAACGGGCTTTACTCGGCCGTCCGGACTCCGATTTGGACGAACTTTATATCCAGAAGCATCGCCTCGAAATTCCCCACAACTTTCGCAGCTAGACTTTTTCCGGTTGACGTCGTCTTCGGGCCGGAACGTGACCATCTTTAAAAAACGTTCTCAGACAGATTTCAGGAAAGTCAGAGTCCTACTCCAATACGACTCCTTTTGCGTTTTTGTCAATTTCCAAGTAATTCCTACACAATAAAGTGTAAAACAAGAACATTGTGCACTTTTGCAACCATTAGTAGGTTAGTCCAAATATGATCAAAAGTGTATGGAAGTGCATAAATATCGTAGCAATATCACACAAAAAAGACATGGAGCAAGCAGAAATTATAGATACGTTTTGGACGTATCAACATCCCCAAGCTTAATTCCTGCTCGTCCTCGAGTAGGTAAATGATAACAAGCATAATTTCTGTGGTGACATGCTATTAACCATATAAGAACTTTTCATAGCCACATGACAAGTGCTTACTGAGACAATGGGTCTGTAGTAATTAAGTTGCCTCATGAGAAAATCACTAAGAACTGAAAGTTTTACAATATGATATTGAAGTACACAAAAGATTTGCAATGAGCATGGTGTGCAAATATGACAAAGTGATATCTCGCTTGCCCCATTTAGTGAAGCAAAACATAAATGCAGGGGCACCTCCAAAGTTTAAGTGACGACTAGATACAATGATTTCAGAATAAACGATATCGTAATAATGCAAAAGACAATGGTACTTTGGGACAATGCACATTACACTCAGAATGACAATCATGCTCTCAATAGTTGGTGCTTTGAAGAAAGAAGGTGGAGACTCTCGAACCGTGGCTTTTGTTGGCAAGGTTGAAAACCCGTTGTCGGGAACAAAAACTAAACATGTACCAGAGCTCTTGGTTTTAAAAACAGAGGTAATAATTTTTTTTTGAATATGCATATTTCGTCAACGAATGCTAGCAGATAACTCAATCACTTCTTGAGCTGGACAAGTTTCGAGGAACGGCTCCCGCATGAGGACGATCACATCCTTTTAATCTCCTTTGTTTATCACTGCCAAAGTTTTCTGATTTCTCATGAACAAAGCGTGAAGGAGGGTTTGTTTGTTGTATAATTTTTTAATGAGCCGGGCGCAGTCTATGCAGTTCCTTCTCGTATTATGGGTTTGCACATTAGACATGCAATCCCGGGGTGAAGCTTGTCCAACTTAAAAAGATCATGAATTAACTACTACTTCCTCATGAGCTAAAACAGAGGCACAAAAGAGAAATGCTTTGTTGAATAATTTCGAGATGGTACATGAAAGTCTTCGTTAGGAATGGCAGGTAAATACCATGTATAGAAAGGTATGGTGGACTCATATGGCATAACTGGTTTAAAGGATTTTGGATGCACAAGCAGTCAGTCCGCTTAGTACAAGCGAAGGTTAGCAATAGACTGGGAGCGGCCAACTAAAAGAGCAATGACGGTCATAATCATGCAGAGCGACAAAGCAACATTGAATCAGGCATGGAAGTTATATCGCTACTCAGAAACTAAAGATCATCAAGGCTTGATAGACTTTCTTTATAGTCTTAAATATGCGTGAGCATACGCCAAGTCAATCAAAATAAATTCCTGAAGGAATATATCACTAAACCATACCACATCATAGGCAAACAAATCATGTTGGTACTCCATTAACACATTGAGAACCCCCCCAGCTATTTGAGACTAACCATAAGAAAACATGAACTACTAAGCACCATTATGCACATAGCATTTTTATCATAGACATATCAACCAGTGTAACAGAAGCCAACTCTCTTAACAAGATAAGCATGATAACTAAAGAGAGTTCCAGCAACCAACTAAACAAAAGCTCTTTTAAAAAGTAAAGCATGAAAACTAAGAGCTGAACATGATAGTAGCTATTGAAAGACAAAGAACACACACAACAAAGATAGACATGAAAATTCTATGTTGTGTTCTAGGTTGAAGTGAAGCGTGTTTCTCTCCCACACAAAGAAAGTTGAGTTCCAACTCGTTATGAACAGCAAGCAAAGCTAAAGAAAACTAAAAAGGAAACTAAAGCAAGACGCTCCAAGCATAGCACATAACACATGAAGTGATAAAAATATAGTGGAACGAAAGACGAACTGATAATTGTTGATGGAGAAGGGGGTGCACGGGGGCATCCCCAAGCTTAGATGCTTGAGTCTTCTTGAATATTTCTTGGGGGTGCATGGGGGCATCCCCAAGCTTGACCGTTTGACACTCCTAAATCTTTTTATCATCTTCCCTAGCACACTTGAAAACTCCCTTCATACATAACTCATCATAATCTGATTAGCGAGGTTAGGACCCTTAATAAAATAATTTTTCCTTGCTGGAAATAAGGATAATCTTGAAGTTCTACTGTTTCTCAAGATTGCCAAAAGGTTTTTGCAAAGAAAAAGCAAGCTCAAGGTTTGCAAAACGAAGGAAAGGCAAAACAGGACAGAATCTGTGAAAAACAGACCAGCAGGTAGTAAATAATTTTTTCGAGGGGCTTCTGCATCTCAAATAAAAAAACTCAGAACAGACGCCCGAAAGCCAATTGTATAGATCACGCTGTACAAAAAATTCAGACCAAAAAGATGATCTGGTGATTTTATACGATTTTTTCTGTCCAAGGACAGAATCTGTTTCCTGGACAGCACGTCACAACTTTTGAACTTGCAATCAGAGGCTACACTTGGCACAAAGCTGAAAAATAAAGATACAATGATGTTGCTACAGTAGTAACAAACATCAAGACCACTAAAAACTGAACGAACAAACTGAAAGCAAAGATAAAAAGGGTTGTCTCCCTAGAGCTCTTTCTTTATAGCCATAAAGATAGGCTTAAGACTTTACTGATGCTCTCGTAGGAATAAGAGTTGAAGAACAAAAGAGAGCATCAAGAAGCAAATACCAAATACATTTAAGCCTAACATGCTTCCTATGCATAGGAATATTGCAATAGAATAATTCATTGAAGCACAAAGCAATAAGCATAGGAAGGCAAAACACGTGTAGCTTCAAAACCTTCAACATAAAGAGAGGGAACTTGATATTATTGAAATATCTATAAGCATATGTTCCCTTCTCATAATAATTTTCAGTGGGATCATGAATAAACTCAACAATATAAGCATCACATAAAGCATTGTTACCATGATCCACATGCAAAAAGGTACTCTTACTCTCCACATAAGCAACTTTGGGGAGCCCATGGTTAGGACATTTTAGCATTAACGTTTTCAGTCTCCCTCAAGCTTGAGCTACGCTCTCTCCGTCACGAGACCTAAAGTTATAGATATAGTTCCTGTCTCGATGAATTTCATGAAGAGGATAAAACTTAGTATAAAAGAGAGACATAAGCTCTTGCCAATCAAGCAAGTGCGAGTTATCGAGAAGCTTATACCAATCTAAAGCTTTATCTATAAGTGATACGGCGAACAATTTCCTCATGACAAACTCCCTTGATACACCTGCAAGCTTAAATAATGAACATAGTTGTGACAGATATAGCAAGTGTTCACCGGGATGTCTGTCTCCTGCATAACGATTAGCCAAAACATAATCGATAATACCAGCTGGTATTTTATAGGGCACAATTTCAGTAGGGGGAGGAGCAACCACCACAGGTGTGGGGCATCTTCCCTCAAGCAACGAACTAAGATTGCGGTTTTCCATAAACATAACTAGTGAAATAAAAACAAGAAACAAAAAGATTTAATTGCAAGATCTAAAGATATACCTTCAAACACTCACTTCCCCGGCAATGGCGCCAGAAATAGCTTGATGTCTACACACGCTTCTACTCTTGTAGACTATGTTGGGCCTCCAAGCGCAGAGGTTTGTAGAACAGCAGCAATTTCCCTCAAGTGGATGACCTAAGGTTTATCGAACTCAGGGAAGTAGAGGTTGAAGATGGTCTCTCTCAAGCAACCCTGCAACTAAGATACAAGAAGTCTCTTGTGTCCCCAACACACCTAATACAACTAGGAGTTGTATAGGTCACTACTAGGAAAAGGGCTATAGATGGAATTGATACTAATGGCGCACTAGACAAGCAGTGCGCCATTAGTATATAGTAATGGCGCACCAGCAACAGATACGCCATTAGAGTTCGAACTACTAATGGCGCACCTTTCCCAGAGTGCGCCATTAGTATGAAGCAGTTTTTTTTTTGAACTAGCGCGCCTGTCCAAACATACTAATGGCGCATCCAGACAAAGTGCGCCATTACTAGTTGTAACTAGTAATGGCGCACCAGCAGTAAAGTGTGCCATTAATGCTCTTTTTTTATGATATTTTTTATTCTTTTTTTTACAAAACTACTAATGGCGCACTGTCCCAGAGTGCGCCATTACTAGTTTAAACTAGTAATGGCGCACTATGTGCCAGTGCGCCATTAGTATGTTTTTTTTGCAAAACTAGTAATGGCGCACCTACTATAAATGCGCCATTAGTAACCTTGATTACTAATGGCGCATTTATAGTTGGTGCGCCATTAGTAAGCGGGCAGCAACAAGATATTTTGGACAGCCTCTCCTACCACACTCACTTCCCCCCCCCCCCCACTTCTTCATTCTCTCCACCTCCTCTTCTCTCGGGTGCCTCCTCTTTTTCACCTCATTTCCACCATATATTCATTCAAATTAAGTGGTTAAATTACCTTGTTTTGATAGGTAAGTAAGGGGGGGAAGCTATATTTATGTTGTTCTCCATACAACAATGTGCACATGCACTTTTATGGCCTAGCTAGATCTATGTATGTTTGTGGTGTTGCATATGTTTGTTGTGTTGTATATGTGTTTGTGTTTGGAGGTGTACCGGTATTTGAAATGCGATAGTTGCCAATATTTTCCCGGAATGTTGATTCATTTCCGTTTCGGTGAGAATTTTGGCATTAAGCATTCATTTTTGTCCTATTTTTAGGGAAAGTCATGGCAAATTTTTTCTTGGTTCTAAAATATCGTTTTGCTCTACCCCGCAGGCGACCATGGTGCGCACGATGACCGAAGGCATCATGAATAGGTTTTTGAGGTCCGTGAAGGCCGAGATGCTTCAAAAGAACGAGACGGAGATAAGATGTCCATGTCGAAGATGCAAGCTGAAGAGCCTTATTGCGGACCCAGATTCTGGGCAGGTGCAGGACCACCTGCTCTTGCATGGTTTCATGAATGGCTATCGGTGGCAAGGTGATGAAGATGACTACGAAGTCGTCCATGGGGGCCGGGCAAGAAATGATGAGGAAGGGCAGCAAGACAACCACCGCGGCTCGGGCGGGCGAGAAGACAAAGAATTCCCAGGAGATGATCACGACGGTGATGCTGTACACAGTCATCATGTAGAAGATGCAGGACATGATGATGAGGAAGATGCCGGAGCAGACGACGGGCATGATCATGAAGATGATGATGCCGGCGGAGACGACGCTGAACCATCGATGGGCTGGGTGCAGGACCCTCATATTCAAGAGCTCCTTCTCAAGCAGACCGATAACGCAAGAGCTGCCGCCCGAGAGAAAGCCAAGATGGATCAACTTGAGTTAGACGCGGTTACTCCATTGTATGAAGGATGCAGGCCCGAGGATACCCGCCTGAAAGTAACGCTCATGGCTCTGGAGATGAAGGTAAAACACAAAATGACCGACGCATGCTTCGACGAGAACATGTCATTCTGGCATGAACGTCTTCCCAAGGGGAACAAGTGCCCCACCAGTTTGGAGGAGGCGAAGAAAATCGTGTGTCCTCTGGATTTACCGCACGTGAAATACCATGTGTGCATGAACAATTGCATCATTTATCGGGACGAGCACGCGGAGTCTACCATATGTCCGGTGTGCGGCGTCACTCGATACAAGAAGAGGAAGAAAGCTCCTCGAAAAGTGGTGTGGTACTTTCCGATCACTCCTCGTCTGCAGCGGTATTTCGCGGACCCTAAGGTAGCAAAGCTCCTGCGTTGGCACGCGGATAGGGAGGAGAAGAAGCGTGAAGATGACGCAAATGATCCGGAGATAGATAAAAAAGACAAGATGCTGAGTCACCCTAAGGATGCGAGCCAGTGGCAAGCGTTGAACTTCGAAGACCTAGAATTTGGGAATGATCCAAGGAACATCATGCTGGGCGCGAGCACCGATGGAGTCAATCCGTTTGGCAGCCAGAGAAGCACACATAGCACCTGGCCTGTGTTTGTGTGGATGTACAACCTTCCCCCCTGGTTGTGCATGAAGAGGAAGTACATTCACATGAGTAGGGCTGGGCATATAACCCGAAAACCGATTTACCGAACCGAAATAACCGGCACCGAAGCCGAATAAACCGAAACCGAGAGCTTCGGTAGTACAATCGGTCTGCATATCTGCAAAACCGAAATTATTTCGGTAAATTCGGGTTCAGCCATCGGTCAACCGAACCGACCGAACACCGATTAGAAAAGAAGCCCAGCTCGGCTGGCGGTTGGCCCATCACTAGATAGAGCCTCCCCGCTTGCCCTAATCCCCTGCAGCCGCACGCGTGAGGACCCGAGGTAGCGAGCGAGCCGCCGCCGTCTGACCGCTGCCTGCGATTCAATTCGCCGCCTCCTCGCTTCTCGCATGGAGTTTATTGATCGATGCTTCACCTTCCGTCGCTTCCCCGATGCTGAGCGAGCCCCATCCTTTTATACCGCGAGGTCCGCGACGGCGAGTCAATCACCACTTCACCAGGGAGGCGCCGAGGCGGGGACGAGGAACTCCGAATCCCAGCGGCCTAGCCGGCTCGCTGGAGACGGATCCATAGCAGCTTCGCAGTCGCAGACAGGGCTGCTCGCCCTCCCGCAGAACTACGGAGGCGTGGCGTTCCAGAAGAACAGGGGAGATCGGCCTGTTCGGGGAGATCGGCCTGTTCGGGGAGGACGATTCTGCAAGGCTGCAATCCTGCAACGTAAGTCCTCTATTTCAATCCTTGTATTCACTTTTCCCCATCTAAGAATCTGAAACGTGATCCATCTAAGAATCTGATGTCAGTCTAGTTACAGAAATCATTCTTGTGTTGAACTGTTGATGAATACGTAGCCTAAACTAATTGCCAAACTGTAGTACTGTACTACTATTCTTCATTGTCAGCCATCTACATTGATTTGTTTATGTGGAATACTTGTTGACAGTGAAACCTTGTTTGACTGTAGATGTCGTCCGAGGTTCAAGAGATTGTGGGGACAGACACTGTTGTGCCTTCTTCAGCTGTAACAACAGCTGGTGTAGTGCCTATGGATGTCGAGAAGGCCGTTGGCAGTGATCGTGTTGTTGAGATTGTGCAAGCAGCGGAAGCAGGGAAGGAGGATGATAAACAGGGGACTGGGAAGGCAAAAGCTGTGAAGGGGGATGATAATGACAAGAAAGACACCCGGAAGCAGATGGCATCAAGATCAGAGATGTGGAACCACTTTGAAAAGGTCATCATCAATGGTGTTTTGCAGAAAGGAAAATGCAACTACTGCAAGAGTGATATCAACGCCCATACTACTGTTAATGGTACATCTGCTTTGCGCAAACATTTTAATATTTGCAAGCGTAATCCTCATAGAAATATTGGTGATGATAAACAAGCCGTGTTGCAATATAATCAGGGTGATAGTGTTAGTACTTGGAAATATGATCCTGATGCTATTAGGGCTGCTTTTGTTGAAATGATGATAGAGGATGAACTCCCGTTTGCATTTTGTGAAAAAGCTGGGTTCAAGAAGTTTATGTCTGTAGCATGCCCACGTTTCTTAGTTCCATCTAGGAGAACATGCACTAGGGACATTGTTGGCAAATATTTTGAAGAGAAGGCTAAACTGAAACTTTTCTTTAAAGAACATTGTGAAAGAGTGTGTCTCACCACTGATTGTTGGACTTCTCAACAAAAAGATAGCTACATGACTGTTACTGCCCACTTCATTTGTAAAGACTGGAAACTTCACAAGAAAGTGATTGGTCTTTTCAATGTTAAGAGTCATAAGGGAGATGATATTGGGAAATACTTGCAGAAAACCTTGATCGATTGGGGGATAGAGAAGGTCATGACCATTACTGTTGATAATGCTAGTAATAATGATGGTGGAATTGGTTACATGAAAAAGGAACTGAATAAAGCTAAGACTTGCATATCTGAAGGCAAATATCTCCACATGAGGTGTGCTGCCCATATTGTCAACTTAATAGTTACTGATGGTCTAAAAGAAGTTGATACTTCAGTCAAGCGTGTGCGTGCAGCTGTTAGATATGTGAGGAATAGCCCAAGTAGGATGATTAAGTTCAAAGAATGTGCTGACCTAGAGAAGGTTAACACTAAAGCTTTCTTAATCCTTGATGTGAGCACCAGGTGGAACTCTACATATTATATGTTGAAGGCTGCTGCTAGCTATGAGAAAGTTTTTGCTAGGTATGCTGATGAGGATCCGTACTATGCAATTGATCTACTTAGTGATAAAGGTAAGGAAAAGGGCCCTGGAGTTCCAGAAGAGCAGGATTGGGAGAATGTCAACAAGTTGGCAGAATTTCTTGCACATTTTGCTGATCTAACAACTCGTGTTTCTGCCTCACTACATGTGACTGCTCACAGTTTTTTCCATGAGATTGGTGAGGTGAATATATTAGTGAAAAAATGGATGGACAGTGGGGATGGTCTGAAAATTGCAATGGCAGAGAGGATGAAGGATAAGTATGACAAATACTGGGGTAATTGGCATGAGCCCGATCCCAACAAGAAGGGGAAGGAAAAGGATAACATGAACTTGCTGATTTTCATTGCAACAGCACTTGATCCAAGGTAAAACAATTCAAGTATTGTAATATGTTTTTTTTTCATTATGTGAGCTTTCTTCTTCTCTAGCAGCACATATTAAATTTATCTATTGTTGAATTGCAGATACAAGCTTGCAGAATACACACACCTTGCCATTTTAGAAATTTATGGGGATGACAAAGGGCCTAAAGTGTGGGCTGCAGTCAATACTTGTCTTAGATATTTGTTCGAAGAGTATAGGGTGATGTATGCTCCAGAAACTGCGTCGACTCAAAGTACTCAGGAAGCTGAATCTGCAAGTGGAGGGCATGCAAGCATGATGAAGTCTTTGATTGCCAAAAAAATGAGGCTGAACAATGGTGGTAGCAGTAGTAGCAAGTCTGAGCTGGACAAGTTCCTTGCTGAGGAAATTGAAGATGATGGCCCAAATTTTGACATATTACTTTGGTGGAAGATCAATTCATCCAGGTTTCCTATACTGGCATGCTTGGCTCGTGATGCTTTGGCAATCCCCATTTCGACAGTTGCATCAGAGTCTGCATTCTCCACTAGTGGGCGCATTCTTGATGACTTCAGAACTTCTCTTACTCCTTTCATGGTAGAAGCTCTTGTATGCACTCAAGATTGGCTTCGACATGGCACTCCTCCCAGCATAGCAGAGAACATCGAAGAGCTGACCAAGCTTGAACAAGGTAACTCAAATACATTAACCTTGCATACTGTAGTATGTGTTCATTTGCTGTTATACAATGCTTGATTCCACCATTATTGTTTTCAGAATTAATTGCGGAGCATAAGGAGAAAGCAAAGCTCCAAAGCTATGCCAAGTCCACCACCGCAAAGCCTACTTCTTAAGAATTGGTGAGATTTCAAAATGGAAAAAAACCATAATTTTATCTATGAGTGTATTTGTCCGTATGAGCCACTCATGCTTTATTATTGGTTGTAGTTCTGGATAACTTGTTGATGAAGGCCGGAGCAGAAGCTTTGGATAACTTGTTGATGAAGGCTGGAGCAAAAGTGCAGCCTCCAAGTTTATATGTTGGCGAATGGCAGTGATATTTCTCTTATATGTTGCCTGCTACTATCTATTTCCTATTTCCAAATTAAGTCATGAGGGCTAAGTGTCATGTGTCGTCGAACTTTACTATTATTGTCGTGTCTTGAGACTTGAGTTCGGTTCGTCTACTATATTATTGTTTGGATGCTATATTTTGAGTCTTAAAATTTTATTATCTTTTTCACTTCTTTGTTATTACTGCTTATGAGGGAATTGGCAAGTACTCTGAGACATGCCAAAAGGTGTCTCTCTCCTAATCATATTCTATCCTTTTCTTATCTTAAAATTTTGTGTACGAAGGGGCATGTGAGTTGGTGCTGTCAGTGCTGTCAGTGAGGCATGCAGTGCTACAGCCTACAGGTCGGTGCTGTCAGTGCTACATGCATTGATGCATGCACTGAGTGTTGTACTGTCAGTCGGTGCTGTCCGGTCACACCGATGACCGAACCGATTTCTCGGTGCACCGGATGCTCGGTTTGTCATTTCTTAGTTAACTGATCGGTCAGCGATTTCTTAAAACCGAATTCTCACAGAGACCGAAGAACCGCACCGTTCGGTTCGGTGGAACCGAATGCCCAGTCCGACACATGAGTATGCTAATTGAAGGACCAAAACAACCAGGGAACGACATCAATCTATATCTGGCGCTGCTGAAAGAGGAGCTAGACACGCTGTGGAAAACGCCAGCCAATACGTGGGACGCCGCAAAGAAAGAATATTTCCCTATGAGAGCCGCGCTGCTCACGACGGTGCACGACTATCTCGGTTACGGATATGTCGCGGGGCAGGTGGTCCACGGATTTTCTGGATGCGTCAGGTGCATGGATGACACAACGTATCGCCAGCTAGATAGAGATCCTGGGTCTTCGAAAACCGTGTTCATGGGACATCGAAGGTGGCTTCGCGACGATGACCTGTGGAGAAAACGCAAGGATCTGTTCGATGGTGACACCGAACCCCGAGGACGCCCGCGTACGAGGAGCGGCGAGGAAATAGACGAGCTGTTGAAAAATTGGAAAGATTGCCCACTACCAGGAAAGAAGCAAAAGGCGTCAGAGCCGGGAAAGAAGCGAAAGGCGCCAGAGCCGCTGCTGAAGGTATGGAAAACGAGGTCTGTTTTCTGGGACTTGCCGTACTGGAAGATCCACCGTGTGCCTCAAAGCCTTGATGTAATGCATATCACGAAGAACGTGTGCGAGAGTCTGCTTGGTACCCTGCTCAACATGCCAGAGAGGACCAAAGATGGGCCGAAAGCAAGGGCAGACTTGAAATCAATGGGCATCAGGCAGGAGCTTCACGCTATATATGATGATCATGATGATGATGATGATGAGGCGAAGCAGGACACGGAAAGTCGTCGCAAAGGCAAAAAGCCAAGAAGACCGGAAATGACTACCCTCCCGTGTGCTTCACTCTAAGTCAGGAGGAGATCGAACATGACGATGATGATGAAGTAGCAGCATACACCACAAGAAGAAGCAGGACCACCCTACCTAAAGGACGTCCGTTCCACAGAAGAACTCCATTTGCGAAAAAGAAGGGCAAGAAGATTGTGAACAGATAGCTAGCTAAGATCGTTTGTATTTAAATCGTAGCCTTCTTTTCTTGATTGTATTTCATGGGCACTTTTTGAACTTTCATGAATATTTTTAAATTTAATGGACACTCGATCTCGATCCCCCTCGTCGCCGAGCACCCCCCGGTCCACCGGCCGCCGCCGCCAACCCCCCGCACACCCTC
This sequence comes from Secale cereale, assembly GCA_902687465.1. Taxonomy (NCBI): domain Eukaryota; kingdom Viridiplantae; phylum Streptophyta; class Magnoliopsida; order Poales; family Poaceae; genus Secale; species Secale cereale. The sequence continues at coordinate 769,886,444 of LR738714.1, read as the reverse complement.
CCCTACT
>LR738714.1:769847502-769886241 GCA_902687465.1 Secale cereale | reverse complement strand
TCAACCGCCGCCGCCGACCCCCCTGTTTTAAATTTGATGATATTTTTTTAAAAAAAATTTCTGTCTTATAAAAAAATATTACTGTTATGATTTAAACAAGTTTGAACATATTTAAACACAAATAAGTATCAAACAGCATTTTAAATGCATAAAAAAATTGTGGAGCCTGGGAATCGAACCCAGGACCTCCTGGTGGGAGAACTGGGGGCTGACCAGTCGAGCTAGCTAGGGGGGCTTGATGTGTATGAGGTATGGTGGGAGATAAACTGTTGGCTCGCGCAGAAATAAAAAAAAATACTAATGGCGCATCTAAGGGTGGTGCGCCATTAGTATGGACGTACTTATGGCGCACCAGGGCGCGGTGCGCCATTAGTATTGTGCCCCATACATATTGGGCTCGAAAAAAAAACAATACTAATGGTGCACCAGGGTGGAGGTGCGCCATTAGTAAGCCTCCCCACTCGACTTGTTCCCCCCTCTCCCTCTCTGCGCCATATCTCCTCCCCCCGCGCACTTCGCCAGATCGCCGCTGCTCCGCCGCCTCCACTGCGCCGCTGCCCCGTCAACTCCTCGGCCTCGACTGCGCCGCCGCTGCCCCGGCCTCCACTACCCTCCTCCACCTCCCACGCTTGCTGCCCCGTCGCTCCCCTTCCCTCCCCACGAACCCTAGCCGCCCCTACTGAGCCCGTCGTCGCCGCGCCATCGTCACCATCGTCGTCACCGCGCACGAGGCCTCTTCGACGCCAGCGCCCTCGACACCGCCGCCGCCTCTTCGACACCGCCGCGGCCCGCACCTCTTCGACGCCAGCGGCCCCTCCCCGCGTCGACCCCTGCCCTGCGTCGGCCCCTGCCCTGCGCCGCCGCCCTAGAGCTTTGACGCCGCCGCCGCCACCGACCCCGACCCCGACGGTGACCGGCCGCGCCTGCCCAGGTACCTCTCTTCCATCCTCCTATGTTGCTGTAAATTTTGCTGTAATCGAAGCTAAACATGCTGGGTGGAGTAGGATTAGTTAATGGTTGCATTCAGTAAGATGAGTAAAATTCAGTAAGATGTGTATTTGAACTCGAAACTCTGAAATTTCAGTAAGATGCAGTCAAAATTCAGTAAAATTCAATAAGATGCAGTCAAAACTTAGTAAAATTCAATAAGATGCAGTCAAAATTCAGTAAGATTTGTACTGTACTTGAAGTCTGAAATTTGGTTTAAAGAAACTGAATTTATATTTGAGAAGTGGGTATGATCATCTTTAGCATATCTATCTTCAGCATATCTATCTTCGGTCAAAACTTCAATAAGATGCAGTCAATAAGATGCAGTGGGTTTAAAGAAACTGAATTTATATTTGAGAAGTGGGTTTAAAGAAACTTAGTAAAATTCAATAAGATGCAGTCAAAACTTAGTAAACTTAGTAAAAAAATAACTGTGTACACATCTTCAGCATATCTATATTCAGAAAAACCATGGTTTAAAGAAACTGTAGTATTCACTGTGTACACATCTGAATACTATGGTTTTCAATTACCATGGTTCTCTAAAAACTTTGTTGCCAAACTAGGCCCAATGATGTGCTATACTGAGTGCACAATTGTGAATTTTTTTACAACCAATGAGTCCCCGGCATATATTTGAGAAGTGGGTATGATCATCTTAGTTCAACTTGTCTACTGTTCTGCCGTATGTTACTCCCTCCGTAAAGAAATATAAGAGCGTTTAGATAACTAAAGTAGTGATCCAAATGCTCTTATATTTGTTTACAGAGGGAGTACCTTCGATTTCTTCTTCTTTTTCATCAAAAACCTCTTATTCCTTATAGAACTGAAACAAAAGAAGCTTTCAACTACATGTGTTCTTTCAGAACTAAAATTTGACAGTCATGCTTTTAGCTTAACATTGAAATGTTTCTGGCCATGATCATCAATAATTACTATAACAACTACATACTGAACAGTTAGATCTCACTACGATGGTTGAAAGGTGGTCTAACAGCAATTTTGAAACATTGAGAGCAGAAACACTTACTACATACATATGCTCAAGAAAACTATTGTTTCCCCCTGCTAAATAGGGATGAATAATTCTATATTTTTTCACCTAAAAAATACAAATCCAAGTTGCATCTCCTGAAGAATACAGTATTCATAAGGTGTTTAGTCAGCCTATTGTTGTAAATATTGTTGTAAATAATTTCAGCATGACCTTGTCTCCTGAAGAATACAGTATTCATAAATTATTGTTGTAAATATTTGAACTTCAAACTATTGTTTTACAAGCTTCTGCAACTTTTTCTTAACTGTTGATACTGCTGTTATGCCTGTATTCACTGCTATTGCTACTGTACTTGTCATGATGTTGTACTTGTGATGATGCTACTTGTGATCTTCTGAAATGACCCATTGGCGACTTCATTAGGCGGGGATAATGATTTTGCAGGTACCCCGAGAGGCCCTCGAGTTTGCTGGAATGTCGATTAACTTCCGTTCCGGCAAATTCGGGTACTCCATATGTCCTATTTTCAGCAAAGGTCATGCTGAAATTTTCCGTGAATTTTAGCATGACTTTGCTAAAAATAGGACATATAGGGTACTTGTGACTAATGCATGGGCCGGGTATCTTAGTAGTTAATTAAGTAGGATCAAGTGCCCCTTTATTCTACCTGCATTAAACCATAGGCGGCAATAGAGCCAAGTGATTAGGCCCAACTTAGAATTCTCCTTCCTAGCTTAGCGTTTAGGATGCCTCGGTGTCGACAAACCATATATTATAAAACCTTGGCTTTTAGGGTGCCTCGGTGTCGATAAGAACCGAAATGATGAAAGCTTAGGCTTTTAGGGTGCCTCGGCGTCGAAAAACCCTCAATTATAAAAGCTTAGCTTTTAGGATGCCTCGATGTCGACAAACCCTAAATGATGAGACCATGATCTTGTTCCTTGACAATAACCAACTTTTTGACCAAACTTTGTTCCTATTTAGAGAGAAACATGGCCAACAATGATGAGGCCGGCGGTTCGGGCGGGAAGGCATTCTGGGAGCTGTCCCAGGAGATGGAGGAACAACCTCACTTGTATGAGGACGCCGCCTTCCCCACCGATCCTGAGACCACTGATGGTACCGCGGAGGATGACCCCACTGATGCCACCACTGATGGTGCCGCCAAGAATGCCACCACTGATGATGGCGGCGCACGCACATATGGCAGCCAACCGAAGAGGCAACGGAAGGACCGGCGCCCGACCGTGCTCCGCACCCTCAAGGAGGAAGTTACTGAAGTGGACTCCGACGGGAATCCAACGGCGCCCGAACGAATAGTCAAGGGGTACTCGATTCAGCTCGGGTGCATTCTCCGGAGCACCGTCTCGATCAACAGCGAGAACCTGAGGCATCCTGACAACGGGAATTACCGCAACCTCCTCTTCACGAAGCTGCACGAACGATACAAGTTCCCCGCTCAATTTGATAACACAAGCCTCAAAGGGAATAAAGTGAACAATGCTGCCCTCACGAAGATGAGCAAGGCCCTGTCTACTTGGAAAACCAATGTGAAGAGAATGATCGAGAAAGTGAGAGTTATGAGAAGATCAAGGAGAAACATCCTTCGATCACCGAAGATGACTACAATGACTTCAAGATCATTTGCTCGAGCGCCGCACACTCCGAATCAAGTCAGTGGGGGAAAGAAATGCGGGAGCTCAACTTAGGGGAACACACACTCGGTCCCGGCGGTTACAGAGTGGCGGAGCCTATATGGGACAAGGAGGAGGCGGACCGTGCCGAGCAAGGCCTACCGCCCCTCTTCGATAAATACGGTGACAAGCAGACCAGGAACTTTATCAGGGCCCGGTACAAGAAGGACCCGAAAACAAAGGAGCTGACCACGGATCCGAAGACCAGGGCGCTTGAGGCTGTTCTGGTAAGGAATACACCCCCGCGTAATTAGCTCCATATGGTTGCATTCTAATTAATGAAGCCAAATTTCTAAATGATTCACATTCCTTCCGCAGGCGACTGAAAGCAGTAGCGCGGGGTCGACTAAGAGCGGCCCTTGGGACGCGACTCTAAATAGGGCGTTGAATGTAATGAAGAACAAGCATAAGCTCAAGAAGCCGACGTCAGCTGGTCGTGTGGCCGGCAAAGGCTTGTCGACAAAATGGTCGTCATACTATAACGCTGGTGGGCGAAAGGAGAAAAAGACCAGCTCGGAAAGCCAGGCGCGCGAGGTTCAAGAACTCAAGGCACAGGTGGCGCGGATTCCGGAGATTGTCCAAGAGCAAGTGCAACAACAGCTCGGAGCGACGATCACCGCCATTGTGCCTAGCTTGATCGAGGGGTTGCAGGCGTGGATTGCTGGCGGCCAACAGGGGCCGCCCCCGATTCCCAGCTTCACGGCCAGCAACTCGCAGAACGCGATGGCGGGGCCATTGGTGTCTCCGGCGGAGGCGGCATTGGTGTCTCCGACGCCGGCACGGGAGCTTAATGCACCCGTGTGTACGCCGGCCGACACCTCTGCAGCAAGCGGCCCCTCCGTCAACTGCACGCCCGCCGTTGGCGGTGCCTCGACATTAGCCGAGCTCGACGCCATCACCACGGTAACTAATTAAGCCTCTCTCGGCCGAGGACTTCATCTCCTTGCCTTTGATTGGGCATCCCTGACGCCCTACATGTTTTTGCAGGGCGCCGCCGATGTTCCGTGCACTCTCCTGCACTTCGTGAACAACGAGTTGGTCGATGTCGCCAAGGGCAAAATCGTTCAACCGGGCCAGCCCTTGTTCCACGGTACCCAGATGCCACCCAACTTGTTTAGGGTTCAACTGGTTCGGGTGCTGCCAGGCTGCGACGAGGTGTTACCACCGATTCGACCCGTTGGGGCCGACGATGATGATGTCATGACCCTCAGAGCCTGCCTGAGCTGGCCCCTGCTTTGGCCGAAGAGCCAGATTCGTTTGGGGCGGGGGAAACCACACCAAAGACAACACCGCCAGTCGTGCCGGCACCAAGTCGTCCCCATGGCAAGTCCGCCGCAACGGTGCCGGACATCCCTATGCCACTGGATCGAAACATGCATATGACACAGGATCAGAACGACGACGACGACGATACATTTGCCAACGTTGATCGATACTTTGCCGATCATGGGTACGGTGACGACTTCATGGGGCCTCCTTCTCAAGAACCCAACCCAACAAAAGACGTGCGCGATCAAGCCGGTACCGCGGAGAAGCCAAGTTGCAACAGGCGTCGTCTGCCGTTCAGCTCTCAGGAGACGCCTCCAGCTGCCGACTTCACCGAGCCTCAGATAGGCGAGGTGCGAAATATGATCAGCCCCAACACACTAAAGAAGGCGGTCTCTGAGCAGAACTCGGTCCCAATTCAGGAGATCAAGAAGAAGGCACGCAAAAGAAAAACTAACAAGGGTGCGAGCCAGCCAGCACCGAGTACGATCCGTGCTCAGGACGGGCCACCTTTACCTGAGGATGTAATGAGGAGGGTGCATGTGGCGGGTAGGCCGATGCTACCGACAAATATGCTCGATGCTGCAACCGGTGCTATGCGGAGTCTGCATGACAGTGTTCTTTCTTTGGAGAAGCGGCGTCTCAGAGAGAAGGATGTGGCATACCCGGTTTTCGCGGCCAAGGTGCCGGAGGGCAAGGGCTTTGTGGATAACTCCATCGGGGGTACGATCGTCCTGAGGTTTGATGACATCCATACTATGTTGAACCTTCTTCCGCTGCACTACACCTTCGTTCGGCTATTTTCGCTGAGTATGGAGATGCGGATCATTCGCGACAAGACCCCGGATATCGTGATAGTCGACCCCTTCTACATGCGTGCCAAGTTCTTGGGTAGCGCTGGGGACCGGCAAGTCGCGAGTTCTTACCTCGAAGGCGTCATTCTGGCAAACCGAGATAAGGATAACTTCCTCGTGCCTTACTTTCCCGAGTAAGTCCTCCGCCTCAACCGCCCCGTAACATATGAATTCTTAGATTTTGATCGTTCTTCTTTTAACATTCCGTGTTTTCTGCAGTGACACACAGTGCACGCTCATCCTACTAAGCCCCAAATATTCCATGGCCACGTATTTCGACCCGGACCGTCAGTCGGCTGTAGACTACACAAATGTCAATAAGGTTCTTGATGATGTTCTCCCCGGCTACGCCAAATCTGGAGGCACCTTCACCAGGACAACTCATAAGTACGGCATGTTGGGGAGCGTAGTATTTTAAAATTTTCCTACGATCACGCAAGATCTATCTACCAGATGCATAGCAACGAGAGGGGAGAGTGTGTCTACGTACCCTCGTAGACCGGGAGCGGAAGCGTCAAGTGACGCGGTTGATGTTGTCGAACTACTTCACGATCCAACCGATCAAGCACCGAACGTACGGCACCTCCGCGTTCAGCACACGTTCAGCTTGATGACGTCCCATGAGCTCTTGATCCAGTTGAGCTTCACGGGAGAGTTTCGTCAGCACGACGGCGTGGTGACGGATATGATGTGTTCACCGGCGCAGGGCTTCGCCTAAGCTCCGCGACGGTACGACCGAGGTGTGATTCTGTGGAGGGGGGCACCGCACACGGCTAAAACAATTCAACTTGTGTGTCCTTGGGTGCCCCCCTGCCCCCGTATATAAAGGAGCAAGGGAGGGAGGCCGGCCAACCTCTCCTGGTGCGGCTAGGAGTGGACTCCTACTAGGAATAGGATTGCAATCCTATTCCTAGTAGGATTCACCAAAAGAAGGAAGGGGGAAAGGAATAGGAGAGGTGGCGCCCCCCCCCCCCAATCCTAGTCCAACTAGGAACCCTAGGTGGGGGCGCCGGCCAGCCCTATGGGCTGCCTCTCTCTTTCCCTTTAGGCCCGCTATGGACCATCCCCTCTCGTAGGGGGTTCCGGTAACCCCCTCCGACATTCCCGATAAATCCGAAACTTTTCCGGTATACTTCCGGTGTCCGAATATAGCCGTCCAATATATCAATCTTTATGTCTCGGACATTCCGAGACTCCTCGTCATGTCCGTGATCGCATCCGGGACTCCGAACTACCTTCGGTACATCAATACTCATAAACTCATAATACTGATCGTCATCAAACGTTAAGCGTGCGGACCCTACGGGTTCGAGAACTATGTAGACATGACCGAGACTCATCTCCGGTCAATAACCAATAGCGGAACCTGGATGTTCATATTGGCTCCTACATATTCTACGAAGATCTTTTATCGGTCAGAACCGCATAACAACATACGTTGTTCCTTTTGTCAAACGATATGTTACTTGCCCGAGATTCGATCGTCGGTATCTCTATACCTAGTTCAATCTCGTTATCGGCAAGTCTCTTTACTCGTTCCGTAACACATCATCTCGTGACTAACTCATTAGTCTTTTTGCTTGCAAGGCTTATTATGATGTGTGTTACCGAGAGGGCCCAGAGATACCTCTCCGACACTCGGAGTGACAAATCCTAATCTTGATCTATGCCAACACCACGAATACTTTCGGAGACACCTGTAGAGCATCTTTATGATCACCCAGTTATGTTGTGACGTTTGATAGCACACAAGGTGTTCCTACGGTATTCGGGAGTTGCATAATCTCATAGTCATAGGAACATGTATAAGTCATGAAGAAAGCAATAGCAGTTAAACTAAACGATCATAGTGCTATGCTAACGGATGGGTCTTGTCCATCACATCATTCTCCTAATGATGTGATCCCGTTGATCAAATGACAACTCATGTCTATGGCTAGGAAACATAACCATCTTTGATCAATGAGCTAGTCTAGTAGAGGCATACTAGGGACATACTGTTTTGTCTATGTATTCACACATGTATTAAGTTTCCGTTTAATACAATTCTAGCATGAATAATAAACATTTATCATGATACAAGGAAATAAATAATAACTTTATTATTGCCTCTAGGGCATATTTCCTTCAGTCTCCCACTTGCACTAGAGTCAATAATCTAGCTCACATCGCCATGTGATTTAATACCGATAGTTCACATCGTTATGTGACCAACACCCAAAAGGGTTTACTAGAGTCAATAATCTAGTTCACATCGATATGTGATTAATACCCAAGAGTAATAAGGTGTGATCATGTTTTGCTTTTAGTCAACGGGTCTGTCATATACAGATCCCTATGTATTTCGCAAATTTCTATGTCTACAATGCTCTGCATGGAGCTACTCTAGCTAATTGCTCCCACTTTCAATACGCATCCAGATTGATACTTAGAGTCATCTGGTTTTAGTGTCAAAGTTTGCATCGGCGTAACCCTTTTACGACGAACTCTTTATCACCTCCATAATCGAGAAATATTTCCTTAGTCATCCAATTACTAAGGATAATTTTGACCGCTGTACAGTGATTTACTCCTGGATCACTATTGTACTTCCCTGTCAAACTCTTGGCAAGGTACACAACGTGTTTTGTACACAGCATGGCATACTTCATAGAACCTATGGCTGAGGCACAGGGAATGACTTTCATTCTCTCTATATTTTTCTGCCGTGGTCTGGCTTTGAGTCTTACTCAACTTCACACCTTACAAGTCAGGCAAGAACTTCTTCTCTGATTGATCCAATTTTTGAACTATTCCAAAATCTTATCAAGGTATGTACTCATCGAAAGTCTTATCAAGCGTCTTGATCTATCTATATAGATCTTGATGCTCAATATGTAAGCAGCTTCACCGAAGTCTTTCTTTGAAAAACTCCTTTCAAACACTCCTTTACGCTTTCCAGAAAATTCTACATCATTTCCGATCGACAATATGTCATTCACATATACTTATCAGAAAGGTTGTAGTGCTCCCACTCACTTCTTGTAAATACAGGCTTCTCCAAAAGTCTGTATAAAACCATATGCTTTGATCACCTCATCAAAGCGTATATTCCAACTCCGAGATGCTTGCACCAGTCCATAGATGGATCGGTGGAGCTTGCATACTTTGTTAGCACCTTTTGGATTGACAAAACCTTCTGGTTGCATCATATACAACTCTTCTTTGAGATATCCATTTAGGAATGCAGTTTTGACATCCATTTGCCAGATTTCATAATCATAAAATGTGGCAATTGCTAACATGATTCGGACAGACTTAAGCATCGCTACAGGTGAGAAAGTCTCATCGTAGTCAACTCCTTGAACTTGTCGAAAACCTTTCGCAACAAGTCGAGCTTTGTAAACAGTAATATTACCGTCTGCGTCGGTCTTCCTCTTGAAGATCCATTTATTTTCGATGGCCTGCCGATCATCGGGCAAGTCAACCAAAGTCCATACTTTGTTCTCATACATGGATCCCATCTCAGATTTCATGGCTTCAAGCCATTTTGCGGAATCTGGGCTCATCATCGCTTCCTCATAGTTCGTAGGTTCATCATGGTCTAGTAACATGATTTCCAGAACTGGGTTGCCGCACCACTCTGGTGCGGAACGTACTCTGTTTGATCTACGACGTTCAGCAGAAACTTGATCCGAAGTTTCATGATCATTATCATTAACTTCCTCACTAATTGGTGTAGGAATCACTGGAACAATTTCCTGTGATGTACTACTTTCCAATCCGGGAGAAGGTACAATTACCTCATCAAGTTCTACTTTCCTCCCACTCACTTCTTTCGAGAGAAACTCTTTTTCTAGAAAGGATCCGTTCTTAGCAACGAATATTTTGCCTTCGGATCTGTGATAGAAGGTGTACCCAACAGTCTCTTTTGGGTATCCTATGAAGACACATTTTTCCGACTTGGGATCGAGCTTATCAGGTTAAAGTGTTTTCACATAAGCATCGAAGCCCCAAATTTTAAGAAACGACAACTTTGGTTTCTTGCCAAACCATAGTTCATAAGGTGTCATATCAACGGATTTAGATGGTGCCCTATTTAACGTGAATGCAGCTGTCTCTAATGCATGACCCAAAATGATAGTGGTAAATCGGTAAGAGATATCATAGATCGCACCATATCAAATAAAGTACGGTGACGACGTTCGGATACACCATTATGCTGTGGTGTTCCGGGTGGCGTGAGTTGTGAAACTATTCCACATTGTTTCAAATGAAGACCAAACTCGTAACTCAAATATTCTCCTCCACGATCAGATCGTAGAAACTTTATTTTCTTGTTACGATGATTCTCTACTTCACTCTGAAATTCTTTGAACTTTTCAAAAGTTTCAGACTTGTGTTTCATTAAGTAGATATACCCATATCTGCTCAAATCATCAGTGAAGGTCAGATAATAACGATACCCACCGCGAGCTTCAACACTCATTGGTCCATATACATCAGTATGTATGATTTCCAACAAATCTGTTGCTCGCTCCATAGTTCCGGAGAACGGAGTTTTAGTCATCTTGCCCATGAGGCATGGTTCGCAAGCACCAAGTGATTCATAATCAAGTGATTCCAAAAATCCATCATTATGGAGTTTCTTCATGCGTTTTACACCAATATGACCTAAACGGCAGTGCCACTAATAAGTTGCACTATCATTATTAACCTTGCATCTTTTGGCTTCAATATTATGAATATGTGTATCACACGATCGAGATCCAACAAACTATTTTCATTGGGTGTATGACCATAGAAGGTTTTTTATTCATGTAAACAGAACAACAATTATTCTCTAACTTACATGAATAACCGTATTGCAATAAACATGATCAAATCACATTCATGCTCAACACGAACACCAAATAACACTTATTTAGGTTCAATACTAATCCCGAAAGTATAGGGAGTGTGCGATGATGATCATATCAGTCTTGGAACTGCTTCCAATACACATCGTCACTTCATCCTTTAACTAGTTTATGTTCATTATGCAACTCCCACTTCGAGTTACTACTCTTTAGCAACTGAATCAATATCAATTACCAAGGGGTTGCTATGAACACTAGTAAAATACACATCAATAATCTGTATATCAAATATACCTTTGTTCACTTTGCCATCCTTCTTATCCGCCAAGTATCTAGGGTAGTTCCACTTCTAGTGACCATTTCCTTTGAAGTAGAAGCACTTAGTTTCAGGCTTGAGTTTAGTTTTGGGTTTCTTCATGGGAGTGACAACTTGCTTGTCATTCTTCTTGAAGTTCCCCTTCTATCCCTTTGCCCTTTACTTGAAACAAGTGGTCTTGTTAACCATCAACACTTGATGCTCTTTCTTGATTTCTTCCTTCGCCGATTTCAGGATCGCGAAGAGCTCGGGAATTACCTTCGTCATTCCTTGCATATTATAGTTCATCACGAAGTTCTACTAACTTGGTGATAGTGACTAGAGAACTTTGTCAATTACTATTTTATCTGGAGGAATAACTCCCACTTGATTCAAGTAATTGTAGTACCCAGACAATCTGAGCACATGCTCACTGGTTGAGCTATTCTCCTCCATCTTGTAGGCAAAGTACTGTTAGAGGTCTTATACCTCTCGACACGGGCATGAGTATGAAATACTAATTTCAACTCTTGGAACATCTTATATGCTCCGTGGCGTTCAAAACGTTTTTGAAGTCCCGGTTCTAAGCCGTAAAGCATGGTGCACTTAAACTATCAAGTAGTCATCATATCGAGCTTTTGTCAAAACGTTCATAACGTCTACATCTGCTCCTGCAATAGGTCTGTCACCTAGCGGTGCATTAAGGACATAATTCTTCTGTGCAGCAATGAGGATAATCCTCAGATCACGGAACAATTCCGCATCATTGCTACTAACATCTTTCAACTTGGTTTTCTCTAGGAACATATGAAAAATAAACGGGGAGTAACATCGCGAGCTATTGATCTACAACATAGATATGCTAATACTACCAGGACTAACTTCATGATAAATTAAAGTTCAATTTAATCATATTAATTTAAAGAACTCCCACTTAGATAGACATCCATCTGGTCATCTAAATGATCACGTGATCCAAATCAACTAAACCATGTCCGATCATCACGTGAGATGGAGTAGTTTTCAATGGTGAACATCTTATGTTGATCATATCTACTATATGATTCACGCTCGACCTTTCGGTCTCCAGTGTTCCGAGGCCATATCTGTATATGCTAGGCTCGTCAAGTTTAACCCGAGTATTCTGCGTGTGCAAAACTGGCTTACACCCGTTGTATTTGAACGTAGAGCTTATAACACCCGATCATCACGTGGTGTCTCGGCACGACGAACTTTCGCAACGGTGCATACTCAGGGAGAACACTTATACCTTGAAATTTAGTAAGGGATCATCTTATAATGCTACCGTCGTTCTAAGCAAAATAAGAAGCAAAATAAGATAAACATCACATGCAATCAAAATATGTGACATGATATGGCCATCATCATCTTGTGCTTTTGATCTCCATCTTCAAAGCACCGTCATGATCACCTTCGTCACCGGCTTGACACCTTGATCTTCATCGTAGCATCGTTGTCGTCTCGCCAACTATTGCTTCCACGACTATCGCTACCGCTTAGTGATAAAGTAAAGCAATTACATGGCGATTGCATTTCATACAATAAAGCGACAACCATATGGCTCCTGCTAGTTGCCGATAACTTTACAAAACATGATCATCTCATACAAAACCGTATAACTCATCATGTCTTGACCATATTACATCACAACATGCCCTGCAAAAACAAGTTAGACGTCCTCTACTTTGTTTGTTGCAAGTTTTACGTGGCTGCTACGGGCTTGACAAGAACCGTTCTTACCTACGCATACAAAACCACAACGATGTTTCGTCAAGTATGTGTTGTTTTAACCTTCACAAGGACCGGGCGTAGCCACACTTGATTCAGCTAAAGTGAGAGAGACAGACACCCGCCAGTCACCTTTAAGCAACGAGTGCTCGTAACGGTGAAACCAGTCTCGCGTAAGCGTACGCGTAATGTCGGTCCGGGCCGCTTCATCTCACAATACCGCCGAAGCAAAGTATGACATGCTGGTAAGCAGTATGACTAGTATCGTCCACAATCTCATTGTGTTCTACTCGTGCATATCATCTACGCATAGACCTGGCTCTGATGCCACTATTGGGGAACGTAGTATTTGAAAATTTTCCTACGATCACGCAAGATCTATCTACCAGATGCATAGCAACGAGAGGGGAGAGTGTGTCTACGTACCCTCGTAGGCCGGGAGCGGAAGCGTCAAGTGACGCAGTTGATGTTGTCGAACTACTTCACGATCCAACCGATCAAGCACCGAACGTACGGCACCTCCGCGTTCAGCACACGTTCAGCTTGATGACGTCCCACGAGCTCTTGATCCAGTTGAGCTTCACGGGAGAGTTTCGTCAGCACGACGGCATGGTGACGGATATGATGTGTTCACCGGCGCAGGGCTTCGCCTAAGCTCCGCGACGGTACGACCGAGGTGTGATTCTGTGGAGGGGGGCACCGCACACGGCTAAAACAATTCAACTTGTGTGTCCTTGGGTGCCCCCCTGCCCCCGTATATAAAGGAGCAAGGGAGGGAGGCCGGCCAACCTCTCCTGGTGCGGCTAGGAGTGGACTCCTACTAGGAATAGGATTGCAATCCTATTCCTAGTAGGATTCACCAAAGAAGGAAGGGGAAAGGAATAGGAGAGGTGGCGCCCCCCCCCAATCCTAGTCCAACTAGGAACCCTAGGTGGGGGCGCCGGCCAGCCCTATGGGCTGCCTCTCTCTTTCCCTTTAGGCCCACTATGGACCATCCCCTCTCGTAGGGGGTTCCGGTAACCCCCTCCGGCATTCCCGATAAATCCGAAACTTTTCCGGTATACTTCCGGTGTCCGAATATAGCCGTCCAATATATCAATCTTTATGTCTCGGACATTCCGAGACTCCTCGTCATGTCCGTGATCGCATCCGGGACTCCGAACTACCTTCGGTACATCAATACTCATAAACTCATAATACTGATCGTCATCAAACGTTAAGCGTGCGGACCCTACGGGTTCGAGAACTATGTAGACATGACCGAGACTCATCTCCGGTCAATAACCAATAGCGGAACCTGGATGTTCATATTGGCTCCTACATATTCTACGAAGATCTTTTATCGGTCAGAACCGCATAACAACATACGTTGTTCCTTTTGTCAAACGGTATGTTACTTGCCCGAGATTCGATCGTCGGTATCTCTATACCTAGTTCAATCTCGTTATCGGCAAATCTCTTTACTCGTTCCGTAACACATCATCTCGTGACTAACTCATTAGTCTTTTTGCTTGCAAGGCTTATTGTGATGTGTGTTACCGAGAGGGCCCAGAGATACCTCTCCGACACTCGGAGTGACAAATCCTAATCTTGATCTATGCCAACACCACGAATACTTTCGGAGACACCTGTAGAGCATCTTTATGATCACCCAGTTACGTTGTGACGTTTGATAGCACACAAGGTGTTCCTACGGTATTCGGGAGTTGCATAATCTCATAGTCATAGGAACATGTATAAGTCATGAAGAAAGCAATAGCAGTTAAACTAAACGATCATAGTGCTATGCTAACGGATGGGTCTTGTCCATCACATCATTCTCCTAATGATGTGATCCCGTTGATCAAATGACAACTCATGTCTATGGCTAGGAAACATAACCATCTTTGATCAATGAGCTAGTCTAGTAGAGGCATACTAGGGACATACTGTTTTGTCTATGTATTCACACATGTATTAGGTTTCCGTTTAATACAATTCTAGCATGAATAATAAACATTTATCATGATACAAGGAAATAAATAATAACTTTATTATTGCCTCTAGGGCATATTTCCTTCACGGCAAGCACGTGTTCTCCCACAACACGACGTTCTGCTGCGTCAAGCAGCCGCCTGGCGATCAGAAGGGTGCCTACTACGCCATCCATCACATGCGGGCGATCGTACGGGACCATCATCAACTTCTGCTACCGAGTAAGCTCAAAGATTGGGCCGCGCGCGTGTCGGCAATCCAGGACGCGGACATCAGACAAGATTTCTTTCGCATCCAGTCGGAGTTTGCGGAAATCATCCATCAAGATGTCCTTCGTACCTCGGGGCAGTTCTACCTCAGAAATCAACCGTCGAACAGTGACATTGACACAATGCTACAAATGCAGGTTGACAACGCCCGTGATTTCATGACTCCCACGATGGACGGCGGCTTCATCCACGCTCCGGTGCATTGAGTCGAGTCGAAAGCAGTGATGATGTGTCTAGTTCTGAAACATCGATTGGCTCATGTTGTAATTAAACTTTAATGAACTTGTAGTATGTCTCTTTGGTTTCGAGAGTCATTCAACTTAGATGTAATCGATGCTATTAATGTCTTGCTTTTCTCTTTCGATCGTTCTGTTGCATACTTATATATTGCTTATGAATTGTCTGTGAATTGGTACTTACGTTTCGTTTGGCGAGTGCATATATAGCGATGCCGTCGTATGTCGTGTACAAGGGTAAGGTTCCCGGAGTCTATGACGACTGGGAGGAGTGTCGGAGACAGGTTCACCGATTCAGCGGTAACAGTTACAAAGGGTACACCACTAGGGCCGAGGCCGAATCTAGATACGCCCGCTATCTAGCGGGAGAGGGGAGGGAGCGTTGGAGGAACCGGATGAAGACGAGTTTCATCGTGATGATGCTGATCGTGATGACCGCAGCTCTCTTCTATGTGATGGTAGTTTAGATGATCGATATCGACTTGTAATGTGAAGACAAACTCGCTACTCGCGGTCTCGAGACTTGTAATATATTGTTCTATCTTTGTTCGGTCTTTTCAATTCGAAGACTAATATGATGAATTGTATTCAGAGACTAATATGATGAATTGTATTCAGAGACTAATCTTCTATTGTATTCGATGAATGTGTTGTTGATGTGTGCTGTCTATATTCTGTGCAATTATACATTTTGTAATCTGTGCAAAAAAACAGAAAAATAATATTAAAAAAACCTAATATTCATACTAATGGCGCATCAGAGCACAGTGCGCCATTAGTATGCCAAAGCATACTAATGGCGCATTATCAGCCAGTGCGCCATTACTATGCGGACATTACTAATGGCGCATCCTGCCTGAGTGCGCCATTAGTATGCCAAAGCACCTGGGTACACATGGCCCCTGGGAGGCATACTAATGGCGCACTACTGTGCACACTAATGGCGCATCTGCGGCCATTAGTATCAAATACTAATGGCGTGCTAGTAATGGCGCACCACTAATGCGCCATTAATGACCAAATTAGGTGCGTCATTAGTAGGCCTTTTCCTAGTAGTGGGTGCACTAGTTCGGGGAAGATATGTTAAATGACAAGTGATATGGATGATAGGAGTGGCAAAGCAAAGTAATATAAATCTGTAATAAAAAGTGCAGCAAGCAAACAAGTGGTAAACGTGAGCACAAATGGTATTGCAATGGTGGAAACAAGGCCTAGGGATCATACTTTCACTAGTGGCAACTCCCAACAACATTAACATAATCGAATCACATGATATTTCCCATAAAACATGCAATGGAGACGCACCCGGAGGTCATTCCTTCGTGGTCAAGAGAGGACGAGAATTATGTAGGGCTACCAAAGCACACCTCAAAGTTCGTAGTTCTCAATCTAAGGATTTCCCAATGTCACTGCGGCCATCCATAGAGAGTCTCACAATCACCACAACATATCTAAAGGATAGTCAAAGACAAGCACCAAGAGACTCTCAATCTTCAATCAACACAGAAGAGAGGAAATCACTCATGAAAATATTTTTCTAATCCATGTCCAATAGACCGCTGTCACCTTGGTCTTAGGGATTATCTTTACCTAATAATAAAGAAAGTTCAGTTTCAGCCCGTACGTCGTCGCTCGTGACTTTGCATAAAAGCCCCTCGATTTATAAGAAATTAACCCGCAATCCTCATAATAAGTCTCAAACACAAACCGGTATGTGCGGGAGAAAAGAAAAAAAAAACAGCCACAGCCCATCCTCCTCAACCATGTCTGCCTCCCGATCCCACCTTTAGCCCGCCGCCACCTCCTGCCATGGCCCGTCCCGCCTCACCGTGCGGCGCCGGCCGCCGCCGCGCGTCGCCACCGCCTACCCCACTAGCGGGCCCACCCCTATATATGGATCGAGGTGGGTCAACGGGCTTGTGGGACGGCAGGCGGCTCTCCCACTTGATCTGATCGAGTGAGGTCTGCACAGGGCGGTGGCAGATGGGCTGGACGGACGGAACGACGACGGCGTCCAGATCCAGGCGAGCGGCAGATGGACCTTGCAAGGCGTCTGGGTTCTCCTGGGTGGCGCCATGCTCCTGAAAGAAAACGAGGAAGCATGAGGGGGAGGAAGAAAACCAAGAAAAGGGAGAGAAATGAGGGGTGACACGGCATGGCGAGCATGGCGGCGAGAACCCAAGCTGCTCCCTCCAGCGCGCCCTCTCCATGGCTCCCACACTTCTTTTTTGTAAAAAATAGTGATTTCTCTGTGAGGATTAGAACTCAAAAATAGTCCCACCTCGCTCCTGTGCATCCAATCCAATCAATTTATATACACGAGCGACTTTGCCGCATCAGAGATCAACCAGTGAAGGTGGAATAGAACGAAGGAACTTAATCCTTTAAAGAGGGAAGAGGGGATAATACACGCAATCCATAGGATCAACGAAAGAACTCTCAATCAGATAAGCGCACAATCGGCAGCCAACAGAACATGACGGCCTGGGAAATCGGATCTGCAGGTCTGGCCATTGAATCAACAACATCTGTAAAGAAAGCAGATGGAGGATCAAAACAAGCCGCATCAAAATGGAACAGAGCAAAGCCAAGCATGGTCATCACCACCGCGAGGCAGGGCCCGGCCGGTAGCACGGCCTGTGCACGACAGACACTACCCGGCGCTTCACTCGATGGACCCGCGATTAGAGAGGAGGCCGGTCCGACCCCGCCCCTCGCCAGCTCCGGCGTCCTCTCCTGGCACCGAGGATCATCAATCAGGGCGGGACGGAGGAGTGCTGGTTGGTTGTGGAGGACGACGGGGCTATGGCTGGAGCACACCACGGGCGCGCATGGGTGTGTGTGGCTGCATCACATCGCGCGTGGGGAGGTGGGTAGGGGCGGAAAAGAGGAGCCAGCGCTCCTGTGGTGATGAGGAGTCCCACGCAGGAGATAACAGATAACTCTCGGTGGGGATTCTTGTGGTGCTGCTTTTTTTAATGGCTCCACCGACCAGAAGCTGCTGGATATTGCCAGGTGTGCTACGGATTGCAAAAAATAAAATCCTGGATGAGCACCTATTATAATTGTACTTGTTGTTGTCCGTTGTCACTTTCATTGTTTAATGTTCATGCCTATCAAATGTTATCACATTATCACATACAATAAATTGAAGTGAGTGAACTATTAGAACGTACATGGCGTGACCTTCACATGAAATTTACCAAAAAAAATTGCCCTTTTTATGGTGATGATGAGAGTGCGTGAGGTTTGATCTTTCTGCTAAGTTCAAATAGTGCAAAAGAAAAAGAACAGAATATAATCTTGCAAACCAAGTGACCAACATTTTCTATAAAAAAAGTCAACATAGTAAAACCTATTTGCTTTCGAATATTAACAAAAAAAAGGTGTATATAAACAATCTCACTTGAATGCACCTCTACTCTTCCACCCAAAATAAATTCATGCCTACCACATCTTATGAACACATTATCAGATACTATAATTAAAAGTGAGTGAAATATAAGACAAGGAGTACACGGCGTGACCTCCACATGAAATTTACTAGAAAAAATTGCCTTTTATGGTGATGATGGGGAGTGCGTGAGGTTTGATCTTTGGGCCAAGTTCAAATAGTGCAAAAGAAAAAGAACGGAACATAATCTTGCAAACCAAGCAACCAACATTTTCTAAAACAAAATCAACATAGTAAAAACCCATTTGCTTTCGAATATTAACAAAAAAATTGTATATAAACAATCCCACTTAAATGCACCACTACTGTTCCATCCAAAATAAATTCATGCCTTCCACATCTTATGAACACATTATCAGATACAGTATTTAAAAGTGAGTGAAATATTAGACAAGACGTACACGGCGTGGCCTCCACATGAAATTTAGTAGAAATGTTTTCCTTTTTATGGTGATTATCGGGAGTGCGCAAGGTTCGATATTTGGGCCAAGTTCAAATAGTGCAAAAGAAAAAGAATGGAACATAATCTTGCGAACAGAGCAACCAACACTTTGTATAAAAATATCAGCATAGTAAAAACCTATTTGCTTTCCAATATCAACAAAAAATGTATATAAACAATCCCATTTGAATGCACCACTACTCTTCCATCCAAAATAAATTCATTTGCATTTAAATCATTTAAAAATTCTAAGAAAAAACTTTTGGATTAGTTATTAAACTCTAGATAGTATACAACAATTTCACCGTCTGTATATCCCACTAAAAACACTTACATCATTCCTCTTCCACCCGATGATAATGCCAAGATGAAGGAGAAGCCATCAAATGACATCCCGAAGATTTTCTCAACTTTATACTACGTCTGGACACCAACAATCCTTTTTTTAAATGGGGACACCGAGCGTGCGTGTTTTTTTTAAGATAAAGAGTGTTTCAAAACTTTCTTACTTTACAAAACTTCATGCTTTTAAATATGTTCACACTTTTTTTCTAAATGCACAAAACTCCCAAAAAATACTCCGACCTTTTTAAGAAAATTGTTTAGAAATGATCACAAAATTTCAAAATTCTTATTTAAAAAATATGTGTTCAAAAAAATGTTCATCATCAAAAGAAGTTTCAATTCTAATAAAAAGAAAATAAAATAAAAATACTTAATTATTTTAAAATAAAGAAATTCTTTTGTTTTCCAAAAAAGTAAAAAATAGAACTGATTACTAGACTATTCCATGTACTACTACTCTTCCATCGGATGAAAGATGTTAGGATGGCTTATTTACGTCCGCACGACATACTCCGAAAAGCATAACATTATGAAATTGTTACTGATGTTTATCAAAACTAGATATAAGATATGGAGCGTACTGTCACACGGAGCAGATTTTACGATATGTTTAGCCCGTTGCAACGCACGGGCATTTGTACTAGTACTAGATAAAGACAAGTGAGTACATCAATCCAATACATAGAGGAAGGGGAAATATCATGGGATCACCCTAGATTAACATAGCGTATGATCACAACGAAGATCACATCATGGGAGAGAGAGATAACCACATAGCTACACGTACGAGCCCTCGGCCCCGGAGAAGACTACTCACACATGGACATGGTGAGGAGGAGGTTGATGATGGTGTTGATGGACAGGTGCAGCCCCGCGAGGAGGAGACGGCCGGTGGCAGCCACGGAGGCGGCGGCGGCGGCCCTTGGGGCGGCGGCGGCCCTAGGGGGCAGCAGCTCCTTGGCCCCCCCTTCTTCCTTGTGGATGGTGCTGCAATGGTGCTGGTCCTCCCCTCCAAGACGGCGGCTCGGGAGGAGGAAAATCCGTGGCCCTTGGTGACCTAGGTTTCCTCTCTTTATATAGACTCTCGGATTCCCGTCATCAGATTTTGTGCCTCAGTAAAACGGGCTTTACTCGGCCGTCCGGACTCCGATTTGGACGAAATTTATATCCAGAAGCATCGCCTCGAAATTCCCCACAACTTTCGCAACTAGACTTTTTCCGTTTGACGTCGCCTTCGGGCCGGAACGTGACCATCTTTAAAAAACGTTCTCAGACAGATTTCAGGAAAGTCAGAGTCCTACTCCAATACGACTCATTTTGCGTTTTTGTCAATGTCCAAGTAATTCCTACACAATAAAGTGTAAAACAAGAACATTGTGCACTTTTGCAACCATTAGTAGGTTAGTCCAAATATGACCAAATATGACCATTAGTAGGTGCGTCTTGTTCCTTGGGTGTTGGCCTGGGTGGTGGGAGTTGCAGCGCTGGTGGGCTGAGCTTGCAGCTCAAGTGTGGGAGGTTAGTGGCCATGGCCGCGTGCCGGTATGGTGGCTAGCGTTTTGACGATCTGTAGCGATGAAGACGGTGTTTGCTAACGGGAGTGAAAACCCTGTCTGGCTTTGCCAGGATGACAGAGGCGGCGCCCGTGGATGTTGTCGTCTTTCTGAAGTCTCCGTTGTGATTACTACTTTCCCTCCATTGTGGTCCGGATGAAAATCTAGATCATTGGATTGGCTGGTGGTGGCATGTTGGCGTCGTGTTCTTCCTGTAGGTGTCGTCTTTGATCTCTGAGTTCGTCGTCGTTCAACTTCAAGTCTTCCCGGGTTCTCCGGGAAGAGCTGCGTCGGCTCCTTAGTGTCTACTTCATGCCCATCGGGGTTGTGTTGTTGTAGGCCTTTGGCATCGTGTATACGGCCTTGGGTGAGTGTGTGTATTGGTTTGTTGTGTTGTGATTTGAATCGATCGGTTTGTTGGTTGTTGCTTTGCATATAAAGTGGGGCAAAAGCCTTTTTCGGTTTTATCATGCAATTTTTGCCATGGATTGGGAGCTCTCTAGATTTTAGGTTTCCATGTTTTCTTTTTGATAGAGGTGGACGGCAGATTCCAGCAAGAAAAATGGTATTTGTGCAAAACACGATATGCATGATGATCTACCATGCCATAGTAATGCAAATGATCATGGAAATATGATGACCTGATGAGCTCTTTTGTAGTAGGAAAATTCACACTATATATGCAAGCATTAGTTTTCCCACCACCACACAATGCATAGTATGGAGGTCCTTTGTTGGGTGGGTCAAACGGCGTATACTGCACACTCTTTTGTTTTCAAGATATTAGAGTAAACCAATACAAGGAGCACATTTTGCTTCCTTGAGTTTGTAAATTGATAGAAAGAAGATCGCATAAGTAGTTTGAAGAATGGCAAAGGCCAGCGCTTGAGTGATGTGTGCTTCCGCTGCCCAATCAGTCACCAATGTACATGCTTTCTTGACTCTTATGTTGGCAAACAGGACAACTAAACCAGAAAGCTATGCACCATCTTAATGCTGTTGGAAGACGTGTCCTAGTGTGCTGGCTAGACCGAGGCATACGTTCCGCTCATGCCGCATGCACGCCCACGCAGGCCGGACGATGTGCACCTGCCCGTACATGTAGGCTAGTCTGTTGCATTGGTTGTTTGGGCCAGTTCTTTTGCAAGATAATGTTTTATAATCCTAACTAGTTAGAGTCTAATTAGTTATGATTGTGAAACAAATGGGGATCAAGATTCTAGGAGAAGTTAGGGAGGGGTCCGATTCTTGGAGAATCTTGCAAAAGAACTGGCCCTTTGTATGAGTCACACCACTGTACTTGTACATGAAGGAAAATATTTTCTAGCGGACTCAACAACTCTTTCTTAGTATATTTTTTAGATGTCCAACAGTCTAGAACTCGTCCTGCGCCTTGAAGGACGTCTACCGAGATCATGTCCGCTTTAGTTCATCTAGCGAACACGTGGGTATATGCTATGCTGCATTGCTGCTACACTTCCTGCCGACTTGCGAGGCCATTGAGCAGGCCAAAGGCAATCTATGTGTGAAGTAGCGCAGTAGCACCGGTCACGCAGGACTGAAGGTGTATCCGTGGAAATTCCCCTTCAGCGCTCTGTTTTGCCAATTGCATCCGTCTGCATAGTAAACAGATTAGCTTGCTTGCCGAATCCTTTCACATCTGCCATGGTCATTCTCATTACCCAAACTCTCCGATTAGAAAAGGATGGGCCTCACAAACAGGGTTTAGAAGGAATATGCTTCTTACTCTCTCACTCTCTCTGAGAAAAAAAAGTTATTAATTCAGGTTTTCACTACAGACACAAGTTATTAATTCAGATTTTCACTACGAAAACTATCAGATTTGTTATTAATTTACAGAGAAATAGCAGCACTCGTGATATACAAATAATAAAATGAAGAGGGATTAATAGATCTGCCTCGACGGCGTTGGCTTCGACGGCGGCGGCGGTCGGCCCTGCCTCGGGCCATGGGCGGCTGCTGCAGCGGCTGGCCTGGATCGGGCGGCGGCGCGATGCGGTCTTCGGCAGCATGTCACCTGGCTTTAGATCGGCGGCGGCGTCGAGGGCCTGGTGGACTGCTTGGCGGCACCTATGGCAGATCTCTTCTGGCCGGTGTAGCCAGTGGTGGTGGTCATCTTCTTCGTCGGCGGTGGCCGGCCAGAAGCTTGGTGATCGGATCTCGAGATCCATCATCTTGTCCCGGCTGCGAGTTGGGGAGACATGGTTGCCGGTGAAAACCGAGCGGACGACAGGCGATGGCGGCGTTCAACGCCGTTACCTTGATGAAGGCATCGCCGTGTAACTACTGTCGACCCACTCGTGCTGCTCCGGGGGAAGCCCTAGGATCTGGTGTTCCTGATTGGACGATGGCGGCACTACGGTGTCGTTTCTCTCTTGGGAGCACCGTTTGTGGAGCAGCGCTGGAAGTCAGAGGCAGGAGGTGGAGCAGCTTCGTCTTGCACGGAGCTTGGGTGGAGATGTCAAGTCATGCCTGACCGACAGGTGCTACGCTTTGTCATGCCTGGTCGGCAGGTGCTACGCACGACAGATCCTCCTAGGACTTCAAGCTGTGTCGGCTGGTGGTACTTGGCAGCATGTGATGACCCTCAACCGTAAGGGATCTATTGCAGCGTTTTCGATAAGTAAGTGTGTCGAACCCAACGAGGAGCAGAAGGTATTGATAAGCGATTCTGAGCAAGAAATTACTGCAAGCACTGAAAGATAACTTTTAGGGGTTTTCTCGGTATACGCAACAGGAACGTAAAGGCAAGTAATGTAAAAGGTACTGAGAGTAACAAGTGGCCCAATCCTTTCTTAGCAAAGGAGAGGCCTAGCAACTGAACTTATAAAGACTAAAGCGTTCTTGAGGACACACGGGAGAGGTAGTCATGTGCTTTCGCCATATTCCGTATCGATATTATGTTATGTGTTGATAAGTGTTGAGTGGGTGGATCTATGCTAGTGCACTCTCTAGACTAAGATGAATGCACTCTTATGATTAAACACCTTGCAAGCATCCATAAATACAAGATAGAATTTAAGGCAAAAGCCTAACCATAGCAATACGATCGAGGATCCATTATTCCCTTATGCAAAAGCGTGCGAACTGGGATTCAGGTTTCTGTCACTCCGGCAACCCACCATAAGCATTCTTTATACACAATGTATTCTCCTAGGTCCTTAATAAGGCGAAGTGTTGGGTGTTCGACTCACACAACACCACTAGTAGAATGACAACACAACTTAAATATCAAACAACACATATTACTTCAACAGCATATGACTACTAACAACAAGACTTTCCCCATGTCCTCAAGAACTAAGGTAACTACTCACAAGACATAAAAGAGATCATGATCAGTGGGGATAAATATGTGATAAACAATCTGGACATAATAATATTTCTCCAACAAAACTCAATAGCATTCACCACAAGGTAGTAATCAACATCGATGGAGTAGAGAGGATAGGAAGTACGAGTTACAACACGAGTTGCGATGGTAAGATGAGATTGGGATGAAGATGGAGATGGTGCTGGTGTTGGGGATGATGTTGATGATGATCTCGATGATGCCCGTGACGATGGTGATGACGATGGCGACGATCTCCCCTTCCGGGAGGTGATCTCCCCGGCGGAATCTGCCCGCCGGAGATGCCCTTTTCTTCTCTGTAGGTTTCCGCCTCGAAGCAGCAGCGGAACTCCGTAAAAAGTCCCGTGCCTAGGGTTTTCGGAGAACGGAGAACATATAAGCAAAAGGGGGCGACCAGAGGTCGGCCAGGGGCTCCAGGCGCCCCCCCCCCCCGGTGCGGCCAGGGGGGCGCGCCCCCAGGCCGCCTGGGCACCCTGTGGCCCCCCTCTGACTCCCCTTTTGCGTGTCTTCGTTATTCGTTTGAAAAATACCTCCCGTCAATTTTCAGGTAATTTGGAGGTGTTCTTCTTCAGCAACTCAGCATCCACTTTTTCCTGCTGAATCCTGCGTCTGCTGTTCCGGCATCGGAAAGTTGCAAACTGTGTAAAATAGACCAAAACAACATAAGAACATCATCATAACGTGAAATATATCAATGAATAAGGATGAATTATGATACAAAGTAGTGATGCATTTTGGACGTACCAACACCCCCAAGCTTAGACCTCGCTTGTCCCCAAGCGAATATGAACTCGGTAAAAGTGTCCACAAGTTTAGAGAGTGAAGTGTCGATAAATAGAATACGGACAAGAAGCATCATAGTCTCTTTACCAACTCAAATATCCTCAGCAGCAATCTTCAACTCATAAGGCTCTTACGAAAGAGTGTTAACACTTATACTCGAAAGTAGGACTAGGGAAACTCATTATATCATGGCAAACATGTCCTTTGGTCAAAGAACAACAAATAATTTTAACTTTTGCTCTTATATTTTGATGGGATTAATTGAAGCTTTTTGAAATAACATGTTAATAAGCAAGAAGTGAAAGTGTTAACACAAAGGAAGATATTTGCCTTAGCTGGGCATGACAAACAACTTACTTATCAAATGATAATGTCAACAAGGATATGATATGACAAATCTTAATGCAGCTTTATATGAATGAATCCTTATCAACATCAAACGTCTGCTCTCTTTGAGAAATAGAAGGGGAGTAGGAATAACTGACTCAACTTAAAATTAAAAGATAGGCCCTGCTCTAGGGTAGTATGGAAATCTCATGTGCTATCCTCAAATCAAACAGAATGAAAACAAGTTTTGAGAGGTGCATGATTTGTCAACGAATGCTAATAAATAACTCAGTTGCTTCTTGAACTGGACAAGTTTCGAGGAACGGCTCCCGTATGAGGACGATATCATCCTCTTATTCTCCTTTGTTTATCACTGCCAAAGTTTTCTGATTTCTCATGAACAAAGCGTGAAGGAGGGTTTGTTTGTTATATTATTTTTAAGCCGGGCACACTCCTTGCCAGTTCCTTCTCGTATTATGGGTTTGCACATTATACATGCAATCCCGGGGTGAAGCTTGTCCAACTCAAGAAGACTATGAATTAGTTATTACTTCCTCATGAGCTAAAACAGAGACACAAAATAAAAGATTTTGAACATCTAAGGATAACACATAAATTATATACTTTAGGAGGTGGTAGTGGAGTACCACGAGTAGGTAGGTATGGTGGACTCATATGGAAGGTATTGGCTTAAGGGTATGGATGCACAAGCAGAATTCCGCTTAGTACAGAGTTAGGCTAGCAAAGGTTTTGAGAGAGCAGACAATTGATGATGACTAAGATGCAAAGCAATATAAAGCATGAACATTGAAATAAGCATAACACATCAAGTTGTCTTCCTTGTCAACATAACACTTCAAGCATAATAACATAAAGGTTTTGGCTGCGTTGATACTTTAAGAAAATCATGCTTGTTGTTATGACCAAAGCTATGTTTGCCAAGATTAAATAAAGTTTCATAGCCATACCTGACATAAGCTCAATACTCCCCATAAGAATCATCATATAAGGTCGATTGCGTGAAGAGAATACCGAGTGCAGCAAAAGGAAC
The DNA here is from genome assembly GCA_902687465.1 of Secale cereale. Lineage (NCBI taxonomy): Eukaryota > Viridiplantae > Streptophyta > Magnoliopsida > Poales > Poaceae > Secale > Secale cereale. Next base: position 769,859,751 of record LR738714.1, on the reverse strand, counting down.
CGATAAACTTATCATTAATATTCCATCATAAACGACTACACACACACGGATACAATTCTTCACCGAAGGAGCGATAGACCTCAATGCACACACCTATCTCATATAATAACCTCCCTAGACATGATACGACTCTACTTGACTCTAAAAGACAAAAAGTAAAGATAAAGATACTGGGCATTCCCCCAATCTTGGAACAAGCCAAGGGAATGCCATTACCCCAGGAGATTTCACTCATCATTCTTGTTGGCGTTGATCAAGTAGTTCTTGGCGAAACTCTTCCATGGAAGGGGTTCTCCAGTCTCATATGAGAAGCTCGTCTCCTGGATCCTGCATTCAGCACCCAAACCTATGCGCAGAAAACTTAGTTCATACTCACAGTTCTAGTTATGTAGATCATTAATTTGCCCTTGGAGTTCTATAATTCTGTCTTCAGACACGGCGATTCTTTCCCACATCTCCTTCATCTCCTTCAGGAAGTAGTTCTTCAGCTCGTTGGTGATGTCAAAGTTAGCTTCGACACCACGCTCGATCATCTTCTTGTACTTGAATACTTCTTGCTCCACTTCTTCCAGCCTGGCCTGGACGCTCCCCTCCTTGATAGGTCCCTTCAGATCTTCTTGATGAAGGACGCCTTCCTTCATCTGAACAGCCTGAGGGTGCTTCTTCACCTCAGCGAGGTAAGGGTTGATGACGTTGACAACGAACGTGTCCTTGGGGGAACTTGGAGAAGCCATGGCACCTAAATTTAGCTGAAAGATTTCCTGGCAGAAACAAATCGAAGAGAAAACACGCGAAATCGCAAGATACGTTGCCGGAACAATCCGGGCAAATATATAGGAAAAATTTATGCACAGAAAGGAAGGTAACGGACCAAAGCGGGGTCGGAGGCGGACTCCCGGGTGTCCAGGCGGCCTACCGGCGCGGCCCAGGGGGGGGAGCGCCAGGGGGCGCCTGGACTCCCTGGAGGTCGTCTCCGGCTCCACTTCGACTCGGAATTTTACTAATTTTGCAAAAACTCGTAATACGGAACTTTTATGGTGGTTTGCGGTGTTTTCTTACCGTACTTCATACCTTTTCTTTATTCTGCTTCTGCTGGCGTCTGAAACAGGGCTGCAACATGTTCTTCGTGGGTTGTTGTGTATATTATATTCACATCAACATCGACAGGGTCTCCTGCTATGTAATGTTTAAGTCTTTGCCCATTCACAACTTGAGGTTTGGTGCCTTTGGTGCCTTCAAAATTATTAATCTTAATTGCACCAGACCGATAAACTTCTTCAATATGAAATGGTCCTTCCCACCTGGAAAGTAGTTTACCTGGAGAAAACCTGAAACGGGATCTAAACAACAAAACTTTATCACCAACATTAAATTCACGTTTCAGAATCTTCCTATCATGCCACCTTTTTACCTTTTCCTTGAACATTTTAGCGCTCTCGTAAGCTTCACTCCTCCATTCATCTAGAGAAGTCAAGTTCATGAGACGCTTCTCACCAGCTAATTTTGGGTCAGCGTTAAGCTCTCTAACAGCCCAGAAAGCTTTGTGCTCTAACTCTAATGGCAAATGGCAAGCCTTGCCATACACCATCTTATAGGGGGACATGCCCATGGGGTTTTTGTAAGCAGTTCTATATGCCCACAAAGCATCTCCTAACTTATTTGACCAATCCTTCCTATTTCTGTTTACTGTTTTCTGCAAGATCAACTTAATCTCTCTATTGGTGAGCTCAACCTGCCCACTAGTTTGAGGGTGATATGGTGAAGCAATTCTATGATTAACATCGTATTTAGCCAAAGCTTTTCTAAAAGCTCCGTGCGTGAAGTGTGATCCTCCATCGGTCATGAGATACCTTGGTACACCAAACCTAGGGAATATCACATCCTTAAGCATTTTCAAGGATGTCTTGTGATCGGCACTTTCAGTGGGGATTGCTTCAACCCACTAGGTCACATAATCAACAGCTACTAAAATGTGAGTGTACTTGTGCGAAGAAGGAAAAAGACCCATAAAATCAAAACCCCAACAATCGAAAGGTTCAATCACTAGTGAGTAATTCTTAGGCATCTCATTCCTTCTACTAATATTACCAACTCTCTGACATTTATCACAGGCTAAAACATAATTTCTAGCATCTTTAAAGAGAGTAGGCCAATAAAAACCTGATTGAAGAACCTTATGTGCAGTCCTCTCACCGGCATGATGTCCTCCATAGGGACTATCATGACACTGTCTAAGAATGTCCTTCTGCTCATGTTCCGGAATGCATCTTCTCACGATCCCGTCGGGACCTTCTTTGAAAAGATGTGGGTCATCCCAAAAGTAGTGCCTCAAATCATGAAAGAACTTCTTCCTTTGCTGAAATGTCAAACCTGGAGGCAGATACTTCGCAACAATAAAATTAGCATAATCTGCATACCAAGGATCGGAAAGAGGTTGTACTTTTACAACGGCAAGTTGTTCGTCTGGAAAACTATCGTTAACTGGGATGGGGTCGTGCGGTATATCTTCCATCCTTGAAAGATTGTCCGCCACCGGATTGTCTTCCCCTTTCCTATCAACAATTTGCAAATCAAATTCTTGAAGAAGGAGTACCCATCTGATAAGTCTTGGCTTGGCATCCTTCTTTGTCATAAGATACTTAATGGCAGCATGATCAGTATGAATAATAACTTTGGAATCAACAATATACTGCCTAAACTTATCACAAGCAAAAACTACAGCTAAGAATTCCTTCTCAGTAGTAGCATAATTTCTTTGAGCACTATCAAGGGTTTTACTAGCATAATGTATAACATTCAATTTCTTATCAACTCTTTGTCCTAGAACAACTCCTACAGCAAAATCACTTGCATCACACATAATTTCAAAAGGTAAATCCAGTCAGGTGGTTGTACTATAGGAGCAGTTATTAAAGCTTTCTTAAGGACTTCAAAAGCTTCCTTACAGTTTTCATCAAATACAAAAGGAACATCCTTCTAGAGGAGATTAGTGAGGGGTCTCGAGGTTTTAGAAAAGTCTTTAATAAATCTTCTATAAAAACCTGCATGACCGAGAAAAATGCGAATACCTTTGATGTCCCTTGGATAGGGCATCCTCTCAATAGCTTCGATCTTGGCTTTGTCCACTTCAATTCCCCTTTCGGAAATCTTGTGACCAAGAACAATTCCTTCATTAACCATAAAGTGACACTTCTCCCAGTTGAGTACCAAATTTGTCTCCTCGCATCTCTGCAAAACTTTATTAAGGTTCTGAAGACAATGGTCAAATGAAGTTCCATAGACGGAGAAATCGTCCATGAAGACTTCCATAATATCCCCACAGAAACCATGAAAGATAGCAGACATACACCTTTGAAAAGTAGCAGGGGCATTACATAATCGAAAAGGCATACGTCTGTAAGCATAAGTATAAAGGGACAAGTAAAAGTGGTTTTCTCTTGATCAGCAGTGTTAACATGAATTTGAGAGAAGCCAGAATAACCATCGAGATAACAAAAGTGGGTATTTTTGGATAATCTTTCAAGCATTTGGTCGATGAACGGCAACGTGTAGTGATCCTTCCTGGTTGCCTTGTTCAACTTCCTGTAATCAATACACATTCTGTATCCAATAATAATTCTCTGAGGTATTAATTCGTTTTTATCATTAGGAACCACAGTTGTACCTCCTTTCTTAGGAACACAATGTACCGGACTTACCCACTTACTATCAGCTATAGGGTAGATAATACCTGCGGCTAGAAGCTTGAGAATCTCGGTTCTCACGACATCCATCATCTTCGGGTTCAACCGTCGTTGATGATCAACAACTGGTTTAGCATCAGGTTCAAGGATGATAGTATGTTGACAGATAGATGGACTAATCCCCTTAAGGTCATCAAGGGTATAGCCAATTGCGCCTCGGTGTTTACGAAGTACTTCCAATAATCGCTCTTCTTCATATCCTGAAAGGTTAGAATTGATAATAACAGGATATACTTTCTTTTCATCTAAATAAGCATACTTGAGCGTATCGGGAAGAGGTTTAAGATCGAACACCGGGTCTTCTTTCGGTTTTGATAAAATTCCCAAAGGTTCAACCGGAAGGTTGTGCTTCAGGATAGCAGGCTGCCTCAAGAATATTTCATCTAGTTCATTTCTTTCCTGCATATGCAAATCATTCTCGTGGTCCTCCATGTATTGCTGCAAAGGATCATCAGGGGGAATAGCAATAGAGGCAATACTTTCAATAATTTTATCATCACTAGGTAAATCAGTACCATGAGGCTGCTTAGAGAATTTAGAAAAATTAAATTCATATGGCTCACCATCGAATTCAACAGAAACTTTACCTTTCTTGCAATCTATTATAGCTCCACAAGTTCTAAGAAAAGGTCTACCAAAAATGATGGGACAGAAATTGTCCCTGGCTGAACCAAGTACCAAAAAGTCGGTAGGGTATTTTACCTTTCCACATAGGACTTCAACGTCCCTCACAATTCTGATAGGAGAGATCGTTGTTCTATTTGCAAGATGAATAGTAACATCAACTTCTTCAAGTTCACAAGGGGAAATCTCACCGATGATTTCTTCATAAAGTGAATAAGGAATAGCACTTGCACTCGATCCCAAATCGCATAGCCCATAATAATTGTGATCTCCTATTTTAACAGATACCACTGGAGTACCTGAAATTGGGCCTTTATGCTTGGCTGTGACAAGGTTAGTGGAAACAGCACAAAAATTTATATTGGAATCCAAAACATCATCAGTAGCAAGGTCTTTAATCAATACAACTTGAGGATCAACCCTAATCTAGTCCTCAGGCTCCTCAACTCTTCTCTCACTTTTATTTATTATGCCTGTCACAAGAGAGTGCTCCCTTATCCTCGTGGGAAAAGGAGGCTGTTCATATATAACTATAGGCAAAATAGGGTCAGCAACAAAAATATCAATAGGTGGTTCTTTAAAAGGTGCATGGTGCTGCTCTCTCTTCTTTTTAAAAGAATCAACGTGAGAGGCAAAATTCTTACACAAATCAATCACTAGATGGGAATCAAGACCAATCTTAGAGCAGAAAGTATTGAAGTAATCAGTTTCCACATAGCTCTCAATATAATCATGTTCATAATTTATAGCGGGTTCAATACCTTTGTCAATTTCCCAATCTTCGGTATTCCTATGGATTCTTTCAAGGAGATCCCACCTTTCTTCAACACTCTTCTTCTGAAATACCCCACTAGAGGAGGCATCCAGCATCTCCTTATCCTGACGAGAAAGCCTGGCATAAAAATTTGTAAGTATAATTTCCTTGGGAAGCTTATGAATAGGACATTTGAGCATTAGAGACTTCAATCTCCCCCAAGCTTGAGCAATGCTTTCTCCGTCACGAGACCTAAAGTTATAGATATAATTCCTGTCTCGATGAATTTCATGAAGAGGATAAAACTTAGTATAAAAGAGAGACATAAGCTCCTGCCAGTCCAGCAAGTGTGAGTTATCGAGAAGCCCATACCAATCTGAAGCTTTATCTATAAGTGATACGACAAACAATTTCCTCATGACAAACTCCCTCGATACACCTGCAAGCTTAAATAATGAACATAGTCGTGACAAATACACCTGCAAGCTTAAACAAGTTATCGTGTTCACCGGGATGTCTATCTCCTGCATAACGATTAGCCAAAACATAATCGATAATGCCAGCTGGTATTTTATAAGGCACAATTTCAGTAGGGGGAGGATCAACCACCACAGGTGTGGGGCGTCTTCCCGCAAGCAACGCTCCAATAATAGGGTTGTCCATAAGGACAAAGAGCAGCACTAGCAAAAATAAAAACTGAATTATAAAAAGACTTTCTTATCAGTTTCACTTTACCAATAGCGCTACGCTCCCCGGCAACGGCGCCAGAAAACGGTACTTGATGACCCTCAACCATAAGGGATCTATTGCAGCGTTTTCGATAAGTAAGAGTGTCGAACCCAACGAGGAGCAGAAGGTATTGATAAGCGATTCTGAGCAAGAAATTACTGCAAGCACTGAAAGATAACTTTTAGGGGTTTTCTCGGTATAAGCAACAGGAACGTAAAGGCAAGTAATGTAAAAGGTACTAAGAGTAATAAGTGGCCCAATCCTTTCTTAGCAAAGGAGAGGCCTAGCAACTGAACTTATAAAGACTAAAGCGTTCTTGAGGACACACGGGAGAGGTAGTCATGTGCTTTCGCCATATTCCGTATCGATATTATGTTATGTGTTGATAAGTATTGAGTGGGTGGATTTATGCTAGTGCACTCTCTAGACTAAGATGAATGCACTCTTATGATTAAACACCTTGCAAGCATCCGTAAATACAAGATATAATTTAAGGCAAAAGCCTAACCATAGCAGTACGATCGAGGATCCATTATTCCCTTATGCAAAAGCGTGTGAACTGGGGTTCAGGTTTCTGTCACTCCGACAACCCACCATAAGCATTCTTTATACACAATGTATTCTCCTAGGTCCTTAATAAGGCGAAGTGTTGGGTGTTCGACTCACACAACACCACAAGTAGAATGACAACACAACTTAAATATCAAACAACACATATTACTTCAACAGCATATGACTACTAACAACAAGACTTTCCCCATGTCCTCAAGAACTAAGGTAACTACTCACAAGACATAAAAGAGGTCATGATCAGTGGGGATAAATATGTGATAAACAATCTGGACATAATAATATTTCTCCAACAAAACTCAATAGCATTCATTACAAGGTAGTAATCAACACCGATGGAGTAGAGAGGATAGGAAGTACGAGTTACAACACGAGTTGCGATGGTAAGATGAGATTGGGATGAAGATGGAGATGGTGCTGGTGTTGGGGATGATGTTGATGATGATCTCGATGATGCCCGTGACGATGGTGATGACGATGCCGACGATCTCCCCTTCCGGGAGGTGATCTCCCCGGCGGAATCTGCCCGCCGGAGATGCCCTTTTCTTCTCTGTAGGTTTCCGCCTCGAAGCGGCGGCGGAACTCCGTAAAAATTCCCGTGCCTAGGGTTTTCGGAGAACGGAGAACATATATGCAAAAGGGGGCGACCAGAGGTGGGCCAGGGGCTCCAGGCGCCCCCCCCCCCCGGCGCGGCCGGGGGGGGGGGCGCCCCCAGGCCGCCTGGGCACCCTGTGGCCCCCTTCTGACTCCCCTTTTGCATGTCTTCGTTATTCGTCTGAAAAATACCTCCCGTCAATTTTCAGGTAATTTGGAGGTGTTCTTCTTCAGCAACTCAGCATCCACTTTTTCCTGCTGAATCCCGCGTCTGCTGTTCCGGCATCGGAAAGTTGCAAACTGTGTAAAATAGACCAAAACAACATAAGAACATCATCATAACGTGAAATATATCAATGAATAAGGATGAATTATGATACAAAATAGTGATGCATTTTGGACGTATCAGCATGGCGCTGCGGTGTATCAGTGGCGACCGTGACGTGTTCAGCTGTTTGCGCACAGGGAGGAGGTGCCGTTGGGCGCCGTGGTGGCGTCGACGATAGTTGGACCGAGCAAGGTTGATGCATCAGAACAGTTCTGGAGATGGAGTGGTGGCAGTTGGCGGCGGCGGCCTCTGAGAGCACGCCGGACCAGTGTGTGCCCCAGACCCGGCAAGTGGCTAGGCTGGGGTCTCAGGTCTTAGATGTTAGGCTTGGCTGCGATGTTTGTTTGGTATTAGGCCCAGGCCATCTGCGCCCCTTCATCAACTGGATAGGTGTAGCGACACTTTGTTGCTTAGACGGCGGCTTTAGTCTTACTGCTGTATGACTTTGTAAGGCTTTGTGAGAATAATCAATAAAGTGGCCGTATGCATCGCCCAGATGCAGAGGCCGGGGGTCATCCTCCTTTTCTAAAAAAAAACAGGGTTTAGAAGGAATATGCTTCTTACTCTCTCACTCACTCTCTGAAAAAAAAAGGTTATTAATTCAGGTTTTCACTACAGACACAAGTTATTAATTCAGATTTTCACTACGAAAACTATCAGATTTGTTATTAATTTACAGAGAAATTGAAGCACTCCTATTATACAAATAATAAAATGAAGAGGGATTAATGCATCTTTTATTTGAGATAACTGCAATTTCCCCTGGACGCAGATTTATAATAGGAGCTCTGGACCCATATTTACAGAGAAATGGCACCACTCGGTTGGAAAAACCATATTGCCATGGATTTAATAAGTAAGTGGTGGACCCAGATGATTTACCCTGTTTTATCATGCAACTGTTGCCATGGATTCAGAACTCTGGTTCAGATTTCAGAGTTTCATATTTATTTATTTATTTGGCAGAGGTGAAGGGGTCATTCATCTCTGCTGGTACAAACTGCAATTCCACTGGAACATCACCTGCATGATGATCCACCATGCCATAGTAATGCAAATGATCATGGCCGTTGGATGACCCAAGGAGCTATTTGGTAGCAAGGGAATCAGCACTGTATGTATGCAAGAGGAAGTTTTTTGGCCACCACACAATGACACAGTGTGGAGGTGCTTTGCTGGATTGATGAAACGGTCCATAATCCACACTCTTTTATTTGCGAGATATTAGAGTAAACCAATACAAAGAGCACATTTTGCTTCATCAGATTTGCACGCCGAAATGGGAGATGATTTGAGGTGTGGTATAAAGAATGCTAAAGCCAACCCTTGAGTGATGTGCGCTTCCTCTGCTCAATCGCAATTGTTTGTCTTTCAGCAACTGGTGGCAACCACAAGTCGGATTCTTCCATCATTTTCTTTTTCAACACACAACAGGTGCTTCAGGACCAGTGCCTCCTTTGTGTATGCAATTAACAAGATGCATAAACAACTGGCAACCACTTCAGTTGCAGCCATTGCAATAGAAAATGTCATAGATAATATTGCGACTCCGCAGATGCTAAAATATGTATTTCTTCTGAAAAAAAGGTGTATACTGATTAAGGAAACCCAGAGTCATTACAGTCTTATCTCACCCCATCCAACACGCAGGTTGGGACCGAATGAAACATTACCCCACCACGCACACCATTCAAACTTAATCCGGCTAGGCCATCCGCAACATATCAAATTTGCACTACGGTGAACTTTTGCTAGTTTAAAGCCTGCAAGCTGTTTCAAAAAGCTCTCGATGTCCCTTGCCACAACTGCAAGAATAAGAATTTGAGCAATGCAAATTTCCTAGCTTGGTTAGCAAAGCTTCGCAGTTGCTGGTTGCATAAACAAGTTGAGTGTTTACTCACTTCAAGCAGACCACAGCCAACCTCTCCAAGTAGAAAAAGATGGAATGTTTTAAAGCGGTTTAAAAGGGGCAGCAAAACGAATACTGCATGGTGCATCTCACACAAGTTCAACAAGGTTCAGGTTTTCACTACAGAAACAAACGTAATCAACTTTCAGAATAGGAAAAAGGCAGTTGACTGTGTGATTGTGTGGACAAGTTCAGTATTTACCCATTGCGACACAGAGATAGCCAAACTCTCGAAGTACAGAAACATCGAACCTACAAACAGGATATAAAATGAAGAGTAAAATGTGCACAACACACTGAGTTCAGGTTTCTTATTGTGTAAAAAAAGGGGTTCAGGTTTTCACTACAAACAAGTTCGTACTACTGGGTACGCAAGCAAGCAGTACATGCTCTATTCAGAAACATAATCAACTTCAGAGAAAAATCAAATCCAAATCTCAAGGTCAGCGTTAAGCCTAGGTTTGTTTCTGTTGAGAGCAGTGGTTGATGTGTCATCTTCTTAATCCGACAGACATCAAACTGTCGACGAAGGCATCATCCCTCTGAGCGGGCATCTTCCCTTTCATCAATTCCTCGATGCATCTCTGAGCGGCTGGAATTGACTTCACATAACTGTCGAGTAGTCCACTGTAACATCTACAGGGGGCACCTCCTTGCAATGAATCATATGCATCCGGAGCTGCCAAATGCGATGGCACCTATTTTCTTGACTCTTCTTTTTTTTAAAGGAGGATGACCCCCGGCCGCTGCATCCAGGAGATGCATGCAGTCACTTTATTAATTATTCACAAGGACCTTAGAAAGTAATACATCAATATGTTAGAAGCCATCATTTTGGCAACATCTGTCGCTAGTCCTATCCATTGATGAAGCAGTGCAGAAAGTGTGAGTCAAATACTAAGATCTCTCACCTAGCCGAACATCTAAAGTCGGAGGCCCCAACCAACCCACATACCGGTTTTGGGGCACAAAGCAGTCCGACACACTTTCATAGATCGTCATCGCCGTCTTCCATTAATCCATCTTTAGAACAAGTATTGACGCATCAATCATAATTGGCCTGCCGTCGACGCCCCCACGGTGCCGCACAGCGCCTCCTCCCTATGCGCATTCATCATCACGCGTCCATCGCCGAGACTTTACTCTGCCTCGCCGTCGATGCGTCATAGGGAACGCCGCTCCACCGCAGATGTCGTGCACTATATTCAGATTCAGTGTTTCGTGTTTTCTTTTGGGTAAAAAATTCATTTCCACATAACACAATAATCATGAAGATCTATCATTCTATAGTAATGCAAATGATCATTGCAATATGATGACCTGATGAGCGCTTTGATAGTAATGCAAATGCGGCAGTTTATCTCTTTATCTTCTTTGTTGGGAGGGTCAAAGAGTCCGTACTCCACTCTTTTGTTTCTAAGATATTAGAGTAAACCAATACAAAGTGCACATTTTACTTCACGAATTTATGAACCTATGCTCGTGGAGTATTAGGTCGTTACGACACGGTCACAATTGTTTGTCTTTCGGCAGCCACCAGTCGAAGTGCTCCCCTATTAGTTTTCCCCACGGACGACATGGGTACTTCAGGACAAATGTCCGCTGTATCAGCGCAAACAACGAAATGCATATGAAAACTACTTTTGTTTCTTCTACTCATTGCAGTAGTCAAACTCTCAGTGCACAAGAAGATGGAACTTATAAGTCACAAGCATGCTTTAAGAGGATCATCAAAATACACATGGAGATTGCAGTGTAGCTGGAGCTCCACGGTACCCTTTATCCCGGGCGTCAATTTCTGCGTCGTGATTTGTGCGTCATGTGACCGCCTCCTGCCTGCGCCAGTGTCATTAGCCAGATTTGACCGGGCTTGGATGCCAGGTTCTACTGTTCCAGCAACTGTAGTCACATGGGTTGGTTTTCTAGGTAGACACTGGTGAAGAAATGGGAGGAAAGAGAGAGAATGCGCACATCTTTTCATTGTGTGTCAGTGAAAGAGGGGAGGTGAAAGGGCGTGTTTTTCTGAGACAGAGGTGACGTGAGAGAAGAAAGGTGTTATGAGAGAGAGACAGAAGAGAGAGAATGTGTGTTTTTTCTGAAAAAGAGAGCACACAGAAAACTTTTTTAGTGAGAGAGGTGATCTGAGGGCGTATTTTTTCCTGAGAAAGAGGTGATGTGAGATAGGAGAGCAGAGAGAAAGAGCATGTTTTTTAGAGATAGAGAGCATATAACATTTTCTAGTGAGAGAGGTGGTGCACTACAGGAAACATCTAAAATGCCTACGGTTGAATATATGCCTACGGCCCCGTAGGCATAGTACCAGCTAAGCCTACGGCCTATCGAAGGCCGTCGGCAAATCTCGGCCGTCGGCAAAACTCTATCTATGCCTACGGTGCCCGTAGGCATATGTCCCCCGTCGGCAAATAGCACAACCGCACCGACGGGCCCCGTCGGCAACAAAACCCCGTCGGCAAAGCTCGCAACTACGCCTACGGTCCCCGTAGGCATATAGCAGGCCGTCGTCATAGAGATCTGGGACCTGACGGGAGGCTGACCCGTTAAAGCTAAGCCTACGGCCCTAACGGCGGCCGTCGGCATAACGCCACGTGTCCCATCTATGCCTACGGTTAAACCGTAGGCATACATCACACGTATGCCTACCGTTAAACCGTAGGCATATATACGATAGCACAACCGCATATTGTTTTCATTTGTTTTGTATATTTTTCATTCATTTTATAATGAGGCAAATTTTATCTCTATTTGGATTTCAAAATTCACGTGTGCTACCCCCCCCCCCCCCAAATTTTTTTTTTGGAGTCAACCGGCCTAGGGTTTGGCCGCAATTGAGGTCTTCGCGGGGGTGAGGAGGGGGGCTAGCCATCCCACAAAAACTTGCATTGGGTCCTCATACATGTCTAAAAGTGTGGTGGTAGGTTCCGAGGGTGACCCCATTCACGGACGGCACTACCACCAGCAATTAGAGGGGGGAACTACG
>LR738714.1:769804765-769847264 GCA_902687465.1 Secale cereale | reverse complement strand
ATACATGTCTAAAAGTGTGGTCGTAGGTTCCGAGGGTGACCCCATTCACGGACGGCACTGCCACGAGCAATTACAGGGGGAATCTACAATGAAAGTTCGACCTGGAGGGAATCTTGTGATGGGATGGGCCCGAACTTGGTTTGAAAATGTTCCCAGGGGCTGGCCTATCACAACCATGTAGAACAGTCCATTGGTCATAGGTCGTCCGATGAAAGTCAAAGGGGATATCTTTCCGGGTCAATCGGGCTAGGGTTAGGCCGGTCCGAGGCCGAAGAGGGGTAGCTATGCGACCAAAACTTGCATTGGGCCCTAATACATGTGTGATAGTGTGGTGATATATTTAAAGAGGCAATATACAGCTGCAGAGTGTGACTCCCTTCACGGACGGTGATAGCACCGAAGTAAGAGGTTCATCATTTTTGGGTAGCAATGCTACCAAAACACCACACTTAGTTCCCCTACACGTCTTAAAGTGTGACGGTAGGTTTATACACCTAGCATGCAGCTCCGCAGTGTGCCCCCTTCATGGACGACGATAACACCGAAGTAACGGTCGAGAGTTTTGTTGTTATAGTTGCATTGGTTGCTCATGTCTATTTGTTTAATGTGTATATCACTGGATAGCAATTAAAAATCATGTGTTCAGTTTGAAATATTAAATTATTACTTTGATGCTTTGCTGCAATTGAGGTCTTTGTGGGGGTGGGGAGGGGGGTAGCCATCCCACCAAAACTTGCATTGGGTCCACATACATGTCTAAAAGTGTGGTGGTAGGTTCCGAGGGTTACCCCCTTCACAGACGGCACTGCCACTAGCAATTACAGGGGGAATCTACAATGAAAGTTCGACCTGGAGGGAATCTTGTGATGGGATGGGCCCGAACTTGGTTTTAAAATGTTCCCAGGGGCGGGCCTATCACAACCATGTAGAACAGTCCATTGGTCAAAGGTCGTCCGATGAAAGTCAAAGGGGGTATCTTTCCGGGTCAATCGGGCTAGGGTTAGGCCGGTCCGAGGCCGGAGAGGGGTAGCTATGCGATCAAAACTTGCATTGGGCCCTCATACATGTGCGAGAGTGTGGTGAGATATTTGAAGAAGCAATATGCAGCTGCAGAGTGTGACTCCCTTCACGGACGGTGATAGCACCGAAGTAAGAGGTTCATCATTTTTGGGTAGCAATGCTACCAAAACACCACACTTGGTTCCCCTACACATCTTAAAGTGTGACGGTAGGTTCATACACCTAGCATGCAGCTCCGCAGTGTGCCCCCTTCATGGACGATGATAACACCGAAGTAACGTTCGAGAGTTTTGGGTCAACCGACCTAGGGTTAGCCCACTCGAGGGTCTTCGGAGGTGGGGGTAGCAATCATCGAAAACTTGCAGTGGGTCCTCATACATGTATAAAAGTGTGATGCCTCATGTGAGAAATATAGACCTATACTTGTCCATGGGAGAAAAAAAAAGAAATACTTATGCCTACGGTTTAACCGTAGGCATATCCCGCTCACCTTTCCTTCTCCGCCTCTCAATCCGTCCAGCACCCGTGTCCTCCGCCCCGACCCCGGCCTCCTCCGCCCCGACCTCGACCTCCTCCGCCCCGACCCCGGCCTCCTCCGCCCCGACCTCGGCCTCCTGCCGGCCGCCGCCTCGGCCCTTGCTCCTGCGCGGCCGCCGTCCCGCCCCGCCCGGTCGTCGTCTCGCGCCGCCTGTCCGCCGTCCCGCCCCGCCCCGCCCGGCCTCCTTCCTCCCACGCACAGGTGCGCCGCCGCCCCTCTTCCTCCCTCCCTCTCCTCTGTGCACCGTCCTTCTCTCGCACCTTGTATGGTGCTCTTGTATGGTGCTCCTATTAGAAGGTAATATGGTTCCTAACACCTTAGGGACGAATTCTGTAGAGGCTTTTTTCATCCACGGGTGTTGTCTTCTCCCGGCTACATGCACATGTGAAAGGAAAGAAACAACTGATGAAGTTATAACAAGTGCTAGCTACATATACTGTTGCATGTGCACAACATAACTGTGGAGGTATTTAAGGAGTGCACCATGACAACAATACCAATACAAGTGTTAACCACACATATGCCCAGTGCGTTCTCTCTAGATTCATCAACCGCATTTGTAGGACACAAAACAAGCCTTAGCTTTCTTAGAGGTACGTTTGTGGTGCTTGAATTTGAAGTGGCTTCATATAAAACATTTTCATTTCTTACAAATACGAGAAAAAGTATCCCAAATTCGTATGCCAAACCATGCCAATGTTTTGGAATTGCAAAAGATATATTTGAGCTTGTATGCCATTCCTGAGTTTCAAAGACTATTTTTTCCATCAAATCAGATGTATTGTCCAGTTACTAGAATTCACAGGTCCGGTCAAATAGATTATCTCATTATATACTTATATGATATTCTGTCCGATCAACATTCTTGTAGAAAACTAGGAACATATGTAGTCCGATAGAAGACAATAGCAGTGTTACCATGCTACAAGCGGAATGTTGTTACATACAAATAATCATATTGCGGGACCTCTCATTCTCTGTTGAGTAAAAATATTTTTCAGTTAAAGATTCTTTTGATTCATTATTGTTAACATGGCAGGAGATATGGAAATATGCTCAATTTCAGGAAAAAGAATACCGAATGCTTCAGCTTATCAACTTGTACTTTCAAGATGTATGATTTCCTCCCCCGCAAAAAAAAAGATGTATGATTTCCTTTTATCTAAATATATAGATACAATATAGTTTTGTTATATACTTTTTATAGATTTTCTAGAACTCCCATATGAACGCTAGAAAAAGAAAAATCACGAACCCTTGAATTCCAAATTGACTATACAAATATTTAAGAACTCGCTGACTTGATTTAATATGGACTGAGCGAAAGAAAAAGTCGATAAGAATGTTGTTATGAGCAAATCGAATTCTCTTCCATGATTACTGAAGCATGTGTTTTATTGCGGTCGATCTGGGTGGATGAAAATGTTGAGATGATATATCCACAAGAAAAATGTGGCCATGGAAGAATTTCAGTAATGAGGAAAAAAATGCCTATACACACCCCTTTGTACCATGTAAAATAGGATGAACTTTTATTTGTGCCTCTACTGACTCACATGTTGTTCCATAACCAAACAAGGATATCCTACTTCACTTTGTATCATGCATGCACTTTATTGTAATCACAGTTTATGTGTTCCGATGCCTTTGTATTTATAAGTATCTCTAGCTATTGTGTGCGATTTCTAAGAAATGTCAAATCCATTTTTTAGTGGACAAAAGGCCAAGCAAGCTGATTCTACAGTTCTGCTATATGTGCTCAGAAAGATATTTCTTGTGAAGGTAGCATTCACACACAAATAAGAGGGAGACAAATAAATACAACAACTCATTGAGTATGACACTACTTTATTTGTACCTTTTTGGTGAAGAGGGTACATGCATCAACAGGACCCAGATGGTGAAGAGGGTATATATTTCGTTCATCCCTGGAGCAGTGCTTAGCTATATTCTCTTCCCTTGTGGTGACTATTATGCAGCTTGCTGCCGTTTCTGGCAAATATTGTTTTATAGCATCAAACTCCCATATGGACCACAGATCATCAAGAACAAGCAAATATCTCTTTCCTACTAAACATCTCCTTAAATCTGTCTCTTTTGTATCTTCATTCTTATCTCTGAATTGCATAATTAAGCTCTCAAGGAGTGCTGCTGAGTTGAAAGGGCGCATGACTGTGACACAAGCAGGCTTATCAAACATGCTACTAATCTCTTGGGTTTGATAAATATCCCTCACCAGTGTTGTTTTTCCAATACCACCCATTCCCCACAAGGAGAACACATGAAATTGTTGGGGGTCTTTATTTGAGATTAGTTTTATGATTTCCTCTTTTTCATTCGCTCTCCCGATGAGGCGAGATTCCTCTAGAGTAGCCATTGTCTCCATATGAGTGAGGATATTCTTGTGTGCAGAGCTGTTAACAACGCTAGGGACATATGGGGTGGACCCTTTTTCCTCCGAATTCATTTCCTCCTGAGAAACCTAAACACAAGCACACGATTAATTCTTAGGTGTTGCATTCATTTCCACATGATAATATTTTGTCCTCTTTTAAGTTTTTTGTAATTTTTCATATAATACTTTCTGTTCTAAAAAGAATTGGAAATATCTAATAAATCATGTAGTTTGTTAGGTAGGACAAAAAAGAAAAGAAAGTGTATTGGTAGTATATATATACATGTAGGGAAGTTGTTGGATATGATGTTGGGCACAATACTTCAACATGTAAAATATCAAACAAAATATTATGATATGACAAGAGTTTACAAGTAATATGGTGCTCCTATGACAAGAGCACCATACACCCGCCGCCCCTCTTCATTTTGTAGTGAGGAAGCTATTTGGAGATGGACTTCGGGTTCTGGCAGTGGGTGTTGCTCGTCGGCCGACGGTCTTCGATATGATGCTCTATGGTTGATATTGATGATGTGCTGGACCATATGATGCTCTATGTGATATGTAATGGATGCTCTATGTGATATGTAATGGATGCTCTATTTTTGATGTTCATGCTATATTTATGCTATGTAGTGGATGCTCTATGTTTTGTTTCAATAGATGATGTGATGATGCTATATAGTTTGTGTGATGCAAATGCTGTTATATATATTGATTTTGTTGCTGTGCTTATTTCATTAGGAATGCAAAATCTGGCCAAAACTATGCCTACGGGCAAACCGTAGGCATAGGCACATTGTGTTACCAGATCACGACACGTGTACATATATGCCTACGGGTAAACCGTAGGCATAGACACATCGTACTACCAGATAACGACACGTGTACATATACGCCTACGGGGAAACCATAGGCATAGACATATTGCATCACCAGATCACGAACCCGTAGGCATAGACAAATCGAATCACTAGATCATGCCACGCGTAGGGTTTGCCTACGGGTAACCCGTAGGCATAAGGCATCTATGCCTACGGTAGTACGGTAGGCATAATATGATGTATGCCTACGGTTTAACCGTAGGCGTAAATCGGACACGTGTCGACATCCGAGGTGTGCACGTGCGCGGACGGCACTTGACGGACGCGCCGTTAATTTGTTTTGCGGACGGGTATCTATGCCTACGGTCATCTATGCCTACGGTGACCGTAGGCATAGATCATCTATGCCTACGCTATGCCTACGGGATTTCTATGCCTACGGGTAAGGGAGGTATACCGACGCTATTTATGCCTACGGGTATATGCCTACGGTCACCGTAGGCATAGCCTATGCCTACGGGATTTGGCTGTTTGCCTACGGGTTTAACCGTAGGCGTATCCTGCGATTCCTGTAGTGGTGTGAGAGATGAAGGAGCAGAGGTGTTGTGTGAGAGAAATAAGAAGAGAGAGGGGTGACGTGCGTGAGTGAAAAAAAAGTTGTCATTTAAAGGCGAGAGTGCACGGGGAAACATATGACCACTGTAGCAAGGAGCGCACTGCTCCTCCTCTGTTAATTACTGCCCACATGCACCTGCTAATTTTCAAATATAGGCACACATCCAAATATACTAGAGCTTAGATTGGACGGCTATGATAGAGGGTACCATGTAGCTCGTCCTAGAGGCGGTCACATGACGCACAAATCACGACGCAGAAATTGACGCCCAGGATAAAGGGTACCGTGGAGCTCCAGCTACACTGCAACTTTCTCAAATACACATAGCACACTGCGTGCTCTCACAAACGTCCAGGTCTTTTTACTCTCATTGAAAAGAAGGCGTTTAGGTTTTGGACATTACAAAACATGCCATGACCGAAAAGAAAGATGAAAAATACTATTTTACAGTACCATGATGAAAAATAGTACACATGTAAGGTATACATGCTTTATTCATAAACAAAATCAACTTCATTTGGTAGGTTCCATCAGGTAGCCATCCGACAGAGTTAGGCTGCGTTGCCTGCAAACAATGGCGGATCTAGAACTGGAAGTGTGTTATTTTTTTGTGAAAACACATTACAAAGTGTGATATTTTTTTGTCAAAACACATTACAAATTGATTTTTTTGAGCAACACATTACAAATACCTAATAAAGTACCAAATATACATATAAATACACTAGTAAAAAAAGTTTTGCAAATTATTTGTGGGTGCCATGGCCCCCACCACCCCACCCCTAGATCTACCAATGCATGCAAAACCAAATTAAAGCCACCTCTTGCTCCAGAGTTACGGGAGCTTGCATGCTCTCAAAGTCTACCCTGCCCAGAAAAACAAAATATGGAAGATGAAGATAACAAGAAGATATATGTATAGAGCTTTACTACAGTCTGATATGCGAGTTGATAATAACAAAAAGATCTGGAAGATGAAGATACCTCTTAAGAATAAAATCTTTGTATGCTATCTTTGCCACGGAATCATTCTTACTAAAGATAACCTTATTAAGTGGAATTTGCATGGAAGTATGCAATGTGTCTTCCGTTAGCATGATGAGATAATAAAACATTTATTCTTCCAATGCAAATTGGCTCGTCCTATATGGTTAGTCATCCAAATAGCTTTTGCCTTGTATCCTCTTTGTAGTGTTGCTAATGTATTTGACAACTGGTTACATGGGATTGATGACAGATTTAAAATTCCTCTTAGAGTGGGAGTGCTTGCCGTTATTGGGTCGCTTTGCTATTAGAAATGGTAAAAGTAATTCTCTTATGCAGGTTAGCTATATATGTACCAAGACTCTTCGTTTACCATCCTATCTACAATGTGTGGAGAATCGAAACCTATTTACATATGTGTATACACGATTGGGGACTACGACGAGGGATACTTTTATCCGACATGTGTGGCAGCATAATTTTAGGATTGGCCTCCCTCCGGTTTAGGCGTTATTCAGACTCTACGTGATTCTTTATATTTCGTCTTTTCTTAATTTTCATTTGTGTGAGAGAAGTTTTTTTGACTGTGTGCATCTTAATTATGCAGAGATCGGGTGTGATGCTTAAACCTTTTAAGTAATAAAGCACCATGTGCTCCTGAGAGTAAATTGGCTCCATGTGCAATATTTCTACAATTATGACCAGGTAGTACCAGCACTTATAGATGAAATATTATTGAGAAATATAGTTGACAACCTATCAGCACTTTTGAGACATGGGAGGTCTGGACCCAGACTTCCTTTGCTTCATCATGCAACTGTTGCCATGGACTGGAGTTATTCATTCAGATTACATTTTTCCATTTTGACAGAGTTGAAGTGGTGATTCCATCGGTGAAAACTGCATTTTCACGGGAACACAATAAGCATGATCATCTAGCATGCCATAGTGATGCAAATAATCATGTCAATATGATGACCTAATGAGCTCTTTGGTGGAAGGAGAATTGACCCCATATATATATGCAAGCAGAAGTTTTTTCACTACAATGCATATATGGAGGTCCATTGTTGGGCGAGTGAAACAGTCCATATTCCACACTCTTTTGATTGTGAGATATTAGAGTAAACCAATACAAAAGGCATATTTGGATTCGCAGAATTTGTGAGCCGATAAAAGGTTCTCCTCTTGTAGACTACCAGCATGGGAGGAGTCTCACGGTGGACACCGTCCGGGCTGGGCCAGTCCCTGTTCGAGCAGCCGTCTGGACCGGCCGCTGGTTGACACAGGACCAAAGAGGGAAGGGCTGCCGTCATCTTTTCATGCACCGGACCGGCGGTGGTAAAGCTCGGGCTGGACCCAAAGGACCACCTGTAGTCCAAAGCTAAGCTCATGCATGTAGGATAGCTTTTCTTTTCTGTTCAAAATAAGGGTCTGCATGCGCACGATGTGACGCGTCCATGTAGCTAGCTAGTGGGGCGTTGCAGCATGCACGTACCCGGTGTCTTTCCTTTCTTATCTCCTGGACGTGGTCACGCTGTGTGAGGCAATAGCGGGATGGCGCGATAGCTGCGGATCATGGCGACGCATCCGGGGGAGGTAGTTAGCTTTAGAGCTTTGTAACACATGAGAAGAGGATTCAGAAAAACAGAAAAGTTGCGACAGTACCGGCAGCGCAAAACTCTCTCTATATCGCTAGTTCGTTTCCTCCCTCTCCCGAGCTCTACCTTCTCTGTGATCTCACTGGTTTGACAACCACACCACCCATGTCACTTGGCAGCGTACAGCGACCGCGGGTGGCAGTTCATGCCCACGGCGAGCGGCGGCACATATCAGCAGGGGACGGAGAGGAGAGGAAGGAGAGACTCGTCGTCGCCACGCTCGGCGCAGTCGTCTCGGTGCTCGTCAAGAAGAAGCGCAGGGACGGCGGACACCTCAAGCGGCAGCTGCGGCGTCACTGTCACCACGTTCTGGCTGATGCCCTCATTCTTCTTGGTGGGCATCGGCGAGGCGTTCGCCTACCCGAGGCTGCTGGAGTTCTTCATCCGCGATGCCCTCGAGTGGATGAAGTCTATGGGCTCAGCCGCACTATGCTCGCAACGCTAGAGTTATGCAATTAATGTTGTTGGAGCACCTACATTAGAATCTAAGCCTACGATGAAAAAATATACAGCCCTAAGCCGTTGGATCAGAGGAGGATGGCACCGATTCTGGTTGAGGGATCTCAAAGCCACGTGTAATGTATATTTTATGAAAAAACCCTACCAACAGTCAGTTATATAACATAACTCCTGCAGCAACCAGCTCGTTGTTTCTTGTTTTCTGTCACACTAGTAAATTTGCACGTGCAACGCACGTCTCAACAAATATAAATGTTAATAACCATCGCAATAACAAATAATTGAGCGCACACTATTGAAGCAGTACTATCTCAAATACTCCAATAACATAGATCTATTCAAGTCAAAGAAGAATAGTGATGAACACTAATGTTGCCATTATTCCAATCACAACATCCATTTGAAAGATTTGATGCTTATACAGAAAAAAAACAAACAAGTATAACATGGTTCTTTATCAGAACCAGAATTATTCCTTCAAAAGATGATGACAATTTTCACTGATAAATAGATAGGGGCTATCAACCAAGCACCAAAATTTGGTTGACTGACCGCAAAGCTAAAAGTTAACTAATTTTTATAGCAGGGGGCTCTTGCAGCACCATTGCTTTTCTACTATCCGGTGGAAGTATGACCATATGAAGCTACGAAGCAAATAAAAATCTCAACCGTAAACCTCTCTTCGAAACAAATGATCATAGTCCTCAATGTAGTAGAAAAGCAATGGAGCAGAATTTCTCGATACTGACGGCAGGTGTACTGAATGTAGTAGCCCAGGGGAGAGCTACATACATCAGGGAGGACCTACTACAGATAAGAATTCTTACCACCCATGGATTCCAAAGCACCTACAATTCTGGAGTGCAGAAAACAAAAGTATTAGATAGAAACAATGAAGTACATAACAAATTGCAAGTTTAAAAATCAAGTATATCTTCCCATGATCCCCCTTTCACCAGTCGATTCGTGTGGAATATAATGAGGAGGGAACTACTTTTATATGTTCTATATTAACATTATTACTCGAAAATTGCCTTTTGAGCTCGGCCTTCATGGAGGCCTCCAAATTCAAATTTCAAATTTCATCATAATTCATATTTTTACATTTCAGAAAATTCTGATTTTTTTTACAGATATACATGAAGGCATAACACACGTGTGTGAATTTTCAGTATGCAACGCTGATAAATATAGGCTAATGTAAAAATATATAGGGTACTTAAGTGCTTGTACAGAAAAAAGAATTAGACATACGCAGTTTGTAGAACATGCCATGTACAGAAAAAAGAATAGGACACTCCACTACCATTATCATTTATCAATGTCTACATCTTCTTTTCTCTCACAAACCCAGAAGCAGCAAAGTAAGTACACTACCACCAAAGACATTTATGTAAAAAGAGTTATTAGCACAAAAAATCCACTATAAACCGAACCGATCATAACCTAGTAATTCATAACAGCAGGTGAACATCTTAAATTTTATGAACATATCTCAATGTAGTAACCAAGCGGGCCTTTTTCGTCTTAAAATTTCCTGAAGCATGTCGAGCTTCCTAACACTAATAATCAGTAAACAAAGCCATTTAGATTTGTCGCTAAACAAGTAAACGTAGCATGTGACACCCGCTAAATTTATGTACTTGGAATTTCCATCACCATCTCATACATTGTCACCATTGAATGGATCTATATGACAGATAATCGAATCAGACAAAAATCTAAGAATGTTAGCTCCATGATGATGCTACCGATGGGTTCAAGCATCAAGTGCTTTCACGGCAGTTTCTGAGCTCAACTTCCCAACATGGTCAACGCCAAAGCAACAAGTATCGAGGTGCCCACTGTTACAATTTATATGGAAAAATATACCGAGATGCAGAAAGCAAGATGCAAGCCTACCCAAGCAACCCTTTCCCAGAGTGTGTCTCTCTCCCGAGTTGAACAATTATTCACACCATCTAATTATAGTGAAAAGAGGCTCCCGTTGTTGTAATCAAAAGCTTTATTGGGGTTCCTCGAACACATGTCTTAGCATCTTGGTAATGAATATAGGTTCATACTAACCAGAAGACAACTATCAAGAATATATGTAGGATAACATGTTGCCACCAATCTAACCTCTATCATCTGAGATAGTGGAGATATATTGTAAGAGCTCAGACCTTCCCACTTTCAATGGCAGTTTTAAGATCTTCAGGAATGGGGGGAGGTGTAACCTCGTGGACAGGAGGAAATTTTCCTTCCTCAAACTGCAAAAAATATATGAACTCCAAGCTTTGATTCCCACTAACACATTCCCAAAAAAAACTCGCAAAAGACATGAGCCGTGATGTACCAGCTTCTGAAATCCTTAATTCTTTCAAGAGCTTCAAATGTAGTAGGAACAACAGCCCCAGCATCCCTTAGTGCCTGATTCTTACTCATCACTTCCTCCAATCTCCCCAAGAACAACCGTCATTTTAACCTAAAGCCAACAAATGAGGTCAAACTAAATTTCCAGGACTCAACCGAACTAATATCTCAACAGGTCCATGTAACTAAACTAATTAATCAAAAAGCAACCCAGTTGGCATTACCTCAAACAGTTTATGTGCACCATGGATCAACAGCAACAGAACATGGGCGCGTCTGGCGTGGGAGGACGACTGCTGATGTGTGGCATTCACCACCTTCTTCCTCCTCTCTGCCACCTGGATCCCCTCTATGGCGGACCTCTCCGCCTCCATGACCTTGCGCTGCACATGGGCGCTCTCGCAACAGTACTGCTCCTTGTCGGTGAGCGCCCAGTCGAGCACCGAGAGCAGCCCGCTCCCCGCGCCCCCACCGGGCCCGGGGACGATTGAGGCGACTGCCTCCTTCGTGGCGAGCGTCCGGAAGTGTGAGGCTGTGCCGGGGATGCGCGAGATGAGGCGGCGATGGGTGAGGCGGAGCGGGGCGAGGGAGAAGAGAGAGTTGGCGGTCGTCCTTTCTGTCATCTGCGGCGCACTTGGGAAATAAGGGAGAGATGCCTTCGTCGCGTGGGGAGGCGGCGGCGACGACGTGTGATGGGGCCGTGGGGAGAGGTCTGCGGGAGGGACGGGAGGGAGCGGTTTTTTAGGGGAGAAAGAAGTCGAGAGAAAAAAAGGAAAACTTCGGTTGTTAAGGATATTGTGTCACGCACTAACTCCGTTCCACAAATTAGGGAGGGCCGCGCGGATTAGTGGGATGCGAGCGCGGACGATTAGCAGACCAAGGTGTCTGTTTGGCAGAACATTTGATCTGAGACGTTGATTTGGGTGGCAGACTATTGATCTAATATGGACAGTAGGATGCGTTTAAGTTGGTTTAATCCAAAGGTTCTGGTTATCCCGTGTACAGTTTGTTGTGTGACTTTAGAGGTGTTTATGTTTGCTCTTTTAATAGTAGTAGAGATTAATTCTGTTTAGTTGATAGGAGTCCACATTGCAGGATTGTTGCATGCGCCACAGCTATATAATTTGTATGTTGAAAATACTTTTTTTAGGGGTGCATGTTGGAAATAAGCAGGGCATGATGTCCACGTACAGGAGTAGATCGAGTCGTACATCGCGCCAACACGAGTTAACCGTGCCGGACCGGCTAAAACCGGACCGGTCCGAATATCTGTTGGGCTGTTACTTCGGAATCGAACCAGCCATTTTCTTCAGCGCAAGCCTGCTCGTGGTGTCCACCCTGAGAGGAGTCCATGAGAAAGAAGTATCCTAAGAGGGAAGCTCGAATTCTGCGTCTTCAGTACCGAAAAGGAGAGATGGCCCTCACGCCGTCACGCGTGCCCAAGCGGGCAATAGCCCAGCTCCCCTACCCTGCACTTGCTCCAGCTACTCGGCCGCTCGCATCGCAGGCTAGTGTGTTTTTTGTTCTTGGTCTAGTACAAACAATTCGCTGGTTTTTAAATACTTATGAAAAAAATGTGAAATCAGAAAAGGTTTATGGATTTTACATAAAAAGCTCAACCCTTTAAAAAAAATCATCGATTTTGAAAAAAATCATCAAATTTGAAAAAAAATCACATATTTGAGAAAATTTTATGGATTTTGAAAAAAATACTAACAATTTGAGACAAGTTCATCTATTTTGGAACAAATTTTATCGATTTGAAAAAAAGTTCATCGGAGACCTGTACATCATTTTATCTCAAGATGGCCTAGGGACTTCGGCCTCGTCATTTTATCCCAAGCGTGCACATGGAGCAAAACCAAGGGTTAGCTGGTGCATGTGCGTAAGTGTGTGTACATATCAAATATATGATTACATCACCTGTGCTTAAGGAAACTCATTCACATCAGTTGTTGAACTTAAACTTCTGAAAATGGAAAGCACAAAAACACGGCAGCTGGCAATGAATGAATGGCGTAATCATTTTCTGTTTTACCAAGTTCAACCTTTTGTCTCACCTTGCTCAGACCATGTCGCACTAGTGTTGAAAGGCGCTCCTGATTTTGGTCAGTTGGGTCCTAAACGTAGGCGATATGAGGTGTTTTGGGAGAGGGACATGACATTGCCTGATGTCATAAAGGAGGCTTGGGATTCTGTAGGCAGCGTGAATAATTTGGATAAACTCCAAGTCGCCCTTTGCAAGATGTTGGCTACACTCGGTGCATGGAGTAACAAGAAGTTTGGTAATATTATGACGTGCCCATAAATATAAGATCAGGGAGTTAACTGATAGCATCGGAGTGGTACACTCTAATTTTGATGATATAGCCACCTTGGCGAATGATTATTTTCAAGGTATATTTACGGTAGACCCGGCGTTGGATGCTTCGTGGGTACTTGATTTGTTTGAATTAAAAGTCACGGGCCAGGATAATGAACGTTTATGTGCCCCATTTGCTGACAAGGAGATAACGGATGCATTATTTCAGATTGGACCGTTGAGGGCTCCGGGCCCGGATGGTCTTCCGGCAAGGTTTTTTCAGCGTAATTGTGATGTGTTAAAATCTAGCATAATTGCAGAAGTCAAGGAATTTTTTGCAACAGGACTCATACCGGCAGGGGTAAATTCTACCTCCATTGTTCATATTCCTAAAATTCCTAATCCTACTAGCTTGTCCCATTACAGGCCTATTAGTCTGCGGTGCAATGTTATATATAAGCTCATTTCTAAGTGCCCGGTGAATCGTTTGAGTACACTACTTGATGATATAGTTTCTCCAGAACAGATTGCTTTTGTTCCTGGTCACATGATCACTGATAATGCTCCAGTGGCTTTTGAGTGTATTTATCACATTAAACAAGAAAATGATCCAACAAAGATTTCTTGTGCTTACAAGCTTGACCTCTCGAAGGCATATGATAGGGTGGACTGGAAGTTCTTGAAGCAAGTGATGCAAAAGCTGGGTTTCTCTCAACGATGGGTGGACTGGATACTTTCTTGTGTCACATCGGTGAGATATTATTTCAATCTTAATGAGACCCTCTTGGATTCATTTGCACTGTCGCATGGGCTTAGGCAAGGCGATCCCCTTTACGCGACTCAGGTGCCGGGTGGGAAGTTGTACGTCGAGAAATGGCCCGCAGATAAGTCCATCCTGCGATTTGACTACATGTACGACATGTTCCATGATCAAGCTGGATTTCCAGTTCATCCGCATGTATGCGTTGTACATGGACTCATCGAAGAACATCGGGAAAAATGATTACACGCCCATCAAGAGTGTTCTCGATAGTGTCATATTAACCTTCAACCTATCTGGTGGATATATCAAGGTGAATAAGTACAGGAAGAACGGGCTGGGTTTCGGCCATAAGACTGACTTCTACTGCATCTAGCAACCATACACCAGTAAGGCTAATGGATTCTACCTCATGCATCACATGATGAAACTCTGTGATGTAATTAAACCGTCCTCCTGAACTAGCATAGATTGCTCTAGTTAATTAGTTTGGATATGAGGAACTTCGTTATTTATGTTTACTATAGGTTGCTTGTATTTTGCAAACTATGCCTCTTTGTGTTTCTCAAGTACATTATGTTGCATATTATCGTTGAATTCACCAACTAACGATGCAGGTACACATATTAGAGATGGCGAAGGACTGCTATGTCATATTCATTGGGAGGGTTCCAGGAGTGTGCGACCACTGGCCAGACGCTCAGGCCCAGGTGAACAGGTACCCGAGGGCTAGCCACAGAGGGTTCGACAGCAGAACCAAAGCGGAAAATAGTTACTTGACGTGGATGCTCCGGCAAGAGAGCGAGCGAGACCGGTGCCTCAAGAAGTACTACATAGTCGCGTTCTTGCTCATACTGATCGCTCTTCTATTCTACATCATGGTTTAGATAAAGATGATGAAACTTGTGTCTCTGCCGTGACCATGCAGTTGCATTTATTCGAGACATGACATGACTTGTGTATCGCTATTTTTCGAGATGTGATCATATTTGTGTTGGATGACGATGATGATGATGGTATGACGAGACCACTGCATGTGTATGATATGATGACAATAATGTATGTTTACTATGATATAATGAAACTACTGTATAGAGCATGCACAAATACAACACAAATACATACAAGGATATTAAATCTGTGAAAGCAGAAATATTAGTAGTAGCGCTGGTTTAGCAGCGTCGTTTGTCCTTGTTCAACGCTACAGATAGTTAGCAGCAGCGCTGCTTCAACCAGCGGTACTGCTAACCATACTTAGTTGTAACGCCTTGGCAGTAGCACTGCCCCCAACGCTACTACAATGGTTATTTCCAGCGTTACTAGTAGGCTTTCTCCTAGTAGTGTCATTTTCTCTTCGTGTAGGCATATTTTTTCTTATCCAAATTCGCTTGAAGCTGAACTATGTGCGTTGATGGAATGTTTTTCTTTCGCTTTTCGAAGCAGTGACCTGCCAGTGGAGATCGAGATGGACTCAAATATTCCAGTGAAATTGATCCAGGCAAATGAAGTTGATAAATCGATTTACTCGTCGCTTGTTAAGGAGATTAGATATCTTATATTTCTTCGTGAATAATGTATTACTGATGGCTTCTCGCCCCTCGTTGGTTACCCCAAGTGGAAGGTTTGAGATGCAGTGTAGCGGAAGTTTTCCCTTGGCAATACCAAGGATCGATTTCCCTGAGACTCCCAGTTTCAACAAGAAGGTGTCAACTGCTAACGGCGCCAGATATTAGCAATCAACGTGGACCTGCACACAGATACAAATAACTTTGCTCCCAACGAGTACAGAGAGGTTGTCAATCCCTCCGGCCTTGTAGTTTACAAAGGATCAAACGCAAGTGATAATAGTGATAGGTATAATTGCAATAGTAAGTAAAAGCGGAAAGTAAATAGTGGATGTGATCAATGATGGTAATATGGACCGGAGTCTCATGATGTTCACTAGTGATGTCTCTCTCCCAAAAGACAATAAAACAGCTATGTGAGGTAAACGAATTACAGCTGGGCAATTGACAGGACCATGTGCGCAAACCAATGCTGACTAAGTTGCAAGAAAGGTAGAGGTTCAAAGCATGGGCTGTACGCCAAGGTAAGTAGACCGAAATCCATCTGCATCTACTACTAATCATCCACCTTGAGATATCTATCCAGAACATCTTGCTGGTATTAAGTTGCGAGTCCCACCCATAGTGTAAACTCAAAGCAACAGACAACTGCATTAAAAGAACTTTGCGTAAAGTAAACAATCCTTGCACCCGCGGGCACAAGCACCGTTGTTTTCCCCCTTGTGGCAACAGCACATCCCCTAGACTCATGTTTCTGTCACTCAAGCTAGTCATCGAGGGGCATGAACCCACAATCAAGCATAACGTTCCCTCTTGGAGTCACTACCTACTACTTGGCCAAAGCAATAAATAACAACGGAGAACATGCAAGAATTACTTACGAACATAAATATAAAAGAGGTGAATCAAATATATTACTCAAACACAATCTGAACATAATCTTATAATCCATCGGATCCCAGCAAACTCATCATAGCAACATCATAAGGATTACATATGTGCCTCGATCATGTAGGGCAGCTCACGAGGACTAATTAGTGAAGCACAAGAACGGGAGGAGAACATCACATAGCTACTGGTCATGGACCCATGGTCCAAGGGAGACTACTCACAACTCATCCGGGAGGCATCCATGGTGGTGGAGAAGCTCCCGGTGGTGATCCTCCACTCCGGCAGGGTGCCGGGAAGAGTTCTCCTGGTGCTCCCGATCTTGGAAGCGGCGGCGGCGGCGGAACAGAGATGAGATCGCGAAAAAGGGTTTCCGTCTCGAGGGTTTTGGGAGACGGTCTAAATATATGCCAAAGGGGGGCACCAGACGAGGCTCGGGGGGCCCAGGTGCCCCCCCGGCGCGGCCAGGGGGCCGTGCCACCAGGGCGCCTGGGGCCCTGGTGGCCCCCCCCCTGCTGTACTTTGGCTACCGGGAACCTTCTGGAATGCTGATTTTTTATATAATTTTTCCGGGATTTTTCCGGCAGTTCTCGTAATGGGAAAACCTGAAAAAAAAACAGCAGAAAACAGAAACTGGCACTGGGGTGCACTGAGTTAATAGGTTAGTCCAAATATGATCAAAAGTGTATGGAAGTGTATAAATATCATAGCAATATCACCCAAAAGAGGCATGGAGCAAGCAGAAATTATAGATACGTTTTGGACGTATCAACATCCCCAAGCTTAATTCCTGCTCGTCCTCGAGTAGGTAAATGATAACAAGAATAATTTCTGTGGTGACATGCTATTAACCATATATGACTTTTTCATAGTCTCATGACAAAAGCTTACTGAGACAATGAATCTATAGTAATTAAGTTGCCTCATGAGAAAATCACAAAGAACTGAAAGTTTTACAATATGATACTGAAACATCAAATAGATTTGTAATGAACATGGTGTGCAAATATGATAAAGTGATATCTCGCTTGCCCCCTTTAGTGAAGCAAAACATAAATGCAGGGGCACCTCCAAGGTTTAAGTGATGACTAGATACAATGATTTCAGAATAAACGATATCACAATCATGCAAAAGACAATGCTACTTTGGGACAATGCACATTACACTCAGAATGACAATCATGCTCTCAGTAGTTGGTGCTTTAAAAGAAGGTGGAGACTCTCGAACCGTGGCTTTTGTTGGCAAGGTTGAAAACCCGTAGTCGGAAACAAAGACAAAACATGTACCAGAGCTCTTGGTTTTAAAAGCAGAGGTAATATTTTTTTAGATCATGCATGTTTCGTCAACGAATGCTAGCAGACAACTCAATCACTTCTTGAGATGGACAAGTTTCGAGGAACGGCTCCCGAATGAGGACGATCACATCCTCTTAATCTCCTTTGTTTATCACTGCCAAAGTTTTCTGATTTCTCATGAACAAAGCGTGAAGGAGGGTTTGTTTGTTATATTAATTTTGAGCCGGGCGCACTCAATGCCAGTTCCTTCTCGTATTATGGGTTTGCACATTATACATGCAATCCCGGGGTGAAGCTTGTCCAACTTAAAAAGATTATGAATTAACTACTACTTCCTCATGGACTTACAACAGAGGCACAAAATAGGAATGCTTTTCTTTGAATAATTTCGAGATGGTACATGCAAGTCTCCGTTAGGAATGGCAGGTAAATACCATGTAGGAAGGTATGGTGGACTCATATGGCATAACTGGTATAAAGGAATTTGGATGCACAAGTAGTCAGTCTGCTTAGTACAGGTGGAGGTTAGCAAAAGACTGGGAGCGACCAACTAAGAGAGCAATGACGGTCATAATCATGCAAAGCGACAAAGCAACATTGAATCAGGCATGGAAGTTATATCGCTACTCAGAAACAAAAGATCATCAAGGCTTGACAGACTTTCTTTACAGTCTTAAATATGCGTGAGTATACGCCAAGTCAATCAAGATAAATTCTTTGAAGGAAGATATTACTAAACCATACCACATCATAGGCAAACAAATCATGTTGGTACTCCAATAACACATTGGGAACCCCCGAGCTATTTGAGACTAACCATAAGAAAACATGAACTACTAAGCGCCATTATGCACGTAGCATCTTTATCATAGACATATCAACCAATGCAACGGAAGCAAACTCTCTTAATAAGATAAACATGATAACTAAAGAGAGTTCAAGCAACCAACTAAACGAAAGCTCTTTAAAAAGATAAGCATGAAAGCTAAAAGCTAAGCATGATAGTAGCTATTAAAAGACAAAGAACACACACAGTAAGGATAGACATGAAAATTCTATGTTATGTTCTAGGTAGAAGTGGAGCGTGTTTCTCTCCCACATAAAGAAAGCTGAGTTCCGACTCGTTATGAAAAGCTAAAGAAAACTAAAACAAGACGCTCCAAGCATAGCACATAACACATGAAGTGATTAAAATATAGTAGAACGAAAGACGAACTGATAATGTTGATGGAGAAGGGGATGCACGGGGGCATCCCCAAGCTTAGAAGCTTGAGTCTTCTTGAATATTTCTTGGGGGTGCACGGGGGCATCCCCAAGCTTGAGCGTTTGACACTCCTGAATCTTTTTATCATCTTCCCTCGCACACTGGAAAACTCCCTTCATACATAACTCATCATAATCTGATTAGTGAGGTTAGTACCCATAATAAAATAATTGTTCCTTGCTGGAAATAAAGATATTCTTGAAGGTCTACTGTTTCTCAAGATTTCCAAAAGGTTTTTGCAAAGAAAAACCAAGCTCTAGGTTTGCAAAGGAAAGGCAAAACAGGACAGAATATGTGAAACAGAACAGCAGGTAGTAAATGATTTTTCCGGGGCACTTCTGCAACTCTAATAAAAAAACTCAAAACAGACGCACGAAATACAATTATATAGAGCACGCTGTCGAAAAATTTCAGACCAAAAAGATGATCTGGTGATTTTATACAAATTTTTCTATCCAAGGACAAAATCTGTTTCCTGGACAGCACGTCACAACTTTTGAACTTTCTTGCAATCAGAGGCTACACTTGGCACAAAATTGAAAAGCAAAGATACAATGATGATGCTACTGTAGTAACAACATCAATACACAACAAAAGCAAAATAAAATTTATTCATTGGGCTGCCTCCCAAAAGCGCTTTCTTTTATGCCTTTAAGCTAGGCATAATGCATAGAGATCAAGTTTTATCAAGAGTAAAAGAATAGCTAGCCCGTATAACGGACTCAAAAGGTAACTTAATCTTTTTCCGAGGGAAGTGTTCCATCCCTTTCTTGAGAGGAAACTGGAATTTTATATTCCCCTCTTTCATGTCAATGATAGCACCAACGGTGCGTAGAAAAGGACGTCCCAAAATAATTGGACACGAAGGTTCACATTCAATATCCATAATAGTAAAATCAACGGGAACATAGTTGTCATTGACAATGATAAGAACATCGTCGATCCTCCCCAAAGGTTTCTTTATGGAAGAATCAACGAGACGAACACCAAAAGAACTAGAATCAAAAGGTTTCAATTTAAGCATATCATATATTCTTTTGGGCATAACAGAGGTACTAGCACCAACATCACATAAAGCATAGCAAGAGAAGTTATTCAACTTAATTTTTATCATAGGATCCCAACCATCTTATAGCTTTCTAGGTATGGAGGCTTCTACTCTAAGTTTCTCCTCCCTAGCTTTGATAAGAGCATTAGTGATATGCTCTGTGAAGGCAAGGTTAAGCGTGCTAGTGCGGGGATCTCTAGACATCTTGTGAAGGAAATCAATAACTTCGGTAAGAGTGCAATTATCAAAATCAAGGTCACTACCATCAAGTAAGGTGGTAGTGGTGTCCTTTAGGTTCACTTGTTTGGTAGTTTTTATAGTCATAGCATCACCATTAATAGGTCCATCGGGACCAGGAGTGCATTGGGTGCTAAGAGTTTGGATATCCTCAACAACTTGGATAGTAGCAACAGTGTGGTGGGTAGGAAGGCTCTTAATTCTATCTTCTTCCTTCCTTTCTCTAGCCCATCTTTCTTTAAGTTTAGCCATCATCCTAATATTTTCATTAATTTGCACTTGAATAGCATTAATAGGAGTGACCTTCCTCTCCTCAAGAGGAGAAGTTCTAATTTTAAGCAATCCTACTTCATTGGCTAAATTGTCTACCTTCGAAGAGAGATCACCTAGTTTGTTTAGTTTTTCTTCTACACTATTATTAAAAGCTTTTTGGGTAGTGATGAAATCTTTAAGCATAATCTCTAGTTCAGTAGTGGAGTTCTTCGTGCTAGGATAAGCATTGTTGTTCCCATAAGAATTAGAGGGGAACGGTCTAGGATTGCTACCAAAATTACTCCTATAAGCATTGTTATTAAAATTGTTTCTAGAGATAAAGTTCACATCTACTTGTTCTTGAGCAATCAAAGAATTTAAAGGAACATCACGAGGATCAACAGAAGATTGCTTCGAAAGTAGAGACATGATCAAGTCAACTTTTTCATTTAGGGAGGAAATATCCTCAACAGAGTTTACCTTCCTACCTGTTGGAGCGCGTTCGGTGTGCCGTTGGGAATAGTTGGTCATCATCTCATCGAGAAGCTTCGTGGCAGCACCAAGTGTAGTTGACATAAAGGTTCCTCCCGCGGCCGAATCTAACAAGTTCCACGAGGTAAAGTTCAAGCCTGCATAAAAAGTTTGGATAACCATCCAAGTAGTCAAACCATGAGTAGGGCAGTTCTTGATAAGAGATTTCATACGTTCCCAAGCTTAGGCAACGTGTTCATTATCCAATTGTTTAAAATTCATTATGTTACTTCTTAGTTGGATAATTTTAGCAGGTGGATAGTATTTTCCAATAAAAGCATCTTTGCACTTGTCCCATGAATCTATGCTATTTCTAGGCAAAGACTGAAACCAAATTTTAGCTCCTCCTCTCAAGGAGAAAGGAAAAAGCTTAAGCTTAACAATATTACCATCTATTTCTTGGTACTTTTTTATATCACAAAGTTCAACAAAGTTGTTTAAGTGTAAAGCAACATCATCTCCAGCACTGGAGAATTGATCTTTCATGACTAAGTTCAGTAAAGCAGGTTTAATTTCATACGAAGGTGCTGAAGTGGCAGGTGTAGTGACAGGTGTGCAGATAAAGTCATCGTTGTTGTGACTAGTGAAGTCACACAACTTGGTGTTCTCGGTGGAACCCATAGTAGCAAGCAAGCAAGAAACTATTTTTGTGATTTTCGATAAAAGATACTAAAGCAAAAACTGAAAGGTAAACTAACAAGACTAAAAGCAAAGGTAAAAGATAGCGTGCAACTCCCCTATCCTGAAGAGTGGAATCCCCGGCAACGGCTCCAGAAAACTTTGCTTGATGGCTTCTCGCCCCTCGTTGGTTACCCCAAGTGGAAGGTTTGAGATGCAGTGTAGCGGAAGTTTTCCCTTGGCAATACCAAGGATCGATTTCCCTGAGACTCCCAGTTTCAATAAGAAGGTGTCAACTGCTAACGGCGCCAGATATTAGCAATCAACGTGGACCTGCACATAGATACAAATAACTTTGCTCCCAATGAGTACAGAGAGGTTATCAATCCCTCCGGCCTTGTAGTTTACAAAGGATCAAACGCGAGTGATAATAGTGATAGGTATAATTGCAATAGTAAGTAAAAGCGGAAAGTAAATAGTGGATGTGATCAATGATGGTAATATGGACCGGAGTCTCATGATGTTCACTAGTGATGTCTCTCTCCCAAAAGACGATAAAACAGCTATGTGAGGTAAACGAATTACAGGTGGGCAATTGACAGGACCATGTGCACAAAGCAATGCTGACTAAGTTGCAAGAAAGGTAGAGGTTCAAAGCATGGTCGGTACGCCAAGGTAAGTAGACCGAAATCCATCTGCATCTACTACTAATCATCCACCTTGAGATATCTATCCAGAACATCTTGCTGGTATTAAGTTGCGAGTCCCACCCATAGTGTAAACTCAAAGCAACAGACAACTGCATTAAAAGAACTTTGCGTAAAGTAAACAATCCTTGCACCCGCGGGCACAAGCACCGTTGTTTTCCCCCTTGTGGCAACAACACATCCCCTAGACTCATGTTTCTGTCACTCAAGCTAGTCATCGAGGGGCATGAACCCACAATCAAGCATAACGTTCCCTCTTGGAGTCACTACCTACTACTTGGCCAAAGCAATAAATAACAACGGAGAACATGCAAGAATTACTTACGAACATAAATATAAAAGAGGTGAATCAAATATATTACTCAAACACAATCTGAACATAATCTCATAATCCATCGGATCCCAGCAAACTCATCATAGCAACAGCATAAGGATTACATATGTGCCTCGATCATGTAGGGCAGCTCATGAGGACTAATTAGTGAAGCACAAGAACGGGAGAAGAACATCACATAGCTACTGGTCATGGACCCATGGTCCAAGGGAGACTACTCACAACTCATCCGGGAGGCGTCCATGGTGGCGGAGAAGCTCCCGGTGGTGATCCTCCCCTCCGACAGGGTGCCGGGAAGAGTTCTCCTGGTGCTCCCGATCTTGGAAGCGGCGGCGGCGGCGGAACAGAGATGAGATCGCGAAAAAGGTTTCTGTCTCGAGGGTTTTGGGAAACGGTCTAAATATATGCCAAAGGGGGGCACCAGACGAGGCTCGGGGGGCCCAGGCGCCCCCCCGGCGCGGCCAGGGGGGGCGCCACCAGGGCGCCTGGGGCCCTGGTGCCCCCCCTGGCTGTACTTTGGCTACCAGGAACCTTCTGGAACGCTGATTTTTTATATAATTTTTGCGGGATTTTTCTGGCAGTTCTCGTAATGGGAAAGCCTGAAATACAAAACAGCAGAAAACAGAAACTGGCACTGGGGTGCACTGAGTTAATAGGTTAGTCCAAATATGATCAAAAGTGTATGGAAGTGTATAAATATCATAGCAATATCACCCAAAAGAGGCATGGGGCAAGCAGAAATTATAGATACGTTTTGGACGTATCAATTACTCATGTAAATATAGCCAAAATAAGGTTAGTGATGGCATAGCAAAGTTTGCTCATTTAGAGGGTAGAACTAGGACTTGGTTAGGCTCAAGCCCTCAGGTTGCTATCGCACTTGCTGCGATTGACTGTATAAACACTTTTGAGTGTCAGTAAGGTTGATGTAGCAATTTTTTTGGAAATGGAGGCGTGCCCCGGCCTCTGCATCATGACGATGCATGTAGCCATCTTATTAAAAAGTCTCAAGTATCACAACGTTTAAAAGTATTACAGCTCGCAAATAGAGCGAAACGAAGAAAATAAAAGTACATGATCACAACACAACCGGATGACAAAAATGGAGGACAAGCTCTCTAGACTCCTATCATGTTATGTAACCGCCATCCAAACCGGTTGAATATATCCCGCGCTACCATCTCCCACTGGTTGCACCCAGTAACCAAAGGCTCCCTGGAGTCCATAGGAGTGAGTAAGGACCACGTACGGATCCATGCGGAAGCTCTGAAGATGACATGCAAAAAATTTAAAGTATGTTGTCTCTTAAAGATCATATCATTCCCGCAATTCCATATAGCCCATAAGAGCGCACATATTCCAATCCGAATACAAGACGCAATAGTAAGCTCGACCCCGGCGAACCATGTTCCAAACAACGATTCAATGTCAACTGGAGGAGTAATGTTAAAGGCTATATGGATCGTTCTCCAAAGCAATTTGACGAGTGGGCATTCTATGAGTAAGTGTTGTATTGTTTCATCATACTCACAAAAACAACAACGTAAACTACCTACCCACCGCCTCTTAAGCAAGTTGTCTTTGGTGAGGATCACTTGCTTGTGGACGAACAACATAAATATTTTAATACGCAAGGGGACCTTAACTTTCCAAATATGCATCGATCTCAAGATTGGGCCAGAATTAATCAGATTTATGTAAAAAGATTTCATCGTGAACACCCCATTTGCGGTTAACTTCCAGCGAATCGAATCAGGTTGGTCAGATAATTGAACATCTATCAATCGGCGGCCCAAATGCATCCATGCAGTCCAACGTTCACCAACTAAAGCTCGTCTGAACTGCATATTCAGGGGATTCGATTGAAAAACAGTGCCCACGTAATCCTCCTTACGTTGCACGATGTTATAAAGTGTGGGGTATTGTAGGGTGTGTTTGGTTGCATTCTCAACTCAACATAGTTGTTCACTCTCCATGCATGCTCATCTCAACACCCCTCTTCATGCATGCTCTCTTCATGCATGCACCTAGTGTATTTGTGTTAAGCTTGTGTGGGCTCATGCACCCTCCATACACTCTACCAAACACCCAAAAGTGGGTCGAGAAGGGAACTTTTGCACTCATGCACCCTCCATACACCCTACCAAACACACCCGTAGGGGTTGCTATCACACTTGCTGCGATTGATTGTGTGAACACTTATGAGTGTGAGTAATACATGTTTTTACCCATCTATACCTAATAATAAAGCACGGATTGAATCCGTCGGGTTCACCGTCACAATACGCTTCTTCCTGTGAATTTACGCTTTCAGTCCGAATTTAAAATATATAAGCGAGGTGGTACTAATCTATTTGTATATCGCTGCCCGTAAGTCAAAGACGTTGCCGTCTCTTCTTGGGCCAGTTGGCTTTCTTGTGACCACGCAAGTGGGCTTTCGTTCGTCCGTCCCAGACATTGGTTGTCGTTTTTTGATTTTTGTGTGTGGGCCAAGCTGGGTACCTTTTTTCTATCGGAGTGCAAAAAATAGCTGCCAACTATACCGGTTAGACAAATAGTCCCGTATCGCCCTTTTACATCGAAAATCATCAATTTATATACGCTGCAGTTGTACGAGAAAATAAGCCGCCTCTGAAATAAGCAAAGAGGATGAGATGTGCTTCTCGGTCGCATATTGAAATAGAAGGCGAAAGAAAAGATCTCAAGGATGAAAAGGGAGGGGGCTAGATCGTGGGGAACATGGTTGGCTTAAGGATGATGCGCTGAATCGGCTTCTTCACAGAAGTGAAGGGCATCGCCGCTCACCGCAACAAGCGCGGGGTCGCAGCCGGCCCTTGCATCGTTGTGCTTTCCAATTCCAGCACGCCCCTCAACAGGCGCCACTAGCGGTGGAGGGTGGACATGAGTGGATAAGCTTCGTGGCCTTTTTTTTCTAGAGCGAGGCATGCACGTGCCGGCTGGAACACACACAGCTCAAAAGTTATTTATCTCAATTTTTTAATCCTTTCCTGTTAATTAAGAAAAGGAGGACATGCATGATACATATTTTAGGGTTTTTAACACAGTATAATTGAAGTCCATCACAAACACGAGCATATACTCATTCCTATAAACGCGCACATGCACACCCTACCCCTATTAGAACCTTTAGTGGGAGGAACATCTCCTCCCACTGAACGAACTTTCGTGAAAGTCTGAAATAAATTTAAAATAATGCGAGCACCTATGTCAAGTCTACGACTTGAATCATGATGGTTTAGGATACCACTATCCTCCTAACTATCCAATCACAGAGCCAAAAGTTGTTTATCTTAATTTTTTTGTTTAAACACACTATTGAGTTTTTATTACTTATTTAAATTTCATTACTTTTAATGATCTTTATATTGTCATGATGCTACAAATAAAACAAAGTTTTTCCATATAAGATGTTGTCAATCAGATCAATTTACTTCGAATCCTACCCATGTTCCAAACTCCATGTCGTGATCTTCAATTGATGCATCTTTCTTCATAAGCGTCCGTTGTCCCGTGACATGGTTCCTTGACCCGGCCAACCTTTGTTCATAGGAACTAGATTTCTCTTCCCGGACAATGCCATTGGCATTAATATTCCTGACTAAATTTGTAATAATTTCATTTTTCATTGAAACGCATGATGTATTTTTTAGATTATTAAATTTTTATTACTTTTGATGTTATTTATATTGCAATGAAGTTATGAATACATCAAAAGTTTTTCCATAAGAAAACATTGACAATCAGATCAATTTAATCTGAATCATACTCCATGTCTTAAACTCCATGTAGTGAACTCATCATGCTCAAATGATGCATATGTTTTTTGACATAAGAACCATTGTCCCGTGGCATCGTTCCTTGACCCCGCCCACCGTGGTCCATATGAATTAAACGTTTTCCCCGTTGCAACGCACGGGCATTTGTGCTAGTAATAATAAAGCACGGAACGAGTTTGTCGGGTTCACCGTCACAATACGCTTTCTTCTCATGTCATAATACGCTTTTACAATTTGTATAGATAAAATTGTAATATAAACTATCAATAGTTTCTTTTATAAAAGTGTAAATAGTTTTGGTATTGCAAAGTACGGCAGCTTTACCAGCTAAAAAAGGTATGACAGCCAACTAATTAAGAGTCATATTCGGATAAAATCATGCAGGAGGAGCGCTCATCAGAAAGATGTAGCGTCTGAGGAGAACTAACACGCTGATGTCATCTTACTATTTTAGAAGAAAGTCAATCCGAACTCCTCTTCTTCTCCGTTCAAACAATAGAAAAAAATCATACTTTTATTACTTCACGTTGGGATAGCGGACTCTGTACCCAGATGTTCATAAAAAAGAATTCGCAAAAAATAAGATGTTGACAAAGAAGAAAAAACTGAACTAATGCGCATGCGTGGCCGGATAAGACAGACATAATATTTACATTGCCGGATAAGACAGACATAATATTTTGAAGAATCCTTGTCAGATGTGGTTAAACTCCGTGGTGTGTAAATTCCATGAAAAAAATTTAATTAACCTACTATGGTCAAGCTACTAAATCAATGTAGTTCTTACCGTGAAGCTCACCTTCCATGATAATTGTTTTATTCTTTCTTTGATAAATCGAGTATTTGCTTCTATACTGAACCGTTTAATATTCAGGAAGAAGAGTACTGATTTAATATTAAAATATGTATACAATGCATGATGTGTATAAAGCTTAAAAACATAATTGATGTTGAACTATTAGAATATTTATATCCTCCCGTTGCAACGCACGGGCATTGTCCTAGTATATATATATATATATATATATATATATATATATATATATATATATATATATATATATATATATATATATATATATATATATATATATAGGAATATACTTTTATACTCCTAGGAGTATATACTCCCATCTTCAATATACCTCATATACGCATTAATTATACCTCTTTATCATTCTCAATATACTTTATTAAATATTCTAAGATACCCCAATACGAGTTTTGTTGAAAAAATATCATCTGCGATGTACTTTTTTAAATATACCTTTTTCACGTACAAACACATCAGTATATACGTAAAACATTTAAAATATGTAGACTCGCATGATTTTTTTCATGAAAATCATTTTGGGGTATTTAATAATTACTAATGAAGTATATTAAAAATAATAAAGAGATATAAAAGATTCATCTATATGGTATATGAGGAGCGGGAGTATGTACTCCCAGGAGTACACAACCATTTTCATATATATATATATATATATATATATATATATATATATATATATATATATATATATATATATATATATATATATATATATATATATATATATATATATATATATATATATACACACGCTAAGACCTGCAGGAAGCATCATGCCATCCGCAAACCCGGAGTTTCATCAAAGCAACAGACGCCAGAGTCGGGTCGGGTAGGGGCGGCCACCCCGGGTAAGTTTCGGGAACCTGGTACCGTCCAGACCTCCACCCCCACTACATGTGGCCACCATGGAAGGCAAGCAGATTCGATCGGAGGTCAGGTCGAGAGACGAGCAAGCGAGTCAGCAAGGAACAGGTTATTTCGCTCTGCCCTAATCTTATACTCACCTGTTGATTGGCATAATTCTCAAAAGTTGAATACTGAAAATTAATTACGAATTCCATGTTACACGCACTTGACAAGAAGATGAAGCATATTGATTCTTTATATGATTTTTGCGTCATATATTTTTCGCCTACTTTTTGGGAATAAAACTAGTTTGAAAATTTCATTGTGTTGATCGACTTGCCTGAATTCATACTAGATGACCAATTAATTTTCAAGATTGTCTTATTTGATTATATCGTGGCTTCAATTTTACGTTATCTTTAAAGACCCGCCCGATGTAACTACTGGATCCGCCACTTGGCGCCACAAAGATTGGTCAGCTCCTCCGCCGCCTACCCGGTCCGACAACAAGTCCAGCAAAGTGGAGTACGTCCGTTCATCGCTGCCCTTGCCGTCGCCGGCCAGGACGACGCTGCATGCGGAGTGCATGCCCCGGATCCAATCACTGTCATTGCTATTGACTCCGATGCTCCGCTTGATTCTTGAGGTACATAATAGAACTGTCCACATACCCTATTTGGTATGACTATCGTCATCTTCCTGTACACAGCAGAAGCTTCAGGATGTGCTGGCATACGTGACCCTGAGCGCAGTTTTGGATTTCGTTTTCAGATTTTTACCGGACCTGAGCGAAATGGGCGAAATTCGTCATTTCGGAAATTTCTCGAAAAATTCCGGACGAAAAGAACAAACCAAATTTTAAATTTTAAACGAAAAATGACCAAAAATTGAACGAAAAGTGACTGAAATACGGTTAAAATTTTGAAATTGAGTAGAACAAGACTATATCACAGAAATTGCGGTTAAGCTCGATGTTGGGGGAGGGCCGACGACTCATCCTACGCAAGTGCAGCCTGGACCTCATGTGGCCTCGATTCACGGCACTGCCACCGTCGACGGGCTTCCTGCGTCCTACATCCTCCATGGAAAGGAGAAGGAGAAGGAGAAGGAGTGCTTGAGGAGGTGGAGTGTTGGAAGAGGAGGAGGCTGGGCGCTGGGCGGAGGAGGCGCTTCGCCGGCAGCCGCCGCACAATCGAACGCTGGGAGGAAACGTGAAAACTGCTAGGGTTCGGTCTGGTTCAGCTTCAGTCTTTATACCAAAGAGGTACGTGCGCTGTTTTCTCATTTGGGCCGGGCTGGAAGTTTAAAGAAGGCCGAAATATTTGACCGGGTTAAACTTATACCGGGCCCAGGCGAATTGGGCGAATTTCGGACGAATTTCGGAAATTCCGGACGAAATCCAAATCTCTGACCCTGAGTGATGGAGCGCAGCAGCTGTTGGGCGAAGCGGTCGAGATGATGAATCGTCTGCTTTAGTGGCGAAGTCCACGTCTCTAGCAAGGGATGCATCCGTAGTGTTGCTTGCACCACCGTTGGCGCATGATCAGTTGAAAAAGTCCACGCCTCCAACAACAAGCAGTCCGGCGGCGAAGCACTCGTCTCCGATATCATCAACTGACGCTAATGAACATGAAGTGGACAGAAAGCGGTCATCTGATGAAGTGGGTGCTGATGTCCCTACAGGACGAGGCCCGTGACCCCTGAGGTACAGGATTTGTCCCTGAGGTACGGACTGAAACAAAGGGCGAAGCTATTGACTACCTCAGGGAT
Source organism: Secale cereale (assembly GCA_902687465.1). Taxonomy (NCBI): domain Eukaryota; kingdom Viridiplantae; phylum Streptophyta; class Magnoliopsida; order Poales; family Poaceae; genus Secale; species Secale cereale. The sequence goes on along the minus strand of LR738714.1, from coordinate 769,817,362 downwards.
TTGTCCCTACAGGAGGAGGCCCGTGACCCCTGAGGTACAGGATAACGCTAATGAAGTGGACAGAAGCGGTCATCTGGTCCAGCTGCGTTCCCCCTCATACCTTTGGGAGCAGGATAGGCGGCGGGGGAGAGAGGATTCATCTGAAGCAGAGCATGGAGAAAACCCAAATCTGAGCGGGAGGCAGGAGTGTCTGGATCAAGAGGAGGCGCCGGGACGGGCAGGCCGTCGGGGGAAGCCACTGCAGGGCCGCCGGGGAACCCTTGCGCCGGGCACAGGCGCCCCTGTCATCTTCGAGGCGCGGGACCTTGTACGGATCGATCACAGGTAAATGTTCGATTTGAGATATGCGCACAGGTATTTTGGATTTAGGGATCTATTTGGCATTGGGCGCATAGCAGGAGGGTGAATATTCATGGTTCTCTTTGGCATGCAGGCCAGATTAGGAACGGGAGACCAGGGGAAGCAATTTGTGGCAGGTTGCAAAATATAAGCCGTCATTATGCAGGTAGGATGGCATGCAGATTCAATCTTGTTTCTCTATCTATTCTTTAGGGATGGGGTGGGGTGGCACCCTTTCCATGCCACTGATCAGCAAGTTGAGCGTCAGGCATATGGTTTGGCTTTTAGGGATGGTGGATGAGGTTAGACAAGCCATTGTCTTGGGACCAAATAAGGTATTCAAGTTCACCAAGAGCGATGTTGAGAAGGTTTTTGGAATCTCAGCAGCTGGAACAGATGTGATGGACAAAACACTCGATAGGAGCGAGACTGTATTTGCATATTTACGAGCTCGTTTGGGCATAGAGAATAAGGAGATAAGGAGTCTCAAGACCATACAGTCCATACTTACACGTGACTATAAGGAGAAGATGTCACAAACAGAGGTTGCCGCATTCAAAACTGCATACATCGTCTTCATGATGACACATGTATTCGCGCCGACAGTCAAGAATGACTACTTCTACACTGACTACTGGCCCGCACTGGTCGACCCGGATAGCTTGGATAAGTTCAATTGGGGAAGATCTATTGTTGAAGTATTGTGTGCTGCCGCCATGAAGATGAAACAAGATATTCGCATGAAAACCATGGTGTCAAACATAACAGGATGTTTGCTTTTCTTAAGAGTGAATAGCATAAAACTACCACTTTTCGTGCTATGGTTACAAGAAACCACCGCTTTTTTGTTTGTGACTGATACCTACCACTTTTCTTGTCTGTTGTCTCCAAAAACCCAAATCGCCCGTTGCTAGTGTTTTAAACCATTTTCTGACGTTCCGGGCCCGCCTGTCAGGCCAAGTCAGCGTCGCGCTTGACGGCGAGGCCGTTAAAGGCCGTTACTCCGACCGACCAATGCGGTCGGACCGCACACCGCTCGCTCGCTGCCTTTCTCTCTCTGTCGGAAGCAGCTCTCTCTCCCTCCTCCTTTCCCCCGTGCTCTGTGTCTGTCTCGACGATGGCGGCGGCGAAGAAGAAGGACGACGGCGAGCCTTTGGGCCTTGGGGCGACAGCCGGCGGCAAGGGCGGTGCTCACTCCGAGGTCAACAAGTGGCTAGGCAGAGCAAGTTTGCCGACCCAACGCTCGCCTGGGCCACCGATGAAGGAGATCCAGATCACGCCGGCGTTCCACGCGGCCAGGGCAGTGGCCAAATGCATCCACGCGGATCCAGAAGGCGGCCACCAGTGGGCCTCCTCACTTGGTGGCGTGGAGTAAGTTATGAATTGTTTTAATTATTTTTCTTAGTATATTTATGAACTAGGGTTAGGACTTGTTTCTTAGATTGTTAATGAATTAGTTTCTTTGGTATATTATTATGTATACATTGTAAGCAATATATAAATTAGGGTTTAGGTTTGGATGATATGCTATGCAAGTGAAACTGTTGCATACTTTTGAACTTTTAAATCTGAATGTGTTCTTTTTTTTCATAGTTTGGATGATGAAGTATGGGACTTGAGGCTGCATTTTCAGGGTAGATATAACATGGAAAGGATGTTTTCCTTATCAGAAATGAATTACATATTATTGTTAGCACTGATTGAACTTGAGGGCTATGGGTTGGATGCCTATCTGTCATATATTAAGGATGAGGGTAAGGGGCTGGAGGGGATTGAGGTATTGGATAGTGATGAGAAGGTGGAGGAGATGCTACATTTGTTTGCTGAGAACAAAGTATTGAACATAACAGTGAGAGAGGCTAGTGACCCAAATCCAGCAGATGCAAACATGGACCACACCTTGCTTGAAGAGCAGATTCCAATCAGTCAAGTTGGTCATCCCATTGTTTATAGTGTTTCCCAAGAAGGTGTCATTTTCCCTGTCTCAATTTCTTCACAGCCTCCAGTTGTGCCTGTTGAACCATATCTTAACACACAGTAGAGCTGTAATTTCAACAAGGGCAAAGAGGGAGTGGAAAATGGAATGATTGAAGCAATAGATCAAGATGAAGATGAGTTGGACAAATCCTCTTCAGATTTTGAGTTTTTCAGGGGTGATTACAGAGGGAAGAAAATTTCATACAAGTCTTGGGCTAGGGGAGAAGATGAAGGTGGTGAAGGAACAAGTCAGCACTACATGGAATAGGAAGAGATGGCTGAGCATTATTTTGGGGCTGCTTCTGAACCCTTAGAGTTTTGGCAGGAGCAAAATTGTTCTGAAGAAGATGATGCAGAAAAAGCTTTAGAAGAAGCTTCAGATCACTTGAAGAGTGTGTCATAGAAATTGATACCTGTGAGGAAACAAGGCCCAACAAGCAGATCACACAGTGAAGCAGATCACACAAAGTTTAAAGATTTCATGCCAGAAGCTGATGAGTATTGCTTTCCAGGTGATGAAGGAATTTCTGATGAAGAAGATGATGCACCTAGGTTGCCTTGTGGCAGGAAGAGAAAATTGAAGAAGAAGAAGGAGAGAAAATGGTATGATTCCTCTAGGCCTGATGCACATGAACAATTTAGGATTCATTTGCGTTTTCTGAATGTGGTAGAGTTCAGAGAAGCATTGAGAAACTACCATGTTAGGACACTGAGGAACTTTGAGTACCACAGGAATGATCCAAGTAGGATCATAGCCTGGTGCTCAGATAGAAAGCATGGTTGTGAGTTTTATATTACTGCTTCTAAGATTGCCCATGAGTCAACCTTTAGCATCAAGAAGATGAATCTTGATCACACATGTGGAGCAAGTGGAGAGAACACAAAGGTTACCATGAAGTGGGTTGCAAAGGCTGTTGAGGATACTGTAAGATCCAATCCTGGTGCAGGTGTTGAGACTATTCTGAGTTATACAAAAAAGAAATTTGGAGTACATGTTCCAAAAATTTTGGCCTACAGGGCAAGGAGGAAAGCAGTTGATGTTGTGCAAGGGGATCACAAGACACAATACTATAGGTTAAGAGACTATCTGCAGTGTGTTTTAGACACAAACCCTGGTAGTAGGTGTGTTGTGACAACAAAAAAAATTGAACTCCACCCAGCACCTACCCCAAGGTTTCATTACATGTTTTACTGTCTGTATGCTTGTAAGGAGGGGTTCCTAAATGGTTGCAGGCCTTTCATAGGTAAATCTTGTCTGTATACTGCTTAAATACAAATTGCATAACAGTTGTTGCTTACTAATGGCTTAAAATGCAGGGCTTGATGGATGCTTCATCAAACTAAGCACTGGGCAGCAAATCCTGGCAGCAACAGGGAGGGATGGCAACAACAACATCTTCCCTATTGCATTTGGTGTTGTTGACAAGGAGGAGACAGATAGTTGGACTTGGTTTCTTACACAGTTAAGGATAGTAATTGGTAGTGGCAACAAGTTTGGGCCCTACACAATTATGTCAGACAGGCAAAAGGTATAACTACTCTTGATGATTTCATAGCTTTTCCTTGCAATATGTAATGCTTTCTCTACTTACTTCACTAGTTATTAATAAAAAGTCAATGAACAGGGTCTGCTCAATGCAATAGAGGATGTATTTCCTGATTCCCCTCAAAGATTTTGTTTAAGACACATATATGCAAACTTCCAGTCAGATGGGTTCAGAGGGGATGAACTGAAAAAACATCTAGACCAGGCTGCATATTCTTTCACTAAACATGGGCATGATCTGGGCATCGAAGCATTGAAGAAAGAGAGTGAGGAGGCATGGAAGTGGTTGTCAAACATAACAGTCCATACTTGGGCCAGGCATAGAATGGATACTACATGCAAGACAGACCTTCCTGTAAACAATCTTTGTGAAGTTTTCAACAGGATGATTCTTGATGTTAGGAACAAACCTATAAGGACAATGCTTGAAGGAATAAGGACAAAACTCCTGATCAAGTTTCAGAAGATTAGGGAGAAGACACAGAAGGATATTGGAGGAGGCCAAGAAGTGGGCAAAATACTGTGATGCATATATGGCTGGACCAGGCATTTGGCAAGTTACAAGTAGTTCAGAAAAGACCTACTGTGTAAACCTAAACAACCACACTTGTGACTGCAGGAGGTGGGATATGACAGCTGTTCCATGTAGTCATGTTGTAGCAGCAATGCAAAAGGTGAAGCTACACCCTGAAGATTTTGTCCATGAGTTCTTCAAGAAGCCCCTCTATTGTGAAACCTACAAGCATATTATATACCTTGTTCCTGGCTCTGATTGTTGGCCACACACCATGGGGGATGACATATCTCCTCCAGTATTCAAAGAAAAGAAGGGTAAAAAGCAGACAGCTAGGAGGAAAGGGCAATTTGAGGTGCCTGCCAAGAAGGATACATCAAGAATTGGGACAGTTACCTGTAGCAATTGCAATAAGCAAGGTCACAGATATACCACATGTGGTGATCCACTGAAACCAAAACTTCAGATGAGGAAGAATAATCACCAGGTATGCTTATTGATAGAAACCTAACTTTTGTTTCATAGGCTAGGTGGTTTCATTCTAATTTTCTTTGTTAAATGTGCAAGAGAATAGGTCAGACTACACTTCATCTGCCAAAGCTACTATAGAAGGTGTTGCACCACCACCACCACCACCAACAGCACCAGCCATAGCTAGGAAGAGGCCAGCAACAGCCACAGCTAATCCAGGACCATCTAAGAGGAACAAGGCTGCTACTTCTGCTACTCCAGCACCTGCCACATCAGCACCTACTAAGAAGACCAAAGCAACCAAGAAGAAAAGGGCTCCTAGCACATCTTTCAAACATTCCTTCATACATTCAAACATTCAAACATTAAAACATTCCTTCATACAAAGAGTTGTATAGAAATGTAATGGATACAAAGCTCGAACTCTCATTCATACTTAAAATAACTACTAGCAACAACTCTCAATCGTAACGATCGAAGAAACATCGCCACTTTGCTCTAGTAGAAGGGTGAGGAGCGAGTACTGCCTGTGCCTTAGCCCACCTGATGATCTTCCCTGAGCTCTTGCGCATGCCGCCAGGGACAAGAACCGTGAACTCATCAGGGTTGCACTTCTCCAGGATCTTCTCTGCCAGCCTCCTCTTGAACTCCAGCTCCCAAGCTGATGGCTTGGGTAGCGCAGGGGGAGCCCTTGGCCTCCTCAGATCCACTGCCTCCTCTTCCTCATCTGTCACCTCCCCAAGCTCAGGATCCATCTAGGGTTTCTAGAGGTGGGGTGTGTGGCGGCTGGGTTATGGACAGGGAGAAGGGTGGGTGGAGGAGGCTATTTATGAGCAGTGGAGAGGCTTCTAGAGTTAGTAGGCCTAGGTTTGTGAACATAACTGGGCCAGAAAGCCCAGGTACAAAGCACTAATAAACACATAGCATAGTCAAGCATTGCTTATCACTGGCTCCATAACATAGCATAAGAGGTTCAAATATACGCAGCACATTCATTACAACATACTTCATACTTAGCATTAAAGGTTCTAGCAGCTTACACTACAGTTCTTAACATTGGCATTGACATAGACTAGATTAACTTCACATTCCCCAAAATGTACACCCCATGTCTTCACATCATATTGTTAGGCCACATACTTATAAAGGCCTTGGATGTACTTCACCATCTGCAGAACACACTTCAAGAATCAAGGATGGCCTTGATTTTCTGAAGTTTCTCCTTGCTTGCATGCCCATCACTCAGCAGCTCATTGACCACATGCTCAAGCTTGGCCTTCTCAATCTGAAGCAAATCTCTCTCTTGTTCAACCTCCTTCATTGCCTTCCTGGTGTTCTTGATAATGTCATCTTGACTCTGTAAAATGCACCTCTGTTCCTTGGCAAGTTCGAGCTTCTCCATCTTAACCTCCAACCTAGCACTCTCTTCTACCTCTTTCTTCTTCTTCTCAAAGTCTTCCTCCTGAACTGCCTTCTGGTAATCCATGTGGTCTACCCTACCATGCTGCCAATCAAACATCTTGGATACATCTTGGACAAGCTTTGTGTACTCAATGCACAGGTTGTCATTTTCAGTCTTAAGCTTGGTGATGTCTACACACGCTTCTACTCTTGTAGACTATGTTGGGCCTCCAAGCGCAGAGGTTTGTAGGACAGTAGCAATTTCCCTCAAGTGGATGACCTAAGGTTTATCGAACTCAGGGAAGTAGAGGTTGAAGATGGTCTCTCTCAAGCAACCCTGCAACTAAGATACAAGAAGTCTCTTGTGTCCCCAACACACCTAATACAACTAGGAGTTGTATAGGTGCACTAGTTCGGCGAAGAGATGGTAAAATATGGATGATAGGAGTGGCAAAGCAAAGCAATATAAATCTGTAATAAAAAGTGCAGCAAGCAAACAAGTGGTAAACGTGAGCACAAATGGTATTGCAATGGTGGAAACAAGGCCTAGGGATCATACTTTCACTAGTGGCAACTCCCAACAACATTAACATAATCGAATCACATGATATTTCCCATAAAACATGCAATGGAGACGCACCCGGAGGTCATTCCTTCGTGGTCAAGAGAGGACGAGAATTATGTAGGGCTACAAAAGCACACCTCAAAGTTCGTAGTTCTCAATCTAAGGATTTCACAATGTCACCGCGGCCATCCAAAGAGAGTCCCACAATCACCACAACATATCTAAAGGATAGTCAAATACAAGCACCAAGAGACTCTCAATCTTCAATCAACACACAAGAGAGGAAATCACTCATGAAAATATTTTTCTAATCCATGTCCAATAGACCGCTGTCACCTTGGTCTCGGGGATTATACTAGATAAAGACAAGTGAGTACATCAATCCAATACATAGAGGAAGGGGAAATATCATGGGATCACCCTAGATTAACATAGCCTATGATCACAACGAAGATCACATCATGGGAGAGAGAGATAACCACATAGCTACACTGTAATGCCCCGGATGTAATACTTTCCCTTGTGGGCATATAATATATCTCCGGCTTCATCTATTTCCATTCCGGGTTCTTTGTCTTTCGGGTTTTCGTCGTTTTTTTGTGTGAGTGTGTGGCATTCATTCATATCATGTAGACATGTGCATCGCATTGCCTTTGTGTTGTCGGTTGCATCCGGTTCCACGCGTTCCTTCCCGTTGTCCGTTTCGCGTTCCGGAGCTCCCTCACGTGTCCGTGACGTCCCGTAGGCCTACTTTGTTGTTCGGGCGTGTAACGTTACCGGTGTGCCGCGAGGTTGTTGTGTGTGTTGTTGTTTTGTTGTGTGCAACCCGCCTCTCAAATCTCGTCTCGTTTGGACTTCGTGGCTATCCCATCAGTTATTCGTGTGGGTCCAAAGTGCCTTCACTTTGTGTCCCAGAAACACCCCTACTGCAGTCTACTACCTTCTTCTAGGCCCTTCTAGACTACCCCCGCGATCGGATCCGTCGGATCGCGATCGGAGGGCTCCAAACACCCCCAAATCCCCTAACCCTAGCTACCTGCTATATATTAGACCCCTAGGTCTAATTTTGGGCATCTCTTTCTTCTTCCCTTCCTTTTTCTTTCCCTAGTTTTCAGATCCAATCTTCCCCTTCCTCTCCACTTGGGAACTCCCCACGAATCCCGAAGGATTCAGCCGTGCGCCGCCGCCAGCCCTGGATCGGGCAGGATCCAGGGCCATCGATCCCTTCGCCCTCGGCCACTCCGCCCGGCCGATCGATCCACCCCGAGCGATCCGATCGGGCCTCGAGCGCCTCGCCAGGGGACCACTTCACCGAGCGGGCCTCGCTTCGTTCCTCCCGTTCGCCCCCACCAGGCCGGCTGGGACCACTTCCCCTCGCTTCGCCCGCACGCCTGGGGGAATCTGATCGATCGAGGCCCAGGGCGCCTCGACCCCTTTCGCCAGTCGCCTCGCCAGGCCCATCCCGCCTGGCTCCATCGCCCCTTCGCCGTCGCGGGCCACCGCGCCTCCCCATCACCAGGCCGGCTCGCCTCTCCGCCGAGCGGGCCGCCTCCAGGCCGCGTCGCCGCCAGCCGCCCGAGGCCAGCAACCGCGCGGGCCAGCGCGCCTCCTCCCGTGGGCCGATCTCCCGCCACCGCCAGCCTCCGCCCCGGCTGGGCCTCGCCCCAGTGGGCCACCGCGCCACCGCCTCGGCCTAGCCGCCGGGCCAGGCGCCTCCCAGGCTGGGCCGACCGCCTCCTCCCAGCCGCCGGCCGGGCCTCCTCCTCCAGCCGCGTGGGCCGCCGCCGGGTCCCGCGCGCCCGGATCCGCCAGCCGCCGGCGCCCGATCCGCTTCGGCCCGACCCGCGGGCCCGTTGACTCCAGATCCAGATCAGGTTGAACTCCTTTTTTTTTCTCTAAGTCCCAGAATTCTGATCTCTGATGCAATGTTCAAACTGCTCTAACTTTGTGTGTGTAGCTCCGATTCGCGCAAATAGCATGTCCAGACGTTCGTGGGATCGTGCTCTACGTTTTATCTGTTGTTGTCATGCATGTTAGAGATCATCTAGGTGCTTGTTTTGCTGTTGCAAGAGTGCATCATGATATAAACTGCTGCTATGTGATGTTTTTATGTTATCTTCGCCATGTGATATCTTTTAGCTCGTTTGTCCGAATGACGCAAATGACATGTCCACGTGTTCGTCTTGCCATGCTCTACGTGTTGCTTGTGAATAGGTTGCATGATAGATTTATTATTGCCTTGTTATCATCGTTGCAAAGTGCCATGTGGCCGCGATGTTGTTTCACTTGTTATGAAATGCCATCTTGTTGAGCTCGTTGCAATCGTTGTGTTCACCTCAATGATGCATGCTTGTGTGTTTCGGGATCACCTTCATGTGCACTTTGATGAGGTGCTTACCTTTTGCCATGTTTAGTTTCAAGGTGACTTAAACATGCTCTTTTAGATGCCATGTTGAAATTGCTGTCTTAGGACTTAGTGGATTTTCACTAAGTCTGAAATTTGTAACGTTCCGATGCCATGTTCGTGTGATGTTCTAGGCCAAAGTATGTTAGTTTTCGAGTGGATCTTGATTGTTCCTTGTAGTATATATTGTTGTCTTTCCATTCATGTCCTCACATGTCCATTTAAGTGGCTGTAGCATATTTATCTTTTGCTCCAAAGTTTCAATAAAATTCTGCTGCCAGAATTTTATTGTCAAGTTCAATATGTCCAAGATTATTGCTATTGATCCGTGGCTCCGTTGGGGGTGCACCTTTGGACTTAGTTGCTGTAGTATATGTCTAGTTTGTGTTCTAGGTCTTTGCCATGTTGTTTGAGTGCTGTAGCTCAATTATTTTGTGCTCCGAAGTTGCTATGATGCTGTAATTTTCAGCTTTCGCTCATTTCTTGTTTCGGGCATAACTTTTAGCCCGTAACTCCGATTTCAGCGAATCTTATATCAAACTTGATTGATTTTCTGTGTAGAATCATAATATGTTTTTGTTATCATGTTTTGAGGTGTTTTGCTTGAGTGATATTTTTTACGTGCTCCGTGTGCATCCTTAGTGCATCCATCATGCATTCATCTTTTCGAGTGCGCATTGCATCTTGTTGATTGGTGCTTGGTGTGATTGTTTTGTTTAGAGCCGGAAGCCGAGACCGAGATCGAGTACGAGCACGAGGTTTCCAACGAGGTTGAGCACGAGGACCCTTCTTACGATCCGAACGACTTCTCTTCAGGCAAGATGACCGAACCCCGATAACATTACTATCTTTGCCTATTGCTAGTAGTCTCGATCTATAGTTTTGCCTCGATGCCCATGATCTTCTTGTCAGCCTCCTACTTGTAACCAATTGCCATGTTTAACCAACCCACCTATGCAAACCGTTGCTTGGCTAAGTACGCTTCGCTCAGCCCTTCTTATAGCATTGCTAGTGGCAGGTGAAGATCGAAGATGCTTGCTACATGTTGAAGTTTGGTTGGGTTATATCACACTATATAAATGCTTAATTGAAATCATCTATATATTGGCAAGGGTGGAAGGCTAAGCCTTTTGCTTGGTGATTTGTTCCACTCATGCCGTTAGGAACCGTATAAACCGGTGTTATGTTCCTTGATTATGTGTTCCTAACACGGTTGGGGTGTATGGGACCCCCTCGATAAACCGCTAAGTGCTAAGTCTTTTCCAGCAAGTCCCAACATTGGTACTATTTGCCTAATAACAAACTAAACTTGCATAGGGAGTTATAAACCCTTTTCTTAATCAACAACCCCGGGCCAGTGCTCCACATGAGTGTTGGTCCGAAACGGGCAACCTGCGGGGCCACCTCGAGGAAACTCAAGGTCTGGTAAAAACCCGTAGCTTGTCCCATCCGGTCGTGGCCTGAGACGAGATACGCGCGGCTACTATCAGGGTGTCGGCACGCCGGGAGGATTTGCTGGATTAGCCTTACCTTAGTTCGGTATATCTTGAGCACGGGATTCCGAGGATACTCGGGTCTTCCCACTTTGGAGTTGCGACTCGGCAGATCGTGGGCTTGTAATGGGTCAAGTTGGAACACCCCTGCAGGGTTTTGAACTTTCGAAAGCCGTGCCCGTGGTTATGTGGCAGATGGGATCTTGTTAATTCCGGTTGTAGAAAACTTGACACAATGTTTCTAATACACTACCAGCGTGTGTTCCGTGACTGTCAATTTCCGAATAGGGATTCGGGAGTTGAACACAGAGGGGTTATGTTTGCTGAGCTTGTAGCTAGGATCACTTCGTGATCACTTCTCGCCGAGGCTTTCTCTTCTCGCTCTCACTCACGTAAGCTAGTTGCTAGTTGCTGCTGCAGACACTTATTCTTTTCTTCAGCCTTATCCTCTCCCAAAGGCTTAAATAGTCTTGTTACCCGGGAACGGGATTGCTGAGTCCTCTGTGGCTCACAGTTACTTCACACACCAGATGCAGGTCCAGCTGTGAGCTATCCAGGTGATGGCACCGAGCTGGATTGGGAGTACGACGAGGAGCGTAGTCGGTACTATGTGCGATACCCGGATGATCAGTAGTGGAGACTCTTACTAGGATTCGATCCGCCTGTGGTTTATTTATCTAAGTTTGGTATCTTGCATTTGGATTTTGCCCTTAGAGGGTTGTGATGTTCTTAATGTATGATGATTGAGATTTGAATTGTAATTCTGTGACGTGGCGAGTGTAAGCCAACTATTTTCTGTTTACAATCCCCCCTTTTACATGAGATGTGCAAAGATTACCGAACTTGAGATCATTCTAGGATGGATTTATGCCTTTAAGTCGTGCCTCGACACGTAGGAGGTATAACTCCATCCTGGGCATTACATACACGTACGAGCCCTCGGCCCCGGAGAAGACTACTCACACATGGACATGGTGAGGAGGAGGTTGATGATGTTGTTGATGGAGAGGTGCATCCCCGCGAGGAGGAGACGGCCGGCGGCGGCCACGGAGGCGGCGGCGGCGGCCCTTGGGGGCGTGGCGGCGGCGGCGGCGGCCCTAGGGGGCGGCGGCTCCTTGGCCCCCCTTCTTCCTTGTGGATGGTGCTGGTATGGTGCTGGTCCTCCCCTCCAAGACGGCGGCTTGGGAGGAGGAAAATTCGTGGCCCTTGGTGACCTAGGTTTCCTCTCTTTATATAGACTCTCTGATTCCCATCATCATATTTTGGGCCTCAGTAAAACGGACTTTACTCAGCCGTCCGGACTCCGATTTGGACGAATTTTATATCCAGAAGCATCGCCTCGAAATTCCCCACAACTTTCGCAACTAGACGTTTTCCGTTTGACGTAGTCTTCGGGCCGGAACCTGACCATCTTTAAAAAACGTTCTCAGACAGATTTCAGGAAAGTCAGAGTCCTACTCCAATACTACTCCTTTTACGTTTTTGTCAATGTCCAAGTAATTCCTACATAATAAAGTGTAAAACAAGAACATTGTGCACTTTTGCAACCATTAGTAGGTTAGTCCAAATATGATCAAAAGTGTATGGAAGTGCATAAATATCATAGCAATATCACACAAAAAAGGCATGGAGCAAGCAGAAATTATAGATACGTTTTGGACGTATCACCGCCCCCATGTTGGGGCACATTCTGCATCCGAAAGGTCACTCATATTCTCTTCTATAACAACCAACTTGGGGAAGGTTTGTCCTAGATAGATCCATGCTTCATCCGCTAGGTCGTGTCTCCTCCAAGAATCAATGCATTCATGGCCGGGTCTTGCCACCCACGCAGGGTCATCTTCTACGCTCCCGTCACTCAACATGGTTGCGTAGTAGTAGTGGAAC
>LR738714.1:769793352-769804715 GCA_902687465.1 Secale cereale | reverse complement strand
CGGGTCGATCCACGCATCAGATCTGTCGTTATTCGATCTGGGTGTTGGTATGGACTGAATTTTGATAAGCAAAATTTGTGTGCCTTGTCAAGAAAATAATACAAACGATTTGGTGGATCGCGGCCGAACATGGCGTATGTATAAATCAAACGATACACCGAACTTGTTCACGTCAATCTGGACACCGTCGACTTAAGCTTCTTTGTCATAACCGGAATTGACCGTAATGTTAATATTACATGTGGTGGAGGCGCTAAATATAGATGTCGAGGTCTTGTTGACATTTGCAGTCATCATATGATTGCCGACATTCCGTCTAAGTATTCACAGTCATTACAGCCTCCATAGATGATGGAGTTCGAACGTAACCCTGACACTTTTCGATAGCAACCCCAAAGTATAAACGAATCATCAAGAACGATTTGAAAAGTAAGGAAACCACCAATGGGGGCGGTTAGCCGTGGATCCGCACCAAATGGGGATAGGGCCAACCATTAGTTGGATACCCACGCATGGGTACCGAGGGGCACATCTGTGACGATGCCCCCCCCCCTCCCGGATGTATGATTATTCTTTCTGTTCTCAAAATTGTTCGCAATTTTTGATATTATAGGTGGTTGAGGTGCTAAATACATCTTTCGAGGTCTTCTTGTCGGTTGCCTACATCTTACTATGGAAGATTTTTTGATGATGGTGATGCTGGTCCCGATTACAAGGGTATTACTCCGCTACGTCCGGCCTCGAGAGCATCTATCTTGGGGTGTCATTGACTCTCCGCACATAGTTTGGAGGGGTGCTTAAACATGGGTTCCTACCATGGCTACAACTAGCCCATTATCTATTACAATGGAAACACTGATCTGGGTCTTAACCGTAATGCTCAAAAACTGGCATGTCGTGCCGTCCCCATGTTGGGGCACGTTCTACCATATGAGAGGTCACTCATATTCTCTTATGTAACAACCAACTTGGGCAAGGTTTGTCCTAGATCGATCCATGCTTCATCCGCTAGGTCATGCATCATGTGAGAAACAATGCATACATGGCCGAGTCTTCCCACCCATGCAGGGTCATCTTCTAGGCTCCCGTCACACAACATGGGAGGATATTACTAGTGGAGCAGCGACCCCCCCACCCAACGAGTCGATCCGTGCATCGACTTTGTCGTTGTTCGATCAATGGAAACACTGATTTTTGGGTCTTAACCGTAATGCTCAAAAACTGGCATACCGTGTCGCCCCCATGTTAGGGCACGTTCTACATCCGAAAGGTCACTCGTATTCTCTTAAGTAACAACCAACTCGGGTTAGGTCTGTCCTAGATCGATACATGCTTCGTCCGCTAGTCATGCCTCCTCCAAGAATCAATGCATACATGGCCGGGTCTTGCCACCCATGCAGGGTCAACTTCTACGCTCCCGTCACAAAACATGGTAGCGTAGTAGTAGTGGAACAGCGCCCCCCCGGGGGGGGGGGGGGTCGATCCACACATCAGATTTATCGTTGTTCGATCTGGGTGTTGGTATGGACTGAATTTTGATAAGCAATTTTTTTGTGCCTTGTCAAGAAAATAATACAAACGATTTGGGGGATCACAGACGAACATGGCGTATGTATAAATCAAACGATACACCGTACTTGTTCTCGTCAGTATGTACACCGTCGACGTATGCTTCTTTGTCATAACCGGGATTGACCTTAATGTTAATATTATAGGTGGCGGAGGCGCTAAATATAACTGCCGAGGTCTTGTTGACATTTGCAGGCATGCCATTACAATGAAGGGAAAATTTTCCCGGTGATGCGTTAGTATGTCATCAAAACCTAGGCAGTTATCGCAATCATGCCATTACCTCAGATTTAGCCAATACAAATATTTCGGTAAGATAAAACCGGCCTATTTTGGATCAAAACAAAATGAATGTCCTCGGGGATCATGAACAACACGTGTGCATGTAAAAACGGAACGATAGTAAAATTTCTACTCCTTATAGCCGAAAAACAACACCAAAAGCACCTAACTAATTACAAATGAATCTGTGGTTTATAACATGGTCTGTCAATTTTTTTTGAATTCAAATCATACGCGGATCGTTACTTATATCATGAGTGCATGGACGTTTGTCATGAGAACGCATCTCCACAAAAAAATTACGTGAAATCGTATGCACATACAAAATATGCAAAATGTTTTAAAAAAAACATGCCTTGTACATATCCGTCGTAGATGGCGACATTATGCGAATAACGCTAACTTTGCTAACGAGGCACTCAAACGAAAACAAATCTGCCATACTGATATGTTGTGCTAGGCATGGTGCTCACGGTATAGCACGCCCAGGACCACCAACTGCATACATGGGAAATGTACAAGACGTCATTTGTAAACGCACGCACAGTGCGCACTCCAATCTAGGTAATTAAATGCGGCAGAATGGCTAATCGATTGTGCATGCCGTATCGGACTATATACACAGGCTCCAACGCTTAAACGACATGGGAAAGGTCGCGTGTCAATCGCGCTTATCCATATAAGTTAATCAAAAAAAGATATATTTCTGCAATCTGGATGGGGCGATACGATTGAGCTGGACGGCAGGTTGTACTACTTGTACTACACAAGTACCATGTACGATTGAGGCGTGCTCACCATGGCAAGGGCGGGTTGTACACGTTTGCTTGGGCTATGCACAACATAGGTTAGGGAATCGAGGCGCCTAGCAGCTCCATGCAAAAAGGTGTTTTTCTTACCTTGGCAAGCAACCGTATACATCTAGGGACTGCTGGCTACCCGGCTTGCAGCTCCAACATCGTTGGTTCACGAGCACGTACAAGAGACAAAACAGTATAAAAAGTTGGCGTGAAGTGGGACGGTACGTTGGAGAAGCTGCATACAGTGACTTGACCATATAGCTCCAGCATAGCTGCAGACGTCTAAGGGTCCGCCCCATTCTGAAAACCTTATTTTTCTCTTAGGATTTCCAAGCTTACAGCATATACATTGGCACACCCCCTCCCGCGAGCCTGCATTCACTCCATCCATTTGAGGTCTCCAATAGCTCATCTCCGAGAGTGAAGAGAGATGCAGTCTCATTCGGCTGCATCGCCGAACGAAAGCTTCCAGTCAAACCCATCCACCAAAGACATGCAGCAAGCCCCTTCGATGAGCAACTCCTTGGTTGAGTCGGCTTACCACTACGATCCAACGAAGATCAAAACCAACTTCAGCAGTGCGAACATCAAGCTGCTTCGCCGCGTGATCAGTAGAATGACGTTGTACCAGATGGGCCTCATTAGGTCCATAGGGTTTGACTGTGTTCTTGAGATCCCGGAGTGTGATAAGCTACATCGACGCTTCTCGGTCTTCTTGGTGAGTCTGGTTCGTGTCCTTGACAAGGTTCTCGTCGACGGGCATTCCAACTCAGCGCCGATAGATGCGAGCTCATTCAGCAAGATAGTGGGCGTGCCAAGGGGAGACTTCATCATCGAGCCATGCATGTCTCATGAAGGCGACCTCAGCGAGGAAGACAAGGTTCTGGTATGTGTATACTTATGTTTACATGCATGCAGCAAATGCAGCCTTGATTTCAACCTTAGACGACATCTCATGCATGTTCTTCCGGCTGCTTGTAGTTCGCATCCCTGTCCAAGAGAGACCGTTGCAGAAAGGTGCTAGAAGCCATGGCAAGGAAAGAGATGGACTACTCGCAAAATGAGACGTTTCTGCGTGCGTTCGTCGCGTTCGTCATCACCGGTGTCGTAGCGCCATTTGATGATGTGCCGAGGGAAGTTCTTCAAGCGATAAGAGACGTCTCAAGCATCAGGAAGTACAACTGGGCTCAGTACGGAATTGACTTCATATTTCAAAAAGCTCCCATCACCATCCAGGAACTACAAGCAATGAAGACGAAAGTGCCAGTAGAGGGATGTCTCTTGTACCTTCAGGTAAAAGCATCATTCTCACATACTCTACATTCACGGTTCAAGTCGCTTGCAATTATTAATATATGCATAAATAAATCTGCACGTGTGCAGGTTTTATACATGGAACTAGTCTGAAATATCAAGGACCAAGTTGACGGGACTAAAGAGCCTCACACGGCGGCGTACAACCCCACAATAATGAAGGTCATGATTAACTCGACTAAAAGCCATAGGAGGGCTGGTCTGCTTCACAAGTATGGCTTACACAAGGTACATCATCATATGCTGTTTGGACCACATTGTTGTACATTATGTCACAACACAATATTGTATTTTTTGTCCGCTAATCAATGACTGACTATCTTTTAACAATGCAGTTCTTACGGTCTCGCATTTCAGAGCCAGAAATTGAGGTTGATAGAGGAGAACACGGATCGCGTCTGGGGCATCTGACAATAGCTTGATGCCTAACCGAGAGATCGAGCGTGATAGTACAGACGAGCACGAATCTTATGATTCTGATTGCGATAAGGTATCTCTCGATCAAAGACCTCATGTTCACGATACATATCATTTTTTTTCTTGTGCTTGCGTTTGTGAACACGGTCCAGATGTTTTACATTTCCATTTCTCAGATTCTCAAGCAGTTCATAGTAGAAACTATACGTATTTATTGGTGTGATTTTGGATACAAAAAGCAACAAAAGTAGCTGGGGCGGCCTTGAAAATGCTCATCAGGGACGGACTACTACCGAGTTTTGCAGATGCAGAAACTGGCAAGCGAGTAGTTACGTGCCCAGCAAAACGTCTCGTCCACATGATTGGCCTAGCCGATTGCGAGAATGTTTCACGCCGTCGATTCCCGGACATGGATGTTAGAATGAGAGAAAGTAAGTCTAAGCTTGTGTTGGTTCTCATCTTTCAAAATGTTTTTGTCGTGATTTTTACAAGATATGGATGTCATATGATCATGGGTTAACACGAAAGTTTTAATAGGCGCAGGAAAAAGGCCACTCAATATGGATGCCGATTTCGAAGGAACATTCTCTCAAGCGTATGCAGTTTTGACTGATAATCAGAATGACTTACTACCAAGATCGCGGATATATTTCATATATTTGCTTTCATGAGAAATCATCAATTTAACATTGCTCCACTCTAGCCTCCATCCAGACTGAATTATATAGTACGTCACATGCATTGTACATAATACAACAGGAGGGAATACAGCTCGTACGACGGATTCAATACCATCAATTATTCTTGGTTGAAGGCCAAGCTGGCTTTCAGATATTGTTCATGTATGGCATGCATGGGAATTGTACAACATACTGAAACACTTATTTTTTCGGGAGTGGAAACTGAATATTCGTCAATTGGTAGGAAACAACACGCAGGCGAATGAGACTCATTTGCCAAAAGTTCCCGGCACAGCTACATTTCCTATTGAGTTGCCTGACGATGTCAACGAACAGAATGCAGGTTGATTAAAGCAGCTTATATATTTACAGTAATGATTGGTTTGAACATTAGGGATGAACACTTATATGATTAGATAATCAAACTTGTATGATTTTTCCGCCAGATCATGTGAATGCACAGAATGTGAGCAATCCAACGGATGAAGGCTCCCAAAACGGTGGTAAGCCAGAATCTTCATATTCCAAAACCTTTTTGATGTCATGATACAACCTTACAATTACCACGTTGTCGTTGATATTTACAGCTCTCAAACACATGTTAAGGAGTAATAGTAAACCTCCCGTCGAACAATCAGCAACACAATCTGATCGAGGTATAGAACATGTGTCGCGTACAACTAAAGGTAAACATTGTGCACATATCATACGGGGTTGGTATGCTGACAGCCTTCCATACTAAATCTCATCCCATTCATATGTGCATCTCAATTGTGCAGATACCTACCAGTGGTGCCCAATGTCATGTGCGAGAATGAGGCGGCTAATCTGGACCCAACTGACATTGAAGAGCCGATGGTGCCTGCAATGACAGAAGCAACGCAATGTATGTTTAGCATGCGACAATATTGTATCAACTACCCCCAGTCTTATATGCCACTAAACATGATGATCATATTAAATAAGTTTATAATGAAAATTCACAGGGCATGACGAACGTATTCAAGGAAATGTTGCCATTGATGCAGCTGCACGCGACAACGTCACTAATATACAACCGGGATACGAAATGGATCGCGGGAATGAAAATGAACATGCGGGGAATTACGTCAAAAAGAACATTGGAAATGATGATGCCGATAATGTGATGCCCGATAACAGCGGGGGGACTCGAAATCTTCCTCAAGCTGATACCATTCGTGGGAATGTAGCCGATCACAGATCTATGAAGAATATGGATGATCATCCAGCTAATATTCGACGGTGCGGATATCTCATCACGTGGCGTCCCACCAAACGTCCCCAACCCATTGTCGGCTGGTGAGTCCCCCGTAATGATTACCTTTTCTAACGAATAAATGTTCCGCCGTGTAATAGTGTGAACAAGACGGATCATAAACATGTATATCGTCTAAACATCTATGAGTGGTTCACCAAGGGCGTGTTAACAAAAAGGATATGAAGTCACATGTTTTTAAAATCAATACGATCATTCATACACAAACCTATAGATAACATGTTTTTTCCTCTGTTGGCACACCCGTACTAATGCATCATATCATAATCAATTTTCCGCACACTGTAGGGGTATGTATCAAACGTTTTATTTCTGTACTAGCATAAATAATTTTCACACCCTCGCCCCCCCCCCCCTCTGAATAGCATCCGTCCCATCTGGTATATGTTGCACCAATTAAACATTCAATTTGTATGCATTTTTTCTGAAAGGTCACCCTTCCATTTTACTCATCCAACAGTCGCCCTCAACATTCTAACCATGGTGTCCATAGCTGCCGAGAGGGACGTATATCTGATAACCCTCAACCGTAAGGGATCGAGATAGTCTTCGCGGGTAAGAATAACCCAATTTATTGATTCGACACACGGGGAGCCAAAGAGTATTTATAAGCTTTAACAGTTGAGTTGTCAATTCAACCGCACCTGAAATATACTAACTTGCAACAAAAGATAAGTAGTAACAGTGATATGATAGTGACGATAGTAATAGTAAAAGTAAACAGTAACAGTAGATAGCAAAGTAAATAGCAAAAGTAGCGACTAGTAACAAGCAAGGTTTAAAATACTATAGGCTAGGGAGATGGATGGTTGGGCGTTGCATGGATGAGATAGATTCTAACTTGGGGCACGGCACACGGAAAAGTAATGATCATCTAGGGAAATATCAAACATTAGGCATGTATCCCGTAGGTAGTTGTACGTGCTTGCAATAAGAACTTGCACAACATCTTTTGTCCTACCATCCCGCTACGAACGGGGCCAAAAGGAACTAATGGATATTAAGGTGCTCCTGTCAAAGAGCACCGGAACAAAGCAATGAACTCAATGGATACATGTAATCCTCAAACTACGGACCATCCCCTTTGGTGTCCCAAGCTGTTACTTTTGGGATCGCCGGTTCCGAACCGTAACAGGTGCATACAACTCATAGATAAGATCAATAACACAAATATATTCATGCAAACACATATGGTTCAGATCTGAAATCATGGCACTCGGGCCCTAAGTGTCAAGCATTAAGAATAACAAGTTGTAGCAAAGATGATAAACACCATACTAGATGATAGGCAACATGCCCCCAACAATCTGACGAACTATTACATGATCTAACTCATCCAATCCCTACCATCCCCTTCGCCTACAGCAAGGGAATTACTCACACATGAAGGAGGAAGTCATGGAGGGACGATGGAGTGGTGATGATGATGACGATGGCGACGATCTCCCCTCTCCGGAGGCCAAATCAGCCTCCAGATTAGCCCTCCCGAAGAAGAACAGAGGGTGGCGGCGGCTCCGCGACGAAAAACAGCGAAAGAACTTCCAATCTGGGGTTTCTGCGTCGGGAGGAAAAATACGGGCTAAAGTAGGGCACCAGGGGGTGTGGGGCCCACCCAGGCGCCCCCCCCCCCCCCCGGCGCGGCCCAGGGGGGGCGCGCCCATAGGGCGCCTGGGCACCCCCTGGTCCCACTTCTGGCATTTGGTTTCCTCGGGTGCGTCGATTTTTCGTGATTTTTCGTGGATTTTTCTGAGATGCTTAAAAATCCGTTTTCCTGCACACAAATAAACCATACAGGCAGCTCTGCTGAAAACAGCGTCAGTCCGGGTTAGTTTAGTCCAAAACATGCAAGAATGAGGTCAAAACAATATCAAAAGTGTTTGGAAAAGTAGATACGTTTGAGACGTATCAATATCAGCCACCAGGTTTAGTACGCGGTGCGCCACCAAGCAATGCGGTCGGGGACATCATTGACGATGGTAAGATTACAGTACAAAAATATACATAATATCAAACCCCACCTGCACAACGCCACACCCACACCCCCCCCCCCCCCCCCCCCCCCCGCCATCATGAAACCCATCACACATTTGTTTACTAGTGGTGTATTTGAATTACTTGCCAGGTGCATCAAACGTGGGGGCATCATTGGTTGGGCCTGTATCTGAGAATAACAACATGGGTCCTACCTCGGACGTTGGAATTGAGGAGGTCATGCCGGATATCACTCAGCAGATTGCAAACCAGAATGTTTTTACGGTAGATAACAGAGTGCCTATCATTTGGCACAATCTGAAGGTTTTATGCCCGTACGAATGGGAAAAAGGTGTTGTTCAAGTATCTGGTGAAACCAGGGCCTCTGACTGATACGTCAAGGTACGCAGGCATTAGTTGATCATGCATTTACTTTCGGGATCACCCGATGCATAACGTTTACTTGACAATTTTACAATCAATCTATTGGGTCAAGATTATATCAAAATCATGTATCCTGTAAGTGAGAACATAACTGGAAAACATCTCGTAAAGGAGTTGACGGAGCAGTCCAATGTAACAAAGAAAACTTTTGCTGCCATAGCATGCTTGTATAACGAGCTTCAAGACAAGTCGGATCAGAGAAAGAACAATCCTAATTGCCCATGCACACATTTCCTGCCACACGCATTCGCTTTAAGTGTAATTCCGTACCGCATCACACTTTTATATATTATATATACAGCCGGTCTATTCAGCTAATATTAGCATAATAACTATTCTGATAACACTTCCGCACTGCACGCATAACGCAAGGGCACTGCATTCTCAGTAGCAGAGGTACTGCAACGTAGTGACCAGTGAACTTCACGTTGAAAAAACAGTACGTGTTGTTTTTTCGGTACCTTTTTTTCTCTAGTTTTTTAACCGTTAGTCGGAACAATGTGTGTAATAAACCGTTGAAAAGCTATGGATTATGCGCTACTTCGCCATGTTGAACAATTTTTGAGATTCCTCACGGTTTAAGAGCAGTTTTAAAAACGGTGCGACCCACGAATAATGGCAGCGAGCGTTTTTTCGTGTTTTTTTCTAAACCGCTCGCCGGAATGAAACATATGATACACCGTTGGAAAGATATCGTCGAGGCGCATCTTTTTCATATATAATTGTTTGTCTAATTCATTACTATTTAAAAGCAGTTTCAAATTTACTAAATTGCGGAATTTTGTTTTTTGAATTTTTTCAGATTTTTGGTATTGTTTTCACTCTAGTTTTCTAACCGTTTGTCGAAACAAGGCAATATACCGTTGAAAAGCTATGGACGAGGCGCAACTTACATATGTTGAAATGATTTTGAGATTCCTTACAGTTTTTAGTTAATTTTGAAAATCGTGCGGCTGACTACGAGGGGCAGCAGCAATTTTTGGCGAAATTATTACAAACCGCTGGTCGAAATGATTCAATATATATGTCGTTGGAAAGATATCTTCGAGACGCAACTTTTTCATGTAGAACGCTCCCTCTAATTTCTTACGGTTGAAGAGCAGTTTTAAAATTACGAAAATACGGACACTCTGTTTTTTGCGACACCCAAATCGACAAGTGAACGTCATCCAACGAAAAACCGCACTGCATTGGACAAAAACCACACTGCATCAGACGGGTAAGAGAACTGCATGGTTTCTTCTATTCAAACGTAATTTTTTAAGGACGAGAAAGTAGAGTGCAGTTCACATCGGGTGTAAACGAACCACAACACTATCAAGAAGTGAACCGTATTACTTTTTTTCGCTTCCGTAACAATTTTTTTGCACTTACGGGATGAACAATATCATATGGCCGACCGCACTGCTTCAGATGGAAAACCACACTGCATCCGTCATTGGCTATATGCACTAGGTTTTTTTTAACCCGTGCACATCCTTGTTAGTGGGAGTGGACTACAGTGTCAAGAGTAGTGAACCACATGGATGAGACCGAGTGGACTATATTTTTGTCTGTGTGTGTGTGTGTGTGTGTGTGTGTGTGTGTTCTAGTTGTTTTTCTACTTTCTCCCAATAGATATAAATGAATGTAAAGCGTGGACCGCAAGGACAAAGTGAGCGAACTGCAGTGGTTTCTTTTTTCAAATGTACCGCCTTGTTAGTGCAAAATAGACTTCCTTTTTGGACTACAAGCGAACCACATCATCATAGTACAATCTTTTTTGAGTTGCAAGTGAAACTTTTTTTGGCGTCGCGAAGTGCACCGTCGCCTGGGTGAGTGAACCTCTGGGAGAAACAAGATCACAACGGCACTCAAACAGGTGAGCTGCATTTCAAAAAAATATTGTTGTTTTCTTCAATGCATGATTCTTCGCGAAAGTTGGTGTTGCCGAAAAGACACGACCAAATCAACCAGCAGCAGAAAAGACACCGCGACTCCCCTGCTGCTCCATCTGAAGAGGTTGATGCCGCCGTCCTTCTCTGTGCCTGCAAGTGAACCTCAAGAGAAAGGTTGTTGAAGAACTGAACCGTGCATTGACAAACAAACAAACAACAGAGAATATCAGTAAAAACTTCAAATAATCCCAAATATCATCGGGGCAGTTTTGGGGGAGATCACCATGGTGCTCTCTGCGCCATCCAATATAGTTAATTACAGGCAAGTATTGCCTTGTTTCTGCAAAACAAACATACCAACAGTGAACTGCTTCAGAACACCGATGGTAGGACCTCGCACTGAGTACTGCACACGCCTTGCCACCGGAATGCGGCTCACCTGAGCACTACATGCGTAGCACCACCGGACTGCACGCGGGGGGCACCGAACTACAGAAGCCAAAAAACTTCTGGCGCCCATGGATAAGCTGCTAGAGAGGCTCGCGGTGCACTGCTCCAGGGCTCGTGGCACACTTCTTGAGGATGGCGACGGGGCTGGGCCGGCCGGCGCGACGGCGAAGGTAGAAGGAGGCCGGGGATGGAAGGGTTAGTCTTAGAGGTGGGGCAGCGGCTCGAGGGGAGGAGGTTGGGCGGCGGTGCCAAGGAAGCAGGT
>LR738714.1:769750236-769793303 GCA_902687465.1 Secale cereale | reverse complement strand
GGGGCCTGCCGTGCCCTGGA
This sequence comes from Secale cereale, assembly GCA_902687465.1. Taxonomy (NCBI): domain Eukaryota; kingdom Viridiplantae; phylum Streptophyta; class Magnoliopsida; order Poales; family Poaceae; genus Secale; species Secale cereale. The sequence continues at coordinate 769,793,283 of LR738714.1, read as the reverse complement.
TCCGGTGCCGGGACGTCTCGGGGGCCCGCTCAGGCCTGGATCCGGCGCCGGTTCCTGCTGGGAAGCGGTCGGGGGAAGGTGGCACACCGGCGATGGGAGGAAGGCCAACGACAGGGTGGAGCGGGGTGGTTGGGTGGTGCGCCGGTCATGGGAGGTAGGTGGGGGGGAAGGTGGTAGGCACGGTGGCGCGTGGCTGGGTAGGAGGAAGCGGGCGACGGGGAAGGATGGAGGTGGTTCTGCGCGGTGGTGGGGAAAAGTGGAGAAAAGTGAGGTCGTGGGAGGAGAGGAAGAAAGCGTGGGGTGAGCCGGTGAGGTGGGGGTGTTATCAGAATAAGAAACGGATGTGCAGAATAAGTCTTAAGGAGGTGTTATCATAATAGACCCACCATATATATGGCATGGGAGGAAACGTACATTAGCATACACGCATGCCAGCATATATTCATGCGTGTATGCTGGCGTGCGTGTATGCTAATGCTTCCTCTTCTAACGTACGTTTTCTACTCTTGTATCTAGGAAATAGCCATAGATGAGGATGCAGGCAATTTCCCGCTATACTATGTTATGTCTATGTCTACTATTGGTGGTGTAGAGACACACAACCCGAGGTTCTGTGGTAAGGTAACCATAGATTTTTACAGCTCGCGAAATAAGAAAATAATTGTATGATGTGAGTCAGCTCATAATCCCTATTGATCGACATGATTTGTACAGTTTGTCATACCGCATAAGGAAAATGATATATGGACAACCTATGTTTATGACACGGCTTCGAAGAAGGCGTACATAGTGGACTGCACAATGATGTCAGGCAGACTATGACCGAAAGGCATCGGGACAAGGCTGAAACCATTTTGAAATAGTTACACTACTCTGTTAGGCTTATTAGAGGAGAACCGAACTGGGACGACAAGGATTGTGAGTTCTTACCAGGATGGCATGGGAGGAAAGAGATCAAACGGTAATAAATACATCATCATGGAATATTTTTTATACTCGAAAGACGCCTGATATACATTAGTGGTTACTTGAACCGAACCCATGTTATTGTACAGAGGATACACAGGGCTGGAGGCTGCATATGCATGCCGGCATTTCGTTGACACCATGGTAACAAAACATGGAGACAAGGTATATTATTGAACAAGAATTCTATTGAGCACGCTGGCATTTTGACCATTACATTGACTGATGAAAACCTTATATTTTCTAACGGTGCGTCATCGTGGGTATATGCAGACTTTGAAGAGGTTCGTGAGAGCACTTGCATACCTCCTGCTGACAATGGAATACAATCAGAACAGGGTCGATGGTGCAATATTCGTGGAGTCATCTGACAAGGATGGAGGCATCAGCAATTTCCCTTTATCGATGGCATTTAAGTTTATGGGGTACTACCCTATATGTTGTTTTATGTTGCAACTCTGTGTGTGATTTAGAGTTTGCGAGTCGCGTCGCTGTTTGTCATCAGTATGCCGTAGCTATGTCGGTTATGTCGTACTATGTACTGGATGCTATATAATGCACATGTTTATGATTTGGTCTGGTTTGGAACTTATGATGTATGTCGCTACCTGTCTATTTGGTACTTAAGTATGATTGTCAGTATGGTCATTAATCTGTTTGTTTAATTGGGACACACTTCTGGGTACTCTTTGTTCCAGCTATTTTATGTGAATTCTATTATCTCGGGATACGACATACACACCTATGGATTTTTGCACGTCCCTCGGATCTTAGTGAGGTTTAAACAATGTGGTTACAAATGTAAAAATCTTGGCTTAGTTGTATCACTATCACATACATTAAAAAAACCGTGGTCTTGATGTGAACAAACATGAATCAACCACCCAGTTTTATACGTAACAAAACATGGAATGGATGAAAACAATATACAAGTTCACGTTGCATTAATACATATGCATATGAAAAAAATGTCAATATCATGGTGTATGGTACCACCGACAGGATACGTACCTCTTATATGCATGGTCGTTTCATCCATGGTGTATATCATGACGTCGCGCCAGGGCAATTTTTATTTGCCATCCTCAAGTTCAACCTGCATCGTGCAAAAAAATATTAGCAATGCGTACCAACTGATAAATTACATCGAGTCCAGTAATTTTAAACCATAAAAAGGAACACAAACCGATTATGCGTATGAGCACAATGCACCTTCATACATATGGACCTAAAAAACATAGTTCATGACAAATACATTGTAATGTTTTGGCATGTTATTTGGGCATTTACGTACATTGGTGGTATAATTTGGTTGTGTAACAGCAAAATGTGATTCAGCAATCTATATAGAAAAGAGAGCAACTTAACGAAAAATTCATGGGAAATATGTGTATGGTTAAATATGATGATTTCAATTATTGTAATGAATCAGTAATAACGACATATGTTTTGCTAAACACTACCAACATCTGTAACGAATGTTTGTGCAATGCCAAGGGATTCGAGACCACAATCAGTGAAGGATAAGAGCTGGACATATAACGCTAAACCATGACATTCGAGGTTAATCATAATACGATGCCAACATTTAAACTTCTTTTCCACGCGTACATCTAACTCAGATCATGAAACGGACACAAACTATCGTAGGAGTCGTACAAGCCCAAATATCTTCGGGCACATCCTTGCTCACTTTCTGGCACAACTAAAAGCATAGACACTCGAAAAGATTCTGGGCAATGCCCCTTCTGGTGCATTTCAGCCTTATGTGTCCACGCTCATGGCATGTGCTACATATTACCTTCCGCTTATTGCTAGGGTAATTTGGCGAGACTTCATCTTTAATCTCTTTTGTCGTGGTATCTGTAGTATGGTCATTATCATATAATGAAGATAGTGCATGCTCTCTTGGTTTCAACTCACCACCTGGCTTCTTTCCAGCAGATTTATTACTCTTGTTTTTCTTCTGAGTGCCTGACACAGCATGATCCATCTTGGACTTGGGTCTCACGGACGCTGGTCTTCCACTTTTCTTCACCCGTTCACGAGCGCTAATCATGTTGAAATGGATGTTGACAAAGCTCTCCACTTGTGGGGGCTCCGGACCAATGTTGTTTACAGACATACTATTGTTCTTCTGTATTGTGGCTGTGAGTTTGCCCATTCCTTCAAGTGCATCTTCTAAGCTCTTCTTGTCACGAGAACTCACTTTCATGAGATCCTCTACAGCAATATACAGGAGGTTCTTTAGATAACTAGTGTCATCTGTATGCGGCCCTTTATCACTCATGTCCATGCCTGCTGGATAAGATCCGGTTGCCCAAATAGTCCAACGCTTCAGAATATTTTTAGCAGTTATTTTTAGAAAATCTTCACGAATCATGACCTGTATGGTGTGTATGAATACGAATAACTTTATTACGGACCTAATATTATACTGGGATATATAATAATACGGAAAGACATCAATATACCAATAAGACCATCAGTATACCTTCAACGTGTGCATGCACAACATGCCGACATGGTCAAACATCCCGCAATCATAGTTTATGAACTGACTGTCGTTCTCGATCTTGACGTTGCGCCACTTCCGCTTTGTTGCCTCCTTAACCTTGGACGACGCAACACTAACCATATAGTGTGAACCGTGCACCACGGGAGTCACAACATAGCTACCACACTTATATAGCTCATCTAGGAACTTCATCAGAACCGATCACGTGTATATTGATGCAGCATCCTCCTCTATTGGATACGTGGATTCGTAAGTACGTGATTTCTACATACAAGTGACGGCTTGTTAATGTCTGAATAAACAAGAAATCGTAAAGATATTATATTTTGAGATGCATACGGGAACATTAGGCTTACATTTGCATTCACGTGGAATTCCCTGGCTTCATCACTCCTCCTTGACCCAAGGAATTTGTTGTATTGGCGAACAAACACATGCATGGGGGATGACCTCGGTATGTACTGTTTAAGCATATGATTAGCACTCTCGCCACGTTGGGTGCTTGTCATACCAGCACAAAAAATTCCCTGAAAATATGGCTTTGCCCACATGGCCCATTTATCATAGAATTTGACCATGTACTCGTTATCACTGACATTGAACTTCTGCATGAGGGACAACCATTTGGATTCAAACTCATCAACACACATGATGTCGTTGACGAGCTTGTTGAATTCCTTCTTGAACCCAGAAGACTTGTTGTATACGTGACCGATATTCCCTTTAACGTCGCGGAGGACATGCCATTTACACCATTGTGTTTAGTATGCGGAAGTGCACTCTCTATCGCACCTTTCATTGCTAAAGCTTGATCTGAAAAGTTACATATGTGCGCGTACATATAATAGTGAGATAACATGCCGATAAAAAATGTATAAGAATATGGGGATCAATCAGATGTGCTTTTTGAGTTAGCTAATACCTGTTAGAATCGTCACCAGATGCTTGTCATTCATCAGCGTCACAAAGGTCTTCAACAGCCAATTAAAGGCAGCTTCAGTTTCCTCTCGCATCAGTGCACCACCAAATATAATAGACTGGAAGTGGTTGTTTACCCCCGACGAATAACGCAAACGGCATATTATACAAATTGGTCTTGTATGTTGTGTCAAAGGTCATGACGTCGCCAAAATGAATATAATCTTGGCGATTTTTTCCTGTTAGCCAAAGCATTGTACGGACACGACCATCGCCATCTACATCTATCTCAACTTTCAAATTCATGTCCTCCATCTTCATATCTTGCAGGAGTTTCATTGTTTTCGTCAAATCATCTTTTATTGTGTCTTGAGATAATTTGGCACATAGTGTCCGTAATACTTGTTTCCTATACGGTACTTCTTGCGAGTTCCATTCTGCTCCACCTAGGATGTTAAAAACTTTACTAACACTGACATTATTGCTCCGAAGATTCTTGATGAAGCCAAACGCAATGGGGTCGATGTGATCATGAGAATTCCACTGAATTTTTTCATCGTACCCTACGGACAGACGGTGGTTGTGCTCTTTGACAAACATAATGACGTACCATCCATGATCCTTAGTATGCAATAACCGCACCATGGCCTTGCAGTCGACTTTGCATGATGACGAGTTCTCTTTATCGTTCTTGCCCTGAATATTTTTGCACGAAAAAAAAGCGATTCAGACATGCGCACAAATGAAATACGTCACATAATCATAGTGGGAGTACAATGACCAGGAAGATAATACATACCGTGCATTGACACACCAAATCGTGCATGCTCCTGTACTTGTTGGTACTAACTCTACTTCTGCCATGCCGAATGCCGAATCCGTGCTCCCACGAATACAAATTGTAAAAACCATAAGCTTCTTGGCATGAATCAAAGTTAGTTCCCACAACTGGCTCGAAGATTTCAGTGCCTCTACGACCATTCATTTCAAGCAGACGTCGCTCGATGGTTGTCTTTGTGGATGGAGGTGTCCTCGTGTCAGGACCTTCAGCCCCAATATTCCTGAACATAATGTCAGCAATTTATTGTCATTATCACACAAGCATGCCAATTGATTACAGAAAAAATCATCAGTACTATCAAACAAATCATTTTTATAGACCGTGTTTGTAGTAAGACCTACAACTTATGTAGCCAGGCACATGCCATCAAGATTTCTGAATAATAACATTAACGCAACCACGAATACACCGCATCAGGACACTAACATTGAATTGAATTTTTGGTTTTTCTATATCTGGACAGAATATGGTATGAATCACTGCTAACAAAACAATTCACGAAATATTGTATTTTCTCAAACACGGGCATATGATTCATCCAGTTATGTACTAATGATGTATCTTGGTAGACGGTACCTTTTCTTCCATCCATGCACAACTATAGCGTGTCCATAATCACCGGTAGGTGCATCTGAATTAAGATTGGAGCCGTAGGCATATGTATTGGCTCCCCTCAAAGTCGCCGGAGGCGTTACTAGTCCCAGGTGCGCACTGAACATTCGAGAACAATTATAAGAGAACATGCACGAGCTCGATACTGCGATTCTTGGATCTAACACACTGAGATTGGATATACTTACTTGGAGTATGTCGTCTCGTCTGGGGCATGCCCAATATCATGTATGCTTGGCTGCCAGTATAGATAAGCCCCCGCCCCCCTTCCATCGATCTGCTGGCCTGGAAGGAATGAATCACCGGCGGCGGAGTTGAATCAGTGGTCTGGCACGGAATAAATAAGGAAAAGGGGAATCAAAATCACATTGGGGGAACTTGAATACGAAAACGCCGCGTCCCGGACGAGGCCCCTGCACTGGAGAGCGCCGGCGGCATTGATACGTACCTAACGCCATCCACCGGAGAGCCCCCGTGGCGGAGAGTGCCGGCACCATTGATTCGCCTCCTTGCACACAATCCATTAGAGAGCAAGTCAACAGAGCAAGCAGGGATCTGTGTGGGGAGAGAGACTAGTAGTATTCATGGGTCGGTATGCAGGCAGGGCCGGTAGAAGACAATAAAGTGCTGGCCTACAGCTGCAGCTGTTACCCTACGACTACAGTGACTGTGGCATACATATGTCACGGTAATGCGTACGCTAAACCACCATCCAGCGACGGGCATCTCGAGGAAAAGCGCACCACTTCGACTGCTACGATAGCACGGCCCCGGTGCAGGTGTTTGAAAAATCCGCATCCAACTTTTGCGAGCTTAAAGCCTGCAAGCTGTTCCAAAAAGCTCTCGGTGTCCCTTGCTACACCTCCAAGAATAGACTTTGAGCAGTGCATATTTCCTAGCTCGGTTAGCAAAGCTTCGCAGTTGCTCGCTGCATAAACAAGTTCAGCGTTTACTCACTGCAAGCAAATCTTATATCACTAATTATTATAAAAATTTGTTCGGAGCCCCAGGAAGGAAACTTCTCGATGGATGAGTCCCGAACAAATGACACCCCCCAGGTCTCTCATGAGGAAAACAACCTTCTAACAGCCCCATACTCCGAGGAGGAAGTTAGAAAGGCGGTTTTCCTAATGGAGCACAACAAAGCCCCGGGTCTGGATGGTTTTCCCGCCGAGTTCTATCAGCACTTTTGGGAAGTCATCAAACCGGATCTCCTACTTTTGTTTAGCAACTTACATGCGGGCCAACTAGAATTGTTTCGCTTAAACTTCGGTGATATTATTTTATTACCTAAGGTTAATGAGGCTGAAAGGATACAACAATATAGACCTATTTGCCTCCTTAATGTTAGTTTTAAAATATTCACGAAGGTTGCGACTATAGGCTAAATTCGGTTGTTGAACATGTGGTTCGTCCTTCACAGATAGCTTTTATGCAAGGCAGACACATCCTTGATGGTGTTGTTATCCTTCATGAAACAGTCCATGAATTAGACCGGAAAAAGTTGAATGGGGTGGTTCTAAAAATAGACTTTGAAAAGGCTTATGACAAAGTTAAGTGGCCCTTTCTTCAACAGACTCTCAGAATGAAAGGATTTTCTGCAGAGTGGCGCGCTATGATCCATAGCTTCGTTTCTGGAGGTAGTGTTGCCATTAAGGTCAATGATGACATCGGACACTATTTCCAAATGAATAAGGGTTTGCGACAAGGTGACTCGGTATCCCCCATGCTATTCAATATAGTGGCGGATATGCTTGCGATCATGATTGAGCGTGCCAAGGTTGATGGCCAAATTGAAGGGGTAGTAAATCATGTAGTTGATGGTGGTCTCTCTATACTTCAATATGCCAATGATACAATTCTCTTCTGGATCATGACCTCGAGAAAGCGAGAAATCTGAAACTAATTATATCAGCATTCGAGCAACTATCGGGTCTTAAGATCAACTTTCATAAAAGTGAATTGATTTGCTTTGGCGAGGCTCAAGATGAGGCCCACCTGTATGCTGAACTGAAGGAAATATGCCCTAGAGGCAATAATAAAGATGTTATTTGTATTTCCTTATATCATGATAAAAGTCTTTTATTCATGCTAGAATTGTATTAACCGGAAACTTAGTACATGTGTGGATACATAGACAAAACAGTATGTCCCTAGTATGCCTCTACTAGACTAGCTCATTGATCAAAGATGGTTATGTTTCCTAGCCATAGACATGAGTTGTCATTTGATCAACGGGATCACATCATTAGGAGAATGATGTGATGGACAAGACCCATCCGTTAGCATAGCATTATGATCGTTTAGTTTAACTGCTATTGCTTTCTTCATGACTTATACATGTTCCTATGACTATGAGATTATGCAACTCCCGAATACCGTAGGAACACCTTGTGTGCTATCAAACGTCACAACGTAACTGGGTGATCATAAAGATGCTCTACAGGTGTCTCCGAAAGTATTCGTGGTGTTGGCATAGATCAAGATTAGGATTTGTCACTCCGATTGTCGGAGAGGTATCTCTGGGCCCACTCGGTAACACACATCACAATAAGCCTTGCAAGCAAAAGACTAATGAGTTAGTCACGAGATGATGTGTTACGGAACGAGTAAAGAGACTTGCCGGTAACGAGATTGAACTAGGTATAGTGATACCGACGATCGAATCTCGGGCAAGTAACATACCGTTTGACAAAAGGAACAACGTATGTTGTTATGCGGTTCGACCGATAAAGATCTTCGTAGAATATGTAGGAGCCAATATGGGCATCCAGGTTCCGCTATTGGTTATTGACCGGAGAGATGTCTCGGTCATGTCTACATAGTTCTCGAACCCGTAGGGTCCGCACGCTTAACGTTTCGTTGACGATATAGTATTTAATGAGTTATGTATGTTGATGACCGAATGTTGTTCGGAGTCCAGGATGTGATCACGGACATGACGAGGAACTCCGGAATGGTCCGGAGATAAAGATTAATATATGAGATAATAGTGTTTGACCTCCGGAAGGGTTCCGGAATTCACCGGAAGAGGTTCCGGATGTTTCCCGAAGTGTTTGGGTACAAGAACACGTTATTTGGGCCAAAAGGGAAAGCACACGAGGCTTTAGGAAAGTGCAAAAGGAAGTTTTGCGGAGACCAGAGGCTAGACGCCAGGAACCCTGGCGTCTAGGGGGTAGACGCCGGGAACCCTGGCGTCTAGCCCTGGAGTCCGAGTGGGACTCTTTCCTTTCGGGCAAAACCGACTTTGAGGAGGCTTTTGCTCCAAGTTTCGACCCCAGGGCTCAACATATAAATAGAGGGGTAGGGCTAGCACCCAAGACACATCAAGATACACCAAGCCGTGTGCCGGCTACCCCGACCCTCTAGTTTATCCTCCGTCTAGTTTCTGTAGTGCTTGGCGAAGCCCTGCAGAGATTGTTCTTCATCAACAACCGTCACCACGCCGTCGTGCTGCCGGAACTCATCTACTACTTCGCCCGTCTTGCTGGATCAAGAAGGCGAGGACGTCATCGAGCTGAACGTGTGCTGAACGCGGAGGTGCCGTACGTTCGGTACTAGATCGGGACGGATCGTGAAGGTGCACGACTACATCAACCGCGTTGATAAACGCTTCCGCTTTCGGTCTACGAGGGTACGTAGACATACTCTCCCCTCTCGTTGCTATGCATCTAGTAGATAGATCTTGCGTGATCGTAGGAAAATTTTGAAAATACTACGTTCCCCAACAGTGGTATCAGAGCCAGGTCTATGCGTAGATGATATGCACGAGTAGAACACAATGAGATTGTGGACGATACTAGTCATACTGCTTACCAGCATGTCATACTTTGCTTCGGCGGTATTGTGAGATGAAGCGGCCCGGACCGACATTACGCGTACGCTTACGCGAGACTGGTTTCACCGTTACGAGCACTCGTTGCTTAAAGGTGACTGGCGGGTGTCTGTCTCTCTCACTTTAGCTGAATCAAGTGTGGCTACGTCCGGTCCTTGTGAAGGTTAAAACAGCACATACTTGACGAAACATCGTTGTGGTTTTGTATGCGTAGGTAAGAACGGTTCTTGCTAAGCCCGTAGCAGCCACGTAAAACTTGCAACAACAAAGTAGAGGACGTCTAACTTGTTTTTGCAGGGCATGTTGTGATGTGATATGGTCAAGACATGATGAGTTATACGGTTTTGTATGAGATGATCATGTTTTGTAATGTTATCGGCAACTGGCAGGAGCCATATGGTTGTCGCTTTATTGTATGAAATGCTATCGCCATGTAATTGCTTTACTTTATCACTAAGTAGTAGCGATAGTCATAGAAGCAATAGTTGGCGAGACGACAACGATGCTACGATGGAGATCAAGGTGTCGCGCCGGTGACGAAGGTGATCATGACGGTGCTTTGGAGATGGAGATCAAAAGCACAAGATGATGATGGCCATATCATGTCACATATTTTGATTGCATGTGATGTTTATCTTATTATGCTTCTTATTTTGCTTAGAACGACGGTAGCATTATAAGATGATCCCTTACTAAATTTCAAGGTATAAGTGTTCTCCCTGAGTATGCACCGTTGCGAAAGTTCGTCGTGCCGAGACACCACGTGATGATCGGGTGTGATAAGCTCTACGTTCAAATACAACGGGTGTAAGCCAGTTTTGCACACGCAGAATACTCGGGTTAAACTTGACGAGCCTAGCATATACAGATATGGCCTCGGAACACTGGAGACCGGAAGGTCGAGCGTGAATCATATAGTAGATATGATCAACATAAGATGTTCACCATTGAAAACTACTCCATCTCACGTGATGATCGGACATGGTTTAGTTGATTTGGATCACGTGATCATTTAGATGACCAGAGGGATGTCTATCTAAGTGGGAGTTCTTTAAATTAATATGATTAAATTGAACTTTAATTTATCATGAACTTAGTCCTGATAGTTTTGCATATCTATGTCGTTGTAGATCAATGGCCCGTGCTACCGTTCCTTTGAATTTTAATGCATTCCTAGAGAAAGCTAAGTTGAAAGATGATGGTAGCAATTACACGGACTGGGTCCGTAACCTGAGGATTATCCTCATTGCTGCACAGAAGAATTATGTCCTTGAAGCACCGCTAGGTGACAAGCCCCCTCCCGCTAATGTAGACGCTTTGAACGTCTGGCAGTCGCGGTCTGATGACTACACGATAGTTCAGTGTGCCATGCTTTACGGCTTAGAAACGGGACTTCAACGACGTTTTGAACGTCATGGAGCATATGAGATGTTTCAGGAGTTGAAGTTAATATTTCAAGCAAATGCCCGAATTGAGAAATATGAGATTTCCAATAAGTTCTACAGCTGCAAAATGGAGGAGAATAGTTCTATCAGTGAACACTTGCTCAGAATGTCTGGGTACTACAATCATATGACTCAACTTGGTTGCAAAGTTGACGAGGATAGTGTTATTGATAGAGTTCTTCAATCACTGCCACCAAGCTATAAAGGCTTCGTGATGAACTATAACATGCAAGGGATGCAAAAGACAATTCCCGAGCTCTTCGCTATGCTCAAAGCTGCGGAGGTAGAAATCAAAAAGGAGCATCAAGTGTTGATGGTTAACAAGACCACTAGTTTCAAGAAAAAGGGCAAGGGAAAGAAAGGGAACTTCAAAAAGAATAGCAAGTCAGTTGCTACTTCAACGAAGAAACCCAAATCTGGAGCCAAGCCTGAAACTGAGTGCTTCTACTGCAAGGGGACTGGACACTGGAAGCGGAACTGCCCCAAATATTTGGCGGATAAGAAGGATGGCAAGATGAACAAAGGTATATGTGATATACATGTTATTGATGTATACCTTACTAATGCTCGTAGTAGTACCTGGGTATTTGATACCGGTTCGGTTGCTAATATTTGTAACTCGAAACAGGGACTACGGATTAAACGAAGATTAGCTAAGGACGAGGTGACGATGCGCGTGGGAAACGGTTCCAAAGTCGATGTGATCGCCGTCGGCACGCTACCTCTACATCTACCTTCGGGATTAGTTTTAGACCTAAATAATTGTTATTTGGTGCCAGCGTTAAGCATGAACATTATATCTGGATCTTGTTTATTGCGAGACGGTTATTCATTTAAATCAGAGAATAATGGTTGTTCCATTTTTATGAATAATATCTTTTATGGTCATGCACCCTTGAAGAGTGGTCTATTCTTATTGGATCTTGATTGTAGTGATACACATATTCATAATATTGAAACCAAAAGATGCAAGGTTAATAATGATAGTGCAACTTATTTGTGGCACTGCCGTTTAGGTCATATTGGTGTAAAACGCATGAAGAAACTCCATAAAGATGGACTTTTGGAATCACTTGATTATGAATCACTTGGTGCTTGCGAACCATGCCTCATGGGCAAGATGACTAAAACTCCGTTCTCTGGAACCATGGAGCGAGCAACAGATTTGTTGGAAATCATACATACTGATGTATGTGGACCAATGAGTGTTGATGCTCGCGGCGGGTATCGTTATTTTCTGACCTTCACTGATGATTTGAGCAGATATGGGTATATCTACTTAAAACACAAGTCTGAAACATTTGAAAAGTTCAAAGAATTTCAGAGTGAAGTAGAGAATCATCGTAACAAGAAAATAAAGTTCCTACGATCTGATCGTGGAGGAGAATATTTGAGTTACGAGTTTGGTCTTCATTTGAAACAATGTGGAATAGTTTCACAACTCACGCCACCTGGAACACCACAGCGTAATGGTGTGTCCGAACGTCGTAACCGTACTTTATTGGATATGGTGCGATCTATGATGTCTCTTACCGATTTACCACTATCGTTTTGGGGTTATGCTTTAGAGACAGCTGCATTCACGTTAAATAGGGCACCATCTAAATCCGTTGATACGACACCTTATGAACTATGGTTTGGCAAGAAACCAAAGTTGTCGTTTCTTAAAATTTGGGGCTGCGATGCTTATGTGAAAACACTTCAACCTGATAAGCTCGATCCCAAGTCGGAAAAATGTGTCTTCATAGGATACCCAAAAGGGACTGTTGGGTACACCTTCTATCACAGATCCGAAGGCAAAATATTCGTTGCTAAGAACGGATCCTTTCTAGAAAAAGAGTTTCTCTCGAAAGAAGTGAGTGGGAGGAAAGTAGAACTTGATGAGGTAATTGTACCTTCTCCCGGATTGGAAAGTAGTACATCACAGGAAATTGTTCCAGTGATTCCTACACCAATTAGTGAGGAAGTTAATGATAATGATCATGAAACTTCAGATCAAGTTTCTGCTGAACGTCGTAGATCAACCAGAGTACGTTCCGCACCAGAGTGGTACGGCAACCCAGTTCTGGAAATCATGTTACTAGACCATGATGAACCTACGAACTATGAGGAAGCGATGATGAGCCCGGATTCCGCAAAATGGCTTGAAGCCATGAAATCTGAGATGGGATCCATGTATGAGAACAAAGTATGGACTTTGGTTGACTTGCCCGATGATCGGCAAGCCATCGAAAATAAATGGATCTTCAAGAGGAAGACCGACGCAGACGGTAATATTACTGTTTACAAAACTCGACTTGTTGCGAAAGGTTTTCGACAAGTTCAAGGAGTTGACTACGATGAGACTTTCTCACCTGTAGCGATGCTTAAGTCTGTCCGAATCATGTTAGCAATTGCCGCATTTTATGATTATGAAATCTGGCAAATGGATGTCAAAACTGCATTCCTAAATGGATATCTCAAAGAAGAGTTGTATATGATGCAACCAGAAGGTTTTGTCGATCCAAAAGGTGCTAACAAAGTATGCAAGCTCCAGCGATCCATCTATGGACTGGTGCAAGCATCTCGGAGTTGGAATATACGCTTTGATGAGGTGATCAAAGCATATGGTTTTATACAGACTTTTGGAGAAGCCTGTATTTACAAGAAAGTGAGTGGGAGCTCTGTAGCATTTCTAATATTATATGTAGATGACATATTGTTAATTGGAAATGATATAGAATTTCTGAACAGCATAAAAGGATACTTGAATAAAAGTTTTTCGATGAAAGACCTCGGTGAAGCTACTTACATATTAGGCATCAAAATCTATAGAGATAGATCAAGACGCTTGATTGGACTTTCACAAAGCACATACCTTGATAAGATTTTGAAAAGGTTCAAAATGGATCAGTCAAAGAAAGGGTTCTTGCCTGTTTTACAAGGTATAAAGTTGAGTAAGACTCAATGCCCGACCACTGCAGAAGATAGAGAGAAAATGAAAGTCATTCCCTATGCCTCAGCCATAGGATCTATCATGTATGCAATGCTGTGTACCAGACCTGATGTGTGCCTTGCTATAAGTCTAGCAGGGAGGTACCAAAGTAATCCAGGAGTGGATCACTGGACAGCGGTCAAAAACATCCTAAAGTATCTGAAAAGAACAAAGGATATGTTTCTCGTATATGGAGGTGACAAAGAGCTCGTCGTAAACGGTTACGTCGATTCTAGCTTTGACACTGATCCAGATGACTCTAAGTCACAAACCGGATATGTATTTTTATTGAACGGTGGAGCTGTCAGCTGGTGCAGTTCCAAGCAGAGCGTCGTGGCGGGATCTACGTGTGAAGCGGAATACATAGCTGCTTCAGAAGCAGCAAATGAAGGAGTCTGGATGAAGGAGTTCATATCCGATCTAGGTGTAGTACCTAGTGCATCGGGTCCAATGAAAATCTTTTGTGACAACACTGGAGCCATAGCCTTGGCGAAGGAGTCCAGGTTTCACAAGAGAACAAAGCACATCAAAAGACGCTTCAATTCCATCCGCGATCTAGTCAAGGAGGGAGACATAGAGATTTGCAAAATACATACGGATCTAAATGTTGCAGACCCGTTGACTAAGCCTCTTCCACGGGCAAAACATGATCAGCACCAAGACTCCATGGGTGTAAGGATCATCACTTTGTAATCTAGATTATTGACTCTAGTTCAAGTGGGAGACTGAAGGAAATATGCCCTAGAGGCAATAATAAAGATGTTATTTGTATTTCCTTATATCATGATAAAAGTCTTTTATTCATGCTAGAATTGTATTAACCGGAAACTTAGTACATGTGTGGATACATAGACAAAACAGTATGTCCCTAGTATGCCTCTACTAGACTAGCTCGTTGATCAAAGATGGTTATGTTTCCTAGCCATAGACATGAGTTGTCATTTGATCAACGGGATCACATCATTAGGAGAATGATGTGATGGACAAGACCCATCCGTTAGCATAGCATTATGATCGTTTAGTTTAACTGCTATTGCTTTCTTCATGACTTATACATGTTCCTATGACTATGAGATTATGCAACTCCCGAATACCGTAGGAACACCTTGTGTGCTATCAAACGTCACAACGTAACTGGGTGATCATAAAGATGCTCTACAGGTGTCTCCGAAAGTATTCGTGGTGTTGGCATAGATCAAGATTAGGATTTGTCACTCCGAGTGTCGGAGAGGTATCTCTGGGCCCACTCGGTAACACACATCACAATAAGCCTTGCAAGCAAAAGACTAATGAGTTAGTCACGAGATGATGTGTTACGGAACGAGTAAAGAGACTTGCCGGTAACGAGATTGAACTAGGTATAGTGATACCGACGATCGAATCTCGGGCAAGTAACATACCGTTTGACAAAAGGAACAACGTATGTTGTTATGCGGTTCGACCGATAAAGATCTTCGTAGAATATGTAGGAGCCAATATGGGCATCCAGGTTCCGCTATTGGTTATTGACCGGAGAGATGTCTCGGTCATGTCTACATAGTTCTCGAACCCGTAGGGTCCGCACGCTTAACGTTTCGTTGACGATATAGTATTTAATGAGTTATGTATGTTGATGACCGAATGTTGTTCGGAGTCCAGGATGTGATCACGGACATGACGAGGAACTCCGGAATGGTCCGGAGATAAAGATTAATATATGAGATAATAGTGTTTGACCTCCGGAAGGGTTCCGGAATTCACCGGAAGAGGTTCCGGATGTTTCCCGAAGTGTTTGGGTACAAGAACACGTTATTTGGGCCAAAAGGGAAAGCACACGAGGCTTTAGGAAAGTGCAAAAGGAAGTTTTGCGGAGACCAGAGGCTAGACGCCAGGAACCCTGGCGTCTAGGGGGTAGACGCCGGGAACCCTGGCGTCTAGCCCTGGAGTCCGAGTGGGACTCTTTCCTTTCGGGCAAAACCGACTTTGAGGAGGCTTTTGCTCCAAGTTTCGACCCCAGGGCTCAACATATAAATAGAGGGGTAGGGCTAGCACCCAAGACACATCAAGATACACCAAGCCGTGTGCCGGCTACCCCGACCCTCTAGTTTATCCTCCGTCTAGTTTCTGTAGTGCTTGGCGAAGCCCTGCAGAGATTGTTCTTCATCAACAACCGTCACCACGCCGTCGTGCTGCCGGAACTCATCTACTACTTCGCCCGTCTTGCTGGATCAAGAAGGCGAGGACGTCATCGAGCTGAACGTGTGCTGAACGCGGAGGTGCCGTACGTTCGGTACTAGATCGGGACGGATCGTGAAGGTGCACGACTACATCAACCGCGTTGATAAACGCTTCCGCTTTCGGTCTACGAGGGTACGTAGACATACTCTCCCCTCTCGTTGCTATGCATCTAGTAGATAGATCTTGCGTGATCGTAGGAAAATTTTGAAAATACTACGTTCCCCAACATGAACTATTTGGATGCGGGTTGGGCCAGTTTCCGATCACATATTTGGGGATAACGATACATTACTGGAGACTCACAAATGTTGAAGGGAAACACGTCGAGGAGAGACTACAAAAAGACTTAGTAGTTGGAAAGGTAAACTGCTGTCTCTAGGTGGAAGATTGGTCCTCATAAATTCAGTACTAAGTAATATGGTACTATATATGATTTCCTTCTTCCAGTTGCCTAAAGAGTTTTACATAGATTGGATTATTTTCTCTTATATTCTTCTGGCAAGGAGATAGAGAGAGAAAGAAATATCGACTGACCAAATGGTGTGTGGTTTGCCGTCCCAAACACCAAGGTGGGTTGGGCATTCATGACCTTGAGGTTAAGAATAGGGTCCTCCTCGGCAAATGGTTGTTCAAATTTCTGACGGAAGCAGGTGTATGGCAAACCCTCCTAAGGAGGAAATATGTGGGCACCAAGGCGGTATCCCAAGTATACTGGAAGTCTGGAGATTCCCACTTTTGGGCGGGTCTAATGGCTACGAAGAAATATTTCTTCTGCTATGGATCCTTCTCGATTAAGGACGGATCAGAAATTAGATTCTGGGAGGACGGGTGGCTAGGAAATGCCACACTCCGGGAACAATATCCGGCTCTATACAACATTGTGCGCCACAAGGGTGATACAATCGCCACGGTAATGGAATCATTTTCGCCAAATGTGACGTTCAGAAGAGATTTAATTGGACCCAGACTTCAATCGTGGAACATCCTGCTCCAGCAGTTGTCCACGGTGCACCTATCACATGGGTCTGATGTATTTCGATGAAACCTTCATGGGAATGGACAATTCTCAGTGGAGTCTATGTATAGAGCATTAATCCAGTCTGATGTGCCAGTTGATAATAATAAGAAGATCTGAAAGATGCAGATACCTCTTAAGAATAAAATATTTGCATGGTATCTTCGTCGTGGAGTCATTCTTACTGAAGATAAGCTTATTAAGAGGAATTGGCATGGAAGTCCGCAATGTGTCTTTTGTCACCATGATGAGACAATAAAACATTTATTTTTCCAATGCAAATTGGCTCGTTCTATATGGTCAGTCATCCAAATAGCTTCTGACTTGTATCCTCCTTGTAGTGTTGCTAATGTATTTAGCAACTAGTTACATGGGATTGATCACAGCTTTAGAACTTTTCTCAGGGTGGGAACGCTTGCCGTTATTTGGTCGCTTTGGCTATGTAGAAATAATAAGGTTTTTAACGATAAAAGTACTTCTCTGATGCAGGTTATCTACAGATGTACCGGGACTCTTCGTTTATGGTCCTCTCTACAACGCGTGGAGAATCAAGACCTATTTACGGAGATGTGTACACGATTGGAGGCTACGGCGAGGGATACTTTTACCCAACATGGGTGGCAGCATGATCTTAGGATTGCCCCCCCTCCGCTCTAGGCATTATACGGACTCTTCAGGTTTATGTATTTCGCCTTTTTATTTTTGTTTAGTGTGAGAAGACATTTTTGGCTGTGTGCATCTTAGTTATGCAGAGGCCGGGTGTAATGCTTAAATCTTTTAAGTAATAAAGTGCCCCTTTTCGAAAAAGCAGACCGCAGCCAACCTCTCAAACTAGAAAAAGATGGAACTAGCAAGAGGGGTTTAAAAGGGACATCCAGATCGCAAAGCGCATACAGCATGCTGAATCTCACACAAGTTCAGGTTTCTTATACTTCCCAAATAAGGTTCAGCTTTTCACTACATAATCAACTTTCAGAGTAGGAAAAATGCAGTTGACTGTGTGATTGTGTGAACAAGTTCAGTTTTTGCGCATTGCGATGCAGAGATAGCCAATCTCTCCAAGTGCAGAAAGATGGGATTTAAATGAAGATCAAATGTGTACAACACGCTGAGTTCAGGTTTCTTATTGTAAGAAAAAAGGGGGGTCAGGTTTTCACTATAAAAGCGGTACATACTCTCTATTCATAAACATAATCAACAAAACCATATCAATCAGTTCTAAATACATATTTTTTGTCACATATAATACATATTTAGATAGTTAAATCGTCAACCTAGAACTATGCGAATGACTTATTCACCGAGACGGAGGTAGTAGTTATTTAAATCGAGAGAGAGGTCAAGAGAAAGGCGTGCACTTGTGTTTGTGTAGTGGCTTGCCTTGGAATTTGGAACTGGCTGGCGTTGGTACTTGGAATGTTTACAGGAGATGAAGCGTTCCTTGGATATTGCCTTGGCTAATACTATTAATTGCCATTTAAGATACGTTTTGGGGCCCCAAAATTTTAGGGGCCCTGTGCCATCGTACAGGCTGCACCTGCCTGCCATACGGGTCTGGGAAGGAGCTAGGTAATACTTACATACATCATGAATTCGATGAACATCCCAAATCAGTGACATTCTTAGGATGAAGATGAGATCTATGTACCCATCCTAGTTCTTGAAACACTAATGTCTATGTGACTTGCTTATTTTCTTGGTGGCTTTTGTGTTATGGCTGGTTTACTTAAATGTTACCAACTGCTCCTGCTGCATGATCTGTTCTGTACAATGTACGACCAGGCCCTCGCGCCCTTTGCATTTGGGTGGCCAGACGACGGCATTAAGCCAGGCTGTAGATTAATGAAGCCAGCCATGCCATAAAAATAAAAAAGCTATCAAGAAAGAAAAAAAAGCCTGCCATGACACTGACCTATGTCCGGCCGGCAATCTAAATAAAAGAGGGAAACAAGGCCCTAAATAACGCCTGTAGGAGGCATTGTTGGGTTAGGCCAGGTTCGACTGGAAACAGACTGTAATCCATCTGTAATAAACCGAAATCGCTGAATATAGCCAAAATATTTCTGAAACCAAATTTTTAAAACTACCTCTGAGGCCAACTCGGTCGACAAAACCAATGTGCCGCTCAAATATATGTTGGGCCATTAAGTAGCTTAGCCTCAGCCATGAAGAAGCTGTCAAGTTGAATTGTATTTTGTGTTTGTAATTATTCTATATTTATTTGAGATGCTGACAAATAATTTTTTGTCCACCTATTGCTACAGAAGATGTAACATACATTTTCCCTGGAATAATTAATGTTGCAGCGAAAGCCTCGGTTTGTCCGCCACAACCTAACCACCGGGCTAAACCCCAAAAGCTGTGCTTTCTCTAATACAGTGGTTCCAAGTCACTACTGACAAGGAGAATGCAACAATTGGAAGTAGAAATAGATGCATAAACTCTCCTTAAGTGCTAACCAGTGGCGCCATAATCTACTCTTTGCAGGACCTTATATTTAAATTTGACGAACAGAATTTAGAGGAGAGTAAGGAGTAAGTGTGCAGAAGATGGAGCTTGACGCAGCAACATGGATCAGCATTGCTGCTATCTGTGCTTCGGTTCTCGTGGCTATCAAGTGGTGGGATCCCATAGCAGTTTATCTTGGATACTCCTTCGGCGTTCACCGCCATGTGGAGGATCTTGGAGAAAAGGTGGAGATGCTTGGTGTGATGCAAAACAACCTCCGCTACCAGGATCCCTTCCCATCTTCTGCAGAGCGCATCAGATGGCTCCATGGCGTGGGCGATTTGCAAAACAAAGAGGGAGAGATCAAGATTAGGCTTCACAAGTACAGCCTATCTTATTTTAAGAGGTGCTACATCGGTAAGTGACTCCCGTTCAAAGTATCATGATGATTTCACCGAAGTACTATTTGTTCAAGCTGGCAAGGGATGCTCTACAGTTGCTGACTTGCAAAAAGCTATCGCCATTAGTATAGCATTACCTCAGATAGGCAACCAAATTTCCCAAGCAAGTATCATTCATAACCACCTCAGAGATAAGAGCTTCTTATTGTTGGTAGATGATCTATGGGAGGATCTTAATCTGGACGAACTAGGCATCCCCTCCCTTGATGTAGTACAGCCACACCGGCGTAAAGTTGTGTTCACAACTAGAAGCATGTACGTGTGTAGCAAGATGGGATGCTGCTGCCCTGAGGATACCATCCAAATGAAGTGCTTGAGTAAACAAGACGCGTGGAATCTCTTTGCTCAGAAGGTGGGAAGTAAAATCTTTGATGATAAGAAAATTCATAATCTTGCGAAAGAGGTTAGTTCCGCATTAACTCCAGACCAAGGCGGTGATATTAATGAATTTAATTAGTGAAGCTTTTTTATATAATAGTTTGTTAATGATAGTGGAATCATTAATTTAGGTTGTAGAAGATTTAATTTATCAGTGGAATATATATTGTCTACATATGTATTAATGATCTTCTAGAATTTTAATCATTTATGACAACAAAAGATGATAAGAGAGGCCAACAAAGTTTTTTTAGCTGAGGCTACCAAAGTTAGAATGTGAAAGCTGATTTTACTGAAGTAGATGCCACTACACTAACTTTTGTGTGTACTCTGCTATGTTTATATCACAAATAGTCATATTTTTGGATGAATTTGTGTATGTGTACATGATAATAGCTTGACTTACATATAGGATTTTTGAGAACTAAGAAAATAGAAAGTGGTAATTGGTTGCCCAATTTAATTTCCTAAATGGTGGATTTCCTATATCTACACCCATTTGGTCTGATCAAGTGTTTGTACATTTCAAAATTTTCTCCAAAAAGTCATGGTATTGTAACATAATGAAGTGTGAGCACATGTAAGAACTGCGTACAAAAAGATGTATATATTGTATCACGTACCGCAGACACATCTATCAGAAGTGTTGGTTTGCTATGAGACACAGTTTTCTAATATATGTCATTTTACAGCAGAAGATCTCACTGACCAAACCTAACGGTTCTTTGTAAAAATAGAAAGATTTCCAAGGATATAAACATATTATAATTCTTAAAAGCTAATTAAACTATATAAATTAATATATTTAAACAGTGGGTGTAACTTAAAATATTATATACATATAAAGTACGCCTTTTTGTGCTGCCCGATAATGGTGTCTGCAGACACCGTTGATAGCAACATTTCTGCCGATTATTTCAGTACAATTTTCTTTCCTTCTAATTGCATATGTATACTTTTGTTTTGCCGTGGTTTACGACATCCACTTTGTACAACCATATCTTACTTATGTAACTAAATATTCCACAGATAGTTGAGGAGTTGCTGCTTACCAATGGCTTTATGCACACTCGGTAAATTTATGTCGCCCAAGAAAGATCACAGGGAGTGGAGAACCGCCAGAGACCTGCTGAGGAATTCAACACTCCATGAAATCACTGATACCCATGAAGATTTATTCAAACATCTACAAGAAAGTTATAATAATCTGACAGCTGTTATGAAGAAGCGTTTTTTGTTATGTTCTTTATGGCCTGAAAATAAGAACATACCAATGAAGATACTTATAAGGTGGTGGATAGGACTTGGTTTGTTAGATGGTCCTAATTCTAGTGATGTGGGCTATACCCTCATTAATGACTTAGTGCGTGCATCCATGTTGGAAAAAGGTGACACTAGCATTGACTCCACAGAAAATTCACATGTCAAGATGCACACCATGATGCGCCTGATGGCTATCTGGATTGCGAATGAACATGGATACAAGACCAAGTGGTTACAAAATTCCCCATATAGAGCAGCCTTGGCTGAAGAGAAGTGGCACACTGTGGAGAAGGCTTGGGTATCAGAGGAAGACACATCAAGATGGTGTCAATGGTCTTCCAAGGTTTGTTTCCCAGAACTCAAGGTATTGGTGGCTCAACATGTCTTCTCACTTGAACTCATTCGTTATTTCCAAAATATAACCTTTTTAAACTTGGAGGGTACGGAAATAATCGGATTGCCTTTTGAGGTATGCTCATTGACCGAACTGCAACATCTCAATATTTCTGCAACAGCAATTGTTCTCTTGCCTCTAGTACTGACAAAGCTTTCAAAACTCAAGTACTTGTACATCAGACATAACACGGTTCTTCAAACAATACCAGAAGGGCTTATCTTGGGACTCAAAAGTCTTCGAGGGTTGGACCTTTTCCGTACTGGTGCTAGCTTCCCTAACGTCCTGCAAGAATTTGCGAGCTCCACCATAGATCTGGATATGCTCGGCTATACTGTGCAAACAATAGCGGAGATAACACAACTGGGACAATTGAAAAGGATGTGTACACATGCACTCTGCATGGACCACTTTGAAGACGAGAAACATCCGGATATTATTAACTTGCAAATTATATCCGAACTACAAGAGCTGCGAGAATTAGCCATTGTAGAGAGCTCTCACAGTCAGAAGTTATTGGTAGCTGAAGGTGGCCCTAATTATGATCAATGGCTACTCCCTTACTTGGAAATCTTTGAACTGAACAATCTTCTCAGGCTAGAGAAAGTCACGTGGAAAAATGCAGGGATGGACATCAGAGTGGTTAGTATCTATAAATGTGATACATTAAAAGATGTGACATGGGTTCATCACCTTAAACACCTTGAGCAGCTCACAGTTGCACACTGCAAGGAAATGGAAGTATTGATTGAAACTGGAGAATCGCCACAAGGTGTCAGCATGAAGCAAATGACGACAATAAGTTTTCCTCGGCTGATAAAGCTTAAATTGGAAGAGCTGCCAAAGCTATCCATGATATGCAAGCAAGCATGTGAATTTGAAGGGTTGTCTTATATTTGTGTAACTCGGTGCGATGAGATGAAGGATATCCAAAATCAAAAGTACAAGCAGAGTATGATCAAGATAGATTGCAGCGAAGATTGGTGGAATCGAAATAGCTCAGGGAGATTTATTCCCTACTTCGCCCCAACATTTTCCTCCTAGCGGGTCAAGGAGAAAAAAATTGTAAGTGCTTTCGGCCTCACTTTCATCAGGTTATAACCATCTTGTAATCTCAAAAGTGCTGACAAGCTGTCAATTATGTTTCCCACGGATTGTCTCTATAAATGGAGTACTGGTGATATCCCTTCACCTTTGATTATATGTAGAAAGATTGCATTTAGAGACTTGTCATATAGTCCACCTTAAATAGCATGGGCACATGCTTGTATGCCTATCAAAAGTGTTTCGTAGCTTGTGTTTACTACTGTCTTGCATCAGTAATTAATCCCTTAGCATCAGCAAAGTAAATACCTTTTTCCATTTATCTTTTCACTTGATTTGTGGAAATTCTAATTCGAACGATTTTGTGTTTGTACGCAATGTAGAATGCAAGAGCATGCAAACTTCCAGGCTTGAGACTTGGTTTTGCTCGAAACAACGAATCCCGCGTGTGGCAAATTCCACTGGATGCCTATGTCATGAAACCTACTCCCTCCGTCCCATAATATAAGAACGTTTTTAACACTACACTAGTGTAAAAAATGTTCTTATATTATGAGACAGAGGGAGTATATCTGAAGTTGATTATGTTACGGATAAAGGAACACTGCAAAAACTTGTTTCCATAAATCCTTATTTTTTATCTGTCTTATCTGGCCATTGCATGTTCTGCAATGTGTAAAAACCCGAACCTTTATTGTAAGGAAACCCTGAATTTGTGTGAGACGCGGTATGCTGTATGTTGTATGCTTGACTTTTCTGTTCCTTCAGACCATGTTCTTAAGTTCCACATTTTATGTCTTGAGATTTCGGGTATTGCCTTCGCTTCAATGAATAGAAAATTAAAAACTGAAGTTGTTTGAGATGCCATACGCTGTATATGCATTTTGCTGTCTGCGCGGTAAAAGCGGACCATGGTCCTGTAGTACCGTGTGCGTGTGCCCGGAGAAAATAAAATTCAAATTTAAAACTGTAGTAGGACTGTAGCAACGTCTTCAGAACCAATGTGACAATGTCAATGTGGGTCTAGTAAGTTTAACACGCTAGCTAGCAGCTTGTTGTTAAATACAGAGAACTTGATCTGTATAACGCAAAGCAAAGTTCAACGTCTTCAGAACTTGTTGGACAACGAACGACGCTGACAGGGACCCTGAACCTAGAAGATAATATAACGCAAAACAAAGTCGGTGGGGAGATTGGAGATCCTAAATAACTGATAAATTAATCGCGTGCCATTGTGGATCCTAACTAAATTAATCGCAAATGCCATTGTGGATCCTGACTAAATTAATCGAAATGTCTGAGAGGGTAGCGACAACCAGCCGGCCTAATGAACCACATGATAATTATATTCTTTTTAGGGAAATAAACTACATACAGTAGAATTTTATTAAAAGTAAAATATGTACAGAAAGAATGGGAAAATTGCACGAACTGATCTAACCAAGCTTTGAGCCTGCCACTGCCACATTCCTTTCATTTGCCACTTTGTATGGAAAGCTGATGGAGCCGGTGATTTTACCTCAGATGTGAGCTGGATATGGCCGGGGATCGAAGCTGGAAGCTCTTGAGCTCACTCGCCTCCGGCCGCCCAGTGCAGCTCCCCTTCTTTGAGTCGAGCAAGGCACCGCCTGATACGGACGCAGGCCCGACCCTGAGGGGGGCGGCCGCCCCGGGCCCCCGAATCCAAGGGCCCCCAGCTGCGAGAAACCCTAGCTACCCCGACCGCTGGAGGCGCCATTAGAGCAGAGCACTCAGCAGAATCTGTTCTGTTCTTGTCTCCGCGAAGAAGAAGCAAGTTTTTTTTTAGCGGTCTGGGTCTTGGGCCTTGGGCCTTGGGCCTTTCTTGTATTAGTATCAACAAATGCTGGCCCACATCATGCTGGACAATGAGCGCCCTGGTTCAGCGGAAATTACCTTTTTTTTTTCTGAAAATGAATTTAGCAATCAGTAAGGATATTTGCGTGCAAACTAATACTCTTTCCGTTCCAAAATAAGTGTCTCAACTTTGTACTAGCTCTAGTACAAATTTGTACTAAGCTCAAGACACTTATTTTAAGACGGAGGGAGTAGAAAAAAAAGGATATTTGCGTGTTTATCGCTTGTGAGGTGGCAAAGCAGATCTTTGAAAACCGGGTGTGACACCTCATCTAGACGGCTTTGAAAACATCGTCTTCGACATCAACACTGTCTTTGACGACTGCCTCCGTTGCGTCCTTGTTTTCTTTCTGGCACATCCATGCGTCCTCGACTCTATGGCGCTTCCTACCACCTGTGGCACCACATGTGGTAGCTTGACATCCCTGACTTCGACATTGACCGTTCCTCTCATCACTATAAGCTCATGCTCTCGACTATTTCATCATCGGCACAAAAGTGATATCACCTTGCTTGACCAAATCGTTGGCTTATTCTAAGGTGGAAGCTTTTGCGACGAGATACTATCCACGACGCTCCCGCTTTGACTACTAGAGGATGTCAGCTCGTCGGCTCCTACCTTCGGTTTTTGAGAGACTTCTCGCCCACAAGGATCAATAATTATTTTGTGCATTCCCTCAAAAAAGAATACACAGTGCATTACGCCAATTCTCTCATTTTGCTTTTTTTGCAAAAATATCATATCTACTACTCTCTTCGTCCCAAAATTCTTGTCTTCGATTTGTCTAAATACGGATGTATCTAGTCATGTTTTGTCCAACCTGATTTTTGTCCAACCTCCTGCAACCTCCTGAAGGACAGAGAGAGGGGAAACCGACGTGCTAAGTAACCGTTGGCGGGCCACCGGGCCGTTCGCTTGCGTGGGCCCGCTTCCCTCACCGCACCGTTGGCCCGTCTCGGCCCGTTCTCGGCCTTTTCTCAGCTTCCTTACCGCCAGCTTCGATATGAAAAAAAAAAATCTTAGGTGTTATATAGAGATTGTTTTTAATCCTTGATTGACGCCCGATGTCAACCGTTGAACCTCGTATTTTAGAGATTTTTTTTGTTAACTCGGCTGTCATAAATCTTGTCCTAGTTTGTGAGATTAGAAACTGAGCTAAAAAAAAAGGAAATCATATAGGAGTAAAAAAAAATATACCCACCGCACAATAATATCTTTTTCATATGGATATTTTCTAAATTCTTTTCAAAAGTGTTTCAATGAGTCTCCATAGTTAGAGCATCTCCAATAGCATGTGTATATTTGGATGTCTATATATTCATATGGACAATGGTCTAAAAAGATTCTCTCATATACACGTCTAGTTTTGCATCAGAACGTCTATATACAGGGACCATGACAGGTGGGCCGTCGCAGGGGAGAGAAAGAAATCATGACTGCAACTGAGTTTAAACAACGCCTTCACATTGTCCAGGCGTGGACATTGTCGAGGTCGATTTAGAGGATATGTATATTTGGACGACCATATTGACAAGTTGTTGGACGTCTGTTTTGGGCTCATATCGTGGAAAACGAGTATAGACATCCATATAGACAAGCTATTGGAGATGCTCTTACTAAACTGCCACAAAATGGGGCTCTATCTCCTCGTTCGGGGCTGCGAAGGGCGCATGGGTCCACCTTGGCAGCCAATGGATGGATCGGTTCTTTATCTGTCACATGTGTTGTCTTGCCCCCCAAGCGGTACATACATATGTGTCGGCGTTGGTTCGTTTTACAATGAGAAACGACAAGTCAAGGATGTGCTCGGGCGCGTGGTCTTCAGCCGAACGAAGGTGTAAGCGTCAGACGGCTGTGCTTGTGTAGGGCTCGGGGTATTCAGTATTCACGTGGAATGCTTCTAGCAGAACACCAGGATCCTTGGAAATCATGTGAAAAGGTGGTGGTAAGAAATCATATGAAATTCAAAATCTTTCCAAGTCGCGAGGGGGGGAGGGGGGCATCAACCCCCTATGCATAGCTCTACCTCTGTATAGTGGCGAAGTCAGCAATCTGGCGAGGTTTGGCGCCCGCCATACTTAAATTACGATGCAAATACTAGGTGCTCGTGAAGAAATCTTGTAATCTGCACGAGGCTGTCCGCATCCGGAGCAATGGCATAGTCGAGCAGCTCATGGAGGAGGACCCAGAATTGGCCAGGGTACCCACGGACGGTGCTTCGCCTCTGTACCTTGCCATCCTGTTTGAAGATAAGATCATTGCGGAGACGCTGCGTGCAAAGAGGGCCCCCGGGATGCTTTCTGCATGCAAAAACCATATGTCGATCCTCGTGTTTTAGAGAAATTTTTTGGGGAATCGTTTCTGGCCGGGGCGCCGGCCGAATCTTCGACTGGTCGCTAGCCACGCCGGCTTCTGGCGCTTGCCCACGTGAGACTTGTTTTTTTGCTACTACCGTAGTTGGATTTTGCTACTACCGGCGAAGCTTTTTGCTACTTCCATCGGGGGGAGCTGCGACCTCGCGATGACGACAACGATGATTGTTGCAACTGTAGTAGGATTTTGCTACTACCGTTAGAGTTTTTTGCTACATCCATGTAAGGCGGAGCTGTGACCTCGCGAAGGCGGCAACGACGTTTTGCTACACCCGTAGTTTGATTTTGCTACTACCGGTGAAGTTGTTTGCTACATCCATTCAAATGGCGTTGATTGACTGGCAGCCGTCGTCGATGTAATTCCGTGCAGCGAGCATCAATGGCGAGGGGCGGCGGCGGAGCTACAACCATCGTCGTCAAGAGATGCAACCCGCAGGTGGAGTTGTTGCATGGGCCGAGGCGACAACGAGGCCGGGAGGGTGAGGATTGGTGACGAGAACGGCTAGCGAGGGCGGGGTCCGGCGGGCGACGAGGAAGACCGGCGAGGGTGGGGATTGACGACGGGGACAACCACCGGAGGGGATAGGAGGTGCGGCGCCGCGGTCCCCGAGCTGGACATGCGGATCCAGCCCGAACTGCCAGATGAAGAAGAAGCTAGGGACGATCTGTTTTTTTTTTTTTTTTGCGTGGATCCAACTGCTGCGCGGCTCGCATCCAACGGCCTGGACTAGACCGGCCAAAACTTTTGGCCGGTGCGCCGACGCCTATAAGCGTCCATTTTTTTTAACTCGGCTGTCATAAATCTTGTCTTAATCTGTGAGATTAGAAACCGAGCTAAAAAAGGAAATCATATAGGAGTAAAAAAATATATACCCATCGCATCGTATGGATATTTTCTAGATTCTTTTCAAAAGTGTTTCAATGAGTCTCCATCTATATCTATATTTCTATATCTATATTACTATTTAAAAAGCAAACATGAATTTCCTCAAAGACACACAACAAATTGTACACGCAATAACATGGACCCTCAGATCAAGTAAACCTAAAGATAAACGTCTTGGATGAAATGTCCTGCAGACGCCATCGTCTGCCCATCCCTGATCCCCACGGCCCCGCCCACATCTTCTTAATTTTCGGGTTGATTCCATCAGAATCGTGCCTCCCCGACCCTACTTTACTCACTGTATCGAGAAATACGGATCGCCGCCGCTCCTCCCTTCCCTACCTTTCGTGCGCTTGCCCCCTAGTTGACCCTGCCTCTGGTTGCCACCAGCACTCCTGCAAGCCGCCGCCGACCTCATATGTTGGTCAGTCGCGCCCAATGCCATCCTTCCTTCTCTCTTCCTCTTCTCACTAATCTCTCTCCCTCTCTTTGTTCCCACATTGCCGGACGCCATCACCTGCTCCCGCCGGAAGGTTGGCAAGAGCAGCAGTAAGTCAGGCGTCCTCGAGTCCCCGCGGAGCTCCATCGCGACCCGCGTCGGCCGCTCCGCCGCCGGCAGCCCGTGGCACGCCATTGAGGCCCGATGGAGTGACCACCCTGTTGGGAATAAGCCGTGTCGGAGCATGGTGCGACCGGCGTCAGTGCACCAGGTCGGGTCTGTGACGGTGTGACCGGCGTCGGTGCGTCAGGTCAGGTCTGTGGGCTGGGCCACGGCAGTTTGTGTACGTATGTGTGTGCGTGCGTGCGCGCGCGTCACGTGCGTATGGGTGCATGGCATGATGGTACAGTTGCGTGAGCTAGCTAGCTAGATGCATTGGCGGTTTCATTGCAGGCGGCCGCGTTGTGCGTGTGGGAGCGCGTTGTGTACTACGTACAGTCCGTGTACTGTTTTCTTCTACCATTCTTTGTTGTATAATCTTTGTTAGTAAACGCTCCAGTTTTTATTATGCAGCATGTGGTAGAATGGAGAAAATGATACTCAGAGCATGGATGAGGAGGCTAAGCAGCAATTTTGCATCACATGCAGAATTACAGAACAGCATAGGATCCTCACCCATGGTGCTTTTATTGATTAACTATTGACGGAAAATCCTACACTTACGGATAAAAACTCACGGAGGGGACGTACGGGATTACATGTTCGCCCACCAATCTTCCTCCTCGCTTTGTTTTGAACCGTGGGCCTCCTGATTTCCAATCAGCTGATGCCATGTCAGCCTGTAGGTTCTAATTCGTGACATTGAGTCCGTAAGTGTAGCATCTCTCACTATTGACTATTGTGAATGCATAGTGTTAATTTTTCCAGAATTTGTTTAACGAAATTACTGTGCACATGACCCTTTGCATGTCGATTTTCACACGACGTTGTGATCGGTGGTTGCGGCCCACGTGAACCGAGGTGATCGATGGCTGCTATATATTGTCGTGTAGAAGAAATCGGGCACGAATCCATTTTTTAATAGGTGAGTTGTTATGCTTCTGTACTTTTTAACTTCCATCCCCCAAAATTTTGGTAGATGACTATTATATGGACCATGTTAGTCTGGGTAATGTTCATAAGACCGAAGTCAATATGATCTATGCCCATACAGTCAGTTAACTTGTACCCTTGCCTTGCTTGCTGAGTTTGATTATTTCAGTAATTCCGCATTTCAAGTTATGCGTTGTTGATGCAATCTACTCTTCATGACTATTCAATGGACTCTGCTTTGCAAACTAAACATTATTGTTTGATTATGTAGTGTTTTGTTTCAGGAGCTACTTGTGGTGGTACTACGGTAAGTTGATGTGAAATCCTCTATTCGCTACTATATATTATGAGTTGATGTGAAATCCTACAATTTTTTATGCAGGTAGTCAATAACTTTATCGACACAAGCATATTTTTTTTCCACTGAAACCTGTATAAGCATCAGATCTAGGACATTTTGAGTCTCTTCTCAAAAATATATTACATGGCAGTAGTTAGTTTGATGTTGCTGTTGTACCAATTTGAGTATGAGATGATATTAGCGGCACTATGAAGTGTAAAAATGAAGTAATTGTCCGGCCTCTTTTTTTGTATTCTTTTTAGCTTAAGCTTACACTTTGTGACTGACTGCTCAATAAAATTTCTTCTGATGTTTTGTATTTTCTTTTCTCTAATAACAATGAGGGTCTGATGTATGACCAATTCATTTCTCCCTTCTATCTGATTGCCGGTTTGGTGACGACTTTATGATAATTTGTATGTCTTTTTGGACTGGTCATTAATTTTTGAAATTAAGATACTCTGATTTGGGAGGAATAGATGTGTGTGTACTATTTTCACATTGCGGGAGAGATAATTGTGTCCATTTGCCTATTGTGTATACTCTATTCTGCCTAATCAGATTCTCAAAGATGTTCTGCTATTGTGTCTGAACAATCAGTAGTTGCCAACAAGTTGTTTCTTAACAGTTTCCAGTCAACTTGCCCATGATGTCTATACAATATATACAATTCCATTAAACTTGCTTCTGTGTTCTTTTGTTGTGAAAATACATCGGCTCATGGTCATTGAATAAACTCATGTTGACTATTGTCGGCAGAGGTGAAGATGTAGATGAAGATGTCGCGATATAGAGGTACATAAAAATGGGATCAAAAAACAAGAGAAGAATTTGTGTTGGTGTTGAAGCTTGCCTAAATTGTATTATGGTGCGCGCATTCTTCGGGTGTGCATTGAGCGTACCTCATGTTGACTATTGTCATTGGAGGCTAAGAAGTAGATGAAGATGTTGTGATATCGAGGTACATGAAAATGGGATCGACATAGATTTTATCCTGCAAAGTTGTGTGAGTCGTTTCATATGCTCGAGTGTCCATAATAGGTGAAATATGCTCAATGTATTATTTACTTTCACATTTTATTGTATATGGATCCAGAGCCGATGACCAGATGTTGTCTTTGTGTGTGTTACTAAAGTGTCAATCTGTGGGACAAAATTGACTATCGTATGTAATGTGTTTTTGTTAAGTCTGTATGGTTGAGAAGTCCATTGAGATATGGTGCTCATGAAAAAACTGTATCTGCAAAAGCTATATGTAGTACAAATTAAGATTTGAAATCATTGTGTCCTAACTAGGATGATGGAGGAAATTTCTTTATATGAGTATACATGCGTGCATGTGCACGCTTACTAGTAGTTACTAGGCTCCCAAAAAAATGGGGATCTCTCCTCGTTCATGCTGCAAAGGGCGTGTGGGTCCGCCTTGGCAGCCAGTGGATGGGTCGGTTCTTTATCCGTCACATGTTTTGTCTGCCCTCCCCATGGTCCATACATGTGGGCGCTGGATTGTTTTGCAATGAGAAACGACAAGTCTAAGATGTGGTCGGCGCGCGTGGTCTGCGGCTGAACGAAGGTCCGAAGCATCTGACGGCTGTGCTTGTGAGGGTTCGGGGCATTCACGTGGAATACTTCTAGTACAACACCATGATCCATCGAAATCATATGAAAAAGTGGCGGTAAGAAATCATATGAAATTCTTTCCAAGTCGGAGGGGGGGGGGGGGCATCAGCCCCCTATGCATAGCTCAGCCTGGAAATGGGGAATACCCAGCCGGGTATTGCCTTCCAATACACGTGCCCGTGACACCAACTTCATGGCCGTCCCCATCCCCATCCCGGCGCACGGGGAGAGAAACTGTCCCATCCCCGCAACATTTCATCGAAAACAGCAGCATTTCATCTAAAACAACAATATTTCAGCACCTTAACAAGTCTCGATGTCAAGTTTCAGCCACATAATAAAGTCTCAAACCTTAAGGTCTCAAATGTCAAGGTTCAGCCACATAATAAGTCTCAAATCTCAAGGTACACATAGCAGTTCACAATCTTAGGATAAGAACATTACAATTCAAAGTTCACACATGAATTTAAACAAATGTCTTTGCGAGCAAAAGAAGCGCAGCAAGCCAAATGGGTTAACACTTTCACGTGGGCACATCCGCACATGGCAGCTTCATCTTGATTCTTCATGAAGACTCAAGCACAACTTTCCAGATCAGGTGGGGCAGCACCTACATGAGAAGAGAGCACACTGAATTAAAAACATGGAAATTGTGCACACTAGCTAATATGACCAATGAGGAGGTACTTCACCTCTTGACTATCTTGGAGACAAGTCCAAAAGCTTGTTGCACTACCATTGTTGCCATCTACAATAAAACATTTAGCATGAATGTATCAGTGAACATGTAAAGAAACAAGGCACCAAGTAGCAAGATCAACATGAATTGTACTAAGAGTCACTCAACCGGACAGCAAAAAGTAGTCTGCCCAAGTTTCGCCTCGCAGACGGTGGTGGAAAGCACTGAGAATTTCTGTGATTTTTTCTAGGGCGAATGGGATTTTATGGACAAAGGGCATCGGGAGGCGAGCCACAAGGGCCATGGCGGCCAGGTGGTAGGATGCGCCACCAGTCCACGTGGAGGCCTGGTGGGTCTCCTCTGGCCCATCTTTGGTCCTCTGGATTCATATTTTCTGATAATAATTCAGTAGAAACCCCGCTGCATTTGGAGCTCCGCAAAAATGATTTTTCTTCTATTGTATTTTTGTCCAGATTTCCAGTTGTCCGATAATTTCTATCTCTTTGTATTCCTTGCATTCTAAGAGAGTAAAGGCATTAGAATTGCATCATATTGTGAGATATATCATTGATGCGGTGGCGAAGGGGGCTGCTGTTCCGTTTGAGCCTTTTCTGCTTGTGCTCCATATGAAGGTATGCATGATGTTTATCTATATTAATACTGAAAAAAAAAATAGTTTATCGACATCAGCGTATCGGCTTAAGTTTGTTGGTGTAGCGGTCCTTCTTCCAGGAGGCAAAAGTTGAGCCAGCGTGTAAAATGTTTACCGGGTTGCTATCAGGGGATGACCCCATGAAGGCATGTGTAGGCTATGCATAACATAGTTTCAAACCAAAAGTAAAAACATAGTTTCAAATTAAGCAATGAACACCTTGCATGTGGTCCTTTCGTTTGGGAGGTTGGGGCATTGTGTCGACTTGGCTGTCCATCCCCACAAATACTTTAAGCTTGAGGATTATTGTGGATCATATGGACATATAAACGGTAGATGTGTCGTATCGAGATACCATCATGCATGTATTATGGAACATGTGGAAGGAGCAGGACACTCACAATTTTAACGACTTGTCCCTGGTCGTTCTAGATGTTCTTTTTCTTGCAAGAGAGGACATGGCTCAGAAAGCAGTTGACGGTTTCTTTTTGGCTTTTGCAAATAATCTTTCATATATACCACCTTTTGTTTTTCCCCAGCTTAATAAAATGTGCCTTTGTGATAAGAGAAATAGTAGCTGATCAATTCCAAAATTGACAATAGTTGGTAGTCTGAAACAATTTTTTTTTTAACAATTTTGACACCTTTTCCAGCCCTGCCACCATGAGCAAACCGGCTCGCTTCCTGGTACTACCCTGCATGCATGTGTACAATCTTCGTCCTAAGATAATAGTAGTACCATCTGGCCGTTTGGTGACTTGTTAGGTCGTTTTGTTATGTGACTGGACATGCATACCGATAATGTTACACGTGCAGTTTGTTATCATTTCTGGTTTAATATTTTTGCTGGACCTTTTTGTTAGCTTGACTGACGATTATGGTCGTACATGTGTACACACGCTCGGCTCGGCTCCAGACGCGGTTTGGTAGCGCTCTTTGGATAGCTGTGCAGTTTTTTTTCCCTACCTTTCTTCGCCTTTATGTAGTACAAGTAACAAAACTTAGAATCAAAGTGGTTAGTACTTACTCCCTCTGTTCCAAAATAGATGACCCAACTTTGTACCGTATAAAGTTGGGTCATCTATTTTGAAACGGAGGGAGTAGTACCTAAAGTAACCTTTGTGGTTTTTCCTAAGGGCGTGTACAATGGTTCTAGCTTAGGATGCCACGTAAGATAAATGATGAGGTGGAGGAGAGAGAAATCATAAGAGAAGGCTTGTCTTATCTTATTTAAGAGAAGACAAGAGATGATAGCTTAGCACAATTTGTCTCACCATGTTTTTAGGAATAACTAATTATTGAAGATAAGGCTAAGAGATGACCCATTGTAGACTTGTTTTTTTGTCATCTCTAATTTACATGCAAAACTTAAGATAAGACTATCTTATCAACCATTGTACATGCCCTAAGGGACTTTTGTGGTTGCTGCATGTGCATGCATGATTCTTCAGCCATGCAAAAAAAAAAAAATTGCATGATTGTTCAGAGCACTAAGCAAAAAAGAGAGGCATGAGGAAGACCGGCCTATTGGCTATATATGCACACGCTCTCGAAGCTTGACGGTACCAAGAGTTGTGGCCAATTGAAGGATCAAGCAAAGATTCGTCACAATTGCGGCAATGGACCCAAGCAACCAGCAGGCCTCCACGGCGGTGCCTCCCCGAGCCGCCATGAATCCCATGCTGCTAACGTCGGCATGCTCTGGTTCTTGGAAAGACCTGGAAGAAGCGTGTCTTCGGGAGCCGTCGCTCCTGAAGGAGGTCACCACCGAAGGGGATACCGCACTCCATGCGGTGGTGTCCTACGGCGATGGTGACGTCTTCTTGAGGAGCACCATCATCATCTACGACAATGCCAAGGAGCTGCTATTCGTGCAGAACAACAAGAAAGATACGCCCCTCCACTGTGCTGCGAGGGCCGGGAACTCCCAAATGGTCTCTATTCTCATAGGTTTTGGTAAACGCGTTGGCAGATCCAAGGAATTGCTTGAAATGAAAAACAAGCTTGGTGAGACGGCTCTGCACGAGGCTGTCCGCATCCGGAACAATGGCATAGTCAAGCAGCTAATGGAAGAAGACCCGGAATTGGCCAGCATCCCCAGAGACGGTACCTCACCTCTTTACCTTGCCGTCTTGTTTGAGGATAAGATCATTGCGGAGACGCTGCGTGCAAAGAGCGCCCCCGGGATGCTTTCTTACCAGGGTCCAAACGGCCAAAATGCACTTCATGCTGCAGTTCTTCAAGGAGAAGGTACTCATCTGTGCACGTTACTTTTGTATGTATACCATAATTCTTAGGCTGCAAATTTAACCCTACATACCCTTGCTGAACTATTTTTTAATATAGTGACGGGAGTACTATTCCTCGTCCTGCCCCGACTTGAACCACCAACACGGCAACACCCCTTTCCAATCGATAATATTGTGCAACTTGTGATAATGAATCAAACTTCCAAGGTAGTGGAATTGTAATGAACTCACGGCACATCCAAACAACTGTTGCTTCTGCTAGCTCTTCATCTTCTTTGGCATTTCCAAAATATAATACCTACTTTATTGGCTCTTAAGCAGACAGAGATATGTTGGGCCATACAGACTTTCTTTTTCCTTCGGCAAAGACAATATACTCCCTCCGTGCATATTAGGTTTAACTGAAGTCAAACTTCGTAAAGTTTGACTAAGTTTATAGAAATAAATATAAACATTCATCATAATAAATCTATATGATGCGAAAGTACATTCAATAATAAATCTAATGGTATTGATTTGTTATCGTATATGTTAATTTCTTTTGTTTATAAACTTTGTCAAAGTTTACAATGCGTGACTTTGACCAAAGCTAATACACAAACTAAATAAAAACGGAGGGAGTATTAATTAATATCAAACTCATAACACCCAACCTTTGCAAGAAAACATTGTTAAGAACTAGTCGAGCCATTAAGCATGCACATAGCTAAATGTTAGGCCGAATAAATTGGCATATTGGATTAGCTATTGCTATCAAGGTCTCCGACATGTCCATCATAATGTTAAAAATAATCGATGTAATTCAATCCTCTTGTCAAACCTTCTTACAAGTTCGAAAGGAATACCCCACCACATTAATGCCAAGTATTTAGGTGTCTTTTCAGTCCTTGTATGTAGAACTTAGTTTCCCTGTGTTCTGCCATGAGAACTTGTGAGATAATATCGTTTTACGTGGTATTTTCTTAGTGGATCATCTATATTGTTGCTTAATTTCCCTTTTGCCATCCCCACTTGCTGCAGTGATGACAGAAATGCTACTGAAGTGGAAGAAGGACCTTACAAAGCAGGCAGATCAAAAGGGGAGCACGCCTCTCCACATTGCTGCGTCCCTTTTTGGGGTCGGAGGTGATTATTTCTGGACATTTCGTCGTACATATCCATGGGTTTTCGAGACGTGGCGTTCAGGTGTACCCTTAGAATCCTTGGTGCGTGCTGACCCATATCAGCTGTATCAACCAGACCATGAAGGATCATATCCCATACATATCGCTGCCGCATCAGGTCCGTATTCAACTATCAAGACTATGATTAATGAGTATCCTGAAACCGCTGGCCTGCATGATTCAAAAGGTAGAACATTCATTCATGTTGCCACTGAATGGAAACGAGGCTATTTCATTACGCATGCTTGCCGTACTCCATCGCTGGCTTGGATTTTGAATATGCAAGACAAGGATGGCAACACCGCCCTACACTTAGCAGTACAACTTGGGGTTTTCGACAGCTTTTGCTCTCTATTAATGAACAAGACAGTACGCTTGGATTTGACAAATAACAACGGGGAAACTCCTCTAGATCTAACATGGAGTAAGATACCTGCTACTGGATATTCCTACCGATGGGTAATACGCCTTCCTTTTCTCCTTTTAGTTTTAGGTATGTTCCCTTGAAACCTTAATAAATACTCCCTCTGTCCTATAATATAAGAATGTTTTTTGATAATAGTGTAGTGTCAAAAACGTTCTTATATTATGGGACGGAGGGAGTAGTGTAGTAGGGAACCTAAGTTTGGAAGAAGAAACAGTACTGAGCCCTATCTTTAACATTTTTGTCTCTTCTTCTTTCTGCAGAACACTGGGAATTTGATAGATGCTGCTTTAACATACTGCCAAGCTAGGCATGGTTATCATCTCCGACATGATCAACACAGAGCACGGTACTTTCCTAACCAGAAACAAGAAGATGAAGGGATTGAATCAAACAAACTAACAAATTCAACACAAACTCTGGTTATTGGTCCCGTGCTAATTGCAACAGTCACATTTGGTGCATCTTTCACCGTGCCTGGAGGTTACAATACCAATGGCACACCAGCACTTGCTGGCGGGTATATATTTGACGCATTCATGATGGCCAACACATTAGCTTTCCTTTTATCCGCTGCAGCAACCATCAATCTCATGTATGCTGGAACGACTATGGTTGACTTGCGCATTCGGCGTCTTCACTATAACATATCAGCATATTGTGCCTTCTGTTCGGTCACAAGTTTGGGCGCTGCTTTTGCATTAGGCCAGTATTTGATTTTGTCTCATGTTGCACATATGACGGCAATTGCAATATGTGCATTGGTGTTCCTGATGTCTTGGTGCGGATACATGGAACCTCTAAGAGGCATTGGTTTAGCAAGAGCGCTACGTGTTCGACTGGGCAGCAGTAAAGCATTTTTCATTTGCGCAAGTATTATGTTCTGGCAAACACTGGCAGTATATTGGCCCCTGGTAGTAATCTTCGGTTGGGCAGTCATTTCAGCAAAATATGGACACAAGCAAATGAATTGATTGGATCACTGCAGCCAAAGAGCGGCCAAGGTAAATGATATTGTCCAGACTAATAGCTTAATTTGGAAATTCTGATACTAAATTTCATGTAGCACTGTTATCTACTACTGTGTCGTGGTGGCTAATTAATGTTTTACAGGAAATAGTAGAAAATATTCTACTGTTTCTTGTGTACAAAATAATAATAATTAGGGAGTGTATACTATAAACAAGTGAAAGAGAAAAGAGAGTGCTATGATCATTTCAATTTTGATGTTTTGGTACGACTTCTCAAAATTAGGGGCTTCATTCTGAAAATGTTTTCTATTTCTCATGATCCAGATGTTCAAGGAAGCAAATAAATTTGTGCCACCAAGCAAAATGGCAGATCAGGTCCAGACATGTGGTGTAGAGTTTTCTTCAGTCTGACATGTCAACACAACCAAATTTTAACTTGTAGCAGTGAAATTTCCCCTTTTCAAGGTTCTTGGATTTATTTATTTTGTCAGGAAAGGTTTCTGGAGTTGAAATTGTCAAAAAATAGCAGAAGCTAAAAGAATTTGTTGAAAAGAGCTCTGCCCAATCTAGTTGAAATGGGGGTATAATCACTTCATGGTGTATGATTGCTTTGTAAGCTTTTCTTGATGAATACTTTGTGGAGTTCCGTAGATATGTCCCCTGAGCATTCCTATCATCTAAAATAAAATTCTCACAAAAGGCTTCCAATTGCAGAACAGTGAATTGCACTGTCGATACGAAAATAAAATCCTTACAAAAGGCTTCCAGTTGCAAAAGGAGTGAATTGCGGTGTTGATACAAGAAGTTGTCCAGGAAGTTCAGTTTCATACATCCAGTATCAAACGTTACACTTGGGTACACGATCTTGCTCACAATGGCTCTTAACATGTTTTGCTTTAGTTTTCGGTTTTGATTTTCCCCCTTTTTTTGTCTGTTAATCCAGAAATGGTATATTATGAGAAAAACCATACATTTTTTCTATTAATTCCAAAGAGAGCATACATTTTTATCTTAAAAATGTACTAGTAATAAAGATATATCAGGAAACTTTTAACACACAAGCATAAGTTTCATAGTAGCTATGCATGCGTACCCCTTGGGGGTTGTGCTCTAGCGACTCGAAGGCGGTGGTCGGCACTGCCGCAAGTCTACCCCGTCTGACGTGGTCTTAGACCATGGAGACGTGGTGGATCTTGGTCCGTGCCGGCGGGAGGGCTCCAGTTCTATTTGTAGGTGTCTGCTTAGAGTTTCTGTCCTGCTTAGAAAGGCGAGGAGGCGGTGGTGACGGCTCACTGAAGATGGAATAATATATTTCATGCTCAGCCCTC
The DNA here is from genome assembly GCA_902687465.1 of Secale cereale. Lineage (NCBI taxonomy): Eukaryota > Viridiplantae > Streptophyta > Magnoliopsida > Poales > Poaceae > Secale > Secale cereale. The sequence goes on along the minus strand of LR738714.1, from coordinate 769,753,863 downwards.
GTTTAGGTGGTGCGTCTAGCCTCGTCGAGTGCGTGTTTAGGTGTGTCTCGAGCGGATCTCGTATGATTCACTCGATATTTGTCTTTGGTGGATTCTCTTAAATCTCGTCCGTGTCTGTGTGTCCGCATGTTTGATCTTTCCGACCTACGCTTATGTACATCGACGACAATGATGTTTTGGTGTGTTTGTCCTATAGGGACTTAGCACGACGAGTATCTTGTACAACAAGGTTTGACCGGCTCCGGTGAGGAAGGGGACGATGACTGCGGCGTGCCTTCGGCTCGCCCACTCCGGTGATTGTAGTGGTCGCTAGGTGATGTACAAACGTGGATGCAATTGTTACTTCCAAATTCCAATGTCCTCTATACTAGCTCCGCAGTTGATAAATACTCCCAAGTGATTTATATTTCCTTACGGAGATTACGGAGAGAGAAGATGGAAACACTACGGGACTCGAGGGCTATGCCTACAGCCAGGGGCCGTCGGCATAGGTCTTTTGCCGTCGGCATAGATCTATGCCGACGGCAGCCGTCGGCATAGGGCCGTCAGCGTAGATCACGTCAGCGTAGTTTGTCAGACCGTCGGCGTAGTTTAGCCGTCGGCATAGGGGCCTATGCCGACGGCCGTTAGTCGGCCGTCGGCATAGCTTAGCCGTCGGCATCGTTTTTCGCCTGACGGCAACGGACGGCGCCGTCAAAAGCGGCAACGAAACACGGGACGACACGTGGCGGAGATATGCCGACGGCAAAGCCGTCGGCATAGGTGAAAACTATGCCTACGGCTTTGCCGTCGGCATATCCCTGCCACGTGTCGTCCCGTGGTGCCTCGTGGTAGCGCAGCTATGCCGACGGCAAAGCCGTAGGCATAGATGAAAACTATGCCGACGGCAAAGCCGTAGGCATAGAAGAAAACTATGCCGACGGCTTTGCCGTCGGCATATCATGCCACGTGGCGTCACCTGGGTCTTTCTAGCGTCAATTCTATGCCTACGGCAAAGCCGTCGGCATAGACTGAAATCTATGCCGACGGCTTTGCCGTCGGCGTAGCCTGCCACGTGGCGCGCCCTGGGAAATCCTGGGACCATCTATGCCGACAGCTTTGCTGTAGGCATAGTTTTTTTTTTAAATTTTCCTGTTTTTTCTTTTTCAATTCATTTGACAGCAATTCAAATCAGAATAATATGACCATGTGCAGAAATATGACAGTTCATCATCCAAACATACTAAAGTTCATCATCATCATCGAAACATAGTCATCATCTAAAGATCATCACCGGCGAAAGTTCATGAACATAAAAGTAGTACAAGACATGGAACATCATAAAAGTAGGAACATGAAAGGTATTTCACGACGGCCACAAGCACGGGTATCATCATCGACATCATGCAAGACCACCACCTCCGCTAAAACCAGCGCCGCCAAGACCACCTCCGTCCAAACCACCTCCGCCAAAACCACCACTCTGCCAGATCGGAGTGACTGGGGTCGAGGAAGCGGGAGTCGAGGCACCGGTCCCCTACATGTATGAGAGAAGATTCTAACGGTAAATATGATATGATAGTGTTGAATGAACCTTGAACTAGTTTGTCAGTAGTTAGGCAAATGTACTAACCGGACTATCACTGCCTAGTGCCACCCATTCATCCAACGTGGGAATGTGTGGGGGTTCTCCCGCAGGTGGTGGTGGTGGTCCCATTTGTGGTGGATCCGTGCGGTTAGTCCAAGACGCCAACATAGCCTGTATGTTAGTTAAACAAGCAAACTAAAAGGTCGGAAGGAATAAAAGTGCAAAAATTTGGCTATGTTTTAAGAGGGCAAAACTAACCGTCATCATTTGACGGTTGTAATCATCGTTTGCCTTCACTCGTTGCAAGTACTCTCGCACCTCGAGATTCCTATGCTCGACAAAGGCCTTATATGCCTACATAATTTAGGTTGTTTCTAAGTGAGCAATGCTGAAAATAAACTGAGAATGCTAGAGATAAAGGGGAAGTACTTACAGCATGCTGACGGGCCAAGGGATTCTGTGAACGCCCAGTACTCTCTAACTGGCTCGGGGTGCAAGCCCGAAGCTGTGTGTACGAGATCGAAGGAGTGATCAAGGCATCGAAACACGGATACCGGCCATGTGACTTCCCCTGGATGGCCACCGCCGCCGTGTCGTCGATCTGAGACTGGGCGACCTCAGCAACAGGAACATCAGGATGCAACCTCTGATAGTTCTGAGTGTAAGACTCCAGATACTCCTCGGTCTTGCCATAGTACTGGCTCTCGCCGTCCTTGCGATCACTCCGCTCACGGGCCATCTTCCATGACTCCATGTCTGAGAGCGGCCTCTTCAACTTGGCCTCCTACGCCGTCAAATAGAAGTTAGCCATACATAACAACATGATTGTAAAGAAGAACAAAAATGCATCATACATATAGACATCATGCATATAGATATACCTTCATGGCCCTGAAGCCCCAATGGTTCCTGTTTCCTTGGCCGTGTGTCCCGTCTTTTCCACGGTTAGCCCGGCCCTTGCTGCTCTTGGCAGCAAACTCTGCATCGTCGCCGACCCACCTATCCACCAAACTCGCCCATCCGTCATGCTTTGCATAGCACCAACGAGGAACAACCTATGCAAATTTTGGAAGCATGACATGTGATGACGAAACATATAGTTGACTGCTTGAAACATTGAAAAGTCAGTAATAGTTACCTTCATGAACTGCTCCCTGTTCAAGGTAAGCCGTTCCTTCTGCGCTTGAGTTTTGGTCATCTTTTGATGTAGGTAGAGGTGGTAGTACTGCGAGACGGCAACCCAGCGAACCTCGTACTGCAACTGACGAGTTGCCTTCTTCGCGGCCGCAAGCAAGACCACGTCGGCTTGGGCCTTGTGCTCATCAAGAACTCTATAGAGTTGCTGAAATCATGCATAAACCGGAAGCAAACAAGGCATGAGTGATTCAATGATAAACTATGAATGAAACTTAAGACAAGTGATTCAGAAGAGAACTTACCCAAAATTTGGTGATCACGGCCTTAGCGGCCGTCCCGTACTCCGCGTTGATGCAAGTCTCGTAGTGGGCCCAGCTCGTGGCCAAAACCCGCAGCTGCGGCTCCCTGTCTGGCCGCGGGCAGAATAGGCCAGGCCAAAACTCCTTCAACAGGACAGTGATAAGGCCGTTCGGTTTACGGCCCTTTCCGTGAAGGTTCCATTTACTGCAAAAGAATCAAAGGGTTGCCATGTGTACAATAAGAAAATGTTGTCATGTGTTGAAAGTATGACCGAGAGGCACTTACTCTCGCCCCACAGGTTCAATGAGCCACTTGTGCGCCTCGATAGAAGGTGCTGTAGGTAGTCCGGCATTACCACGCAGCCACCCCTTCGGAGCACCCGGTGGCAAGTCACCCCACAACTCGGGGTCAACCTCCTCGCCCTCCTCCTCCCCCTCCCCCTCGGCCTCCTCCTCCTCGACCTCCTCCTCTTCGACCTCCTCCTCCTCGGCCTCCTCCTCCTCACCCTCCTCCTCCTCGCCATCAGGAACATACTCCTCCTCCTCAGACTCAGAAGCTGCCTGAGTATAGGAGGGCATCGAAGAAGACCCTCCTATTTCGGACACGGCCCGGAGTTTTTTGCC
>LR738714.1:769714276-769736586 GCA_902687465.1 Secale cereale | reverse complement strand
GGGGGGGGATAACATGTGTTTTATTTACAAATGATGCTAATTAAGATGTTTCTAGGAGTTTGTAGACATTTTTGAAGATATAATGACAATATAAATGTCAATGACAAATTGACAATATATATTATAACATGTAAACGAATTGATTAATAATAAGGGGAACAAAATAAATGCCTTGCTTAAAGTGTTGTTCTTTCCTTTGCTTCTTCTCCTTCCTCTCTTACCTTTCATTTTCCTCCTCTGAAAGAGACAGACGGAGACAGAGACAGTGGAGAGCATAATTAGTTAACTTGCTTCCATCTTCCTCCCCTTGCCTATAAACTTGCCTTGCCATCACATGACACCACCACCAAGCCAAACCATCTCCACCTCAGCTCAGCCATGGCCTCCTCCTCCTCCTCCATGCCCCTCAGGAGGTCCGACAGCGTCGCCGACATGATGCCGGAGGCGCTGCGCCAGAGCCGCTACCAGATGAAGAGGTGCTTCCAAAGGTATGTCTCCAAGGGCCGGAGGCTGATGAAGAACCAGCAGCTGATGGAGGAGCTGGAGGCGTCGGCGGGCGACGACAGGGTCGAGAAGGCCAGGCTCGCCGAGGGCTTCCTCGGCTACGTCGTCTGCTCCACGCAGGAGGCCGTCGTGCTCCCTCCCCTCGTCGCCTTCGCCGTCCGGACCAACCCCGGCGTCTGGGAGTTCATCAGGGTCCACTCCGGGGACCTCTGCGTCGAGGAGATCACGCCGTCCGCTTACCTCAAGTGCAAGGAGACCCTCTACGACGAGAAATGGTACCGCACCATCAATTCATTTATACATACAGATACAAGAAAGAAACCTGATGAGCAAAAATGAGAACCCAAACTTGTTGATTACCTGTTGTTTGTTTTCTTCAGGGCGCGCCACGACAACTCGCTGGAGGTCGATTTCGGCGCGCTGGACCTCTCCACGCCTCGCCTGACGCTGCCGTCGTCCATCGGCAACGGGATGCAGTTCGTCTCCCGGTTCATGTCTTCCAAGCTGAGCGGCAAGCCGGACAGCATGAAGCCGCTGCTCGACTACCTGCTAAATCTGAACTGCCGCGGCGAGGTAAGCAGCTAAGCATGCATGTTGATTGATCGTTCCATTCTGTATGGTCAGTGTTGATGGTAGAATGAGCTCGGCCTCTCCTCACTTTCATGCAGAAACTGATGATCAGCGACACCCTCGACACCGCCGACAAGCTTCAGACGGCGTTGCTTCTCGCAGAGGTCTTCGTCGCGGGCCTAGAGAAGAGCACACCGTACCAGCAGTTTGAGCAAAGGTAAATGGCAGATCATTCTGTAACCAGACATCTAGTGCAAACATATTTATACCTGACCGAAGACCGATCGATGATATGGTCGCCGGCCGTTCCAGGTTTCAGGAGTGGGGATTGGAGAAGGGGTGGGGTGACACTGCCGAAACATGCAGAGAAACACTCAACTTCCTCTCCGAAGTGCTCCAGGCGCCGGATCCGATCAACATGGACAAGTTCTTCAGCAGGGTGCCGTCGGTGTTCAACATTGTGATCTTCTCCATCCACGGTTACTTTGGTCAAGAGAAGGTCCTTGGGTTGCCGGACACCGGCGGTCAGGTACAGTGATTATTATCTTGTTCCGACAGATATAAATAACCCTGAATTCACAGGTATCAATGCTTGAAACAGAAGCCAACATTTCAATCTTTCCTTGACAGGTGGTTTACATCCTGGACCAAGTCAGAGCTCTTGAAGAGGAACTGTTGCAAAGAATCAGGAAGCAAGGCCTGAATATTACCCCGAAGATTCTTGTGGTAAGCTCCGACCGCCTTCATTAAACTATCATGGCCTAACACTGCAAGGAGGAAGCTTCTGACAGCTGCTCGAAATCTTGCAGTTAACCAGACTCATACCGGACGCAAAGGGCACCAAGTGCAACGTTGAGCTTGAACCGGTCGAGCACACGAAGCACTCGAGCATCCTCCGCGTGCCATTCAAAACCGATGATGGGAAAGATCTTCGCCAGTGGGTCTCCCGGTTTGACATTTACCCTTACCTGGAGAGATATGCTCAGGTATGTTCAGCTAGGAATTTTCCTAGGTATTGGCAACATCTTGTGAATGAACTGAATGTGACACTGATAACAGACCTTTATCATGGTGGTTTCAGGATTCTTCTGTCAAGATTCTTGAGATACTTGACGGGAAACCAGACATGGTCATCGGCAACTACACCGATGGCAATCTAGTAGCATCCCTCTTGTCGAGCAAACTCGGGGTCACCCAGGTGAAAATGAGCTATCGAAATGAAATCCTGAAAAAAAAAATCTTCTGTCACCAAACAAATCTGACATCAAAACCAACAGGGTACGATCGCGCATGCTCTTGAGAAGACAAAGTATGAGGATTCAGATGTCAAGTGGAGAGAAATGGATCACAAGTACCATTTCTCCTGCCAGTTCACTGCCGACATGATCTCCATGAACACCAGCGACTTCATCATCGCTAGCACCTACCAAGAAATAGCCGGAAGGTCAGTCAGTCCGTAAACTAAAATCAGTCTGTCAGCGATGCCGCGCAACTGATCCCAGGATTCCCTGACAAAATGCAGCAAAGACAAACCTGGCCAGTATGAGAGCCACTACGCCTTCACAATGCCAGGGTTGTGTCGCTATGCCACAGGCATCAACGTCTTCGATCCCAAGTTCAACATCGCCGCCCCTGGTGCCGATCAAACTGTCTACTTCCCCTTTACACAAAAGCAGGCACGGCTGACAGACTTGCACCCCCAGATTGAGGAGCTACTCTACAGCAAGGAGGACAATGATGAGCACTTGTAAGTACATATATATATTCCTTGGTAATAGGCTTTTGTATTTACTGTTGACAACATTAACTGCTAATTAATAACTCTGGACTGTGATATGATTGAACCAGAGGGTACCTACAAGACAGAAGCAAGCCAATCATCTTCTCGATGGCAAGGCTCGACAAGGTGAAGAACATCACAGGGCTGGTCGAATGGTATGGTGAGAACAGGAAGCTCAGGGACCTTGTCAACCTGGTCATCGTTGGGGGGCTCCTGGAGCCTTCACAGTCAAACGACAGGGAAGAGATCGAGGAGATCAACAAGATGCACAGCTTGATGGACAAGTACCAGCTCAAGGGACAGATCCGCTGGATCAAAGCACAGACCGAGCGCGTGCGCAACGGCGAGCTGTACCGTTGCATTGCAGACACCAGGGGCGCCTTTGTTCAGGTAAAAAAAAAAACTCAAATACAGTTAAGCATGGAACTCAAGCACTGACTATGTGGCTGAACCATGTCTTTCAGCCTGCACTCTACGAGGCATTCGGACTAACGGTCATCGAGGCGATGAACTGCGGGCTGCCAACCTTCGCGACAAATCAAGGAGGACCAGCAGAAATCATCGTCAACGATGTTTCGGGTTTCCATATCAACCCGCTCAACGGCAAGGAGGCAAGCGACAAGATCGCCGCCTTCTTTCAGAAATGCAAGGAGGACCCCACATACTGGAACAAAATGTCCACTGCTGGACTCCAGCGCATCTACGAGTGGTATTGTATAATCATCATGCTAGAAGTCAAATGCACTTATGGACAATTACACTTCTTCACAAAATAATTAAACAATGACTTGTCTGTGATTTTAGTTACACGTGGCAGATTTACGCAACTAAAGTTCTGAACATGGGATCGATGTACGGTTTCTGGAGGACTCTGAACAAGGAAGAGAGGCAGGCCAAACAGCTCTACCTACAGATGTTCTACAACCTTCAGTTCAGGCAGCTGGTAAGTTCAGAAGAACCAGTGCAACACCAACACAACAGAACCCAAACCAATTTTCACTGATGTCATCTGTTACTACTGTTTTCAGGTGAAGACTGTCCCAAAGGTGGGCGAACAACCCGCACGGCCTGCGACGGGAAGCACGGCGCCCGCTAGGATTGCGCCGAGGCCAAGAGAAAGGCAAGTGTGCTCGCTGTTACGAAATTTACTGAGGAGACCGCGGGGAAGCAACTGACTGACCTGACCGTTTGTTGTTTCGACTCTTCAGAAGGCCGCAGACGAGGATTCAGAGGTGAGGGTTGTCACCAATCACCAGGCTGCAAAACAGCAAAAGAAGCATCAGGTCACACTGGCATAAAACTGATGAATCTCTGAATAATGTGTTTGTGCAGGATCGTGGCCAACTTACTCGGACCGGTGCTCCCAGCCTCCAACTTCTCCCAGGATTCAGCTTGAAGTGAAGACCAAACACCATAAACCAGGACTGAGCTTGTTGGAGTGACAAATGTATTGCACCCTGTTCTTGTGTGTGTGCCATTGATTTGGAAAGTTCCAATGAAACTGGAACTGTCCATGATGATTGTGGGAGTAATGCAAAGTGTGAAGAGAAGGAGAAATGTGAGCCCTGCACATTTGACAGTCCCTCAAAAGCAAAAAGCAAGAAATATACTGATAACTTATCAGTGATAATAATAAGACAACATAAAAGCAAGTAACAGCATTGGCAGCAGAGCAGAACTAGCAAAGCTTCAGTAACGGCTGCAGAAACTAACTTGCAAACTTACACTTGACAGTCGACACACTCTCCGCTGCACATTCGCCCTCGGATAAAGCCAGGTGATCTTAATAAAGCAACAAAAAGAAGAAGAATAACAACGCAAGCCGTGGCGGATCATTACTACTCAAAAGTACACGAGGTTCAACATTTACAACATAACAAAGTACACACATAGATGGTACTTAAGCAAACATAGACCAGCATAGTGCGGCGCACGAGACAGCGGCTGGCGGATTATTACTACTTTCTTCACATAATTACAATGACAAGGGGCGACACGCCGATTTAAGGAGCATTTCACGCTCCGCCTTCACAGGCTTCAGCAGTAGAACATGACGTTCTTCACATTGTCCTTCAGAGCTGGGAGGGGCTTAACAGCTGCACCACCAGGGGCCCGAGTACCACGTGACGCCGACGAGCCAGACGCCGGTCCGCGCCCACTTGCCATGGAGCCACTGTCGGAGCTCTCTGGCTCCATGTAGAAACGGGCGCGGAAGGCGGCCAGATGAGCATAGTATGCAGGTGGAACTGCAATGGAACAATTCAGGAAAGATGGCGGCTTCAGTAAGGAGGCAAAGCAGTAGAAATATTTTTCACCGAAACAAGGCAGTAAAACTTTGACAGTGACAGTGATCCCTGGAAGAAGGTAACTCACCAATCGACACCGAACGAGTGCACCTCGCGTAGCTGCAGAAGTGACACAAGTTAGAAATTAATTTTCAGTAAAAAAAAATCATTGAAGGAGAGGGGGGCTCACGTGTAGCAGAGGTTGTTGGTGAGCGTCTGCAGTCCGTCAGCCGTGAAGTTGTTCTCGTCCCACAAGACGTGATAATGAGCGGGACGGCTGGTGCCCTAGAGACAAGAGAATATTATCATAGATTGTTTGTCAGACCCTTACATCACAAGATGAGATGTACGCAAATTCTGTCTGGTGATTACCTTGATGCCGGCATGACTGCACAAGTAGAAGTCAAATTCAGTGGGATGACAGATCTTCGTGTCCACCACAGTACCTTCAGATGTAGGAAGCCCATTTCAGATCAATCAGCAGCAGCAGAGCACATTGCTGAGAATATACTAGCAATATATGGTGTGAGTTGTTCATAGAATTTACGTACCAGGGAGTATGTTCCCACTCCTGTCCATGGAGTTCTTATCATTGTGGTTGTGCGCAAATAGTCTCGTGTGGTGGCGTTTCTGAACCACGATGAAAGTCACCTGTGGCTGGTAGTTTGCCTCCAGGGAAGCACATGCCTGACTCACACACAATGAGATCAGAATCTAATGGAAACATCCGAATACGAATAAATAACTAAATAACTGGATGGAAAAAGTGGGTACTTACTTTTCGGATCGCATTGAGTTCAAACAGCAGAACTTGGTAAAACTGGCCCTCGCTAAGAGCATCTCCAACAGGCGCCCAAAAAGTGCTTCACGCGCTAAAATTCGAGTTTTTTGGGCGTCGGGCAGCTCCAACAGAAGCTGTAAAATAGTGCGGGCGCGCAAAAGGATTGGGCGCGCGCTGAAAAGCGCCATCTAAAGCTCTAAATTTGAGGCGCCGGATTGCGCGCGCTTCACAATTTACACTGCGTGGTTTTTTGGGCGCGCGTTTTTGGGCATCTGCTAAAGCAATGTTGGGTCCGGCGCGCTAAAAGTGCATTGGGCGCGCACTAAAACTTTTTTTGGGCGCCGATTTTTTGTGCCGCTGTTGGAGATGCTCTAACGCCATCCCTGGTAAAGGTAAATAAGACAGGGCAGTTAGTGAAAGCAGACAGCACAAGACCTGGTGTTCTCTGATTGGGCATGCACAAACCTGTAGAATATTATCCGCTGGGGCTTCTCACCGGTCGATTTCTTAAAGGATATAAGTAGCTCCCTGCATTTCTTGTAGTGTAATGAATTGTTTGTGATGTTCATAATAAGGAATACTAATTTAAATAAATTGGCAGTGTACCTAATCATGCCACTACTGACTGGTCCTTTCTGTGGATCTTGCCGGACCTTGTACAAATCCTCTATCAGCTCTTGCCGGTGCGCCTGAGCAGAAACTAACCCCGCGTACCTCGTAACCTCGGGCCAATCTTGGGAGGCTACAACCTACAGGACAGCATACAGTGACTGATTAGCAGAGTAGCAAACTCCTCTTCCCCAAAAAAATGAAGTCAAAGACTCAGAGAACAGGTAGTCAGGTACTAATATTTTCCAACTTACAGCAGCGATCGAGGGACTGCTGTCCTCGCCAGGATGAGGGTGGGTCACATCAGCACCAAATATGATTGTAGGCCTGTCGGTGACCAGAGGAATACGCCTCGACAATGCATCCACCAACACAGTGTTCCTGCCCCCAACCTTATATACAAAGCAAAAAAAGGTTGAGGAACATGGACCAAAATTGTATGATTTGTAAAGAAAAACAATATGAGGGCACACTAACTAACCTTGACATTTATCTTCAGTGCAATGTTTGCATAAATTTGCTTGTTCAATTTAAACACCTGCTTTGTGCAACAGCATTGCGAAACTATTCCAAGATCGATTTCACACACGCGCTTCAGATCACCTAGACTCAGATAACAATACGAGTAACTGTAACAATGAACATCATGAATGTGCACAACAATAGTGAGAATTCAACAATAAACAGTAAAATTAGAAAGGCTGCATTTGTCGGATACCATAAAGTGAGCCATTGTTATCAGGAAGGATCCCAATAAGCAAATCGAGCTCCCGGCGCTGGGGTCCAAGAATGTTCATTGCCTCATGGTACCGAGCTTTGAGAGCTCGCTCCACTTGATCCGGGCGTGCGCCCATAGGTGGAAGGACAGGCTCCAGAGCAAAGTCCTATCATGATGATGCATGATACTGTTACTGTTGCATAAGACTAGATGAAGACTCAAAGTACAAAGCCTACGATTCATGTTGGTGCTTTTATATCTACGGATGTTGGCATGATTCCTTCATGCTGATATGCATGTTAATTTTGCAGGAAGCATGCCAAGAATACTTGCCATTCCCGAGTCTTGGCACATCTGAGCAAGTTGATGGCAAGAATCACGAGCAAGCTTGTCTGGCACGCTACGGGCAAAATTGACGCACATCCAGCTTCTGACTTTGCCACCATTTACCATTTTCTGGTTGAGAAAAATGAAAAGAGACATCAGATATTTATGGAGAATAAACAAATATATACGTCTATTTGGTCAACAAAACTATCATTAGATATTCCCTCCCTTTCGGTTATTTCCATTTATCAGAGATGAGGCTACTTTAGAGTTGGGTCAGCAAATAAATAAATGAAAAGATAGCCTCTGTTCCCATTACAAAAGATGAGTGAACTTTGTGAACAGAAGAATATTTATATGATAGATTACCTTGTTCATCATATTCCACTGACCAACTCTAGGTAAACAATCCTTTTCTCTACCAGTCTCGTTGTACTTAAGCTGCATCTCGAGAAAAGGCGGCATAAAGCATGTCTGTAAAGTCAAAAGATTACAGGGAAAGGAGCCAAAGAGAGGATGCCCCATTCGCGTAGCGCAATTGCACACTGGGAGATGACGAAGGGTACGGCGGCGAAATAGCGAGTAAAATTGTCAGGAAGTGGGACGGCCTACCCGTGGGGCCGGTAAAATCCGTGCATCTACTGATGCCAGACGATCGCTAATCTTAATGCCGAACTCCTTCGCATAAGGATCCTCCTGATAAGCATTGTGTTTCACCATCTGTGTTTCCGAAAAACAGAACAAAAAAAGAGAGGGAACAGTTATATACTGAAGTTGCACAAACAATTATACGTAGAAACACATCAGACATGAAAAAGCAAGAAATTTCATGCCTGGGTTATATCACGCTCCCGATCACGCGGGTACTGACACGTCTCATCCAAGAGAGCTCTTATCTGATTCTGATTTAATCTCTTGGAGTACCTCTGTCCCTCCACTATTTTGCAGACCTGAACAAGCTCAACTCTGGTCAGAAACATATCCAAAATGAAAATGGTTTGAGCATTTGGTGCAAACATTTAATTGGTTTGGGCACTTGGCTTACCTCCATAGGCAAGTAATTTGGACGCTGCTGATTGCCGACTTGGAGGCAAGGCAGGTTCGTGTGCTGGATGGCAAAGCCGTATGTCTCCTGAAAGTACTGTACCACTGACTTTACCGTGCCCCCTTCGTCAACAGGAAAACTGCGGCATGAAGAAAAACAGAGCATTTTCAGAGAATATAGCAAGCAGGGTTCATTTGGTAAATGCTTTCTGAAAGTATCATAACAAACTTGCATACGTCAGCTCTCGAGTTGCCTGAGTTGTCAGACCAGATATCCGGCACTTCCTTCGCATGTTGCCGTGGTGAGTAACTTCCACCTTGACTCCTCTTAGTGCCTTCTTGATCTAGAGTGTGAATGCTACACAAGAGCACAGAAATAAGTTTTGGAACAGCGGGCATTGAGCCTATTTTAACTCAAGAAACCCACATTTTGTTTGGTCTTAAAAGGGAAAGTTAGTTTAGTAACAAGACCTTGACACGCTCGGCGTCTGAGAGGGGCCTCGAATGGATGTCAGAACGCAGCAGCTGCGCGGCATAATCGATCACAGGCAATGGCTCTATGAAAGCCGTCACTGACATATCTGCATAAAAGCACAAAAGGAAACAATAAATAAACACATTTTCTCTCAAATGGAACAGATAATAAATCCAAAGTAACAAAACCGTGCAGAACATAATACGATATGAAGGTTTGAGAGGTGAGGTTCTTTTACCAATATTGAGCGACAGGCCCATCTGAGTAGGCCGGATGCTCTGGTAAAACCCGCGCCAGCTCTCTAATCCGTCGCCGAGGGGCTGCCTCCTGCCCAGGTCGGGCGAGAAGAACGATCGTCCAAACGACGCATATCTGTCAAGAAAACCAATTAGAGATATTAGCTTCCTTTATTTCTTAAATAAACGGCCGCTGTCAAACATATCACTAGGGTGTGTGTGCGTCATTGGTACCTTGCAGAGGGCAGCTCTCGCAGGACAATGTCAAGGACCTGCAACGCCTCCTGAGGAGCCTCGGCGTGCCTCCCGGCCAGAAACATCCCGAGGCGATGGAGGTCGGCTCGTTTGGCCAACTTAATCACCACCTTGAAATTCCTCTGTCGCCTGTGTCAAATGGAAGAAGAAAGCTAAGTTGAGAAACACTTAACACATATATACAAACCAGATCGAAAATATTGATGTGAAAAAGGCAGACCTTTGGGAGCCGGAGCCATCGTCATCGTCAAGCAGAGCGATCTGAAACTCCTTGGAAACGAACGGCAACGGGCCCGCCGTGTAGAGGCTCTTCCTGCCGTCGTACGCCGGCAGCCTCCCGCCGAGGTAGGCCGCCCTGTGCAGGCTCACCAGCTCGTGGATCACCGCCCGGTTGACGACGCGCGACGTGACCTCTGGGGTGATCGAAACCTGCGGTTGAAATTCAGATAAGGACCTTTAGCAAGGCAGTAACAAAAAAAATGTACAATAGCTCACAAGGATAATCTCTACTCTTATAAAAAAAAGAGTTGGTGATGATGGTGTGTCTGTCATTCTGCAATGGGATAAGTATATTTTTCGTCCCTCAACTATTTCGAAAGTATAGAAATGGTCCCTTAACTTCAAAACCAGCAAACTTTAGTCCCTTAATTTTTAAAACCGGATAAGTTTAGTCCCTCATACCATTTTTGCTTGGTTCTTGCTGACGTGGAGTGGTTTTTTTTAACTCAAACTACGTGGGCCTGCTTGTCAGTGATGGAAGAAATATGTGCAGAGTGGACTTGAACTCGGGACGTCATGCTGCGTGCACGTGAGCTAGCTAACGAACCAAGCAGTTTTTGTGGTTAACCGAGGCAAGTTTAATAGGAGTATATTCTTTGTAGGAACGCACATTACAGCGGATATATATATCTGAACTGCAACACCTAATTAAAAAAAGATACACATAAATCAACCTACAAGTCTTTTGTTTTTGTAACACCTAATGTAAACATACCCACAAGCAAAAAACAAGGGGAAATACACAGCATGGCATAACTATTTTTCTTCAGTTTTAATTAGGAATAAAGGAAAATGGAAATCGCTTTTAGATCAGTTGTTGGCGTGAGACATGTCTGTTATCTAACGTATATATATAAAGCGATGTCTACCTGTTTTTCCATACAATGCTTCTCTGTTGCAGTGGTTAGCACGTCCATTTTGTTTTTAAAAATAAGGTCTTGCTTTCGAACCTGATGTGCTGCGTGCATTTTGTTTGAAGCTATTTATTTATTTAGTCACTGACATGCAAGTCCCACATAGTTTCAATCAAAAAAGGGATAAGTATATTTCTCGTCCTCGAACTCTTCCGAGAGTTCAGAAATCGTCCCTCAACTCTAATCCGGAGAGTTTTCGTCTCTCAACTATCAAAACCGGAGAGTTTTCGTCCCTCGTGCCGCATTGGGCGGTTTTCGTCCGACGTAAATAGTACATCAGTGAACAGTAAATTCGAAAAAATAGCAAAAAAAAAAAAACAAAGACCAAAACTGAAAATTTGATCGCACGATTTTTCAGGTTTTTTTTCCCTATTTTTTTTCAGATTTATTGTTCATCGATTTACTGTTCACTTCGGACGAAAACCGCCCGAATCAGCACGAGGGACTAAAGCTATCCGGTTTTGATAGTTGAGGGACGAAAACTATCCGGATTAGAGTTGAGGGACGATTTCTAAACTCTCAGAAAAATTCAAGGACGAAAAATATACTTATCCCATCAAAAAACCACTCCACATCAGCAAAGAAAATTAAAAGCGGTATGAGGGACTAAACTTATCTGGTTTTAAAAGTTGAGGGACTAAAGTTTGCTGGTTTTGAAGTTGAGGGACCATCTCTATACTTTCAAAATAATTGAGGGACGAAAAATATACTTTTCCCTTCTGCAATATAGGCCATCCGATCTATATCTGACGGATAGGAAGAAAACTATGACAATTTTGCAAAAAGATACCCGCAATCCTCCCCACATTCGCACATAAGGTCTTCCCTTGTTCATCCTTATCTCCCATGCAATAACTACTCATATAAATGCATCTTGATGTTGCCTCCAACACACGGACATCTTGCTAGTAAATAAATAAAATGAAGAGCAAGAGACGCACATCGTAGTGGTGGAGGTCCTTGTCTGGCAGCTGGGCGATGAAATGGTTGGCCTTCACCAGGCACCTGCTGCCGGCGCTCCCCTTGCCCGGCCGCAGCGGGAACCGGATCGCCTTGCTCGACGCCGGGATCGCCGTGGCGGTGGCCTCGGCCTGCGCGGGCACGGGCTGGGCCGCTGGAGTTGGCGGTGGCTCCGAAGGGCCTGCCGGCGCCGGCGGCGAAGGTTCTTGCATTGCTTGGCGCAGCTCGGGAGCCAGGCGGCCCAACGGCCCTGTGGCGACGGCAGGGGAGGAGGCGGCACGGGCACCACGGCCCCTGCCCCTGCCTGCGGCCGCATCGTCTCGTCCTCCTGCTTGCGGCGCCTGCTGCTGCTGAGGGAATGGGCCAGGGCCACGGGCAGCTCCTCTGGCTGGGCCTCCGGCGGCAGGAGGAGGATACTGCTGCTGCTGTGGCCTTCCCCTCCGTGACCCCATGGATTCCGGCGAATCGAATCGAATGGGGCACTGGAACTGCAAAAGAAATATTTTGCTTAAAAAGAAAGAAATCATCTTGGGTTGCCTCTGCTGCTCCCTGGAGGCAACACAAGTGTACTAGTGGTGTATGTAAGATGGATCAGCAAGCTGCTTGGTGTTAATTAGGATGCTCTGTTCTTGCTTGCTTGCTTGGTACAGTACTAGTTACCGATGGATCCTAATTAAGAGTTGCATACTCTGGTGACTAACTAACTGGAGTAGTAACTAATTAAGAGCTTGTTGATGGTCACAACACTTTTTGCGGTTAAAAGAAATTAAAGAACACCCAAGCAAGCAAGCAAGAAGAAGATAATTAGTTTCTCTGAAAAAAAAAAGGAAGAAGATCGGTAGCAAGCTGCTGCTGTTTCACTTTGCTGAAGAGGGAAAACAAAGCTACAGGAAGAAAGATGGGGAGGGAAAAGAATCATGAGAGAGAGCAGAGAGAGCAGAGAATCGAGATTACTTCCTTGCTGCCGGCAGGATTGAAAGGAAGCTGCTGCTGCCGCTGGGATGAAGGAGGGGGAGAGGACGAATGGTGGTGGGAGAAAGAGGAAAGTGGAGGTGGAAGAGACTGAGCCGAGTGGAGGGTGGGCCCACACCACACTCTCTCGTGCTTGCTTTCCCTGCATGATGTGATGGGATATGACATGCTGCTGACATGGGACGCACCTGTCACCTCCTCCCTCCACCGTCCCTTCCCTTGGCTCCAGCCTGGCACCCATATCCATTTCACCACCCTACCGTATGTATCGCCCTTGGACTCTACTATACCTACAGCGGAGGCCCACGCGTCACCACCTATCAAATATGGACAGCTTTTTCTTTTTATTATTAGTATTACAAAAGCAGCACCAGAGTCCCACAAACTTGCATTGGATGTGGTTGGTCTAGTCCACAAAGTTGCAAAACCTGACCGAGTCATCCCTAAACTTGCAACGTACATGAAGATTTAGCGCACAACTAAATTGTTTTTTTGTCCGTTTAGGTCGGTGAAATAGACACCCATATCCACTTTCGTGTTTCGGTCGGCGCTAGCATCCAACGCAGGCCGGACGCATTTTTAAACATAAATGCAAATAATTTAAAATTAAGAAAAGTTAATTAAACATAAATGTGGGCGAGAGCCCACGAGTCCATATTACATTAAATAAAAACATTTAATAAAACTAAAAATTAGGAGGGGGGGCATGCTGTCCTAGGCGTCATCGCCGGGGCCGATGAGGTCAACGAGCATCGGCGCTGGGCCAACCCAGGGGAACACTGTCTCCCAGGCTGTGTTGACGTCCCTCGGCGCCGGTGTGACCGCCGCCGGCTAGGCAGCACAAGCGCGGCCCTCCTCAGCGTCGCGCTCGCACTGCTCGAACCACTCGCCCTCGCAACGCTCCTCTACCTGCCTGCGCTGCCGCTACAACTCGAGGTAGATCATCTTCTCTTGCGCCGGCGTCGCCCCAAGCCAGATGGGTGGCGCACTGACCCACTCGCGCACCACCCCGTCCCATGTGTACAGCTCAGGCTTGACGGGGGACGGCGGCTCGACGCAGTCCCCAGAAGCGGAGAGCGCCATGGCCTTCAACAGGCGCGCATGGTAGGCCGCCTCTTCCTCCTTCGTCTTGCGCCGCTCTTCCTCTTCGCTTTCATGGAGAGTGGCCGCCAGCGCCTCCTGGTAGGCGGCCTCCTCCTCCTAGTCCTCGCCGCGCACGACGAGGGTGTGACGCCCCTGATTTGACCATACACTAAACATACACGCAGATGTGTATGATCAAGATTAGAGACTCATGGGAAAATATCACGACACAACTCTAAACACAAATTGAAATAATACAACTTTTATATTACAAGCCCTATGTCTCCCTCTTTTTATCCCAGCCGTGCATGCGGCCGGCCGCGTACCTAAGATATATGTGGGGGCGATCGAATCACTATTTCTTATATATAACCTAGTTTTATATGTAGATCTACTTTGAAATCTTGATAGTCAATCTTTAATGTTAACACAAAATCAACGGATATAACTTGATGACGGATGGAGAACTACGAAGCCCTCCTGGGCCATGGCCATTCATTCTAAGAGTTTTGAGAAAAATTATCACACATGGATTTGGATACGAATATTTATTACATTCATGAATTGCGCTAAAATGAAAATTATACACATTTCTTCACACAATCTGACGTGAGAGAAACCAGTGTTCTGCCAAACTCCAAAAACCGGGTTCTGGTGTTTCATATTTTCCGGAATGACGGCTCTTTAGGGGTTATTTTCCAGAATGACGTGTTCTCAGCAACCAAAAGTCTAAGACGAAAGAAGAAGAGTTAACACTAAACTCGCAAGAAAAATGGACGGCCCATGCTGATAGTGGCCCATACGTATAACACGGGTCTCACCAAAAGCCTTAAAAAAAGCACGCACGTATTGGATTGGATTGGATCGATCGCCGCCTTCTTTCTCTCTACCGATCCAAGGATAGGAAAGAAAAGATGAAGGCGCCGCGGTTCCTCAACGTGGCGGTGGACAGATACGGCGGCGGACTGCTGAGCCGCATCGCCAATCCCAGCAAGAACCTCTTCTTCCCATCCACGGCCGAGGCACAGCAGCACCAGATCCAGCGAGCGGCGGCGGCCGCGAAGGCCAAGGAGGAGGAGAGCACGCCGATGGCGCTCGAGGAAAACTACGACGGCGTCTTGCGGCTGCCCGAGCCTAAACTGAGGTTCAAGCCCTCCAATCTCCCTGGTGCCCACGGCAACAAGGTTGACCTGTTTCCCTTCTACGGCGGGGGCAGGTTCCTCTGTGTCGACGAGTCCGGCATGGCCGCGCTCTACGACGCTGATGCCTCCACCGTCGAGATGGTGCCCGGCCTCATCGAGCACAAGGGGTGGTGCGAGCCCGTCTCCTTCTGTGTCGCCCATGCCGATGCCGACGACCCCACTCGCCCCGACGCTCTCTACATCATGGATGGAGGGAGCCGCAGCTTTGATGCCCTCGTCTATGGCGACCCAGACCCATCGCCCTACAGGAGGGCCCACTGGCAGGGTTGGCACTGGCGTCAGCTCCCTCCGCCGCCGGCCAACGACGACTACCCCATTCAGTCCTACGCCCTCGTCCACGGTCACGATGGCGGCGGCACGATATACGTGTCCGTCGACCCTCCGCGTACCTACTGGTTCGACATCGGCTCTGGCACCGGCGAGTGGACCAAGGCCGGCGACTGGGCGCTTCCTTTCTTTTCTCGCCCCTTGCATGTCCCCGAGCTTGGCGGCGACCTCCTGTTCGGCATCGAGAACGCGCACCCCTACCGCTTCTGCGCCATGGACGTCTCTGGCATTAAGATGAACATAGCTCCTGTGTTGCGACAGGCGTGGCAGGACGTCGACCCACTTCCGGGTTGGTATCCAACACACTACAGCCTTGTGTACCTTGGGGGTGGAAGGTTTTGCATCCACAAAAGCTTCAACATCATCGGCCAGGGTGCATATTCATCAGACTGGGATATCGTCGGCACGGTGGTCCTACTTACTGGTGTGGAGGTGCTACAGGTGGGATCCGGGCTCCAGATGATCAAGCACAAGTCCAAACGCCTTGACTCTTGCATCGGCTCCGTGATATAGAATATATAATAGTTTATGCTATGCTTGAGCATGCATCTTTAGCATAGTAAGAATCGTCCGACTCTTCTAGGCCTCTTTGAGTTTTTTTTTTTTGTTGCATCACATAAAAATTCTTTTCACAAGGTTTAAATGTACGCTAAATTTCACATCTTTGTAGTCCAAATAAATCTTTAGAAAAAAACCTATACAAGTCAATTATACAAATCAGACGACCCCCATAGCAAAAGTTCCTAGGCAAATTAATTTGAGCATGGTCCTTCTTATCTCCCCTTTTCACATGTGAGATAAGAGCAACATAATAGATCCGAGCCATTGATTTGATGAACTCTTATCGTTTTATCTCCTGTGTGAGAGGAGTGGGTGAGACGGAGCATGTTAAAATTACTCAAGTTCCCAAGCATTCTAGTCCTCCAGAATTCATATATATATATATAGAAATCCTTTGATTTGGAGAGATTCATTTCAAAATCAGGGCAGGCCGTACGAAAGGAAGAAGATATTCTCAAGTTGGAGGATCAGTTGTCATGTATGTTTCGCAAGCAGGATTAAGTTGTGAGGAAAGGATCGTATGCATCCTCCACAAGGCAGGACTCTCATACCATGGACACCTGCTGCTACGGCACGGGCGCCGGTGACTGGACCAAGGCCGGCGACTAGGGTCTACATTTTCTTGTCTCGCTCCGCTGCAACCTCCTGTTGGGCATCAGTTAGGCCCGCCAACCTCCTGTTGGACAAAAATCTAGGACAACCGAATGACTATTGATGCTGCCCGAACGAGCCACAGACGTGCCGTAGTGGCCGCTCTCATACCGGAATCGGCCTGACCTTGCGATAACAGTTGGGAAGTCTTCGTACACGTGCCCCTAAAGTCCAACGTTCGGGAGTCGTAATCATCGCTGTTGAATCGTTGAACTGATCTGAGAAACCTGCACCAAATCTCGTTGTTGTGTACGCATGGAGAAATCCTAACCTCGCCGCTTTGAGGAGCTGGAAATAATCTACACCGGAGCTACGTCTAATTAGTTTCGATGAACGAACTTGAGGAGGATCGAAGCTCGAAAGACCGACTTGAAAAAGAAGCGTTGCCATTCGTCCGAGCGCCTAGTGAAAACCAATGCCCTACCTATCTAAGCCGAGGCACCAGGAACACCGTCCCCATCACTGGCCGTCGGAGCGGTAAGCGGAGGGGAGGTGAATCCACGAGCTCGCCGACGAAGATCGAAAGGAAGAAGGCTTTCCCTAATCGCCTTGCGAGGTGGGAAAGAACTTAGAGCATATCCGCCCAGGACGCGCCGAAAACCGCCGCCTGAGGGCGAGCCGGCGCTAGTTTCGGCTTGGGTGCCAGTTCGTTCCCAGTCGCCGGCCCCCCAGGTCGCCCACAGGCGCCGATATCGGTCCATTTTCGGTGCTTTAAGCCCATTTTCGACGCTTTTCAGCCCATTTCCGGCGCAAAACGGCCCAGGCTAGACGTTGTCGTAGATAGTTCACATAGATAGATAGATAGTTCACATATATAGATAGATAGGTCACATAATCTTATTAACCCTACGATAGATAGCTAAATAGATAGTTCACATAGTCTTCTCCTACGACCTACTACTACTAGTCATTCTCCGACTCGGACTCTTCCTCGGTGATGTCCTCCTCCGACGTCTCAGCGTAGGCGTCAAGGAACCGCTCGTCGGTGAAGTCCTAGGAGGACACATCTCCTAGCTCGACGTTGGACTTAGCGACCGCCCTCCGCGCTCGCTTGTCCTCGCGATAAGCCGCTCGCTCCTTCCTCCTCTTCTTCCTCTCCGCCCTCCTCTCGGCCAAGAACCGGTGCTCGTCGATGAAGTCTTGCGGGAAGTTTTGGCGCCACATCGCCATGGCTTCCTCATCCATCTCGGCCAAGTGGAGACGGTGCGCTCGCCTACGGTTCTTCCGACGATCTTCGTCGGTTCTAAGCCGCGGGGGAGGCGCCAGCTCCTGTGCCCGCTCCAGAGTCGGCACGTCCGTGAAGTTCATGTCCCAACGGGAACGCCGGAGGCGCCACGCCGTAGCGTTGTATGCGCGGGCGCCCTGCTGAGCGGTGTCGAAGTTTCCGAGGCGGAGGCGCACGTCGCCCGACTGAATCTCGGCGGAGTAGGTGCCGGACGGACGAACCCGGACGCCGCGGTAGCCCGCACCTCCCCGGCGTTGAGGCGGCATGGGGGCGCAGTGCGTGTCGGCGACGAAGCAGCCAGCGGCCAGAGGGGCGCAGTGCGGAGGAGAGTGCGGTGGGCGATGGGGCTGCGGTGTGGGCGTTCACCGGCGAGGTATGATGCTTTTATAGCCGGAGCTCGCGTGGCGAGAGGCGCATGCCAGGCGACGCATGGCGGTCGCCCGTGGTGCCGGGCGACGCGACGGGTCGCTGGGCGGCATCAATGGCAGGCGACGCTCGGCAGTGCGGCAGGTTTGGCATTGATTCCCGCGGGAACCGAGGTGATGAGGACGACGAAGCAGCACGTCGTTGACAGGGCGGGCCCATCACATTCGCGCCAAAAAACGCCTCGCCCGGCGCCCACCGGCGACACCCAGCGCCCCGGGTTCGGGTTGGGTCCGCCGGCGCCAGTTTCGGCCCAATCCGGCGATTTTCGGAGTCCTGGGACGCGACTGGACCATTTTTTCGGCGCTGACGCCTAAAAAATGGCCTTGAGGGACCTGTTGGGGGCACGGCTGAAGATGCTCCTGTAGTCACGCTTGACTTAGCTGGGTCAGCTGACTGAATTGATTCTCTCGTGTTCCTATGCGCGTAGCATATATTCCCCTGACCTGCGACTGGACAGAGGAGCTGCTAGTAGTGTTCCTGTTGGTTGCAACCCAGTGGATACTGTGATTAGCAATTACAGTATACTGTAGGTACTGGCATTATCAACCACGGGGATGTAGCTCAAATGGTAGAGCGCCCGCTTTGCATGCGGGAGGCACGGGGTTCGATCTCCCGCATCTCCAATCAACATTTTTTTTAGACTCACGATTCTTTTTGCTACGTGCACCATGCGGCCTGTTCATACAATATGTATGGGCCCAGCCATTTCTGCAAAGGAAGCCCATCTGATGTCACTAAGTATTCTCTTGTAATTCTAAAAAAAAGTTGGCATCAGCAGAGTAAATCTGGTTTAGTCAGCCACTAGATATTCAGAGCATTGTAATGAACTCTATTCTCCTTTTGAGTGGAATGAACTCTATTATTGATGAATAAAAATGAGCGATTTTGGCCTAAAAAAAAGCAGAGTAAAAATTTGTCTCAAAAATCGGCAGAGTAAATACATTTTTCCATTTGTCTTTTCACTTGATTTGCGTAACAAATGTAATTCAATTCTAACGAAGGCCCTGGTGTTTTTCGAATGGAAGTACTAATAATTAGTTTATCAATTGATTCCCCCGACTGGACTGGGATCTAGCAGCATTGACCATCCTTGAATTTTGGTGCCGCCTATTGTAGGTGCGGTATGTTTTTTGTTTTCCATAATTTTTATACTGCCTTATCAGAGAATCACAGTCCTGAGAAAAGGTCTCAGTCTTAGCAATTTCTTCCAGCTCATACCATCTACTCCCTCCGTTCCTAAATATTTGTCTTTTTTAGACATTCAAATAGACTGCAACATACGGATGTATGTAGACATATTTTAGAGTGTAGATTCACTCATTTTGCTTTGTATGTAGTCACTTGTTGAAATCTCTAGAAAGACAAATATTTAGGAACGAAGGGAGTAAGCATCATAGAATCGTTGAAGACCCTTCTAAAGGAAAGCTTTAGGATTTTACCTTCTCATACCTATTGAACGATCTACATTGTTCCCTACAAATGCAATACAAGTCCCACAATTGGATAGCAAATGGGGAAGTCTCAAACCATAAGTCTTCACATAATCTAATTGCCTACAATCACCTTATCCATCTAGACCCCATTTTGACTGCAGCCCACATTGGGCCTTTCCAGAAGCTAGAGGCTCCCAGAGTCTTGCCATAGATTTTTTGGGGGGAGCTAGATAGATATTTTGAATCAACAAAGCTATTCCAAATCTTGCCTTCACAAGCCATTACCTCTTGACCCGAGACCCTAACTGGTAGATATTTAAAATATACTCCCTCTGGGGAATTCATAAAATATACTCTCTCTATGTCCCAAAATAAGTGACTCAAGTTTGTATTAGCTTTGTACTAAAGCTAGTATAAATTGGAGTCACTTATTTTGGGACGAAGGGAGTAGAAGATAATTTGGAATGCTAGCTAAGCAAGCTTTAATCAAGATCAGACTGCCTTTAGAGGAAAGCAACTCCCCCCTCCATCCAGCAATCCTCTTTAGGATTTTATCTAAGAGAGGTTGAAGATCTTCCCTAGACAATTATCAAAGTGTAGGGGTGCTCCTAGGTATTAATGGGAACGGTTCCCCTAGAGCAGCCAAAGATATCAGGGAGGCCAATGCTTCCTCTTCATCTAAGTTCATGGGGATCAATTCACTTTTGTCAAAAATTAATTCTCATACCAGACACTTGTTCAAAACATGTTAGAACCCATTTCGGATTAGTAGCTAGCACATGGCCACTATCAACAAACATGATGGTATTATCAGCATACTCAAGGTTGATAAATACCACCGGGACAGATATCATAGCAAAATCCTTTAGCCGGGTTGGCATTAGCAGCCCTATATAGCATCTTAGTGACGATATCTGCTACTAAATTGAAAAGTGAGACATGGGATCCATTTGTCTCAGTCCTTTCCTTGTAGTGAAGAAGTAGCTTTCAATATTGTCAACTTTCACTCCCACTGACCCCCGTAGGTGATCTTATGAATCCAGTTGATCCATTTGGGGCTAAACCCACCTTTAGTGAGCATAACAGCTAGAAAATATAAGTTAACTTTGTTAATAGCCTTCTCATAGTCCAACTTAAGGACAACACCCTTGTTTTTAGACTTAGCTAAAGAGTGGATGGCTTCATGGGCAATAAAACACTCTCTAGAATATATCTTCCTTTAATAAAGGAAAATTGATTACTAGAAATGAGCTTGTCCATGATCAAAGCCAGCCTATTGGTCAGAGCTTTGGTAAGGATCTTGAAGATACAACCTAAATTTCCTCATGATAGTGGCATCATGCTATTTTGGGATTAGATAGAGTAAGTAAAGCAAAGTTAAGTCCATATGTCCAAGGATCCCTCATGGAATTCTCTGAACATAGCCATTATATCACAGTTCACTAGTTCCCAACAAATTTGATAAGAAAAAAAGGAATGCAATAAGGGTTAGGAGGCCATCAGCATAGGAGTCAAAGACTGCCTTTGTAACGTCCTAAATATAAAGGGAATCAAGATTTGCACTATCAATCGAGGAAACAAAATCTTGGTAAAGGAAAAGATCAACTTATAGGGAAAAACTAGCTCTATCCTCTTTACTAGAAAAGATTCTTATAGTAGTAGGCAGCATCTTGAGCATATGAGCCAGGGGCGGAGCCAGGCTAGCACCATGCCCTGGCCTGCTTCATTACTACAGTGATCAACAGTGTAAAAACGCTACATTATACAAAAAATCCGCATGCCCCCCTCCCCCCCCCTCCGACATGGGTCCTGTATCCGCCACTATTATGAGCCATAGTTGACAATTTGCGATTTTGAAAATAGTAAACAATACAAAATCCAAGAAGAAAACAGCAAACAATCCGAAATTTTCATCAACAATAAAACATTTGCGTGTACAGTTAAAGGATTTGTATGCTTTTTGTGTAAGCATGTAGGTTTTCGCTACAAGCAAACGAGATTCAACGGGGAAAGAAGAGGCGGGGCTGCCGAAAGGTGGGTGTAGGGCGGAACCAGAGACAAGGAAGACGATATGAGTAGGGATGCAAACGGACGGCGTCCGTGAAGCCGATCATACACTAAACTTTCTTAATCTAATACTCCATCCGTTCCTAAATATAAGTCTTTGGAGAGATTTCACTATGGACCACATATGAAGCAAAATGAATGAATCTACACTCTAGAATGCATCTATATACATTCGTATGTGATTCATAGTGAAATCTCTAGAAAGACTTATGTACTCCCTCCGTCGCAAAATTCTTGAGAATTTTGCGACGGAGGGAGTAGTATTTAGGAACGGAGGAAGTATAATCGTGTTGGGAGTTTTGGACTTTCGCGGACTCGCGGGCGCCGTCCGTGGACGCGAGCCTCCTGGACCGTCGATGTCGCCACCAGCACCGGGCCACGACAGCGACCTCCTCGCCGGGGAGCCGTTGTACTGCCGGTCGGTCGATCGTTCCCCACCGTCCAGCGCTCGTCGACAACAAGCCGCACCAGGAAACACGTGGACCTGAGCCATCAGAAATGACAAACGACAGCGCACACACGCCCACGCAACGCACACCCCCAACAACTCCCCTCTCTCCCCCCATTATCCCCAGATCCACCCTCCCCTCCCCCCACCGCCCGATCTCCACGCCGCCGCCGGCCAC
>LR738714.1:769685584-769714094 GCA_902687465.1 Secale cereale | reverse complement strand
CTCCCCCCTCCCCAGCCCTCCGCCCCCCATCGCCCCGCCCCGACCAAGCCGCCCGCGGCCAACTCCTTCCCTAGCCCGCGATGAGCTGGTGGTGGGCGGGCGCGGTGGGCGCGGTCAAGAAGCGGCAGGACGAGCGGGCGGCGGCGGCCGAGCCCTCCTTCCAGAGCGTGGCGCTCATCCTCGGCTCCACGGGGATCGTCGGCACGTCCCTCCTGGACATCCTGCCCCGCGACGACACCCCGGGCGGGCCCTGGAAGGTGTACGCCGTCTCCCGCCGCGCGCCGCCGGGCTGGTCGACGCCGCCGCCGTCGCCCGCCGTCACGCACCTGCAGCTCGACCTGGCCGACGCCGCCGCCGCCAGGGACGCGCTGGCGCCGCTCACCGACGTCACGCACGTCTTCTACGCCGCGTGGTCCGGCCACGAGACCGAGGACCGCAACCGGGAGGTCAACGCCGGCATGCTCCGCAACGTGCTCTCCGTGGTCGTGCCCGGCTGCCCCGCGCTCGCCCACGTCTGCCTCCAGACCGGCCGCAAGCACTACGTCGGCCCCTTCGAGGCCATCGGCAAGATCCCCGCCCCCGACCCGCCCTACACCGAGGACATGCCCCGCCTCGACCACCCCAACTTCTACTACGACCTCGAGGACGTCCTCTTCGACCAGGTCTCCTCCGCCCGCGACGGCGCCGTCAGCTGGTCCGTGCACCGCCCCACGGTGATCTTCGGCTTCTCCCCACGCAGCGCCATGAACGTCGTCGGCAGCCTCTGCGTCTACGCCGCCATCTGCCGCAAGGAGGGCGCCACGCTGCGCTGGCCCGGCTGCAAGGTCGCCTGGGAGGGCTTCACCGACGCCTCCGACGCCGACCTCGTCGCCGAGCACGAGATCTGGGCGGCCGTCGACCCGTTCGCCAAGAACGAGGCCTTCAACTGCAGCAATGGGGATGTGTTCAAGTGGAAGCATCTCTGGCCGATGCTCGCCGACCGCTTCGGGGTGGAGTGGGCAGGGTATGAGGGAGAGGACAGCCGCTTCGCGCTCGCCGACGCCATGGCCGGGAAGGAGGCGGTGTGGACTGAGATCCTCCAGGAGAACGAGCTTGTCACGACCGAGCTCGAGGAGATCACCAGCTGGGGGTTCGTCGATGCCATGTTCAATATCGACATTGAGCATTTGGACAACATGAACAAGAGCAAGGAGCATGGGTTCCTCGGCTTCCGTAACACCGTCAACTCCTTCAACGCTTGGATCGATAAGATGAAGGCTTCCAAGGTTGTTCCGTGATGCTCATATTGTCTAGTATCTATTCTTGTTTACAGCATATGCTACCGCATCCCATTTTCTTTCTCGTTTATCAAGTTACTACTTCTGAAATTAGTTACATCCCATCATTTGTGCCAAATGTTGTAATCTAGAATAAGCCAGAACCAAATAAAGCTCTCAAGTTGTGAATCGATTATCTGTGCTCATCATGTCACTATTTTCCAACCATCTGTTTTTCATTCTTGTAAGGCAGAAAGTAGTAGCATTTGTGTTTGGTATTGTTGGCCTGTTGCTTTTGTCTTCAGAACAACTGAGGAAGTTCCTTCACTTAGAAGGAACAAAAGGTAACCATTTGCTGGTTGATAGTGCAACTGTAGACAAACATGATGGCTGATAACAATTGCGACATGTCCTTTTCTGCCAATTATTTCCAGAAGTTAATCTCTGGAAGCAACAACCAATGATATGAGCCATGATACACAATTTTAAAATGATCAGACCAACAATAGGGGATAGCTAGTTGTACACGCTAGTGCTCTGGCCTTGTACTAGCATTGTTAATTCCAAAAAAAGTGCATGATTTCTTGATTTATTTATGCTTGGCCATGTGATTTACACCTCTGCTCTTAAGAAGATTGTTTAACTCGTTTGGCGCCTGCCGTCTAGCAATAGATGTATCTTTGTAATTTTAAAAAAAGAAGGCAATAGTAGCAACTCGTTTTGCTCATTGCTACTATTGCCTTCTTTTTCCATATGGTTGAAAATGTAACGAAAAATGTATGTATATAGCCAGCAATCCACAAAAACAAAAGCCAAGAACTCTCCAATCATGCATGGCATGCCTTGGTTTGTAAATAATACGAGTCTCTTTGGTTTCCTCCATTCTCTCAGCACTTGCTATTGCATTCTGTTTCCTCATATGAGAACCTGGCAGCACAACTAGTAGGACAAAACACACATACGGGTTTTAGAACAGTTGGGCAATTTATAATAGTTATCAGGTCACACATAACAGATGCGATTGTTAGATTCATGCATTCTGTCTTGGGTCTGTGTCATCACAAAAACTCCGTGTTGTAAATAAGATCTTTCTTTTTACCAAAACACCATCAAGTGAACTGTCATGTTGATGGAGCACATTATTATTCACAATTAAATGGCTAACATCAAGTTGTGAACAATTGCTGTTACATGAAGCAACTATTGTCTGTCTATTGTTTGTTACACCAATAATTTCTTTCTCATTTATCACTTTGTATGCTAGGGAAGATCACATGCTGTAATCTAGAATAAGCTGGTATAAAATAAATTGTCATTTGGATTTCCATATGCTCCCCTACATGTTATAATCTACTCCCTCCGTCCCTTAATACAAGAGTGTTTTTTACATTAGTGTAGTGTCAAAAACGTTGGGACGGAGGGAGTAGAATAAAGCAGTAGTAAGTAAACTAGCGTGATGGGTGACTGTTTTCCATCCATATGTTGTTCATTCTTGTAAGGCAGAGGTAGTACCTGTGTTGTGTTTGTTACTCCTTTGCTCATCTCTGTAAAGTGCTATTATGCTTCAGTCTTGAGAACTGAGGTAGTTTCCTTTGCCGAGTGAGAAGGAACAAATGGCAACCTTTTGTTTTCCTCATCTCTGTTGATTGGTAGTGCAAAATGGAGGCAAACGTGATAGCAGATAACAATGACCCCATGTCATTTTCAGCCAAATATTTCCAGAAAGTTGATCTCCAGAAGCAACAAACACTGGTATGGTAGCACAATTTCAGACGATCCGTTTAACTTGCAACTTGCAATGCCCCATCTTCGTGCAATTTCAGGGAACCATGGAAACATTTCCAATTCAGCTTTTCTTACAAGTAAAGACTTGAATACTTTAAAATGCAAATGTGGTGTCATTTGACTTGGTCTTTGTTCGCAGCGTTCTGGGAGGTTTTATAACAATGGCTTAAAAGGTCTAACCTCTAGCCGAAATCCGGCACTTCTAATTAATTGCTCTGTAAATGATTCCTGATGTTGGCATGTTTGGCAGTTATCAGTGGTTGGGTATCAAATTCTTGCTCTGCTCGGCCACTTGCACCCATCATCTATAAACAAAACAGATCTTTTAAGCAATCCTTACACGTCCCAGAAGGTTGTGAACAAAGACCAAGTCAAATGGCGCCACATTCGCATTTTAAATCCGATTAAAATGATTGCAGATGTTATAAATCCAATTTCGGATCATAAAAACAGAGTACTCTGCCCACACGTTGCAGTGATATATGGAGGTGGAGTGACGCCTCTGCCGCCCGATCCAGTATGGAGGCAAACACGATGACCAATAACAATGGCATCGTGTCTTTCTGCCAATTATTTCAAGGAAGTTGATCTCCAGAAGCAACGAACATTGTGCTGATAGGACAATTTAAACGAACACTTTAGCTTTGCTATGGTAGCAGATAACAATGGCATCATGATCATTCTACTAGTTGATTAAGGATTGAAAATGATAAGTTTTGGGTCATGGATCACAGGGTCAGATAACTTGCACCGCACAGAAGGTGACGAGAATCTGATTGATTAATGCTGTCTTCTGGGCTTTTGTTTTCTTTAATCTCTGGATGTGTTCCTTGTGCGGCTTTCTTTGTGATAATGGACCGGATGGCACGGAAATATACAGTATACGTTCAAAAAACAGTATGCTTGTATAACAAAATAAGATGTACACTCTAGTGCTCTGTTATTGTACTGGCACTGTATAGTATTGGATTTCTTCATTTATTTACGCCCGGCCATGTGATTACAACTCTGCTCTTTAGGAGATTGTGTGATATTGGCATGACCTTGATTGTGACAAGATCACCAAAGGGTGTAATCTATCTGTAATTCATCACATCCTGTTTTCCCAAATGGTTGAAAACAAAATAAAAATGGTATGCATGTACTATAGTCAGCAATCCGCAAAAACAAACCTCAGTCGGTCTGCTGTAACTCATGGTATGCCTTAGTTCCTAAATAATACGAGTCTCTTTGGTTTCCTCCAGTCTCCCAAAAACTTACTTGCATTCCGTTTTTGTCTGACAACTTCTTGCATTGCCAGCACAATGTACAAAATTTATATGGTGGCTTCGGAACAGCCGGGCAATTTATAATTTAGAAACATTATAACCGAGCACCTTTCCGGCCCTCTCAGGCTATTAGCACTTTCAGCCTTTGGATCATCAGTTTTGGGCGTTTTCGGCCGTCAGATTTACTCTTAATCCCGCCTGGAATCATTGTGATCGCTAAAACCGAGTGTTTCCTTGCTGGGCCGCTGCTCCGGTGACTATTTTGGACGCCTGGTGTGAAATTGGGCCTGATGGGCTTCTATGAGTCTCCTTCCGTGCAGCCACACCCCACGATGCTCCTTTCGTCTCTCCGACCCTCGCGCACGAACCTACCCTCGCCAACCGCGTGCCGCCGCCATGTCTTCATCTCGCAGCCCCTCAACCGCCCCGTGGGAGCGGCGTCTCCGTCTACGCCTACTCGCCGCTGTCCTCTTTCTCCGGTATTCCCTAAAGGTGAAGCAGGGAGCATCTTTTTCTTGAGTCGGCGATGAGCTCCATCCCCAAATCAGTGGCGCACCACATCCTTGAAGCATGTGTCCAAGTTTTCAAGCCATATCTGGAGTTCTCGAGCGCGCCGTCGCCAGATCCACCATGTCGAGCAACCAGCCAGAGGTACGTACAGATATCTGACCAGTTTAAATTGGGGGGCCTCTCGGTTGGGAGGGGCTCAGGGCGTGCGTCACTTCGAGGGTCTGGAATCGCTGTAAAGATAGGTTCCTTCAATTGCAACTTCAAATTTATTCTACATCTGACTTCTTTTCTTATAGATCCTTTGTACTACTCCCTCCGTTCGGAATTACTTGTCTCGGAATTGGATGTATCTAGAACTAAAATACGTCTAGATACATCCATTTCTGCGACAAGTAATTCCGAACGGAGGGAGTAGATGTCAACAGAAGGTGATTAGTATATTAGAGACTTCAAGAAATTTGAATCGGATCTCATAACCTCATATCTCTCTCTGTCTCTCTCGGTTGGTTAACAAGTTGCCCTGGTATTGATGTTTATTAAGTTTCTCCCAATTTTTTTCTTTTGTTTCTCTACATGTTAGGCCAACGAAGGTTTACAAGTAGGTACAAATCTTCAGAGACTCATCTTCTTGGTAGCCAAAGAATAAATTTAAGTTGGTATTTCTTAGTCAATTAAACACCAGGTCCGGAGGGTTGAAACCAACGAAAAAAATAGCGCGCTATCTAAAATAGCGAGGCCCTTCTCCAAATGATATACAAGTTATTGCGTGCTATTTGCGTGCTATATTCAAAATAGCGTTTTACAAAAAAGTGCCAAATATATCATAGAAATTAAGGATTTCAACATCTAAAATTTTGTCTATGAGCTATACATGAATACCGCTGATGTACACATTATGACATTAGATGCACTTAAGAGAATTCTTCTTGTTTTCATCCAGAAAGATGCAATATTTTCATCCTAGTTGGGCCTATTGTTGCGTTGCATTGGGCCGATATCCGATGGGCTGCTATGGGCTGAGTGTCGTCCATGTTTCTATCGCTCCACGCTAAAAACGCTAAAACGTTTTTGCGTTTAGCACCGTTATAGCACGCTATAACGTGAATAGCGGCATAGCGTGTAAAATGGGTAAAATATAACGTGACACCCTCAAATATGCTATAGCGAAGTTTAAACGCCGAAATAGCGCGCTATTTGTTTCGTTGGTTGAAACAGATTCAGAGCACTGAGTTATGGTGGAGCTGATGTGTTCTTTCTATACGTATTCCCTGGGAGATGATTACTTAATCTGTAAAATTTGATGGTGCCCACTGGGAGTTCATACAGATTTGCTTCCTCATGTGTAGTTATAACTTATCTGCTCACAAACGTTCAGCTGCTGCAGTTGATGCTTGGTTATTGCAGTACATATGTTAACTCTAAACTGGACAATTGATTCAGTAAAACTAATTTTTGTTTGACTGTATCTTCAGCAAGGGTACTCATATTTCATGACGCTATACTGAACCACTGGTTTGTTGCTCGAGCTGTACTGTAGACTCTTAATTGTGATTTTTTAAGCAAATTTCATGTCTGCTATTTATGGGAAATTTAGATAATCGTAGGCTTTACAGAAGCTTTCGACCCTAGAAAGAAGGCTCTTAAGAAGCTGCACCACATGAATATGCGGATATTACATGTATGTTTTTATTTCTTTAAATTTCCGATGCTTATGAATCATCCATGTAAGTAGTTAGCATGTATGGAAGATAATATATGTTTTGATCCGTCGAGAGGTGCTTTTTCACTCCCATTTCATTTTGGCTTCGCCTCCAAAATATTTCATTGTTTCTTGCACATCTTGGCTACTTGATTTCTGTAACTTTGTGCAGTTTCATTTCATATTTTCATGTAAGATGTGTGCTACATTAAGTTCTTTATTTTTTGGCTTCATTACATTCTAATCTCATGTTTTTTGGCCATTAACATAGTAGCCACCTTTTACAATGGAACTAGACACTCTTTGCTCATTTTACAAATGATTTTACCTGATATAATGTAGTACACATTCTTGCAGGAACTATTGTAAGACATAGCAGAAGAATATAAGTCAATGTAAGATGCCATGAGAAACCAAGAGTGGGAATTAAAAACATGTGATAAACATAAGAAAAAGAGGACGCAGAGCAGTGGTCTTTAAAAGCACAATTGCATAGATAGGATGATGCTTACCTACAACCACCGCAGTGTATATGTGAATTTCAATCTCTGCCAACTTACAAGTGGTTCAAGATAAGAATATGAGGGTGTATAAACAGGATAACATGATAATATGCCATGGTGGACCACACTAGCTTATCCAAGTGCTTTGAGATATTAGCGTATGCTTGAGCTTTGCCTCGTATGAAGTCCATCACAATTGAACACAGTTCAGTTTTTTTTAACTTACAGGCTTACAGCTACTAACTTTATCTTATCCGCTCCATTTTCTGGCAAACTAGGTTGAGAAAGACATGATGTCCGTTGTGTATTCTAAATGGGTTGTTGTGGTGGATGGAGTAGCACGACTTCGATTTCTTTGCATGCCAAAGAAAAAAAGGATTGCACATTTTCAAAACTTGAGACATGGAGCTTGCGGGAGACTTTTCAATTTGTATTCAACCCATGACACAGTATGAGCCTGGCCATTTTAACAATAAGTATTTCTCTTAAATATACTCCTTTGTTGGTTTGCAGTTATAATGTGGAGGGTATTTTCCTCTGATGCAACCATACATTGTTAACGCGTGTATATCATGTGCCAATTGTGATTATTTATCCATTTATTTATTTACTGTCTGCATCCATGTTTTTCACATCTTTTGTTAAATAGTTTACTACTCCCTCCATTCCATATAAGTGTCGCTGATTTAGTATGGAGGGAGTACTTTGCAAGAATAAAGTTTATAGTTCTACATTAGTTCTGCCTAAAGTAAGACGGAGTACATTAGTTTGAGATCAACCTAATGTGATTATGGTCCTGTTATAACGTGGCAACCTTAGCGCAACTGCGTAATACATTAGCATAAGATATTCTTTTTCGATTACTAAATGATACAACATATCTTTATGTACTTGAATTTCTTTGTTTCATTTATCTTATATCTGTGAGAATACTATCAGTTGTCACAACTGCCTGATACATTAGCATAAGAACATTCCTTTTCGATTACTGAATGATATACTTTATGTAATTGAATTTCTATGTTTCATTTCTCTTATATTTATGAGAATCCCAATTATTCCAACGAAAAAGTAGACGGGCGCAGCAACGCGCGCCATCGATGATCTAGTGGTTATAATGGTCACTCAGAACAAATGCGATTGTTAGATTCATGCACTCCGTGTAGGGTTGTGTCATCACAAAAACTCTGTGTGTCAGTTAGTTTTTCATTTTTTTTACGAACCACCATAAACTAAATTGTCATGTTGATGGAGCACGTTTTTTCCGAATGTTGATGTTTATTCACAACTAAAAAAATAAACGGTTAACATCAAGATGAGGTATTGTCAAATGTTGCTCCAGGGAACAAAGACATTCAGAAATCATTATTTTCCATCCCATCTGTTGCTTATTCTTGTAAGGCAGATGTAGTACATGTGTTTGGTATTGCTGATCTGTTACTGTCATCTGTAAAGTGTTGTGCTTCAGTCTTCAAAACTGAGATAGTTTCCTTCACAGAATGGGAAGAACAAAAGGTGACCATTTGTTTTCCTCATCTCTTTTTATTCATAGTGCAAATTGGAAGCAAACGTGATAGCAGATAACAATGGAAACATGTCATTTTCAGCCAAATATTCTCGGGAAATTAATCTCCAGAAGCAACAAACACTGCTATGATCTCCGGAAGCAAAATATTATGCCATGGCAGCACAATTCTAGATGATCAGTTTAACTTGCAATGTCCCATCTTCCTGTAGTTTATTTTTGAGAAAAATTCACCACAGGTCACTAAACTCGAGCCGGGTGACAGTTTAGTACCACTACTTCAAAATACCCGAACTACCGTCCACGTACTTGCGCACAGGGTTCACTTTGGTCCATTTATACGATTTCGTCTACGTATTCGCTGACTTGGCCGAGTCAGTGGCCGCCAGCTTGGCTTTGACCGCCACCTGGTCGAGCCTAGGGTCAATACTAGTCCATCCTTTTTTTTTTGCAAAAACGCCAGTACCTGGTCGCACCTGGTCGGACCGACCGCGCACCTGGTCGGCCGCTCCCTTATCCCCTCACTCTCCTCTTCCTCTCCTCCCAACCCTAGCCCAACTTCCCTCCCCACCGCCGCAGCCATTGCCGACGTGGACGCCCTCCGCCGCCGTAGCCATTGCCGACGCCCGCCTCCACCGCCTCCGTCCCCGCCGTCATGTTGTCTTCCAGCTCCGTCCGCACTGCATTGCGTGGCCGCTCTGTTGCTGTGCCATTGATCGGGTGCCCAGATTGCGGCGAGCAGGTGAGGTTCTACCGATCTAGCACCAATGAGCAAGATGGATGGATCTTCTATAAATGCGTGCACCACACTGTAAGTGTTAGTTCCTAGCTACTTGTTGATTCATGCCGTGTCAATTCTTAGCAACAGTAGTATTGAAGCAGATGTAATTTAGGCACATTAGTTGGTTAGTTGCTACTAATTAAATTAGGCGCATTAGTTGGTTAACTAGTCTGCCATTGATTTCTGCACTCTGAACTTTACTGTCACTCTGTAGGTGAATAAAGATGTAATTTTTGTTCTCAGGTCACTTGTGATTTCTGGTGCTGGGAGCTTGAATATGTGCAGCATCTGGTTGGAACAAGGCGTCTGGTTGGTGATGCTGATGTAGGTGCAATTGGTGCAGCTGAGGACAGGAGGGAAGAGTTTGAGAGGCAGAGGACCGAATCAATGGCAGGCAGAAGCACAGCTGGAAGGGGCATGGCTGGAAGAGGCACTGTAGGAAGAGCTAATTATGCCAGCTCCAGTGAGAATAAGTATGCTACCAAGCAGCAAGTTGCTATGCTGTTAGGATTAGGCAGAGAGATTTTAAGCTGCTGATGGCTTCTGTTATAGTGCTTTGTGTGATGTGTTTCACCTTAATTATGAAGAAGTGAAGTGTTGTTAAATGAGTAGGTGTAGTTGTTCTAAGAGACCTCTTGTTCTAAATTGAGCATACTAAAAGCCATTGTAGTGGCACGGCTGTTTGCTCAGTATGAAGTCTTGGTTGTAATGCTTGTTGTAATGGATAATATGTCAGTAATATGAAGTCTCGTACTTGTGTACTTGGGCTGTTTTGCGAAAGTCAATGTGTCCATC
The DNA here is from genome assembly GCA_902687465.1 of Secale cereale. NCBI lineage: Eukaryota > Viridiplantae > Streptophyta > Magnoliopsida > Poales > Poaceae > Secale > Secale cereale. Next base: position 769,703,972 of record LR738714.1, on the reverse strand, counting down.
CCAAAAAAGTGTAAGCTCGGACCAAAGACAGTAGACTGCATTAATGTGAGCTATGCTACGAATAGCGTTGGATATAGATTCCTAGTAGTAAAATCCGAGGTACCTGACCAGAAGGTCGGTAATTATCGAGTCTAAGGATTCTACATTCTTTGAGGATATTTTCCTATGAGAGATTTGCAAAGCACTCATAGACAGGAATCTGAGGAGACTCATGAGCCTGCCATTCCTATAGAATATTATGAACAAACACATGATGAAAATCCTGAGAAGGATGACGAGGAAACCCTTGGTAGGGGCAAGATATAAAGGACTGCAAAGACCTTTGGTGATGATTTCTTCATGTACCTCGTGGATGATACTTCCACTTCTATTTCACAAGTGTATGCCTCTCCAGAAGCTAACTACTGGAAGGATGCAGTCCGTAGCGAGATGGATTCCATCATGGCTAACGGGACATGGGAGATCACAGAATGCCCCTATGGTTGAAAACCATTTGGATGTAAGTGTGTGTGTTCAAAAAGAAGCTTATGCATTATGGTACGATTGAAAAGTATAAAACTAGGTTTGTGGCCAAGGGCTGTGACTAGTAAGAAGAGGAAGATTTCTTCTATACTTATTCACCTGTGACTAGATTGACCACCATTCGATTATTACTGGAGAGCACGATGGATGGATCTTCTATAAATGCGTGCACCACACTGTAAGTGCCAGTTCCTAGGTACTTGTTGATTCATGCCGTGTCAATTCTTAGCAACAATAGTATTGAAGCAGATGTAATTTAGGCACATTAGTTGGTTAGTTGCTACTAATTAAATTAGGCACATTAGTTGGTTAACTAGCCTACCATTGATTTATGCAGTCTGAACTTTACTGTCACTCTGTAGGTGAATAAAGATGTAATTTTTGTTCTCAGGTCACTTGTGATTTCTGGTGCTGGGAGCTTGAATATGTGCAGCATCTGGTTGGAACAAGGCGTCTGGTTGGTGATGCTGATGTAGATGCAATTGGTGCTGTTGAGGACATGAGGGAAGAACTTGAGAGGCAGAGGACCGAATCAATGGCAGGCAGAAGCACAGCTGGAAGGGGCATGGCTGGAAGAGGCACTGTAGGAAGAGCTAATTATGCCAGCTCCAGTGAGAATAAGTATGCTACCAAGCAGCAAGTTTCTATGGTATTAGAATTAGGCAGAGAGATTTTTCTGCTGCTAAAGCTGTTGATGGCTTTTGTTATAGTGCTTTGTGTGATGTGTTTCACCTTAATTATGAAGAAGTGAAGTGTTGTTAAATGAGTAGGTGTAGTTGTTCTAAGAGACCTCTTGTTCTAAATTGAGCATACTAAAAGCCATTGTAGTGGCACGACTGTTTGCTCAGTATGAAGTCTTGGTTGTAATGCTTGTTGTAATGGATAATTTGTCAGTAATATGAAGTCTGCTTGACCTAATTGCTTTGAAATTACTGACATATGTATTTGGTGTCAGAAGTGTAGTTAAACTAATTCCGGCAGAAGTTTAACTAATTCTAGGGTTTCTCTGTCGATTGATTCCAAATGTCTCTCTTTTGTTTGGCCATCTGCCACAATTTCTTGTGAGGAATGGAGTGGCTTGGCTACAGATCTGCCTAGCTTTAGATGTGGGCATGGATCTTTGTGTGAGAAGCATGTAGCATTTGAATCTGTTGATAGTGGCAGAAGGTTTCTAGCTTGTGCACAGAAGGTTAGTATCTTTTTTGCATTTGGCACTGTTAAACAGGAAGTATTTTGTAGTTTGTTTTCTCTTTCATCATCATGCACATAACTGAATATTGGTAGTTAACTAAATTTTTTGTTTGGTCTAAATTGTTAGGAGGTACCTAAATGCAAATATGTTGAGTGGGTTGACCCTGAGTGGCCTGATGCTCTGAAGATGAGCCTAGATAGTATATGGACCATGTATGAAGACGAGAAAAAATAGAGGCTCAGACAGAATGTTGTGAGTGCTGAAGAAAACTTGAAGGTTCTTGAAGAGAAGAAGACGATGGAGAATTAGTTGAGGCATTTCAAGCTTGATTTTTCTAAGATGGTGGCTGAGAAGGAGCAGGCAATTAGCCAATTAGGCAGCACACAACTTGCTCTGAGTGATCTAAAGGAAGAACTTGAGAAGAAGAAGATGACAGACAAGTCAGTAACCAACATTCATCAGGTCTTCAGGGTTAACATTCCACATGATTGGTGACCTATTCAAACACAAAGAGGCCACCAAGGAGAAGATAAGGAAGCTGAAGGGCATGCTGAATGAATTTGATTGAATTTGTGTCATTGTAAAACAAATGACTTTGTATCTTTCCTAGAATGTGTAATATCTGTCAAATGAACATGAACCTCCTCCTGGATTTGTGGTATTTGTACTTTCTGTAGAATGTTAACTAAATTGGGTTCATTTTGCCTGGGTCTCGAACCCAGGATCTGTGGTATTGAACGTTGGGGGCAATGCCAGTGGGGTAAGTAGTAGTGCTTCGATCAAGAGCATGTACTAAACTAACTATCTAGTAGTTGCTAGTGGCCCAATGGCCCATGCCTTTTTCGGTTTCCTTCTCTGCTCTTTAAGCCCACCCACCCACCGCTCCACTCTCCACTCAGCTCCAGTCCACCCACGTCGCCTCGGTTACCCATCTACCAAACCCTCGCCGCCGACGACATGGAGAATAGCCCCGCCTTGTAGAGGGTCATTGATGACCTTGCAGGCGACGACAAGGCGATGCGCGCAGACCTGACGGAGATCGGGAAGTGGTTCCCGAGCATTGGGATGCTGCGTCACCACGCGTGTGGCCTCCTCAAGGTCATGACCGACGATGAGCTGGACCGTGCCTGCACCGAACCCAACGGTATCCCTTCTACGCTCGTCCTCCACTTCGCGATGCAGGAGACGCGCTCCGACGTCCCGGGGCAGCGAGCCCGGTGGTGGATGTACCGGTACGCCACCGCGCCGCAGCAGCCGGATCCGTCGCGTGTTGGCTCGCGAATGGAGCGCGTCCACAACGTCGACCTGGCCGTCCCAGCGTCCGTCAACACGGCCTACTCAGACCACTACCAGCCCGATCTCCTCGGGCGCGACTACGTCTCCGAGTACATCTCGTCTGACTCGGAGTACGACTCTGGCTCCGACGACGACTCTGGCTACACCGCTGACTCGGCCTGGTCGACTGGCTGGGAGGAGCCCGAGGTGATTGTCCTCTCTGACGACGAGCCAGAGGTCAAGGTGGCGGCGCCCGTCGTTCCCGAGCCAGAGGTCCAGATGGTGACGTGATACGTCTCCAACGTATCTATAATTTTTGATTGTTCCATGCTATTATATATTATGTTTTGGATGTTTAATGGGCTTTATTATACACTTTTATATTATTTTTGGGACTAACCTATTAACCCAAAGGCCTAGTGCAGATTGCGATTTTTTGCCCATTTCAGGGTTTCGCAGAAAAGGAATATCAAACGGAGTCCAAACGGAATGAAACCTTCGCGAGAGTTATTTTTGGAATGATATCAACACAGAAGACTTGGAGTACACGCGAGGGAACGAAGGAGGCGGCCACGAGGGTCCACAACACGCCCCCACCCTCGTGGGCCCCCTCTGGCTCCCCCGATGCCCTCCTTCCTCCCATATATACCCATGGTACCCTGAAAACATTGAAACAACAGAGAAAATCCTAATTCCACCGCCGCAACCTTCTATTCCCGTGAGATCCCATCTTGGGGCCTGTTCCGGAGCTCCGCCGGAGGGGGGATCTTCCACGGAGTGCTTCTACATCAACACCATTGCCTCACCATGAGTTGTGAGTAGTTTACCACAGACCTTCGGGTCCATAGTTATTAGCTAGATGGCTTCTTCTCTTATTTTGGATCTCAATACCAAGTTCTCCTCGGTCTTCGAGGAGATTTATTCGATGTAATCTTTTTGCGGTGTGTTTGTCGAGATCCGATGAATTGTGGGTTTATGATCAAGATTATCTATGCGAAATATTTGGTTCTTTTCTAAATTATTTTATGTATGATTATAATATCCTTGAAAGTCTCTTCGAATTATTGGTTTGGTTTGGCCTACTAGATATATAGTTCTTGCAATGGGAGAACTGCTTGGGTTTGGGTTCAATCTTGCGGTGTCCTTTCCCGGTGACAGCAGGGGCAGCAAGGCACGTATTGTATTGTTGCCATCGAGGATAAAAAGATGGGGTTTATATCATATTGCTTGAGTTTATCCCTCTACATCATGTCATCTTGCTTAAAGCATTACTCCGTTCTTATGAACTTAATACTCTAGATGCATGCTGGATAGCGGTCGATGTGTGGAGTAATAGTTGTAGATGCAGAATCATTTCGGTCTACTTGTCACGGACGTGATGCCTATATATAATGATCATGCCTAGATATTCTCATAACTATGCGCTTTTCTATCAATTGCTCGACAGTAATTTGTTCACCCACCGTAGAATTCTGCTATCATGAGAGAAGCCACTAGTGAAACCTATGGCCCCCGGGTCTATTCTCAACATATTAATCTCCTATCTACTTTACTTTGTGTTATTTGCTTTCTTTTCTTATATCCAAAAATACCAAAAATATCACACTATCCTATCTATCAGATCTCACTTTCGTAAGTGACCGTAAAGGGATTCACAACCCCTTATCGACTGCGGAGTTCTTATTTGTTTGTGCAGGTGCGAGGGACTTGCGCGTGATCTCCTACTGAATTGATACATTGGTTCTCAAAAACTGAGGGAAATACTTACGCTACTGTGCTGCATCACCCTTTCCTCTTCGAGGGAATACAATGCAAGCTCGAGAAGTAGCATGACACCCGTCGCTAGGGAGGGTGACAAGCACCGCCCCATTGACGTCGAGCTGCTTCCAGATGTTCCTGACATCGTCAAGCAGGAGGTGGAGGTGGTCTTGGGCCTGCAAGCACAGGTGTACGTCGCAGCGCAGCCAGAGAGGAAGAAGAAGATGAAGGTGACAGTTGACATGGAGGTTCGCCGCTCGGAACGCCTCCAGAAGATGAAGAACTGAAGATGAAGAAGATGCAGTAGCAGGCATGAAGAAGATGCAGTTGCAGTAGTTAGATATGCTGAAATATACATATTTTTAGCATATAAGTTATAAAATAGTAGTTTGTTAGGTGTGCTTGTATATTAAGCACATAAGTTACTTGTAATTTCTGTTGGCAATGTTGAACTGGCTGTTGAACTAAGTGGCAGTTGATGCTATATAAGTGTTGAATTGTGTTGATGTTATATAAGTGTGTTGATGCTATATAATGTTGTTGATGCAGTCTTGTTGCTATATAAAGCAACAATCCAAAAGTGTCTTGTTGCTATATAAGGCAATAATCCAAAAGAAGAAGCTGCTAAGGTTTTCAGAAAAATGAATCTTTGTCTTAACTGAATTTTGTCTTAACTGAACTTTGTCTTATCTGAACTTTGTCTTATTTGAACTTTTTCTTATTTGAACTTTGCATTAACAGAACTTTGCCAGATAACTAAATTCAGTTAACAGTAAAAATTTAGTTAACTTTTCAAACTAAATTCAGACAACTGTAAAAATTCAGTTAACTATAAAAATTCAGTTATCTTTGCAAACTAAATCCAGACAACTGTTAAAGTTCAGTTAACTGTTACAATTCAGTTAACAGGGAGGGGAGTGGAAGCATAATAAGTATGTTGTCAAGTAACACTTGAGCAAAGCACCGTTCCTATCACACTGGCATTGCACACATTTTCTTACACCAAATGTCCTGGGTTTGAGACCCAGACACCCTTTTTTTATTCAGTTAAGTACAAAACCAGTGATAATGGACCACATGTCCTGTTTTAAATCCAATTTGGGATCATAAAAACAGAGTACTCTGCCCACACGTTCCAGCGATATATGGAGGTGGAATGAAGCCTCTGCCGCCCGATCCAGTATGAAGGCAAACACGATGACCAATAACAATGGCATCGTGTCTTTTTCTGCCAATTATTTCAAGGAAGTTGATCTCCAGAAGCAACAAACATTGTGCTGATAGGACAATTTAAACGAACACTTTAACTTTGCTATGGTAGGCATCATGATCATTCTACTAGTTGATTAGGGATTGAAAATATTAAGTTTTGGGGTCATGGATCACAGGATTAGATAACTTGTACTGCACAGTAGGTGACAGAATCTGAATAATGCTGTCTTTTGGGTTGCTTTTTTTGATCTCTGGATGTGTTCCTTGTGCGGCTTTCTTTGTGATAATGGACCGGATGGCACGGAAATATACAGTATACGTTCAAAAAACAGTTCTCTTGTATAACAAGACAAGATGTACACTCTAGTGCTCTGTTATTGTACTGGCACTGTATAGTATTGGATTTCTTCATTATTTACGCCCGACCATGTGATTTACAACTCTGCTCTTTAGGAGATTGCGTGATATTGGCATGACCTTGATTGTGACAAGATCACCGAAGGGTGTAATCTATCTATAATTCATCACATCCTCTTTTCCCAAATGGTTGAAAATAAAATAAAAATGGTATGCATGTACTATAGTCAGCAATCTGCAAAAACAAACCTCAGTCGGTCTGCTGTAACTCATGGTATGCCTTAGTTCCTAAATAATACGAGTCTCTTTGGTTTCCTCCAGTCTCCCAAAAACTTACTTGCATTCCGTTTTTATCTGACAACTTCTTGCCAGCACAATATACAAAATTTATATGGTGGCTTCGGAACAGCCGGGCAATTTATAATGGTTATAATGGTCACTCAGAACAAATGCAGTTGTTAGATTCATGCACTCCGTGTAGGGTTATGGTATCACAAAAACTCTGTGTGTCAGTTAATTTTCCATTTTTTTAACGAACCACCATAAACTAAAATGTCATGTTGATGAGCACGTTTTTTCTGAATGTTAATGTTTATTCACAACTAAAAAAATAAACGGTTAACATCAAGATGAGGTATTGTCAAATGTTGCTCCAGGGAACAAAGACATTCAGAAATCATTATTTTCCATCCCATCTGTTGCTTATTCTTGTAAGGCAGATGTAGTACATGTGTTTGGTATTGCTGATCTGTAAAGTGTTGTGCTTCAGTCTTCAAAACTGAGATAGTTTCCTTCACAGAATGGGAAGAACAAAAGGTGACCATTTGTTTTCCTTATCTCTTTTTATTCATAGTGCAAATTGGAAGCAAACGTTTGCAGATAACAATGGAAACATGTCATTTTCAGCCAAATATTCTCGGGAAATTAATCTCCAGAAGCAACAAACACTGCTATGATCTGCGGAAGCAAAATATTATGCCATGGCAGCACAATTCTAGATGATCAGTTTAACTTGCAATGTCCCATCTTCCTGTAGTTTATTTTTGAGAAAAATTCACCGCAGGTCACTAAACTTGAGCCGGGTGACAGTTTAGTACCACTACTTCAAAATACCCGAACTACGGTCCACGTACTTGCGCACAGGGTTCACTTTCGTCCATTTATACGATTTCTTCTACGTATTCGCTGACTTGGCCGAGTAAGCGGCCGCCAGCTCGGCTTTGACCGCCACCTGGTCGAGCCTAGGGTCAATACTAGTCCATCCGTTTTTTTGCAAAAACGCGAGTACCTGGTCGAACCGACCGCGCACCTGGTCGCACCTGGTCGGCCGCTCGCTTATCCCCTCGCTCTCCTCTTCCTCTCCTCCCAACCGTAGCCCAACTTCCCTCCCCGCTGCCGCAGCCATTGCCGATGTCGACGCCCTCCACCGTCGTAGCCATTGCCGACGCCCTCCTCCACCGCCTATGTCCCCGCCGTCATGTCGTCTTCCAGCTCCGTCCGCACTGCATTGCGCGGCCGCTCTGTTGCTGTGCCATTGACCGGGTGCCCGGATTGCGGCGAGCAGGTGAGGTTCTACCGGTCTAGCACCGATGAGCATGATGGATGGATCTTCTATAAATGCGTGCACCACACTGTAAGTGCCAGTTCCTAGCTACTTGTTGATTCATGCCATGTCAATTCTTAGCAAGAGTAGTATTGAAGCAGATGTAATTTAGGCACATTAGTTGGTTAGTTGCTACTAATTAAATTAGGCACATTAGTTGGTTAACTAGTCTGCCATTGATTTATGCACTCTGAACTTTACTGTCACTCTGTAGGTGAATAAAGATGTAATTTTTGTTCTCAGGTCACTTGTGATTTCTCGTGCTGGGAGCTTGAATATGTGCAACATCTGGTTGGAACAAGGCGTCTGGTTGGTGATGCTGATGTAGATGCAATTGGTGCAGCTGAGGATAGGAGGGAAGAGCTTGAGAGGCAGAGGACCGAATCAATGGCATGCAGAAGCACATCTGGACGGGGCATGGCTGGAAGAGGCACTGTAGGAAGAGCTAATTATGCCAGCTCCAGTGAGAATAAGTATGCTACCAAGCAGCAAGCTGCTATGCTGTTAGGATTAGGGAGAGAGATTTTGCTGCTGCTAAAGCTGCTGATGGCTTTTGTTATAGTGCTTTGTGTGATGTGTTTCACCTTTATTATGAAGAAGTGAAGTGTTGTTAACTGAGTAGGTGTAGTTGTTATAAGAGACCTCTTGTTCTAAATTGAGCATACTAAAAGCCATTGTAGTGGCACGGCTGTTTGCTAAGTATGAAGTCTTGGTTTTAATGCTTGTTGTAATGGATAATATGTCAGTAATACGAAGTCTCGTACTTGCGTACTTGGGCTGTTTTGCGAAAGTCAATGTGTCGATCCCAAAAAAGTGTAAGCTCGGACCAAAGACAGTAGATTGCGTTAATGTGAGCTATGCTAAGAATAGCATTGGATATAGATTCCTAGTAGTAAAATCCGAGGTACCTGACCAGAAGGTCGGTACAATTATCGAGTCTAAGGATTCTACATTCTTTGAGGATATTTTTCCTATGAGAGATTTGCAAAGCACTCGTAGATAGGAATCTGAGGAGATTCATGAGCCTGCCATTCCTATAGAATATTATGAACAAACACATGATGAAAATCCTGAGAAGGATGACGAGGAAACCCTTGGTAGGGGCAAGATACAAAGGACTGCAAAGACCTTTGGTGATGATTTCTTCATGTACCCCGTGGATGATACTTCCACTTCTATTTCAGAAGTGTATGCCTCTCCAGAAGCTAACTACTGGAAGGATGCAGTCCGTAGCGAGATGGATTCCATCATGGCTAACGGGACATGGGAGATCACTGAATGCCCCTATGGTTGCAAACCATTTGGATGTAAGTGTGTGTTCAAATAGAAGCTTATGCATGATGGTACGATTGAAAAGTACAAAACTAGGTTTGTGGCCAAGGGTTGTGACTAGTAAGAAGAGGGAGATTTCTTCTATACTTATTCACCTGTGGCTAGATTGACCACCATTCGATTATTACTGGAGAGCATGATGGATGGATCTTCTATAAATGCGTGCACCACACTGTCAGTGCCAGTTCCTAGTTACTTGTTGATTCATGCCGTGTCAATTCTTAGCAACAGTAGTATTGAAGCAGATGTAATTTAGGCACATTAGTTGGTTATAGTTGCTACTAATTAAATTAGGCACATTAGTTGGTTAACTAGTCTGCCATTGATTTATGCACTCTGAACTTTACTGTCACTCTGTAGGTGAATAAAGATGTAATTTTTGTTCTCAGGTCACTTGTGATTTCTGGTGCTGGGAGCTTGAATATGTGCAACATCTGGTTGGAACAAGGCGTCTGGTTGGTGATGCTGATGTAGATGCAATTGGTGCAACTGAGGACAGGAGGGAAGAACTTGAGAGGCAGAGGACCGAATCAATGGCAGGCAGAAGCACAGCTGGAAGGGGCATGGCTGGAAGAGGCACTGTAGGAAGAGCTAATTATGCCAGCTCCAGTGAGAATAAGTATGCTACCAAGTAGCAAGTTGCTGTGCTGTTAGGATTAGGCAGAGAGATTTTGCTGCTGCTAAAGCTGCTGATGGCTTTTGTTATAGTGCTTTGTGTGATGTGTTTCACCTTAATTATGAAGAAGTTAAGTGTTGTTAAATGAGTAGGTGTAGTTGTTCTAAGAGACCTCTTGTTCTAAATTGAGCATACTAAAAGCCATTGTAGTGGCACGGCTGTTTGCTCAGTATGAAGTCTTGGTTGTAATGCTTGTTGTAATGGATAATATGTCAGTAATATGAAGTTTGCTTGACCTAATTGCTTTGAAATTACTGACATATGTATTTGCTATGAGAAGTGTAGTTAAACTAATTCTGGCAGAAGTTTACCTAATTCTAATTCTATCAAAATTGTAATTAAGCTCATTGCTTTCAAATTACTGACAAAAATGCTTTCTTAACTAATTGATGACAGAAATGCACTTAACTAATTGCTATCATAACTGAACTAACTTATGTTAACTAATTGTTGTCATAAATGTAACTCATGTCAGTCCATGCCCCCTTTCTCAACACAATGAACTCAAAAGCAAGCATGTACTTGCACCTGCTGCAAACACCCACCCAACAACTTGCACTCTACATGTAGCTTTGGTCCACCACCAGTCCACCACCACCACCACCAAATCCCCTTCTTCCTCATCTTTCATCTTCAATTTCGTGCACCACCAGATCCCTTCTCTCCTCTGTCCAATAGCACCAACAGATCCCCTTCTCATCTACATCTAGCAGTAACCATGGTGTCCTGGGATGATCTTCCCAGTTCTTCTGAAGATAACTCCGTGACCAACAAGGTTAGTGTGCTCCCCACCCAGTCTAGGGTTTCTCTATCGATTGATTCCAAATGTCTCTCTTTTGTTTAGCCACCTGCCACAATTTCTTGTGAGGAATGGAATGGCTTGGCTACAGATCTTCCTAGCTTTAGATGTGGGCATGGATCTTTGTGTGAGAAGCATGTTGCATTTGAATCTGTTGATAGTGGCAGAAGGTTTCTAGCTTGTGCACAGAAGGTTAGTATTTTTTGCATCTGGCACTATTAAACAGGAAGTATTTTGTAGTATGTTTTCTCTTTCATCATCATGCACATAACTGAATACTGGTAGTTAACTGAATTTTTTGTTTGGTCTAAATTGTTAGGAGGTACCTAAATGCAAATATGTTGAGTGGGTTGACCATGAGTGGCCTGATGCTTTGAAGATGAGCCTAGATAGTATATGGACCATGTATGAAGGGGAGAAAAAATAGAGGCTCAGACAGAATGTTGTGAGTGCTGAAGAAAACTTGAAGGTTCTTGAAGAGAAGAAGACGATGGAGAATGAGTTGAGGCATTTCAAGCTTGATTTTGCTAAGATGGTGGCCGAGAAGGAGCAGGCAATTAGCCAATTAGGCAGCACACAACTTGCTCTGACTGATCTAAAGGAAGAACTTGAGAAGAAGAAGATGACAGACAAGTCTGTAACCAACATTCATCAGGTCTTCAGGGTTAACATTCCACATGATTGGTGACCTATTCAAACACAAAGAGGCCACCAAGGAGAAGATAAGGAAGCTGAAGGGCATGCTGAATGAATTTTATTGAATTTGTGTCATTGTAATACATATGACTTTGTATCTTTCCTAGAATGTGTAATATCTGTCAAATGAACATGAACCTCCTCCTGTATTTGTGTCATTTATACTTTCTGTGGAATGTTAACTAAATTGGGTTCATTTGGCCTGGGTCTCGAACCCAGGATCTGTGGTATTGAACGTTGGGGGCAATGCCAGTGGGGTAAGTAGTAGTGCTTCGATCAAGGGCAGGTACTAAATTAACTATGTAGTAGTTGCTAGTGGCCCAATGGCCCACGCCTTTTCGGTTTCCTTCTCTGCTCTTTAAGCCCACCCACCCACTGCTCCACTCTCCACTCACCTCCAGTCCACCCACGTCGCCTCGGTTACCCCGCTACCAAACCCTTGCCGCCCACGACATGGAGAATAGCCCCGCCTTGTAGAGGGTCATTGATGACCTCGCAGGAGACGACAAGGCGATGCGCGTAGACCTGACGGAGATCGGGAAGTGGTTCCCGAGCATTGGGATGCTGCATCACCACGCGTGTGGCCTCCTCAAGGTCATGACCGACGATGAGCTGGACCGTGCCTGCATTGAACCCAACGGTATCCCTTCTACGCTCGTCCTCCACTTCGCGATGCAGGAGACACGCTCCGACGACCCGGGGCAGCGAGCCCGGTGGTGGATGTACCAGTTCGCCACCGCGTCACGGCAGCCGGATCCGTCGCGCGTTGGCTCACGAACGGAGCGCGCCCACAACGTCGACCTGGCCGTCCCAGCGTCCGTCAACACGGCCTACTCAGACCACTACCAGCCCGATCTCCTCGGGCGCGACTACGTCTCCGAGTACATCTCGTCTGACTCGGAGTACGACTTTGGTTCTGACGATGACTCTGGCTACGCCGCTGACTCATCCTGGTCGACTGGCTGGGAGGATCCCGAGGTGATTGTCCTCTCTGACGACGAGCCGGAGTTCAAGGTGGCGACGCCCGTCGTTCCCTAGCCGGAGGTCTAGATGGTGACGTGATACGTCTCCAATGTATCTATAATTTTTGATTGTTCCATGCTATTATATATTATGTTTTGGATGTTTAATGGGCTTTATTATACACTTTTATATTATTTTTGGGACTAACCTATTAACCCAAAGGCCCAGTGCAGATTGCATTTTTTTTTGCCTATTTCAGGGTTTCTCTGAAAAGGAATATCAAACGGAGTCCAAACGGAATGAAACCTTCGCGAGAGTTATTTTTGGAATGATATCAACACAAAAGACTTGGAGTACACGCGAGGGAACAAAGGAGGCGGCCACGACGGTCCACGACGCGCCCCCCACCCTCATGGGCCCCCTCTGGTTCCCCCGATGCCCTCCTTCCTCCCATATATACCCATGTACCCTGAAAACATTGAAGCAACAGAGAAAACCCTAATTCCACCGCCGCAACCTTCTATTCCCGTGAGATCCCATCTTGGGGCCTGCTCTGGAGCTCCGCCGGAGGGGGGATCTTCCACGGAGTGCTTCTACATCAACACCATTGCCTCACCATGAGTTGTGAGTAGTTTACCACAGACCTTTGGGTCCATAGTTATTAGCTAGATGGCTTCTTCTCTCTTTTTGGATCTCAATACCAAGTTCTCCTCGGTCTTCGAGGAGATCTATCCGATGTAATCTTTTTGCGGTGTGTTTGTCGAGATCCGATGAATTGTGGGTTTATGATCAAGATTATCTATGAGAAATATTTGGTTCTTTTCTGAATTCTTTTATGTATGATTATAATATCCTTGCAAGTCTCTTCAAATTATTGGTTTGGTTTGGCCTACTAGATCTATAATTCTTGCAATGGGAGAACTGCTTGGCTTTGGGTTCAATCTTGCGGTGTCCTTTCTCAGTGACAGCAGGGGCAGCAAGGCACGTATTGTATTGTTGCCATCGAGGATAAAAAGATGGGGTTTATGTCATATTGCTTGAGTTTATTCCTCTACATCATGTCATCTTGCTTAAAGCATTACTCCGTTCTTATGAACTTAATACTCTAGATGCATGCTGGATAGCGGTCGATGTGTGGAGTAATAGTTAGAGATGCAGAATCGTTTCGGTCTACTTGTCACGGATGTGATTCCTATATATAATGATCATGCCTAGATATTCTCATAACTATGCACTTTTCTATCAATTGCTCGACTGTAATCTTTTCACCCACCGTAGAATTCTGCTATCATGAGAGAAGCCACTAGTGAAACCTATGGCCCCCGGGTCTATTCTCAACATATTAATCTCCTATCTACTTTACTTTGTGTTATTTACTTTATTTTCTTATATCCAAAAATACCAAAAATATCACACTATCCTATCTATCAGATCTCACTTTCGTAAGTGACAGTAAAGGGATTGACAACCCCTTATCGAATGCGAAGTTCTTATTTGTTTGTGCAGGTGCGAGGGACTTGCGCGTGGTCTCCTACTAGATTGATACCTTGGTTCTCAAAAACTGAGGGAAATACTTACACTACTGTGTGTAGGATCGAAAGTATGTCTAGAGGGGGGGGTGATTAGACTACTTGTAAATATAAAAATTCTGCCTTTTGACAAAGAACAGTTTTTGGCAGATTCACAATTATGATCAAGTCAAGCATCACCCTACACATGCAATTCTAGAGTATAGGCAGCGGAAAGTAAATTGCACATGTAGTAAAGAGAGGTGGAGAAGATCAAACGCAATTTGGAGACGCAATGATTTTTCCCGTGGTTCCGATAGGTGGTGCTATCGTACATCCACGTTGATGGAGACTTCAACCCACGGAGGGTAACGGCTGCGCGAGTCCACGGAGGGCTCCACCCACGAAGGGTCCACGAAGAAGCAACCTTGTCTATTCCATCATGGCCTACGCCCACGGAGGGCTAGCCTTACTCAGGGTAGATCTTCACGAAGTAGGCGATCTCCTTGCCCTTACAAACTTCTTGGTTCAACTCCACATCTCGATGACGGAGGCTCCCAAGCGACACCTAACCAATCTAGGAGGCACCACCCTCCAAAAGGTAATAGATGTTGTAGATGATGATGAACTCCTTGCTCTTGTGCTTCAAATGATAATCTCCCCAACACTCAACTCTCCTCTCTGATTTGGCTGTGGTGGAAGAAAGGATTGAGTGGAAAGCAACTTGGGAAGGTTAGAGATCAAGTTTCATATGGTGGGAGTGGAGCAACTTGATCTCAACACAAGGGTAGGTAGTTCTCTTCTCAGAAATGTAAGGTAGGAGTGGTAGTTCTTTCTGATGGCTCTCTCCACGAATGAAGAGGGGGTGGAGGGGTATAAATAGCCTCCACACAAAATCCAACCCTTACACACATTTGAGCAAACTCGGTGGGACCGAAGTGGACAACTCGGTGAGACCGAGAGTTCAAATAATGTGAACGTTGGGGTTTTCGGTGGGACCGAATATACAATCTCGGTTAGTCCGATTTGTGCAAAGACAAGAGCATACCAGTTTCGGTGGGACCGACTTCATCATCTCGGTGACACCGATTTGATGACAGAAGGTTACAGAACCTTGGCAACTCATGTTTCGGTGAAACCGATTTCAGAATCGGAATATCCGAGATTTCTAGGGTTTGGCTTATGGCTGAGGTGGTTCATCTCGGTGTGACTGAGTTGGGAATATCGATGGGACCGAGATTACTTATGAGTGTTTATGGCAGTGAAAGTTGCTGATAGTTTAGGAGATGTATCACTAAGCACTTGAGCAACCACATCATCATCATAACCTCATCCCCTTTTAATAGTATTGGCTTTTCCTATGGACTCAATGTGATCTTGGATCACTAAACCAAAAATGGAGTCTTGAGCTTTTGCCAATGCTTGCCTTAGCATTTTGAGGGGTCCACTTCTTCAGTCCTTGCCATACCCATATCACTGAACTTCTCTGAAATGATTCTCAAGTAACTATTAGTTCAATGATATATATGTTGTTATTAATTGCCAAAACCACCCGGGGATTAGTTGCACTTTCACTGTGCTGCATCACCCTTTCCTCTTCGAGGGAATACAACGCAAGCTCGAGAAGTAGCATGACACCCGTCGCCAGGGAGGGTGACAAGCACCGCCCCATTGACGTCGAGCTGTTTCCAGATGTTCCTGACATCGTCAAGCAGGAGGTGGAGGTGGTCTTGGGCCTGCAAGCACAGGTGGACGTCGCAGCGCAGCCAGAGAGGAAGAAGAAGATGACGGTGACAGTTGACATGGAGGTTCGCCGCTCGGAGCGCCTCCAGAAGATGAAGAACTGAAAATGAAGAAGATGCAGTAGGAGTCATGAAGAAGATGTAGTTGCAGTAGTTAGATATGCTGAAATATACATATTTTCAGCATATAAGTTATAAAATAGTAGTTTGTTAGGTGTGCTTGTATATTAAGCACATAAGTTACTTGTAATTTCTGTTGGCAATGTTGAACTAGCTGTTGAACTAAGTGGCAGTTGATGCTATATAAGTGTTGAATTGTGTTGATGCTATATAAGTGTGTTGATGCTATATAATGTTGTTGATGCAGTCTTGTTGCTATATAAAGCAACAATCCAAAAGTGTCTTGTTGCTATATAAGGCAATAATCCAAAAGAAGAAGCTGCTAAGGTTTTCAGAAAAATGAATCTTTGTCTTAACTGAATTTTGTCTTAACTGAACTTTGTCTTATCTGAACTTTGTCTTATTTGAACTTTGCATTAACTGAACTTTGCCAGATAACTAAATTCAGTTAACTGTAAAAGTTGAGTTAACTTTTCAAACTAAATTCAGACAACTGTAAAAATTCAGTTAACTATAAAAATTCAGTTAACTATAAAAATTCAGTTATCTTTGCAAACTAAATCCAGACAACTGTTAAAGTTCAGTTAACTGTTACAATTCAGTTAACAGGGAGGGGAGTGGAAGCATAATAAGTAGGTTGTCAAGTAACACTTGAGCAAAGCACCGTTCCTATCACACTGGCATTGCACACAGTTTCTCACACCACATGTCCTGGGTTTGAGACCTAGCCCACCCTTTTTTATGCAGTTAAGTACAAAACCAGTGAAGAGATAAATGAACCACTCGTGAATCAAGCCATTGAATGATTACAAATATTACAAGTGCAAACGCACTGAATCATCTCAAATCTGACATTTTCAAACAGTCCCATTGTAGTTTTGGCCAAAAAATTACAAGTGCAACATCACTGAATCATCTCAAAGCTCTGGTGTTGTGCTCCATGCATGCATCCCAAAGCTCTGGTGTTGTGCTCCTTGCACACTTCCATAACTGGTTCTTAAGTACATCTCCTTTGTGTGTTTGCTGAAAATTCATCGATATATGCCTGACACAGTGTTTGTGCTCTGCATCAGGAAACTGCTGCCTAACTCCCTTGATGATCCCCTTTTGCTTGTCTAACATAATAGTCCATGGCTCTGTATTTAGTATCCCCAGGTCACTCTTCAGATTTGACAAAAAACTATTTCCATGTGTCAGTGTTCTCAACCTCCACCACTGCAAATGCTACATGGTAAATGTAGTCATTGGGATCCATCCCAACAGCACACAGCATAACACCTCCATACTTGGTCTTCAAGTGGCATCCATCTAAACAAATGACAGGCCTACATGCTTGCATGAAACCCCTTTTGCATGCATCTAGAGAGAAATAACAACTTCCAAATATGCCATCACTGACACCCACATAGAAAGAACTGCCTGGGTTTGATCTTCTGAATTCTTGTGCATAATCCCACATGCTGTTGTACTGCTCCAACTCACCTCCTTCAATGACTTTCTTAACTAGCCTCTTAGCCCTTCTGAGCTTGCTCCTAGTTGCTGTCATGTTCCAATATTTCTGAACCACCCTTGCAAAAAAATTCATATTCATGTTTTCATATGCTCTGAAAGAATCAACATATTTTCCACCCATAAAAGGAGCAGTGAATGACTTAACACACCATTTCTTTATGTATGTATGCTTTGGGTTGTATTTCTTGATCATGAAGCAGGATTCTCCCATCAAATGATGCAGACAAGGTCCAAGGGCACCCATCTTCACAAATGGCATTGAGTCTTTTCCTATCATTTCCGGGGCATTTAATGTCAACTCTCTCCTGACAGCTGTACTCTTTGATAGCTTTCCCGAGGAACTCAACAGATCCAAAGGTATGGCCAACTTGAAACTGTGGTTTAGTCAGGTCTTCCTCTCTAAAACTTTTGAAATTCAGCTTCACCTTATCTTCATGAGAAAAAGGCAGACACATATCCAAGTTCTTCTTGCACTGCTTCACCATTACCTTTCTCACAATCAACATTTTTGTCAAATAAGGCATCATCATCTTCAAGATCAATGTCTGAATCAACAAGCCGTGGATTGTATTCTTCATCTGAACCATGGATTACTGAATCACCAACTGCATCTGCTGCATCCATGTTCAAAAACCTACATGATTTTCTTGCCCTATACCCAAACTGAGATGAAAGGTAAGTAGTTCCTGGCTGGGGTGGACTTGGTATGAAATCATCTTCTTCTGACTCTGCTCCACTTTCTAACTCTGCTTCATATTGCTCATGATCATGCTGAGGCAGCTCCAGTTCCACTTGAGGGAGTGATACGTCCAAAATGCATCACTATTTTATATCGTAATTTATCCTTATTCATTGATATATTTCACGTTATGATGATGTTCTTATGTTGTTTTGGCCTATTTTACACAGTTTGCAACTTTCCGGTGCCGAAGCAGCAGACGCAGGATTCAACAGTAAAAAGTGGACGCTGAGTTGCTGAAGAAGAATACCTCCAAATTACCTGAAAATCAACGGAGGGTATTTTCCGGACAGATCACGAAGGCACGCAAAAGGGCAACCAGAGAGGGGCCACAGGGCGTCCAGGCGCCCTGGGGGCGCGCCCCCCTGGCCGCGCCGGGGGG
>LR738714.1:769623999-769685574 GCA_902687465.1 Secale cereale | reverse complement strand
ATTTTCACTTCTTGCCTAATAACATGTTCTTTCAAAAGCTTCAATTAATCTCATCAAAACATAAAGAGAAAGAGCAAAAGTAAAAGCTAGTAGTTGTTCTTTGACCAAAGGACATGTTTGCCATGATTTGATGAGTTTCCTTAGCCCTACTTCCGAATATAAGTGTTACCACTCTTTTATAAGGGCCTTATGAGTTGAAGATTGCTGTTGAGGATATTTAAGTTGGTGAAGAAACTGTGATGCTTCTTGTCCGTATTCTATTTACCGACACTTCACTCTCTAAACTTGTGGACAGGTTTACCGAGCTCAGTATTCGCTTGGGGACAAGCGAGGTCTAAGCTTGGGGGTGTTGATATGTCCAAAATGCATCACTACTTTATATCGTAATTTATCCTTATTCATTGATATATTTCACGTTATGATGATGTTCTTATGTTGTTTTGGCCTATTTTACACAGTTTGCAACTTTCCGGTGCCGAAGCAGCAGACGCAGGATTCAGCAGTAAAAAGTGGACGCTGAGTTGCTGAAGAAGAATACCTCCAAATTATCTGAAAATCAACGGAGGGTATTTTCCGGACAGATCACGAAGGCACGCAAAAGGGCAACCAGAGAGGGGCCACAGGGCGTCCAGGCGCCCTGGGGGCGCGCCCCCCTGGCCGCACCGGGGGGGCGCCTGGAGCCCCTGGCCCACCTCCAGCCGCCCCCTTTTGCCTATATACTCCTCGTTATCCGAAAACCCTAAAAAGAAGAGTTTTGATGGAGTTCCGCCGCCGCTCCGTGGCGGAAACCTACAGAGAAGAAAAAGCCATCTCCGGCGGGCAGATTTCGCCGGGGACATCACCTCCCGGAAGGGGAGATCATCGCCATCGTCATCTCCATCGTCACGGGCATCATCGAGATCATCATCAACATCATCCCCAACATCAGCACCATATCCATCTTCATCCAAATCTCATCTCACAATTGCAACTTGTGTTGTAACCCGTACTATCTATCCTCTCTACTCCATCGGTGTTGATTACTACTTTGTGGTGAATGCTATTGAGTTTTGTTGGAGAAATATCATTATGTCCAGATTGTTTATCATCCATTTATCTCCACTGATCATGATCTCTTTTATGTCTTGTGAGTAGTTACCTTAGTTCTTGAGGACATGGGAAAAGTCTTGTTGTTAGTAGTCATATGCTGTTGAAGTAATATGTGTTGTTTGATACTTAAGTTGTGTTGTCATTCTACTAGTGGTGTTGTGTGAGTCGAACACTCAACACTTCGCCTTATTAAGGACCTAGGGGAATACATTGTGTATAAAGAATGCTTACGGTGGGTTGCCGGAGTGACAGAAACCTGAACCCCAGTTCGCACGCTTTTGCACAAGGGAACAATGGATCATCTATCGTATTGCTATGGTTAGGCTTTTGCCTTGAATTCTATCTTGTATTTGCGGATGCTTGCAAGGTGTTTAATCATAAGAGTGCACTCATCTTAGTCTAGAGATTGTACTAGCATAGATCCACCCACTTAACACTTATCAACACATAATATAGTACCGATACGGAATATGGCGAAAGCACATGACTACCTCTCCCGTGTGTCCTCAAGAACACATTAGCCTTTATAAGTTCAGTTGCCAGGCCTCTCCATTGCTCAGAAAGGATTGGGCCACTTGTTACTCCTCAGTGCCTTTTTACTTTGTTTGCTTTTACTTTCCTGTTGCTTATATCAAGAAAACCCCTAAAAAGTTATCTTTCAGTGCTTGCAGTAATTCCTTGCTCAGAATCGCTTATCAGTACCTTCTGCTCCTCGTTGGGTTCGACACTCTTACTTATCGAAAACGCTGCAATAGATCCCTTACGGTTGTGGGTCATCAAGTACCGTTTTCTGGCGCCGTTGCAGGGGACCGTAGCGCTATTGGTAAAGTGAAACTGGTAAGGATGTTTTTATATTTCTGTTTTATTTATTTTTGCTGTTGCTGCTCTTTGTCCTTATGGACAACCTTGCTATTGGATCGTTGCTTGTGGGAAGACGCCCGACACCTGTGGTGGTTGCTCCTCCCCCTACTGAAATTGTGCCCTATAAAATACTGGCTGGTATTATCAATTATGTTTTGGCTAATCGTTATGCAGGAGACAGACATCCCGGTGAACACTTGCTATATCTGTCACAACTATGTTCATTATTTAAGCTTGCAAGTGTATCAATGGAGTTTGTCATGAGGAAATTGTTCGTCGTATCGCTTATAGATAAAGCTTCAGATTGGTATAAGCTTCTCGATAACTCGCACTTGCTTGATTGGCAAGAGCTTATGTCTCTCTTTTATACTAAGTTTTATCCTCTTCATGAAATTCATCGAGACAGGAACTATATCTATAACTTTAGGTCTCGTGACGGAGAAAGCATTGCTCAAGCTTGGGGGAGATTGAAGTCCCTAATGCTCAAATGTCCTATTCATGAGCTCCCCAAGGAAATTATACTTACAAAATTTTATGCCAGGCTTTCTCGTCAGGATAAGGAGATGCTGGATGCCTCCTCTAGTGGGGTATTTCAGACGAAGAGTGTTGAAGAAAGGTGGGATCTCATTGAAAGGATCCAGAGGAATACCGAAGATTGGGAAATCGATAAAGGTATTGAACCCGCTATAAATTATGAGCATGATTATATTGAGAGCTATGTGAAAACTGATTACTTCAATACTTTTTGCTCTAAGATTGGCCTTGATTCCCATCTAATGATTGATTTCTGTAAGGATTTTGCCTCTCACGTTGATTCTTTCAAAAAGAAGAGAGACCAGCATCATGAACCTTTCAAAGAGCTACCTGTTGATATTCATGTTGCTGACCCTATTTTGCCTGCAGTTATATATGAAAAGCCTCCTTTTCCCGCAAGGATAAGGGAGCACTCTCTTGTGACAGGCGTAATAAATAAAAGTGAGAGAAGAATTGATGAGCCTGAGGACCAGATCAAGGTCGATCCTCAAGTTGCATTGGTTAAAGACCTTGTTACTAATGATGTTTTGGATTCCAATGTAAATTTTTGTGCTGTTTCCACTAACCTTGTCACAGCCAAGAATAAAGGCCCAATTTCAGGTACTCCAGTAGTATCTGTTAAAATAGTAGATCACAATTATTATGGGCTATGCGATTTGGGATCGAGTGCTAGTGCTATCCCCTATTCACTTTATGAAGAGATCATCGGTGAGATTTCCCCTTGTGAACTTGAAGGAGTTGATGTTACCATTCATCTTGCAAACAGAATAACTATCTCTCCTATCAGAATTGTGAGGGACGTTGAAGTCCTATGTGGAAAGGTAAAATACCCTACCGAATTTTTAGTACTTGGTTCAGAGAGGGACAATTTTTGTCCTATTATTTTTGGTAGACCTTTTCTTAGAACTTGTGGAGCTATAATAGATTGCAAGAAAGGTAAAGTTTCTGTTGAATTCAATGGTGAGCCATATGAATTTAATTTTTCTAAGTTCTCTAAGCAGCCTCGTGGTACCGATTTACCTAGTGATGATAAAATTATTGAAAGTATTGCTTCTATTGCTATTCCCCCTAATGATCCTTTGCAGCAATATATGGAGGACCACGAGAATGATTTGCATATGCAGGAAAGAAATGAACTAGATGAAATATTCTTGAGACAACCTGCTATCCTGAAGCACAACCTTCCGGTTGAACCTTTGGGAATTTTATCCAAACCAAAAGAAGACCCGGTGTTCGATCTTAAACCTCTTCCCGATACGCTCAAGTATGCTTATTTAGATGAAAAGAAAGTATATCCTGTTATTATCAATTCTAACCTTTCAGGATATGAAGAAGAGCGACTATTGGAAGTACTTCGTAAACACCGAGGTGCAATTGGCTATACCCTTGATGACCTTAAGGGGATTAGTCTATCTATCTGTCAACATACTATCAACCTTGAGCCTGATGCTAAACCAGTTGTTGATCATCAACGACGGTTGAACCCGAAGATGATGGATGTTGTAAGAACTGAGATTCTCAAGCTTCGCCGCAGGTATTATCTACCCTATAGCTGATAGTAAGTGGGTAAGCCCGGTACATTGTGTTCCTAAGAAAGGAGGTACAACTGTGGTTCCTAATGATAAGAATGAACTAATACCTTAGAGAACTATTATTGGATATAGAATGTGTATTGATTACAGGAAGCTGAACAAGGCAACCAGGAAGGATCACTACCCGCTGCCGTTCATCGACCAAATGCTTGAAAGGTTATCCAAAAATACCCACTTTTTATACCTCGATGGCTATTCTGGTTTCTCTCAAATTCATGTTAACACTGCTGATCAAGAGAAGACTACTTTTACTTGTCCCTTTGGTACTTATGCTTACAGGCGTATGCCTTTTGGTTTATGTAATGCCCCTGCTACTTTTCAAAGGTGTATGTCTGCTATCTTTCATGGTTTCTGCGAGGAGATTATGGAAGTCTTCATGGACGATTTCTCCGTCTATGGAACTTCCTTTGACCATTGTCTCCACAACCTTAATAAAGTTTTGCAGAGATGTGAGGAAACAAATCTGGTACTCAACTGGGAGAAGTGACACTTCATGGTTAATGAAGGAATTGTTCTTGGTCACAAGATTTCCGAAAGGGGAATTGAGGTGGACAAGGCCAAGATCGAAGCAATTGAAAGGATGCCCTATCCAAGGGACATCAAAGGTATTCGCAGTTTTCTTGGTCATGCTGGTTTCTATAGAAGATTTATTAAAAACTTTTCTAAGACTTCGAGGCCCCTCACTAATCTTCTCCAGAAGGACGTTCCTTTTGTATTTGATGAAGATTGTAAGGAAGCTTTTGAAGTTCTTAAGAAAGCTCTAATAACCGCTCCTATAGTACAACCACCTGACTGGAATTTACCTTTTGAGATTATGTGTGATGCTAGTGATTTTGCTGTTGGAGCTGTTTTAGGACAAAGAGTTGATAAGAAATTGAATGTTATACATTATGCTAGTAAAACCCTTGATAGTGCTCAAAGGAATTATGCTACTACTGAGAAGGAATTCTTAGCTGTGGTATTTGCTTGTGATAAGTTTAGGCAGTATATTGTTGATTCCAAAGTTATTATTCATACTGATCATGCTGCCATTAAGTACCTTATGACAAAGAAGGATGCCAAGCCAAGGCTTATCAGATGGGTACTCCTTCTTCAAGAATTTAATTTGCAGATTGTTGATAGGAAAGGAGAAGACAATCCGGTGGCGGACAATCTTTCAAGGATGGAAGATATACCGCATGATCCCATCACAGTGAACGACAGTTTTCCAGACGAGCAACTTGCCATCGTAAAAGTACAATCTCTTTCCGATCCTTGGTTTGCAGATTATGCTAATTTTATTGTTGCAAAGTATTTGCCTCCAGGTTTAACATTTCAGCAAAGGAAGAAGTTCTTTCATGATTTGAGGCACTACTTTTGGGATGACCCACATCTTTTCAAGGAAGGCCCCGACGGGATCGTGAGAAGATGCATACCGGAACATGAGCAGAAGGACATTCTCAGACAGTGTCATGATAGTCCCTCTGGAGGACATCATGCCGGTGAGAGGACTGCACATAAGGTTCTTCAATCAGGTTTTTATTGGCCTACTCTCTTTAAGGATGCTAGAAATTATGTTTTAGCCTGTGATAAATGTCAGGGAGTTGGTAACATTAGTAGAAGGAATGAGATGCCTATGAATTACTCACTAGTGATTGAACCTTTTGATTGCTGGGGTTTTGATTTTATGGGTCCTTTTCCTTCTTCGCACAAGTACACTCACATTTTAGTAGCTGTTGATTATGTGACCAAGTGGGTTAAAGCAATCCCCACTGAAAGTGCCGATCACAAGACATCTTTGAAAATGCTCAAAGATGTAATTTTTCCTAGGTTTGGTGTACCTAGGTATCTCACGACTGATGGAGGATCACACTTCACGCATGGAGCTTTTAGAAAAGCTCTAGCCAAATACGATGTCAATCATAGAATCGCTTCACCATATCATCCTCAAACTAGTGGGCAAGTTGAGCTTACCAATAGAGAGATTAAGTTGATCTTGTAGAAGACAGTAAACAGAAATAGAAAGGTCTGGTCAAATAAGTTAGGAGATGCTTTGTGGGCGTATAGAACTGCTTACAAAAACCCCATGGGCATGTCCCCCTATAAGATGGTGCATGGCAAGGCTTGCCATTTGCCATTAGAGTTAGAGCACAAAGCTTTCTGGGGTGTTAGAGAGCTTAATGCTGACCCAAAATTAGCTGGTGAGAAGCGTCTCATGAACTTGACTTCTCTAGATGAATGGAAAAGTGAAGCTTACGAGAGCGCTAAAATGTTCAAGGAAAAGGTAAAGAAGTGGCATGATAGGAGGATTCTGAAACGTGAATTTAATGTTGGTGATAAAGTTTTGTTGTTTAGATCCCGTTTCAGGTTTTCTCCAAGCAAACTACTTTCCAGGTGGGAAGGGCCATTTCATATTGAAGAAGTCTATCGGTCTGGTGCAATTAAGATTAACAATTTTGAAGGCACCAAACCTCAAGTTGTGAATGGGCAAAGACTTAAGCATTACATAGCAGGAGATCCTGTCAATGTTGATGTGAATATGATATACACAACAACTCACGTAGAACATGTTGCAGCCCTGTTTCAGACGCCAGCAGAAGCAGAATAAAGAAAAGGTATGTATTACGGTAAGGAAACATCGCGAACCGCCATAAAAGTTCTATATTATGAGTTTTTGCAAAATTAGTAAAATTCTAAACCTAAGTGGAGCCGGAGACGAGCTCCAGGGGGTCCAGGCGCCCCCCTGGCGCGCCCTACCTCCTGGCCGCGCCGGGAGGCCGCCTGGACACCCGGGAGTCCGTCTCCGACCCCGCTTTAGCCTGTTACCTTCCTTTCTGTGCATAAATTTTTGCTATATATTTGCCCGGATTGTTCCGGCAACGTATCTTGCGATTTCGTGTGTTTTCTTTTCGATCTGTTTCTGCCAGGGAATCTTTCAGCTGAATCTAGGTGCCATGGCTTCTCCAAGTTCCCCCAAGGACAAGTTCGTTGTCAACATCATCAACCCTTACCTCGCTGAGGTGAAGAAACACCCTCAGGTTGTTCGGATGGAGGATGGTGTCCTTCATCAAGAAGATCTGAAGGGACCTATCAAGGAGGGGAGCATCCAGGCCAGGCTAGAAGAAGTGGAGCAAGAAGTCTTCAAGTACAAGAAGATGATCGAGCGTGGTGTTGAAGCTAACTTTGACATCATCAACGAGCTGAAGAACTACTTCCTGAAGGAGATGAAGGAGATGTGGAAAAGCATCACCGCATCTGAAGAAAGAATTAAAGAGCTCCAACGGCAAATTTATGATCTACATCACCATAACTGTGAGTATGAACTAAGGTTTATGCGCATGGGTATGGGTGCTGCATGCAGGATTCAGGAGACAAACTTCTCATATGAGACTAGGGAACCCCTTCCATGGAAGCGCTTCGCCGAGGACTACGTGATCAACATCAACAAGAATGAGGAGTGAAATCTCCTTGGGTAACGGCATCCCCTTGGCTTGTTCCAAGCTTGGGGGAGTGCCCGGTATCTTTATCTTTATCTTTTGTCTTTTAGAGTCAAGTAGAGTCATATCATGTTTAGGGAGATTATTATATGAAATAGGTGTGTGCATTGAGGTCTATCACTCCTTCGGTGGAGAGATTGTATCTCTGAGTGTGGAGTCGTCTATGATGGAATATTAATGAGAAGTCTATTGGTTCCTTTGCTGCACTCGGTATTCTCTTCATGCAATCGACCTTATATGATGATTCTTATGGGGAGTATTGACCTTATACCAGGTATGGCTGTGAAAGCTTTATTTAATTTTGGCAAACATAGCTTTGGTCATAACAACAAGCATGACTTTCTTAAAGTATCGACATAGCCAAAACCTTTATGTTATTATGCTTGAAGTGTTATGCTGACAAGGAAGACAACTTGATGTGTTATGCTTATTTCAATGTTTATGCTTTATATTGCTTTGCATCTTAGTCATCATCAATTGTCTGTTCTCTCAAAACCTTTGCTAGCCTAACTCTGTACTAAGCGGAATTCTGCTTGTGCATCCATACCCTTAAACCAAATACCTTCCATATGAGTCCACCATACCTTCCTATTCGTGGTATTCCACTACCACCTCCTAAAGTATAGAATTTATGTGTTATCCTTAAATGTTCAAAATCTTTTATTTTGTGCCTCTGTTTTAGCTCATGAGGAAGTAATAGTTAATTCATGGTCTTTTTGAGTTGGACAAGTTTCACCCCGGGATTGCATGTCTAATCTGCAAACCCCTAATACGAGAAGGAACTGGCAAAGAGTGCGCCCGGCTCATTAAAAAAATATACAACAAACAAACCCTCCTTCACGCTTTGTTCATGAGAAATCAGAAAACTTTGGAAGTGATAAACAAAGGAGATTAAGGGGATGTGATCGTCCCCGTACGGGAGCCGTTCCTCGAAACTTGTCCAGCTCGAGAAGTAATTGAGTTATCTATTAGCATTCGTTGACAAATCATGCACCTCTCAAAACTTGTTTTCATTCTGTTTGATTTAAGGATAGCACATGAGTTTTCCCTACCTCCCTAGAGCAGGGCCTATCTTTTAATTTTAGGTTGAGTCGGTTATTCCTACTTCCTTCTATTCTTAAAGAAAGAAGACATTTGATGTTGACGAGGATTCATTCATATAAAGTTGCATTAAGATTTGTCATATCATATCCTTGTTGACATTATCGTTTGATAAGTAAGTTGTTTGTCAAGCCCAGCTAAGGCAAACATCTTCCTTTGTGTTAACATTTTCACTTCTTGCCTAATAACATGTTCTTTCAAAAGCTTCAATTAATCTCATCAAAACATAAAGAGAAAGAGCAAAAGTAAAAGCTAGTAGTTGTTCTTTGACCAAAGGACATGTTTGCCATGATTTGATGAGTTTCCTTAGCCCTACTTCCGAATATAAGTGTTACCACTCTTTTATAAGGGCCTTATGAGTTGAAGATTGCTGTTGAGGATATTTAAGTTGGTGAAGAAACTGTGATGCTTCTTGTCCGTATTCTATTTACCGACACTTCACTCTCTAAACTTGTGGACAGGTTTACCGAGCTCAGTATTCGCTTGGGGACAAGCGAGGTCTAAGCTTGGGGGTGTTGATATGTCCAAAATGCATCACTACTTTATATCGTAATTTATCCTTATTCATTGATATATTTCACGTTATGATGATGTTCTTATGTTGTTTTGGCCTATTTTACACAGTTTGCAACTTTCCGGTGCCGAAGCAGCAGACGCAGGATTCAGCAGTAAAAAGTGGACGCTGAGTTGCTGAAGAAGAATACCTCCAAATTATCTGAAAATCAACGGAGGGTATTTTCCGGACAGATCACGAAGGCACGCAAAAGGGCAACCAGAGAGGGGCCACAGGGCGTCCAGGCGCCCTGGGGGCGCGCCCCCCTGGCCGCACCGGGGGGGCGCCTGGAGCCCCTGGCCCACCTCCAGCCGCCCCCTTTTGCCTATATACTCCTCGTTATCCGAAAACCCTAAAAAGAAGAGTTTTGATGGAGTTCCGCCGCCGCTCCGTGGCGGAAACCTACAGAGAAGAAAAAGCCATCTCCGGCGGGCAGATTTCGCCGGGGACATCACCTCCCGGAAGGGGAGATCATCGCCATCGGCATCACCATCGTCACGGGCATCATCGAGATCATCATCAACATCATCCCCAACATCAGCACCATCTCCATCTTCATCCAAATCTCATCTCACAATTGCAACTTGTGTTGTAACCCGTACTATCTATCCTCTCTACTCCATCGGTGTTGATTACTACTTTGTTGTGAATGCTATTGAGTTTTGTTGGAGAAATATCATTATGTCCAGATTGTTTATCATCCATTTATCTCCACTGATCATGATCTCTTTTATGTCTTGTGAGTAGTTACCTTAGTTCTTGAGGACATGGGAAAAGTCTTGTTGTTAGTAGTCATATGCTGTTGAAGTAATATGTGTTGTTTGATACTTAAGTTGTGTTGTCATTCTACTAGTGGTGTTGTGTGAGTCGAACACTCAACACTTCGCCTTATTAAGGACCTAGGGGAATACATTGTGTATAAAGAATGCTTACGGTGGGTTGCCGGAGTGACAGAAACCTGAACCCCAGTTCGCACGCTTTTGCACAAGGGAACAATGGATCATCGATTGTATTGCTATGGTTAGGCTTTTGCCTTAAATTCTATCTTGTATTTGCGGATGCTTGCAAGGTGTTTAATCATAAGAGTGCACTCATCTTAGTCTAGAGAGTGTACTAGCATAGATCCACACACTCAACACTTATCAACACATAATATAGTACCGATACGGAATATGGCGAAAGCACATGACTACCTCTCCCGTGTGTCCTCAAGAACACTTTAGCCTTTATAAGTTCAGTTGCCAGGCCTCTCCATTGCTCAGAAAGGATTGGGCCACTTGTTACTCCTCAGTGCCTTTTTACTTTGTTCGCTTTTACTTTCCTGTTGCTTATATCAAGAAAACCCCTAAAAAGTTATCTTTCAGTGCTTGCAGTAATTCCTTGCTCAGAATCGCTTATCAGTACCTTCTGCTCCTCGTTGAGTTCGACACTCTTACTTATCAAAAACGCTGCAATAGATCCCTTACGGTTGTGGGTCATGAGGGAGCTCATCCTGCTCCCATTCCACTAGAGTGAGCTCAGCCTGCTCCTCTTGCTGCTGTTATGCCTGCTCGTCTTGTTGCTGGTGTGCCTGCTCCTCTTGCCACTACTAGCAAAAGGCATGCTAGTGGCGCACCAGTTTTGCCAACTAATGGCGCACTACTGGTGCGCCACTAGCACCATGCCATTAGAATTAAATACTAATGGCGCACCGCTAGTGCGCCATTAGTATCTGGTGT
The DNA here is from genome assembly GCA_902687465.1 of Secale cereale. Classification (NCBI taxonomy): domain Eukaryota; kingdom Viridiplantae; phylum Streptophyta; class Magnoliopsida; order Poales; family Poaceae; genus Secale; species Secale cereale. Next base: position 769,674,650 of record LR738714.1, on the reverse strand, counting down.
ACTAATGGCGCACCACGCAGTGCGCCATTAGTATAGCCCACCGTGCACCATTAGTATGCCTCCCAGGGGGCCATATGTACCCATGTGCTTTGGCATACTAATGGCGCACTAGTGGGTGATGCGCCATTAGTTTCATTTGTACAGTGCGCCATTAGTGTCTTGGGTGGTGCGCCACTAGTATGAATATTAGGGATTTTTTCTTTTCTGATATTTTCACAGGATACAAAATATATTATTGGACAGAATTTAGACAACACCACACAACAACAGCAGATTCATCGAATACAATAGAAGATTAGTCTCCGAATACAGTTCATCATATTAGTCTCCGAATTCAAAGACCGAACAAAGATAGAACATTACAAGTCTCGAGACCGCGAGTAGCGAGTTTGTCTTCACAATACAAGTCGATATCGATCATCTAAACTACCATCACATAGAAGAGAGCTACAGTCATCACGATGAGCATCATCGCGATGAAACTGGTCTTCATCCGGTTCCTCCAATGCTCCCTTCTCTCTCCCGCTAGATAGCGCGCGTATCTAGATTCCGCCTCCGCCCTAGTGGTATATCCTTTGTAACTGTTACCGCTGAAACGGTGAACCTGTCTCCGACACTCCTCCCAGTCGTCGTAGACTCCAGGAACCTTACCCTTGTACACGACATACGACGACATCTCTATGCACTAGCCAAACAAAATGTTAGTACCAATTCACAAACAATACATAAGCAATATATAAGTATGCAACAAAAGGATCGGAAGAGAAAAGCAAGACATTAATAGCATCGATTACATCTAAGTTGAACGACTGTCCAAACCAAAGAGACATACAAGTTCATTAAAGTTTAATTACAACATGAGCCAATCGATGTTTCAGAACTAGACATAGCATCACTACTTTCAACTCGACTTAAGGGACCGGAGCGTGGATGAAGCCGCCGTCTATCGTGGGAGTCATGAAATCGCGGGCGTTGTCAGCCTGCATTTGTAGCGTTGTGTCTATCTCACTATTGGACGGTTGATTTCTGAGGCTGAACTGCCCCGAGGTACGAAGGACATCTTGATGGATGATTTTCGCAAACTCCGACTGGATGCGAAAGAATTCTTGTCTGATGTCCGTGTCCTGGATTGCCGTCAAGCTCGCGGCCCAATCTTTGAGTTTATCTGGTAGCAAAAGGTGATTATGGTCCCGTACGATCGCCCGCATGTGATGGAGGGCGTAGTAGGCACCTTTTGACCGCCAGGCGGCTACTTGACGCAGCAGAATGTCGTATTGTGGACGAACACGTGCTTGCCATACTTACGAACTGGCATGGTGAAGGTGCCTCCAGATTTGGCGTAGCCGGGGAGAACATCATCAAGAACTTTCTTGACATTTTTGTAGTCTATCTTCGACTGACGGTCCGAGTCGAAATACGTGGCCATGGAATATTTCAGGCTTAAGAGGATGAGTGCGCAATGTGTGTCACTGCACAAAACACGGAATGTTAAAAAAAAACAATCGAAATCTAAGAAATCATATGTTACGGGGCGGTTGAGGGGACGACTTACTCGGGAAAGTAAGGCACGAGGAAGTTATCCTTATCTCGGTTTTGCCAGAATGACGCCTTCTAGGTAAGAACTCACGACTTGCCAGTCCCCAGCGCTGCCCAAGATCTTGGCACGCATGTAGAAGGGGTCGACTATCACGATGTCCGGGGTCTTGTCTCTAATGATCCGCATCTCCATACTCAGCAAAAATAGCCGAACGAAGGTGTAGTGCAGCGGATGAAGGTTAAACATAGCGAAGATGTCATCAAACCACAGGACGATCGTACCCCCGATGGAGTTATCCACAAAGCCCTTGCCCTCTGGCACCTTGGCCACGAAAACCGGGTATGCCACATCCATCTCTTTGAGACGCCGCTTCTCCAAAGAAAGAACACTGTCATGCAGACTCCGCATAGCACCGGTTGCAGCTTTGAGCATATTAGTCGGTAGCATCGGCCTACCCGCCACATGCACCCTCTTCAATATATCCTTAGGTGAAGGTGGCCCGTCCTGAGCACGGATCGTACTCGGTGCCGGCTGGCTCGCACCCTTGTTACTCTTTCTTTTCCGTCCCTTCTTGTTTTGCTGTAATGGGACTGAGTTCTGCTCACAAACCGCCTTCTTGAGTGTGTTGGGGCTGATAATATTTCCCACCTCGGCTATCTGAGGCTCGGCGAAGTCGGTAGCTGGAGGCGTCTCCTGAGAACTGAACGCCAGACGACGCCTGTTGCAATTGGGTTTCTCCGCGGTACCAGCTAGATCGTGATCGTCTTTTGTAGGGTTGGGTTCTTGAGAAGGAGGCCCCATGAATTCGTCATCGTACCCATGATCGGCAAAATACTTATCGACGTTGGCAAATGTACCGTCGTCGTTGTCGTCGTCGTCCGGATCCTGTGCCATATGCATGTTCTGATCCTGTGCCATAGGGATGTCCGGCATGTTCGGTAGTGTTGCGGCGGTCTTGCCATGGCTTGGCGCCGGCACGACTGGCGGTGTTGTCTTTGGGGTGGTGTCCCCCGCCCCCAAATGAATCTGGCTCTTCGGCCAAAGCAGGGGCCAGCTTAGGCAGGCGCTGAGGGTCATCACATCATCGTCGTCGGCCCCGGCGGGTCGAATCGGAGGTAACAACTCGTCGCAGCCTGGCAGCACCCGAACCATTTGAACCCTATACACGGTGGGTGGCATCGGATTACCGTCGAAAACGGGGTTGCCCGGTTGAACGATTCTGCCCTTGGTGACATCGACCAACTCGTCGTTCATGAAGTGCAGGAGAGTGCACGGAACGTCGGCGGCGCCCTGCGAAAACATGTAGGGCGTCAGGGATGCCCAGTCAAAGGCAAGGAGAGGAAGCCCTCGGCCGAGAGGCTTAATTAGTTACCGTGATGATGGTGTCGAGCTCGGCTAATGTCGAGGCATTGCCAACGGCGGGCATGCAATTGTTGGAGGGGCCGCTTCCTGCAGAGGTGCCGACTGGCGTACACCCGGGTGCATTAAGCTCGAATGCTCGTTCCCACATCGGAGAACCCAATATCGCCTCCGCCGGAGACACCAATGGCCCCACCTGCGCATTCTGTGAGTTGCTGGCCATGAAGCTGGGAATCGGGGGCGGCCCCTATTGGCCGCCCGCAATCCACATCGTCAGCCCATGAATCAAGGTAGCCATAATGCCGGTGAGCGTCGATCCCAGTTGTTGTTGCACTTGCTCTTGGACAATCTCCGGAATCCGCGCCACTTGTGCCTTGAGCTCTTGAACCTCGCGCGACTGGCTTTTCGAGCTGGTCTTTCTCTCCTTTCGTCCACCAGCGTTATAGTATGACGACTATTTTTTGGACAAGCCTTTGCCGGCCACACGACCAGCTGACGACGACTTACTGAGCTTATCCTTTTTTTCATTACGTTCAACGCCCTATTTAGAGTGGTGTCCCAAGGGGTGCTCTGAGTCGACCCCGCGCTACTGCTTTCAGTCGCCTGCGGAAGGAATGTGAACCATTTAGAAATTTGGCTTCATTAATTAGAATGCAACCATATGAAGCTAATTACGCGGGGGTGTATTCCTTACCAGAACAACCTCAAGGGCCCTGGCCTTCGGATCCGTGGTAAGCTCCTTTGTTACCGGGTCCTCCTTGTACCGGGCCCTGACATAGTTCCTGGTCTGCTTGTCATAGTATTTATCGAAGAGGGGCGGTAGGCCTTGCTCGGCACGCTCCGCGTCCTCCTTGTCCCATATAGACTCCGCCACTCTGTAACCACCGGGACCGAGTGGGTGTTCCCCTAAGTTCAACTCCCGCATTTCTTTCCCCCACTGACTTGATTCAGAGGTTGCGCTGCTCTCGCACTTGATCTTGAACTCCTTGTAGTCATCTTCGCTGATCGAAGGATTTTTCGCCTTGATCTTCTCATAACTAAAACCTTTGTCAATCATTCTCTTTACCGAGCTTCTCCAAGTAGACAGGGCCGTGCTCATCCTCGTGAGGGCGGCATTGTTCACTTTATTCCCTGAGAGGCGTGTGTTTTCAAATTCAGCAGGGAACTTGTATCGTTCGTGGAGCTTCGTGAAGAGGAGGTTGCGCACATTCCCTCGGTCCTTATGCCTTAGGTTCTCGGTGTTGATCGAGACGGTGCTCCGGAGAATGCACCCGAGCTGAACCGAGTACCCTTTAACTATTTCTTTGGGCGCCATTGGATGCCTGTCGGAGTTCACTTCAGTAAATTCCTCCTTGAAAGTGCGGAGCACATTTGGGCGCCGGTCCTTCCGTTGCCTCTTTGGTTGGCTGCCATCTGTGCGTGCGCTGCCATCATCAGTGGTGGCATCCTCGGCGGCACCATCAGTGGTGTCACCCCCGACGCCACTTGGGGTTGTGTAGTCAGGATCAGTGTCTTTCGCGGCGTCCTCATAGCGGTGAGGTTCTTCCTCCATCTCCTGTGACAGCTCCCAGAATTGCTTGCCCGCCGGCCTCATCGTTGTGGGCCATGTTTCTCTCTAAATCGGAAAAAAGTTTGGTCAAAAAGTTGGTTATTGTCAAGGAACAAGATCATGGTCTCATCATTTATGGTTTGTCGACACCGAGGCATCCTAAAAGCTAAGCTTTTATCATTTAGGGTTTGTCGACGCCGAGGCACCCTAAAAGCCTAAGCTTTCATCATTTAGGTTTTTATCAACACCGAGGCACCCTAAAAGCCAAGGTTTTATAATTTATGGTTTGTCGACACCGAGGCATCCTAAAAGCTAAGCTGGGAAGGAGAATTTTAAGTTGGGCCTAATCACTTGGCTCTATTGTCACCTATGGTTTAATGCAGCAAGAATAAAGGGGCAGTTGATCCTACTTAATTAAGTACTAAGATACCCCGGCCCATGCATTAGTCACAAGTACCCCATATGTCCTATTTTTAGCAAAGTCATGCTAAAATTCACAGAAAATTTCAGCATGACCTTTCTTGAAAATAGGACATATGGAGTACCCGAATTTGCCAGAACGGAAGTTAATCGACATTCCAGCAAACTCAAGGGCCTCTCCGGGTACCTGCAAAATCATCACGACATGATGGTCGGAGACAAAACCCAGCAAACTAGCAAAGTTACTGACGTGTTTACAGAAATTGTTTTTTGTAAAAGATGATCACCATCTTTACAAGTCTTTCTCAATGTGATCACAAGTAATTCAGAGGCATCACAAGTAATTCAGAGCATCACAAGGCATTAGTAGTTCAGTACATGAACAAGTTTTACAAAGCACATCAATATGTACTGTATTTCATTATGGAGTGATATACAGTATGTTACAGCAAAGACCCAGCAGACCAGTACAAATTTGCTAGGCTATAAATTCCCGAATTCTAGTCACATTGACACTCCTGGTTTTCTACAAACACCAAGTACTAGGGCACACAAAAGTTCTGAAATTTGTGTGCCTAACTGAATTAACTGAATTTTCAGTAACCGAATAAACTGAATTTTCAAAACTGACAAATATTAATATTTTGACTACAGCAAATCCAATTCGCAAGCTTGACTACATATAATTTGAGCAACTTGTTGAGCTAATTTTGAGCAGAACTCCTGGAGGAACTAGTAGCAAGGAGTGGCTACATGTAAGTGCATCTTGTGCCACCCCTAGTGGTTTTGGAGTATTGACGACAAACCTGGTTGAGGGACTAATGTGTTTGTGAGAATTGCAGGATAACACAGGTAATAGTCCCTCATTGATTCGGTTAACCTACCGGAGATGACCCCTAAAAATGTATGAAGACATTGATATCAGTGGTGGTATATGAAGATAATCATATTGAAGACTATGCCATGAGAAGACATTATGTGAAGACTATGGAGAGCGAAGACGTAGAAGTTTCATTGTTTCCTTTTCTTCTTTGTTGAGTCATAGGAACCACCGTACTGTTAAGTGGGGTCCAAGTGAACTAAGTCAGAGTGACTGAAGTGATGCTCAACCAAATCCTATGTCTTCGAGCGAAGACTATGAGAGCAAATCTTATCCAGAGGCGGATGAGTCAGCTTTACTTGGAGCTCAAGTAAAGTTCCCGTGTGTGTTTGAAATCTGACCGTTGGAACACGTGTCAGTTCCTTAATGACCACGGGTCACTTCGGACAAATCAGGTCGGGTTGCCCAGTGGCTATAATTAGCCCACCCCCTACACCATAAATTGGTGGCTGCTCAGAGTTATTGCACGGCTTTTGTCGTTTGAGAGCAACCGACCTCCGAAGCATTTGAGAGAGAAATCCTTGCAAGGACAAAGCCCAAACACCCAGAGCCAAAGAGTGTTAGGAATCACTGAAGTCTTTCTGTCTGTGTGACCTGAAGACTTATTACACTTGAGGACTGTGTTTCCTCCAGCCGGTTAGGCGTCGCGTTCTGAGCATCCAAGAGTAATTATGGATTGACGGTGAACGAAGTCTGTGAAGGTTTGGAAGTCTACCTTGAAGACTTACCAGAGTGATTGGGCGAGGACTAGGTATCCTTAGTTCAAGGGGAACAAGGTGAAGACGCGGTCTTCTGAGTTAAATCTCAGCCTCCCTAACCAGACGTACAGTTGTCACAGCAGCTGGAACTAGTCTAACAAATCACTGTCTTCCACGAGCTACTGGTTCTATCCTTTCCTTCCCTTGACTTACTGCTCTGTGTTGTGAAGAAATAGCATGCTTGCCTTATCTGATTGTCTTCACTGAGTATCTACTTGTTGTGATTGGCTTCATTCCTTCTTCCTTTATGATCACTACTGCCTAGTTGCTATTAGTCTTCATGCTTTCACTTCATTGAATACATGACTATGGCTTATCTAGTGTAGTCCACTTTCCGCTGCATACTAATAGGCTTGAGCTTATCGTTTGTCTTCGAAACTACCATGTTTTGAAGCACTTCATAAAAATCGCCTATTCACCCCCCCTCTAGTCGATATACTGCACTTTCAATTGGTATCAGAGCAAGGTACTCCCTTGTTCTGTGTGATTCGGTTTAACCACCTGGAGTTTTAGCTATGTCGACTACAGGGATAATCAAAGTCTCCGCTGCGTGCCCTGTCTTCGATGGCACCGAATATCCCTACTGGAAGAACAAGATGCGCATGCATCTTGAAGCCATTGACGTGGACCTCTGGTTTGTCGTCAAGAATGGTGTTCCCAAGACTGGTGAAGGTATCACCCCTGCTGATGTCAAGAGGCTCATTCAATTGGATTCAACGGCCAAGAACATCATCTGTGGTCATCTGACCAAAGGACAGTACGGTCGTGTGAGTGCTCTGGACACGTCAAAGGAAGTTTGGTACTGGCTCTCAAAGGTCAATGAAGGAGTCTCTACCCAGAGAGATCAAAGGATCAGCGTCCTTCGCAATCTCTTCAATCGCTTCAAGAGACATGACAATGAGAATGTCCAGCACACTTTTGATCGTCTCACTGACATCACAAATGAGCTTCAAGCACTTGGCGCCATTGAGATTACCAAGCATGAAATCGTCAAGACCCTTCTAAGATCACTCGACAGCTCATTTGATATCCTTGCACTGATGATTCAAGAACGCCCCGACTTCAAGACTCTCGATCCGTCTGATATACTTGAGAGGCTCAACACACATGAGTTCCAGCTATCTGAGAAGCGTGACATCTATGGTCCCAACTATGGCCGATCTCGCGCCTTAAAGGCAAAAGCTGTTTCCTCATCTGAAGAAGAATCTGACTGTAGTTCTGATGATCCTAAAGACATTGGAAAGGAGCTTGCTATGCTTGTGAAGAAGGTCCAGAAATTCACGAGGAAGAAAGGCTTCAGAAAGTCTTTAATATCCAGCTCAAGAAATGATGAAGCTTCTACTCATGACTACAAAAAGAGCACATGTCATAAATGCAAGAAACCTGGTCACTACATCTCTGAGTGTCCTCAGTGGGACAACGAGAAGAAGAAAAAGAAGAGCAAGGAATATGATTCTGATGACAATAAAAAGAAGAAATACTCAAAGTCTTCTTCAAAGTTTTCATCAAAGTATTCATCACACAAGAAGAATTCATCTGGCAAGGCTCGCGCTTTTGTTGGCAAGGAGATGGATTCTGAGGAAGAGTCCGCTTCTAAAGAAGCGGAGGTGGAATCAGAGGAGGAGTCTGATTCTGGTGCTGCAAGTCTGGCTTTAGCCACGGCCTACGTGGGCAAGTCCATCTTCAACATGAAGACAATGGCCCCGTCCCCAACAATGATGATGAGGACGACGACTCTGCACCCACCTTCTGCTTCATGGCACGCAATGCCAAGGTAAAATCAGGCGATGCTTACTTTCAAACATCTAGTGAAGATGACTCTGATTGTGAATCAAAACCTAGCTACAAAACACTTGCTAAAATTGCCACTGAACAGCAGAAAGCCATGGAACATATTCAAAAACTGCTAGACAAAAGCGATGACCTGTTGGACGCGGAAATGACCCGTTCTCAGTCCTTAATTGAAGACATAAAAAATCTTCATGTTAAGTACAAAGTGTTGGGGAATGTAGTATTTTAAAAATTTCCTACGATCACGCAAGATCTATCTACCAGATGCATAGCAACGAGAGGGGAGAGTGAGTCTACGTACCCTCGTAGACCGAAAGCGGAAGCGTTAGAACAACGCGGTTGATGTAGTCGTACGTCTTCACGGCCCGACCGATCAAGCACCGAAACTACGGCACCTCCGAGTTCTAGCACACGTTCAGCTCGATGACGTCCCTCGAACTCCGATCCAGCTGAGTGTCGAGGGAGAGTTCCGTCAGCACGACGGCGTGGTGACGATCTTGATGTTCTACTGTCGCAGGGCTTCGCCTAAGCACCGCTACAATATTATCGAGGAGAACTATGGTGGAGGGGAGCACCGCACACGGCTAAGAGATCAAGAGATCAATTGTTGTGTCTAGAGGTGCCACCTGCCCCCGTATATAAAGGAGGGAGGGAGAGGCCGGCCCTAGAGGGGGCGCACCAAGTGTGGGGAGTCCTACTAGGACTCCCAAGTCCTAGTAGGATTCCCCTTTCCTTTCCGGAGTAGGAGAGAAGGAAAGAGGGGGAGAGGGAGAAGGAAAAGGGGGCTGCACCCCTTGTCCAATTCGGACCAGAAGGGGGGCACGCGCCTCCTTCCTTTTGGCCTCTCTCCTCTATTCCCGTAACTCCCCGGTACTCCGAAAATACCCGAATCACTCGGAACCTGTCCGATGTCCGAATATAGTCGTCCAATATATCGATTTTTACGTCTCGACCATTTTGAGACTCCTCGTCATGTCCCCGATCTCATCCGGGACTCCGAACTCCTTCGGTACATCAAAACTCATAAACTCATAATAAAACTATCATCGAAACCTTAAGCGTGCGGACCCTACGGGTTCGAGAACTATGTAGACATGACCGAGACACGTCTCCGGTCAATAACCAATAGCGGAACCTGGATGCTCATATTGGCTCCCACATATTCTACGAAGATCTTTATCGGTCAAACCGCATAACAACATACATTGTTCCCTTTGTCATCGGTATGTTACATGCCCGAGATTCGATCGTCGGTATCTCAATACCTAGTTCAATCTCGTTACCAACAAGTCTCTTTACTCGTTCCGTAATACATCATCCCGCAACTAACTCATTAGCTGCAATGCTTGCAAGGCTTATAGTGATGTGCATTACCGAGTGGGCCCAGAGATACCTCTCTCACAATCGGAGTGACAAATCCTAATCTCGAAATACGCCAACCCAACAAGTACCTTCGGAGACACCTATAGAGTACCTTTATAATCACCCAGTTACGTTGTGACGTTTGGTAGCACACAAAGTGTTCCTCCGGTATTCGGGAGTTGCATAATCTCATAGTCATAGGAACATGTATAAGTCATGAAGAAAGCAATAGCAGTAAAACTTAAACGATCATAGTGCTAAGCTAACGGATGGGTCTTGTCCATCAGATCATTCTCCTAATGATGTGATCCCATTGATCAAATGACAACTCATGTCTATGGCTAGGAAACATAACCATCTTTGATCAATGAGCTAGTCTAGTAGAGGCATACTAGGGACACTCTGTTTTGTCTATGTATTCACACATGTATTAAGTTTCCGGTTAATACAATTCTAGCATGAATAATAAACATTTATCATGATATAAGGAAATAAATAATAACTTTATTATTGCCTCTAGGGCATATTTCCTTCACTAGGATCCCTAGGTGGGGTGCCGACCAGCCTCTATGGGCTTCCTCTCTCCTTTCCTCAAGGCCCACTATGGACCATCCCCCCTCGTAGGGGGTTCCGGTAACCCCCTCCGGCAATCCAGTTAAATCCGAAACTTTTCCGGAACACTTCCGGTGTCCGAATATAGTCGTCCAATATATCAATATTTATGTCTCGGACATTCCGAGACTCCTCGTCATGTCCGTGATCTCATCCGGGACTCCGAACTACCTTCGGTACATCAAAACTCATAAACTCATAATACCGATCGTCATCAAACGTTAAGCGTGCGGACCCTACGAGTTCGAGAACTATGTAGACATGACCGAGACTCATCTCCGGTCAATAACCAATAGCGGAACCTGGATGTTCATATTGGCTCCTACATATTCTACGAAGATCTTTTATCGGTCAAAACCGCATAACAACATACGTTGTTCCTTTTGTCATCGGTATGTTACTTGCCCGAGATTCGATCGTCGGTATCTCTATACCTAGTTCAATCTCGTTACCGGCAAGTCTCTTTACTCGTTCCGTAACACATCATCTCGTGACTAACTCATTAGTCTTTTGCTTGCAAGGCTTATTGTGATGTGTGTTACCGAGAGGGCCCAGAGATACCTCTCGGACATTCCGAGACTCCTCGTCATGTCCGTGATCTCATCCGGGACTCCGAACTACCTTCGGTACATCAAAACTCATAAACTCATAATACCGATCGTCATCAAACGTTAAGCGTGCGGACCCTACGGGTTCGAGAACTATGTAGACATGACCGAGACTCATCTCCGGTCAATAACCAATAGCGGAACCTGGATGTTCATATTGGCTCCTACATATTCTACGAAGATCTTTTATCGGTCAAAACCGCATAACAACATACGTTGTTCCTTTTGTCATCGGTATGTTACTTGCCCGAGATTCGATCGTCGGTATCTCAATACCTAGTTCAATCTCGTTACCAACAAGTCTCTTTACTCGTTCCGTAATACATCATCCCGCAACTAACTCATTAGCTGCAATGCTTGCAAGGCTTATAGTGATGTGCATTACCGAGTGGGCCCAGAGATACCTCTCCGACAATCGGAGTGACAAATCCTAATCTCGAAATACGCCAACCCAACAAGTACCTTCGGAGACACCTGTAGAGTACCTTTATAATCACCCAGTTACGTTGTGACGTTTGGTAGCACACAAAGTGTTCCTCCGGTATTCGGGAGTTGCATAATCTCATAGTCATAGGAACATGTATAAGTCATGAAGAAAGCAATATCAGTAAAACTTAAACGATCATAGTGCTAAGCTAACGGATGGGTCTTGTCCATCACATCATTCTCCCAATGATGTGATCCCGTTGATCAAATGACAACTCATGTCTATGGCTAGGAAACATAACCATCTTTGATCAATGAGCTAGTCTAGTAGAGGCATACTAGGGACACTCTGTTTTGTCTATGTATTCACACATGTATTAAGTTTCCGGTTAATACAATTCTAGCATGAATAATAAACATTTATCATGATATAAGGAAATAAATAATAACTTTATTATTGCCTCTAGGGCATATTTCCTTCAGTCTCCCACTTGCACTAGAGTCAATAATCTAGTTCACATCGCCATGTGATTTAACACCGATAGATCACATCGTCATGTGATTAACACCCAAAGGGTTTACTAGAGTCAATAATCTAGTTCACATCGCTATGTGATTAACACCCAAAGAGTACTAAGGTGTGATCATGTTTTGCTTCGTGAGAGAAGTTTAGTCAACGGGTCTGTCACATTCAGATCCATATGTATTTCGCAAATGTCTATGTGTCTACAATGCTCTGCATGGAACTACTCTAGCTAATTGCTCCCACTTTCAATACGCATCCAGATTGATACTTAGAGTCAGCTGGATTTAGTGTCAAAGCTTGCATCGGCGTAACCCTTTACGACGAACTCTTTATCACCTCCATAATCGAGAAACATTTCCTTAGTCATCCAGTTACTAAGGATAATTTTGACCGCTGTACAGTGATCTACTCCTGGATCACTATTGTACCTCCTTGTCAAACTCATGGCAAGGTACACAACATGTTTGGTACACAACATGGCATACTTTATAGAACCTATGGCTGAGGCATAGGGAATGACTTTCATTCTCTCTATATTTTTCTGCCGTGGTCTGGCTTTGAGTCTTACTCAACTTCACACCTTATAAGTCAGGCAAGAACTCCTTTGACTTATCCATTTTGAACTACTTCAAAATCTTATCAAGGTATGTACTCATCGAAAGTCTTATCAAGCATCTTGATCTATCTCTATAGATCTTGACGCCCAATATGTAAGCAGCTTCACCGAGGTCTTTCTTTGAAAAACTCGTTTCAAACACTCCTTTATGCTTTCCAGAAAATTCTACATCATTTCCGATCGACAATATGTCATTCACATATACTTATCAGAAATGGTGTAGTGCTCCCACTCACTTTCTTGTAAATACAGGCTTCACCGCAAGTCTGTATAAATCTATATGCTTTGATCAACTTATCAAAGCGTATATTCCAACTCCGAGATGCTTGCACCAGTCCATAGATGGATCGCTGGAGCTTGCACATTTTGTTAGCACCTTTAGGATTGACAAAACCTTATGGTTGCATCATATACAATTCTTCTTTAATAAATCCATTAAAGAATGCAGTTTTGTTATCCATTTGCCAGATTTCATAAAATACGGCAATTGCTAACATGATTCGGACAGACTTAAGCATCGCTACGGGTGAGAAAGTCTCATCGTAGTCAACTCCTTGAACTTGTCGAAAACCTTTCGCAACAAGTCGAGCTTTGTAAACAGTAACATTACCGTCAGTGTCAGTCTTCCTCTTGAAGATCCATTTATTTTCGATGGCTTGCCGATCATCGGGCTAGTCAACCAAAGTCCACACTTTGTTCTCATACATGGATCCCATCTCAGATTTCATGGCCTCAAGCCATTTGCGGAATCTGGGCTCATCATCGCTTCCTCATAGTTGGTAGGTTCATCATGGTCTAGTAACATGACTTCCATAACTAGGTTGCCGTACCACTCTGGTGCGGAACGTACTCTGGTTGATCTACGACGTTCAGCAGAAACTTGATCTGAAGTTTCATGATCATCATCATTAGCTTTCTCACTAATTGGTGTAGGAATCACTGGAACTAGTTTCTGTGATGTTCCACTTTCCAATTAGGGAGAAGGTACAATTACCTCATCAAGTTCTACTTTCCTCCCACTCACTTCTTTCAAGAGAAACTCCTTCTCTAGAAAGGATCCACTCTTAGCAACAAAGACCTTGCCTTCGGATCTGTGATAGAAGGTGTACCCAATAGTTTCTTTTGGGTATCCTATGAAGATTTACTTCTCCGATTTGGGTTCGAGCTTATCATGTTGAAACTTTTTCACATAAGCATCGCAGTCCCAAACTTAAAGAAATGACAGCTTAGGTTTCTCATCAAACCACAGTTCATACGGTGTCATCTCCACGGATTTAGATGGTGCCCTATTTAACGTGAATGTAGCTATCTCTAATGCATAACCCCAAAAGCGATAGTGGTAGATCGGTAAGAGACATCATCGATCGCACCATATCTAATAAAGTACGGTTATGACGTTCGGACACACCATTACACTATGGTGTTCCAGGTGGCGTGAGTAGTGAAACTATTTCACATTGTTTTTACTGAAGGCCAAACTCGCTAACTCAAATATTTTACCTCTACGATCATATCGTAGAAACTCTTATTTTCTTGTTACGATGATTCTCCACTTCACTCTGAAATTCTTTGAACTTTTCAAATGTTTTAGACTTGTGCTTCATTAAGTAGATATACCCATATCTGCTCAAATCATGAGTGAAGGTCAGAAAATAACGATACCCGCCGCGAGCTTCAACACTCATTGGTCCACATACATCTGTATGTATGATCTCCAACAAATCTGTTGCTCGCTCCATTGTTCCGGAGAACGGAGTTTTAGTCATCTTGCCCATGAGGCATGGTTCGCAAGCACCAAGTGATTCATAATCAAGTGATTCCAAAAGTCCATCACTATGGAGTTTCTTCATGCTCTTTACACCATTATGACCTAAACAGCAGTGCCACAAATAAGTTGCACTATCATTATTAACCTTGCATCTTTTGGCTTCAATATTATGAATATGTGTATCACCACGATCGAGATCCAACAAACTATTTTCATTGGGTGTATGACCATCGAAGGTTTTATTCATGTAAACAGAATAACAATTATTCTATGACTTTAAATGAATAACCGTATTGCAACAAATATGATCAAAACATATTCATGCTCAACGCAAATGCCAAATAACATTTATTTAGGTTTTACACTAATCCCGAAAGTATAGGGAGTGTGCGATGATGATCATATCAATCTTGGAACCACTTCCAACACACATCGTCACTTCACCTTTAACTAGTCTCTGTTCATTCTGCAATTCTCGTTTTGAGTTACTAATTTTAGCAACTGAACCGGTATCAAATACCCAGGGGTTGCTATGAACACTAGTAAAGTACACATCAATAATCTGTATATCAAAATATACCTTTGTTCACTTTGCCATCCTTCTTATCCGCCAAGTATCTAGGGCAGTTCCACTTCCAGTGACCATTTCCTTTGCAGTAGAAGCACTTAGTTTCAGGCTTGAGTTTTAGCTTTGGGTTTCTTCATGGGAGTGACAACTTGCTTGTCATTCTTCTTGAAGTTCCCCTTCTATCCCTTTGCCCTTTACTTGAAACAAGTGGTCTTGTTAACCATCAACACTTGATGCTTTTTCATGATTTCTACCTTCGCCGACTTCAGCATTGCAAAGAGCTCGGGAATTCCTTTCGTCATCCCTTGCATATTATAGTTCATCACGAAGTTCTACTAACTTGGTGATAGTGACTAGAGAACTTTGTCAATTACTATCTTATCTGGAAGATTAACTCCCACTTGATTCAAGTAATTGTAGTACCCAGACAATCTGAGCACATGCTCACTGGTTGAGCTATTCTCCTCCATCTTGTAGGCAAAGTACTGTCAGAAGTCTTATACCTCTCGACACGGGCATGAGTATGAAATACTAATTTCAACTCTTGGAACATCTTATATGCTCTGTGGCGTTCAAAACGTTTTTGAAGTCCCGGTTCTAAGCCATAAAGCATGGTGCACTTAAACTATCAAGTAGTCATCATACCGAGCTTTTGTCAAAACGTTCATAACGTCTACATCTGCTCCTGCAATAGGTATGTCACCTAGCGGTGCATCAAGGACATAATTCTCTGTGCAGCAATGAGGATAATCCTCAGATCACGGAACAATTCCGCATCATTGCTACTAACATCTTTCAACTTAGTTTTCTCTAGGAACATATAAAAAATAAACGGGGAGCAACATCGCCAGCTATTGATCTACAACATAGATATGCTAATACTACGAGGACTAAGTTCATGATAAATTAAAGTTCAATTTAATCATATTACTTAAGAACTCCCACTTAGATAGACATCCCTCTAGTCATCTAAATGATCACGTGATCCAAATCAACTAAACCATGTCCGATCATCACGTGAGATGGAGTAGTTTCAATGGTGAACATCTTATGTTGATCATATCTACTATATGATTCACGCTCGACCTTTCGGTCTCCAGTGTTCCGAGGCCATATCTGCATATGCTAGGCTCGTCAAGTTTAACCCGAGTATTCTGCGTGTGCAAAACTGGCTTACACCCGTTGTATTTGAACGTAGAGCTTATCACACCCGATCATCACGTGGTGTCTCGGCACGACGAACTTTTGCAACGGTGCATACTCAGGGAGAACACTTATACCTTGAAATTTAGTAAGGGATCATCTTATAATGCTACCGTCGAACTAAGAAAAATAAGAAGCATAATAAGATAAACATCACATGCAATCAAAAAATATGTGACATGATATGGCCATCATCATCTTGTGCTTTTGATCTCCATCTCCAAAGCACCGTCATGATCACCTTCGTCACCGGCGCGACACCTTGATCTCCATCGTAGCATCGTTGTCGTCTCGCCAACTATTGCTTCTACGATTATCGCCACCGCTTAGTGATAAAGTAAAGCAATTACATGGCGATTGCATTTCATACAATAAAGCGACAACCATATGGCTCCTGCCAGTTGCCGATAACTTTACAAAACATGATCATTTCATACAAAACCGTATAACACATCATGTCTTGACCATATCACATCACAACATGCCCTGCAAAAACAAGTTAGACGTCCTCTACTTTGTTGTTGCAAGTTTTACGTGGCTGCTACGGGCTTAGCAAGAACCGTTCTTACCTACGCATACAAAACCACAACGATATTTCGTCAAGTATGTGCTGTTTTAACCTTCACAAGGACCGGGCGTAGCCATACTTGATTCGACTAAAGTTGGAGAAACTGACACCCGCCAGCCACCTGTGTGCGAAGCACGTCGGTAGAACCAGTCTCGCGTAAGCGTACGCGTAATGTCGGTCCGGGCCGCTTCATCCAACAATACCGCCGAATCAAAGTATGACATGCTGGTAAGCAGTATGACTAGTATCGTCCACAACTCACTTGTGTTCTACTCGTGCATATCATCTACGCATAGACCTGGCTCTGATGCCACTGTTGGGGAACGTAGTATTTTAAAAATTTCCTACGATCACGCAAGATCTATCTACCAGATGCATAGCAACGAGAGGGGAGAGTGAGTCTACGTACCCTCGTAGACCGAAAGCGGAAGCGTTAGAACAACGCGGTTGATGTAGTCGTACGTCTTCACGGCCCGACCGATCAAGCACCGAAACTACGGCACCTCCGAGTTCTAGCACACGTTCAGCTCGATGACGTCCCTCGAACTCCGATCCAGCTGAGTGTCGAGGGAGAGTTCCGTCAGCACGAC
Organism: Secale cereale; assembly: GCA_902687465.1. NCBI lineage: Eukaryota > Viridiplantae > Streptophyta > Magnoliopsida > Poales > Poaceae > Secale > Secale cereale. The sequence goes on along the minus strand of LR738714.1, from coordinate 769,657,509 downwards.
GACGTGGTGACGATCTTGATGTTCTACTGTCGCAGGGCTTCGCCTAAGCACCGCTACAATATTATCAAGGAGAACTATGGTGGAGGGGAGCACCGCACACGGCTAAGAGATCAAGAGATCAATTGTTGTGTCTAGAGATGCCCCCTGCCCCCGTATATAAAGGAGGGAGGGAGAGGCCGGCCCTAGAGGGGGCGCACCAAGTGTGGGGAGTCCTACTAGGACTCCCAAGTCCTAGTAGGATTCCCCTTTCCTTTCCGGAGTAGGAGAGAAGGAAAGAGGGGGAGAGGGAGAAGGAAAAGGGGGCTGCACCCCTTGTCCAATTCGGACCAGAAGGGGGGCACGCGCCTCCTTCCTTTTGGCCTCTCTCCTCTATTCCCGTAACTCCCCGGTACTCTGAAAATACCCGAATCACTCGGAACCTTTCCGATGTCCGAATATAGTCGTCCAATATATCGATTTTTACGTCTCGACCATTTTGAGACTCCTCGTCATGTCCCCAATCTCATCCGGGACTCCGAACTCCTTCGGTACATCAAAACTCATAAACTCATAATAAAACTATCATCGAAACCTTAAGCGTGCGGACCCTACGTGTTCGAGAACTATGTAGACATGACCGAGACACGTCTCCGGTCAATAACCAATAGCGGAACCTGGATGCTCATATTGGCTCCCACATATTCTACGAAGATCTTTATCGGTCAAACCGCATAACAACATACATTGTTCCCTTTGTCATCGGTATGTTACATGCCCGAGATTCGATCGTCGGTATCTCAATACCTAGTTCAATCTCGTTACCAACAAGTCTCTTTACTCGTTCCGTAATACATCATCCCGCAACTAACTCATTAGCTGCAATGCTTGCAAGGCTTATAGTGATGTGCATTACCGAGTGGGCCCAGAGATACCTCTCCGACAATCAGAGTGACAAATCCTAATCTCGAAATACGCCAACCCAACAAGTACCTTCGGAGACACCTGTAGAGTACCTTTATAATCACCCAGTTACGTTGTGACGTTTGGTAGCACACAAAGTGTTCCTCCGGTATTCGGGAGTTGCATAATCTCATAGTCATAGGAACATGCATAAGTCATGAAGAAAGCAATAGCAGTAAAACTTAAACGATCATAGTGCTAAGCTAACGGATGGGTCTTGTCCATCACATCATTCTCCTAATGATGTGATCCCGTTGATCAAATGACAACTCATGTCTATGGCTAGGAAACATAACCATCTTTGATCAATGAGCTAGTCTAGTAGAGGCATACTAGGGACACTCTGTTTTGTCTATGTATTCACACATGTATTAAGTTTCCGGTTAATAAAATTCTAGCATGAATAATAAACATTTATCATGATATAAGGAAATAAATAATAACTTTATTATTGCCTCTAGGGCATATTTCCTTCACAAAGAACTTGAAGAGCTTTATGAATCGCTTTAAAAAACTCATGAAAAGCTTTCCCACGATTACATTCAAAGGAAACGAGAACTTGAAGAGCTACATCTATTGCTGAATGCTCTACTGCTGCCACTGTTGCAATATCTTCAACTATTGATGTGGTACTAACCTCTCTGCTGAGGAAACCACTACTATTGCTGATGAAAATGCTAGGTTGAAGACTTTGCTTGAAATAGGGATGTACAAAAGCCTCAAAGGGCATCAGACTCTATGTGATGTCCTTAAAAAGCAGATACTGAACCGAAACCCTAGGAAAGAGGGTGTTGGGTTCGACAGGAAAATGAATGTTGATGGTTCATCCTGGAAGCCTGAGCAGTATCCCAAAACCACATGGTTTGCTGCAAAGGGACCTTCAATGGATCCATCTACCTTATCTGGCTTCACTTGTGCTAATCCTGTTATCATTGATGAATCCTTTGATGCAAACTATAAACTATTTAAGAATCAAAATGGTGAAGTGTTTGCCAGGTATATTGGTACAAACTGCAGGAATGGACCACCTATGAAGAAGATCTGGGTACCCAAAGTTTGTCTTGAGAAGCTACCAGCATGTACTATCATGACACTCACTGGGATGAAGACAAATCCTAGACCAAAGGCTTCATATGGTCCTAAGGCTTCATACAACCAAAGGACTCATCTGAGTCACTCTAACGAGAATGTTTTGCAGGGAAACCATACTCAGACCCATGAATATGAGCGTGTTTCTTCAAACCGCTATGTTCATAAATCCAAGAATTTTTATGCCTATTCTTATGAGTATTATTCTCCTCCTGCAAGACTATTTGCTAGGGCCCCAAAGCCAAAATTCTCAGATGCTGCTCTAAGACTCATTGCTTCTAAGCCACCCCTGAAAATGTGGGTGGTTAAGAAGAACTAACTTTCTCTTGCAGGGAAAGGTCTCTAGCCTATAATCAAAAGCTTCCGATGCTATTGCTGGGGACCTAAAACGCTTGTCGGGCACAAGATCAAATGCCCAGAATGACTTACTGCTCATACTATTCATAAGTCACTTGTTGAACATCTCATCAGTCCTAACTTTCATCTAAGCTTTCGTAATCCACTTATGCATCAAATGTTTATGCTTCACAATGACTTTTGGTGAAGCCTATCCTCCTAACTGCATTGTAGGGGGAGACACAAAAGTCTTCAGAATGGATTATGGATAGCGGATGCACAAATCATATGACTGGTGATCGAAGTCTTCTCATGGACTCAACTTTACGTCCATCCAACAAGAGTCACATCACATTTGCTGATACTGGTAAAAGCAAAGTGTTGGGTCTAGGTAGAGTTGCAATCTCAAGAGATCAGCACATGGATAAAGTCATGCTTGTTGAATCTCTTGGCTTCAACTTAATGTCTGTCTCAATGCTTTGTGACTTAAACATGATTGTGATCTTTGGTAAATTTTGTTGCATTGTACTAATGGAATCTGACAAGTCTTTAGTATTTGAAGGATATAGAAAAGGTGATCTGTATATGGTAGATTTCTCAGCAGGACCGCAGATGGCCGTATGTCTTCTAGCAAAAGCTTCAGAGTGCTGGCTCTGGCATCGGAGGCTAGGACATGCTGGCATGAGGAACTTGCATACTCTCGCAAAGAAGAAGCATTTCATAGGCATCGAGGAAGTCAAGTTCAAGAAAGATCATCTATGTGGTGCCTGTGAAGCTCGGAAGATGACTAGAGCCAAGCACCCCTCGAAGACAATCATGACAACATCTAAACCCTTCGAGCTGCTCCACATGGACTTATTTGGTCCTACTCACTACTCCGCATTCTCTACCATAGCCTGTCTCTATGGCTTCATCATTGTTGATGATTACTCAAGATACACATGGGTGCACATAATACTCTACAAGACTGAAGTGCAAGATGTCTTCAGATGCTTCGCCAACCGTGCCATGAACAATTATGGCATCAAGATCAAACATATCAGAAGTGACAATGGCACTGAATTCAAGAACACTGGCCTTGATCTTTATCTGGATGAGATGGGAATCACTCATGAATGCTCAGCCCCATATACACCTCAGCAAAATGGGATCGTTGAGCGCAAGAACAGAACTCTAATTGAGATAGCTCGAACGATGCTCAATGAGTACAAAACACCAAGAAGGTTCTGGCCCGAAGCTATTGATGGGCCTCTAACCCCTCGTTGGTTACCCCAAGTGGAACGTGTGAGATGCAGTGTTGTGGAAGTTTTTCCCTTAGCAAAGATGCCAAGGATCGAATCCCCAGAGACTCCTAGGTTCAACAAGTAGGTGTCAACTGCTAACGGCGCCAGATATTAGAAATCAACGTGGACCTGCACACAGATACAAATAACCTTGCTCCCAACGAGTACAGAGAGGTTGTCAATCCCTCCGGCCTTGTAGTTCACAAAGGATTAAACGCAAATGATAGTAGTGATAGATAATGTTTGCAATAGCAAGTAAAAGCGAAAAGTAAATAGCGGATGTGATCAATGATGGTAATATGGACCGGAGTCTCATGATGTTCACTAGTGATGTCTCTCTCCCAAAAGAGATAAAACAGCTATGTGAGGTAAACGAATTACAGCTAGGCAATTGACAGGACCACGAACGCAAACCAATGCTGACTACATTGCAAGAAAGTTGAGGTTCAAATCATGGGCGGTACGCCAAAGTAAGTAGACCGAAATCCATCAATATCTACTACTAATCATCCACCTTGAGATATCTATCCAGAACATCTCGCTGGTATTAAGTTGCGAGTCCCACCCATAGTGTAAACTCAAAGCAACAGACAACTGCATTAAAAGAACTTTGCGTAAAGTAAACAATCCTTGCACCCGCGGGCACAAGCACCGTTGTTTTCCCCCTTGTGGCAACAGCACATCCCCTAGACTCATGTTTCTGTCACTCAAGCTAGTCATCGAGGGGCATGAACCCACAATCGAGCATAACGTTCCCTCTTGGAGTCACTACCTACTACTTGGCCAAAGCAATAAATAACAATGGAGAACATGCAAGAATTACTTATGAACATAAATATAAAAGAGGTAGATCAAATATATTACTCAATCACAATCTGAACATAATCTCATAATCCATCGGATCCCAGCAAACTCAACATAGCAACAGCATAAGGATTACATATGTGCCTCGACCATGTAGGGCAGCTCACGAGGACTAATTAGTGAAGCACAAGAACGGGAGGAGAACATCACATAGCTACTGGTCATGGACTCATGGTCCAAGGGAGACTACTCACAACTCATCCGGGAGGCGTCCATGGTGGTGGAGAAGCTCTCGGTGGTGATCCTCCCCTCCGACAGGGTGCCGGGAAGAGTTCTCCTGGTGCTCCCGATCTTGGAAGCGGCGGCGGCGGCGGAACAGAGATGAGATCGCGAAAAAGAGTTCCCGTCCCGAGGGTTTCGAAGGATGCTCTAAATATATGCCAAAGGGGGGCACCAGACGGGGCTCGGGGGGCCCAGGCGCCCCCCGGCACGGCCCAGGGGGGCGCGCCGCCAGGGCGCCTGGGGCCCTGGTGGCCCCCCCGGCTGTACTTCGGGCGCAAGGTAGGTTCTGGAACGCTGATTTTTTATATAATTTTTCTGGATTTTTCCTGACAGTTCTCGTAATGTGAAAACCTGAAATACAAAAACAGCCAAAAACAGAAACTGGCACCGGGGTGCACTGGATTAGTAGGTTAGTCCAAATATGATCAAAAGTGTATGGAAGTGTATAAATATCATAGCAATATCACCCAAAAGTGGCATGGAGCAAGCTGAAATTATAGATACGTTTTGGACGTATCAACATCCCCAAGCTTAATTCCTGCTCGTCCTCGAGTAGGTAAATGATAACAAGAATAATTTCTGTGGTGACATGCTATTAACCATATAGGACTTTTTCATAGTCATATGACAAAAGCTTACTGAGACAATGATTCTATAGTACTTAAGTTGCCTCATGAGAAAATCACAAAGGATTGAAAGTTTTACAATATGAAACTGAAACATCAAAAAGATTTGCAATGAACATGATGTGCAAATATGATAAAGTGATATCTAGCTTGCCCCCTTTAGTGAAGCAAAACATAAATGCAGGGGCACCTTCAAGGTTTAAGTGATTACTAGATACAATGATTTCAAAATAAACGATATCACAATCATGCAAAAGACAATGCTACTTTGGAACAATGAACATTACACTTAGAATGATAATCATGCTCTCAGTAGTTGGTGCTTGAAGAAAGAAGGTCGAGACTCAAAAGGTAAAAGAATGGTTATGTGCTAGAGCTTTTTTATTTTGAAAACATAGAAGCAATTTTGTCAACGGTAGTAGTACTTCATATGTGTCATGCATAAGACATCCTATAAGTTGCAAGCCTCATGCATCGAATACCAATAGTGCTCGCACCTTGTCCTAATTAGCTCAGATTTCCATGGGTTATCATTGCATTACATATGTTTCAACCAAGTTTCGCAAAGGGGTACCTCTATGCCACCTGTACAAAGGTCCAAGGAGATAAATCGCATTTGATTTCTCTTTTTTGATAGATCTCAACTTGAGGACATCCATACCGGGACAACATAGAAAATAGATAATGGACTCCTCTTTAATGCATAAGCATATTCTCATAAGAGATTGAGGATTAATGTCCAAGCTAAAACTTCCACCATGATACATGGCTTTGGTTGGCGGCCCAATGTTCTTCTCTAACAGTATGCATACTCAACCATTCAACCCATGGCAAATCACCCTTACTTCAGACAAGACGAACATGCATAGCAACTCACATGATATTCAACATAAGTGTGACAGTTGATGGCGTCCCCAGAAACATGGTTACCGCTCAGCAAGCAACTTATAAGAAATAAGATACATAGGCAACATATTCTTTACCACAATAGTTTTTAAGCTACTTTCCCATGAGCTATGTATTGCAAAGTTAGTTCGCTTAGTACAGGTGGAGGTTAGCAAAAGACTGGGAGCAACCAACTAAGAGAGCAATGACGGTCATAATCATGCAGAGCGACAAAGCAATATTGAATCAGGCATGGTAGTTATATCGCTACTCAGAAATAAAAGATCATCAAGGCTTGACAGACTTTCTTTACAGTCTTAAATATGCGTGAGCATACGCCAAGTCAATCAAAATAAATTCTTGAAGGAAGATATTACTAAACCATACCACATCATAGGCAAACAAATCATGTTGGTAATCCAATAACACATTGGGAATCCCCCAGCTATTTGAGATTAACCATAAGAAAACCTGAACTACTAAGCGCCATTATGCACGTAGCATCTTTATCATAGACATATCAACCAATGCAACGAAAGCAAACTCTCTTAATAAGGTGAGCATGATAATTAAAGAGAGTTCAAGCAACCAACTAAACAAATGCTCTTTGAAAAGATAAGCATGAATACTAAGAGCTGAACATGATAGTAGCTATTAAAAGACAAAGAACACACAAAGCAAAGATAGACATGAAAATTCTATGTTATGCTCTAGGTAGAAGTGGAGCGTGTTTCTCTCCCACATAAAGAACGCTGAGTTCCGACTCGTTATGGAAAACTAAAAAGAAAACTAAAAGCAAGACGCTCCAAGCATAGCACATAACACATGAAGTGATAAAAATATAGCGGAACGAAAGACGAACTGATAATGTTGATGGAGAAGGGGATGCACGGGGGCTTCCCCAAGCTTAGACGCTTGAGTCTCCTTGAATATTTCTTGGGGGTGCACGGGGTCATCCCCAAGCTTGAGCGCTTGACACTCCTGAATCTTTTTATCATCTTCCCTCGCACACTTGAAAACTCCCTTCATACATAACTCATCATAATCTGATTAGCGAGGTTAGTACCCTTAATAAAATAATTGTTCTTTGCTGGAAATAAAGATATTCTTGAAGTTCTGCTGTTTCTCAAGATTGCCAAAAGGTTTTTGCAAAGAAAAAGCAAGCTCTTGATTTGCAAAATGAAGGAAAGGCAAAACAGGACAGAATCTGTGAAAAACAGAACAGCAGGTAGTAATTGATTTGTTCGGGGCACTTCTGCAATCAAATAAAAAAACTCAGAACAGATGCACGAAAGAAAATTATATAGAGAACGCTGTCGAAAAAATTCAGACCAAAAAGATGATCTGGTGATTTTATACGAATTTTTCTATCCAAGGACAGAATCTGTTTCCTGGACAGCACCTCACAACTTTTGAACTTTCTAGCAATCAGAGGCTATACTTGGCACAAATATGAAAAGCAAAGATACAATGATGATGCTACTGTAGTAAACAACATCAAGACACAACAAAAGCAAATTTTTTATTCATGTGGGCTGCCTCCCAAAAGCGCTTTCTTTTATGCCTTTAAGCTAGGCATAATGCATAGAGATCAAGCTTTATCAAGAGCAAAAGAATAGCTAGCCCGTACAACGGACTCAAAAGGTAACTTGATCTTCTTACGAGAGAAGTGTTCCATCCCTTTCTTGAGAGGAAACTGAAATTTTATATTACCCTCTTTCATGTCAATGATAGCACCAACGGTGCGTAAAAAGGGACGTCCCAAAATAATTGGACATGAAGGATCACATTCAATATCCATAATAGTGAAATCAACGGGAACATAACTATCATTAACAACGATAAGAACATCATCGATCCTCCCTAAAGGTTTCTTTATGGAAGAATCAACGAGACGAACACCAAAAGAACAAGAATCATAAGCTTTCAATTTAAGCATATCATATATTCTTTTGGGCATAACAGAGGTACTAGCACCAACATCACATAATGCATAACAAGAGAAGTCATTCAATTTAATTTTTATCATAGGATCCCAACCATCTTCTAGCTTTCTAGGTATGGAGGCTTCTACTCTAAGTTTCTCCTCCCTAGCTTTGATGAGAGCATTAGTGATATGCTCCGTGAAGGCAAGGTTAAGCGTGCTAGTGCGGGGATCTCTAGACATCTTGTGAAGGAAATCAATAACTTCGGTAAGAGTGCAATTATCAAAATCAAGGTCATTAGCATCAAGTAAAGTGGTAGTGGTGTCCTTTAGGTTCACTTGTTTGGTAGTTTCTATAGTCATAGCATCACCATTAATAGGTCCAATGAGACCAGGAGTACATTGGGTGCTAAGAGTTTGAACATCCTCAACAACTTGGATAGTAGCAACAGTGTGGTGGGTAGGAAGGCTCTTAATTCTATCTTCTTCCTCCCTTTCTCTAGCCCATATCTCTTTAAGTTTAGACATCATCCTAATGTTTTCATTAATTTGCACTTGAATAGCATTTATAGGAGTGACTTCCCTCTCCTCAAGTGGAGAAGTTTTAATTTTTAGCAATTTTACCTCATTGGCTAAATGGTCTACCTTAAAAGAAAGATCATCTAGTTTATGTAGTTTTTCTTCTACACTCTTATTAAAGGATTTTTGGGTAGTGATGAAATCTTTAAGCATAGTCTCTAGTTCAGTAGTGGAGTTCTTGGTACTAGGATAAGCATTGTTGTTCCCATAAGAATTAAAAGGGAACGGTCTATGATTGTTACCAAAGTTACTCCTATAAGCATTGTTGTTAAAATTGTTTCTAGAGATAAAGTTCACATCTACTTGTTCTTGAGCAATCAAAGAATTTAAAGGAACATCACGAGGATCAACAATAGATTGCTTCGAAAGTAAAGACATGATCAAGTCAACTTTTTCATTGAGGGAGGAAATCTCCTCGACAGAGTTTACCTTCCTACCTGTTGGAGCGCGTTCGGTGTGCCATTGGGAATAGTTGGTCATCATCTCATCAAGAAGCTTCGTGGCAGCACCAAGTGTAGTTGACATAAAAGTTCCTCCCGCGGCCGAATCTAACAAGTTCCGCGAGGTAAAGTTCAAGCCTGCATAAAAAGTTTGGATAACCATCCAAGTAGTCAAACCATGAGTAGGGCAGTTCTTGATAAGAGATTTCATACGTTCCCAAGCTTGGGCAACGTGTTCATTATCCAATTGTTTAAAATTCATTATGTTACTTCTAAGTTGGATAATTTTAGCAGGTGGATAGTATTTTCCGATAAAAGTATCTTTGCACTTGTCCCATGAATCTATGCTATTTCTAGGCAAAGACTGAAACCAAATTTTAGCTCCTCCTCTCAAGGAGAAAGGAAAAAGCTTAAGCTTAACAGTATTACCATCTATTTCTTGGTACTTTTGCATATCACAAATTTCAACAAAGTTGTTTAAGTGTAAAGCAGCATCATCTCCAGCACTGGAGAATTGATCTCTCATGACTAGGTTCAGTAAAGCAGGTTTAATTTCATATGAAGGTGCTGAAGTGGAAGGTGTAGTGATAGGTGTGCTGATAAAGTCATCGTTGTTGTGAGTAGTGAAGTCACACAACTTGGTGTTCTCGGTGGAACCCATAGTAGCAAGCAAGCAAGATAACTATTTTTGTGATTTTCGATAAAAGGTACTAAAGCAAAAACTGAAAGGTAAACTAACAATACTAAAAAGCAAAGGTAAAAGATAGCATGCAACTCCCCTATCCTGAAGAGTGGAGTCCCCCGCAACGGCGCCAGAAAAACTCCTTGATGGGCCTCTAACCCCTCGTTGGTTACCCCAAGTGGAAGGTGTGAGATGCAGTGTTGTGGAAGTTTTTCCCTTAGCAAAGATGCCAAGGATCGAATCCCCAGAGACTCCTAGGTTCAACAAGTAGGTGTCAACTGCTAACGGCGCCAGATATTAGCAATCAACGTGGACCTGCACACAGATACAAATAACTTTGCTCCCAACGAGTACAGAGAGGTTGTCAATCCCTCCGGCCTTGTAGTTCACAAAGGATTAAACGCAAATGATAGTAGTGATAGATAATGTTTGCAATAGTAAGTAAAAGCGAAAAGTAAATAGCGGAGGTGATCAATGATGGTAATATGGACCGGAGTCTCATGATGTTCACTAGTGATGTCTCTCTCCCAAAAGACGATAAAACAGCTATGTGAGGTAAACGAATTACAGCTAGGCAATTGACAGGACCACGAACGCAAACCAATGCTGACTACATTGCAAGAAAGGTTGAGGTTCAAAGCATGGGCGGTACGCCAAATTAAGTAGACCGAAATCCATCAATATCTACTACTAATCATCCACCTTGAGATATCTATCCAGAACATCTAGCTGGTATTAAGTTGCGAGTCCCACCCATAGTGTAAACTCAAAGCAACAGACAACTGCATTAAAAGAACTTTGCGTAAAGTAAACAATCCTTGCACCCGCGGGCACAAGCACCGTTGTTTTCCCCCTTGTGGCAACAGCACATCCCCTAGACTCATGTTTCTGTCACTCAAGCTAGTCATCGAGGGGCATGAACCCACAATCGAGCATAACGTTCCCTCTTGGAGTCACTACCTACTACTTGGCCAAAGCAATAAATAACAACGGAGAACATGCAAGAATTACTTATGAACATAAATATAAAAGAGGTAGATCAAATATATTACTCAATCACAATCTGAACATAATCTCATAATCCATCGGATCCCAGCAAACTCAACATAGCAACAGCATAAGGATTACATATGTGCCTCGATCATGTAGGGCAGCTCACGAGGACTAATTAGTGAAGCACAAGAACGGGAGGAGAACATCACATAGCTACTGGTCATGGACTCATGGTCCAAGGGAGACTACTCACAACTCATCCGGGAGGCGTCCATGGTGGTGGAGAAGCTCTCGGTGGTGATCCTCCCCTCCGGCAGGGTGCCGAGAAGAGTTCTCTTGGTGCTCCCGATCTTGGAAGCGGCGGCGGCGGAACTGAGATGAGATCGCGAAAAAGAGTTCCCGTATCGAGGGTTTCGAAGGACACTCTAAATATATGCCAAAGGGGGGCACTAGACGGGGCTCGGGGGGCCCAGGCGCCCCCCCCGGCGCGGCCTAGGGGGGGGGGGCGCGCCGCCAGGGCGCCTGGGGCCCTGGTGCCCCCCCCGGCTGTACTTCGGGCGCAAGGTAGGTTCTGGAACGCTGATTTTTTATATAATTTTTCTGGATTTTTCCTGACAGTTCTCGTAATGTGAAAACCTGAAATACAAAAACAGCCGAAAACAGAAACTGGCACCGGGGTGCATTGGATTAGTAGGTTAGTCCAAATATGATCAAAAGTGTATGGAAGTGTATAAATATCATAGCAATATCACCCAAAAGTGGCATGGAGCAAGCAGAAATTATAGATACGTTTTGGACGTATCAGCTATTGATACTGCATGCCATATCATCAACCGTGTTTATCTTCAGAAGCTTCTGAAGAAAACACCCTATGAACTCCTCACTGGAAAGAAGCCAAATGTAAGCTACTCCAGAGTATTTGGAGCTAAGTGCTGGATCAAGGATCCTCATCATAAGTCAAAATTTGCACCCAAAGCTCATGAAGGCTTCATGCTCGGATATGGAAAGGACTCACACTCCTACAGAGTCTTCAACATTTTTCTCTATAAAACTGTTGAAACTGTGGATGTGAGGTTTAATGAGTCAAATGGATCACAAAGAGAGTCCCTACCAAATGTGCTAGATGAAGCTTCACCAAATGAATCTATCAAGCTAATGGGAACTGGTGAGATCATGCCTTCTGAAGCACAACCTGACGAGGAACTCATCATCTCTGCTCCAAATCAACCTAACGACAATGCTCAGCCTGAAGACAACACTCCTGATGAAGACAATGTACAGCAAGAGCAAAATCTTCGTCCAGCTCATCCTCGTGTTGCAAATGAAGTACAAGTTGAGAAGATAATTGATAGTATAAATGCTCCTGGTCCACTCACTCGCTCAAGAGCAACACAGCTTGCAAATTTCTGTGGGCACTTTGCTTTTGTCTCAATATCTGAACCCAAGAAAGTTGATGAAGCTTTTATGGAGCCTGAATGGATTCAAGCAATGCAAGAAGAGCTTCAATAGTTTGAGCTGAACAATGTGTGGGAACTTGTCAAGCGTCCTGATCCTCGGAAGCACAACATAATAGGCACAAAATGGATCTATCGCAACAAGCAAGATGAGCATGGTCAAGTGGTCAGAAACAAAGCTCATCTCGTTGCTCAAGGATACACTCAAGTTGAAGGGATTGACTTCGATGAAACATTTGCTCCTGTGGCTAGACTTGAAGCTATTCGTATACTGCTAGCCTATGCAAATCATCACAACATACTTCTATATCAAATGGATGTAAAGAGTGCCTTTCTCAATGGAAGAATTGAAGAAGAAGTGTATGTTGCACAACCACCTGGCTTTGAAGACCCAAAACATCCTGATATGGTATACAAGCTCAACAAGGCACTGTATGGCCTTAAACAAGCGCCTCGTGCTTGGTATGACACCCTCAAAGACTTCCTAAAGAGCAAAGGCTTCAAACCTGGATCCCTAGATCCCACACTCTTCACGAAGACATATGATGATGAGCTATTTGTCTGCCAAATCTATGTGGATGACATTATCTTCGGCTGCACGGACAAGAAATAAAGTGATGAGTTTGGTCACATGATGCAAGAACAATATCAAATGTCTATGATGGGTGAGCTAAAGTTCTTCCTTAGTCTTCAAATTCGTCAGCAAAGCAATGGCATCTTCATATCTCAAGAGAAGTACCTTAAAGACTGCCTGAAGAAGTTTGGAATGCAAGACTGCAAAGGGTACTCGACGCCAATGCCTGCTAAACATCATCTGGGTCCCGACGCCAATGGTAAAGAGTTTGATCAACAGGTATACCGCTCCATGATTGGTTCTTTACTTTATTTATGTGCATCTAGGCCAGATATTATGCTTAGTGTTTGCATGTGTGCTCGATATCAAGCGGCACCAAAGGAGTCGCATCACTTAGCTGTGAAGCGAATACTTCGATATTTGGCTTACACCCCAACACTAGGATTATGGTATCCAAAGGGCTCAGAGTTTGATCTAGTAGGATTTTCAGATGCTGATTATGCTGGTGACAAAGTTGATCGCAAGTCCACATTAGGCACATGTCACTTTCTAGGACGATCACTTGTCTGTTGGTCTTCAAAGAAGCAGAACTGTGTATCACTCTCCACTGCTGAATCTGAATACATTGCTGCTGGATCTTGCTGCGGTCAACTTCTCTGGATGAAGCAAACACTCATGGAATATGGAGTCCATCTGAAGCATGTGCCACTCTACTGTGACAATGAAAGCGCCATCAAGATTGCCAACAACCCAGTTCAGCACTCGAAGACAAAGCACATCGAAATTCGTCATCACTTTCTCAGAGATCATGTTATGAAGGAATATATTGATATCATACACGTCAACACTGAAGAGCAACTGGCAGATATCTTCACAATGCCCTTGGATGAGAAAAGGTTTTGCAAGTTGCGGTGTGAGCTAAATATCTTAGAATCCTCAAATGTCCTGTAATCAGGCACACATCCTAACACTTATGCATGGTGATGACTTAGATGTGCAACACACAAAGTAAAGTATATCTTCAATCAATGAAGACTTACACTCTAAGTGTGAATACATTAACATGGAATTTGACTTCGGAGCGCCACGATAATTGTGCGCCGTGTCTGGGTCTAATACTTCCTATACGGTGGGTAACGCCACCACCAAATTCTTGTTTGAAGCTTTTCTCGTGGCGTTACATTTGCAAAGTCTTCGCACTTGATTTGTCTTCATATAGGACTTATATATATATAGAGTTGTGTTCTGTCCTCAACAGCATTCACTTATAGCTATGTCTTCATATTTGAATCTTTTCGACTAAGTGAATGTGATCAGACCCTAACCTCTCTATGCTTTATAATCCCACACTCGGTCTATCCAAATCATATGCATTCTGTTGAAACAGTCGAATATCTTCTCTGCATCCTTGTTAGCAGAAGATATGGAGACAAACTTTAAATCTGATTTTAATGCTCCATCCGTTATGCCTGAAACCCGGAGAAGCTGGAACGACCACTCCGACAGTCGTGGTGTATGTGGGATCATGGGACAACTCCCAATGCATTACATGACCGCCATGTGTCACTCGTACGTGAACCGTCAGGGGCACCTGAGTAATTACGCTGCATCGTCTCCCATGCCTATAAATGCACGTCCCATCACGGTCAAAAGTTCCTTCTACCACCTCTCCACATCGACCAACCCTAGCGCCTCCGCTAACTTTCGACGACACCGGCGACAAAGCGCTTCGCTACCGCAACTTTGTCGACGCCGTCCTCACGCCGGCCGCGGACATCTTCTACTCCGCCGTCGCCAAGTTAGGGCACGGAAGACCAAACTGCTGGGCATCCAACTCCTACTTCGTCTAAGCAGTTCATCGTGTGGTAAATAAAACTTGTTTTTTACCATCTTCTAGATCTATAAAGATTCATCTACTTTACCACAAGAGGTTTGTGCCTACTTAGATATATAGATCTATCCTTTCAACATCTCATATCTTGCCTAGTACATTCACATATGCTTCAACTATAGTTAGATTCCTCACTTGTACTTATTCATGGATTCGTACAAATCTGGAACCAACTCCCATGAGTGAATGTCTTCGCACTGTGAGGTCAAAGTCTTCAAAACTGTTTTAATCTTCAAAACTTCTGAGAATGCATATGACCTCTTCCCCTTCCCTCGCATCTCTAATGCTGTCACAGGTACATGTCCGTGGGAGAATCCCTTGGTTCTCATAGTCTGCATTCATTTGCAGAGTTTTTGCAGCGTCACATTCATTCCCCTGAAGACAGTTCCTGTCTGACCAGCAAACCAAAGCATTTGCCCGTTTTGAAGCCATTCAATTTGAAGCCCTTCAGGTTGAAGCAAATGGCAACTGACAAGACAGTAAGAAAGGGTGGCAGACAGCGCCGTGGCAACACCTCCATTGATTTGCCTCCTGATCTCAGTGAGATATACAAGACTGATCCAGAGGAGGATTACAATCAGAGGAAGACCCGAATCCAATGGATTCGAAGATACTGGGCCGAATAGTGGTTCAAGTATAGGTTCGTGACCCAAGAGTATGCTGAGAAAAACGCCATCAAGAATCCTTTGGGAGATATCACTTATAAGAATCTTACCCCCAAGACTCGTGATGAAGCCATTGCTCAAGGCTTCTATCCTTGCATGGTCAGAGGGCCTCAGCCTGCTGAAGCTGATCCAAGTTCTCTACTCTGGTGTCGCGACGATAATCTGTTCAAGCGAAATCTTCAATTCGCCAAGAACTCGGCCAAAGAGAACAAGAAGCTTTGGGGATTGGACTTCAATCCTGGCCCCTCTGCGCCCCGCGCTGATGGCACGCGTGAAGCTGAACCGAATCTAGTTGGGCCCTTCTACAACCTAGAGGGTCTCATCAATCACATAAGGGTTCAAGGGGCATACGTGGATCAGCCTGAAGCAGATGCAGACGTGGATCAGGTATTGCAACCTCTTCAGGGTCATTCAGTGCCAATAGCTTCATTGCGCACAACACCTTCTTTGACAGCGCCAAGAACCCATATTCCAAGCCAAGAATATCATCAAATAGGTTCTGGAGCCATCAACATCGCAGCTACTACTCAAGAGTACTCTATGATCAAGGCCGCATTTTCCCTCATATGCATCTTGACACTGAAGCTATGGCTGGCCTGCCCTGCTTGGAGGAAGCTCTTGACTGCTTCTGTGATGCTGGCCTACTCAATTTTGTCCTAGATAAAGAGCATTGGAATGAAGAGCTGCTTCTGCAATTCTATGCAACACTCCACATCCGAGGCTACAGCAGGGATCCGAAGACATGGGTCCTTGAGTGGATGACAGGCAATGTGCATCATGAAGCTAAAGCCTTTGATCTCATTGAGCTTACTGGCCTGCCCACTCCAGGAGATCTATATGAACCTGGCTGTCAACTGCACACTGAAGCCTTGGAGAGTATCTTTCAGAAGCGTCAGCCCAACATGAGCCAAATGCTCAGCATGATGAAGCCTCTGCCAAGTGATGCTGAATATCCTAAGGAATTCTTTGTTGAAGACCTAGAGTACCTGCCACGCACCATCTATCATATCATCAGGCGTACTCTATGGCCAATAAAAGGACATTCCTCATCAGCCAAGCTTGAAGGCACTATGAAGACTTTGGTCTTCTATATCTTCAATGGCATCAGCTTCAATGCTCAAGATTTCTTCATCAGGCAAATGGCTATGTCTGGAGCTGATCTATTTGGACTGAAATTTTATGCCCCTTGGATAATGTGCCTCATCAAGTTGCACTCAGCTGTCACCTATCAACCCTCTGCTCGCAACCATCAGATTTTCTTGCCTGAGGTTGATATGTCAGCTGAAGCCATTTACCAAGAGCATGCTAAAGAGCTAGTTAGTCTTCATAACGCTGATCACCAGAGCTTCACTCAGCAGATTGAAGGAGTTCCAGCAGTCTCACGCGTTTATCCTCTGGCTGGCCGTACTTGTCTACCTCGACACGCTGAAACCGAAGCCACTGAAAGCACCATCTCTCAACGGCCTCAGAAGCGTTCTCTTGTCCTAAACAACCGAGAGCTTCTGGTAGCCCTTCATCAGAAACAGGACAAGCATCATCTCTAGTTAAAGCGTCAAATGCAAAGCCTCTTGGTGGATGTCAATCGCATTCGCAATCTTGCCACCAAGAATGCCTTTGTTGCTCATGAAACATGTAGGCGGTCTTGGAAGAGTTTGACCTTGGTGAGTGCTGAAGCGGATCTTCAAGATGATGGCTTCACTGAGAGATTCAAGTTTGTCAACACTCCTCCAAGGACTGTTGTTATGCGTCGAACTCCATCCCTTCAAGATTCTGAATACTCCTCCTCCGCTGCAAAAATTGACGCCAGGGTGATCGATGATCAGGATGATGCTACTTCACCGCCTCCTACTTCAGCGTGCATCGACACTGCACCAACCACTTCTGCACCGCCAAACAACAACACCGACCCTGCATCCTCTTCTGCTCCAACTGGGAACGAGTAGAGGCTCTATGTCTTCAAACCTTTTTGGTCCTTACTGACAAAAGGGGGAGAAGCATATGAGTTGATAGTCTTCAAGCGGGTCCATATGGGCGGGTGCTTTATAATTTGCCTAGTGTTTGCAACTCTCGTCTTGCTACATTTGGTTCTTTGAGTTGTAACACTTAAACTGATGGTCGTCTGCTACGTTTTTATGCTACTCTGTAATGCGATGATAAATTCCGCATCTGCTACCTTAAATTCCGCACTTACTCATTATTGCAGACGTCCATTTTTCATTATGCATGTCATTATCTTCGACATATCAATTATGCATGACGAATTGTCTTCATAAGTTGAAGAGGATCTCCACAAGTACAACCTGCCATGTACATTTGCATTCAAAGGCAAATCAATTATATGCACATATTCAGGGGGAGCCTTTTGCTACTTACGAAGACAATACCTTATCCTTTACAATTTCACATATCTTTATCCCCGTTGAAATCTTCAACCAGTTTGTCATCAATCACCAAAAAGGGGGAGATTGTAAGTGCATCTTGTGCCACCCCTAGTGGTTTTGGAGTATTGACGACAAACCTGGTTGAGGGACTAATGTGTTTGTGAGAATTGCAGGATAACACAGGTAATAGTCCCTCATTGATTCGGTTAACCTACCGGAGATGACCCCTAAAAATGTATGAAGACATTGATATCAGTGGTGGTATATGAAGATAATCATATTGAAGACTATGACATGAGAAGACATTATGTGAAGACTCTGGAGAGCGAAGACGTAGAAGTTTTGTTGTTTCCTTTTCTTCTTTGTTGAGTCATAGGAACCACCGTACTGTTAAGTGGGGTCCAAGTGAACTAAGTCAGAGTGACTGAAGTGATGCTCAACCAAATCCTATGTCTTCGAGCGAAGACTATGAGAGCAAATCTTGTCCAGAGGCGGATGAGTCAGCTTTACTTGGAGCTCAAGTAAAGTTGCCGTGTGTGTTTGAAATCTGACCGTTGGAACACGTGTCAGTTCCTTAGTGACCAAGGGTCACTTCGGACAAATCAGGTCGGGTTGCCCAGTGGCTATAAATAGCCCACCCCCTACACCATAAATTGGTGGCTGCTCAGAGTTATTGCACGGCTTTTGTCGTTTGAGAGCAACCCACCTCCGAAGCATTTGAGAGAGAAATCCTTGCGAGGACAAAGCCCAAACACCCAGAGCCAAAGAGTGTTAGGCATCACTGAAGTCTTTCTGTCTGTGTGACCTGAAGACTTATTACACTTGAGGACTGTGTTTCCTCCAGCCGGTTAGGCGTCGCATTTTGAGCATCCAAGAGTAATTGTGGATTGCTGGTGAACGAAGTCTGTGAAGGTTTGGAAGTCTACCTTGAAGACTTACCAGAGTGATTGGGCGAGGACTAGGTGTCCTTAGCTCAAGGGGAACAAGGTGAAGACGCGGTCTTCTGAGTTAAATCTCAGCCTCCCTAACCAGACGTACAATTGTCACAGCAACTAGAACTGGTCTAACAAATCACTGTCTTCCCCGAGCTACTGGTTCTATCCTTTCCTTCCCTTTACTTACTGCTCTGTGTTGTGAAGACATAGCATGCTTTCCTTATCTGATTGTCTTCACTGAGTATCTACTTGTTGTGATTGGCTTCATTCCTTCTTCCTTTATGATCACTACTGCCTAGTTGCTATTAGTCTTCATGCTTTCACTTCATTGAATACATGACTATGGCTTATCTAGTGTAGTCCACTTTCCGCTGCATACTAATAGGCTTGAGCTTATCGTTTGTCTTCGAAACTACCATGTTTTGAAGCACTTCATAAAAATCGCCTATTCACCCCCTCTAGTCGATATACTGCACTTTCACTACAACTACAAACAGTGGCTAGAACTGGAGATTTACACATTAAAGGACACAAACTCAAGCTAGCTTCCTGAACAATGCCCTGACAAAAAACATAGGACGAGCAATGAATTTCTATAACTAGCAGAGATCATGTACAGCTGCAGTGACTATCATTTGTATTCTTGTTGCTAAAACTTGCCAAGTTTATGTCTAGGTAAGGAACATAAATAAGAGGAGCTCATTTGACAGTGCTGCCTTGATTCAAAGGAGCCTAAACTCCACAAATAGCAATTCAATTGTATTTGACATAAACAAGCCAATTCATTTGTATTCTCTTCTCTTCTCTGAATGCACTCCCCTCTCCACAAATGGAGTACTTATCACCACAAATGGAGTATCTCATAGCTAAGCTCATTACTGAAGGAGCCTAAACTAAGATAATTATGTCCCATAAGTACTCCATTATTATCTGAAGAAAAAGATGATCTCACTGTTCTTGGTGATTCATTGACTATACTCCAACCATGTTTAAGTTTCAGTGTAGTTCAGCAGCTGTGTGCTTTGTTTTTGTGTTTTGTTGTGTGAGCCCATGGTTACTGAACCTGATTGATATCAATGTTGATATGGCTGGAAAATTATTCATGCGTCCACTCACTACTACGGGGTTGTAATCTTGTAGCTGTAGTCTGTGTGCTGCTGGGTCCTAACTTATTCCATGTCCAAGTCAGTTTTTTTCTGCCAAAATGACCATTAGGTAAAATGTAAAAGCAAAATATTCCGCACTTAACCGCGTCTTGACGGTCAATTTCTCACCCACTGCTACATTTTGCATTCATCATTTCTATTGGCTTGTTTTGCAGGTGTTCTTCATGTTGTGATGTGAAACAAATTCAGAATCAACACTATAGTAGTAGCAAGTATCTTCTTGGCTTGTTGGCTTGTATGGACACTTGCTACAGAGCAAGAAGGTGGACACTTGATAATTCTACCAAAATTAGCAATTTTTTGAACCTAATTTGACCTAAATTCGAGAGGGATTTGACCTAAACCTAGCAAAAGAGAGAAGAAGAGGGCATGACCGGGAGGGTGGAGAGGAGGAAGAGAGGAGAAGAGAGGCAGAGGGAGGAGGGCAATGAAGATTAGCTGACCATGATGAGGTGGTGGCCGGAGCGGAGACGACGGAGGGCGGAGACGACGAGCTTGGGGGAGGCGGGGATAGACGGCGGGGAGGTCGCGAGGTGCTCGGGCCTCCTCTCCTGGTGGACATGGATGGCCCTCCTGTGGATGAGGGGGCAGGGGTGGGGCGGCTCCGAGGCTCCAAGTCTCTGGAAGCACAGTGGGTCTCGGCCGGGGTGGCGCAATGGGTCTGGGTGCCACGGGTTTCTAGGGTTTCGAGGGCTGGGAAGGCGAGGGAGGGGTGGGTGGGGGCGGCGAAGCCCGGGAGCGAGGTCGCCGGTGGGTGGAAGGGGATCGGCGGCGGTGGCGAGAGTGTTGGGGAACGTTGCATGGGAAACAAAAATTTTCCTACGCTCACCAAGATCAATCTAGGAGATGCATCTACGAGGGAAGAGTCGGATCCACATACCCTTGTAGATCGCGATGCGGAAGCGTTGCAAGAACGCGTATGAAGGAGTCGTACTCGCTGCGATTCAGATCGCGGTTGATTCCGATCTAAGCGCCGAACAACGGCGCCTCCGCGTTCAACACACGTGCAGCCCAGTGACGTCTCCCACGCCTTGATCCAGCAAGGAGAGAGGGAGAGGTTGGGGAAGACTCCATCCAACAGCAGCACGACGGCGTGGTGGTGGTGGAGGAGCGCGGGACTCCAGCAGGGCTTCGCCAAGCGCTGCAAGAGACGAGGAGGGAGAGGGGTAGGGCTGCGCCAAGAGGGAGACGTTCTCATGTATCTAGCAGCCCCAAAACCTCACATATATATAGGGGGAAGGGGGGGCTGCGCCCCCTTTAGGGTTTCCCACCCCTAGGGGTGCGGCAGCCCCCAAAAACCCATCTAGGGTGCGGCCAAGCGGGGGGAGAGAGAGGGGGCGCCCTAGGATGGGCCTTAAGGCCCATCTGGACCTAGGGTTTGCCCCCCTCCACTCTCCATGCGCCTAGGGACTTGGTGGGGGGCGCATCAGCCCCCTTGGGGCTGGTCCCTTCCCACACTTAGCCCACGCAGCCTTCTAGGGCTGGTGGCCCCACCTGGTGGACCCCCGGGACCCTCCCGGTGGTCCCGGTACATTACCGATATCGCCCGAAACTTTTCCGGTGACCAAAACAGGACTTCCCATATATGAATCTTTACCTCCGGACCATTCCGGAACTCCTCGTGACGTCCGGGATCTCATCCGGGACTCCGAACAACATTCGGTAACCGCGTACATACTTTCCCTATAACCCTAGCGTCATCGAACCTTAAGTGTGTAGACCTTACGGGCTCGGGAACCATGTAGTCATGACCGAGACAACTCTCCGGCCAATAACCAACAGCGGGATCTGGATACCCATGTTGGCTCCCACATGTTCCACGATGATCTCATCGGATGAACCACGATGTCAAGGATTCAATCAATCCCGTATACGATTCCCTTTGTCTATCGGTATAGCACTTGCCCGAGATTCGATCGTCGGTATACCGATACCTTGCTCAATCTCGTTACCGGCAAGTCTCTTTACTCGTTTTGTAACACATCATCCCGTGATCAACTCCTTGATCACATATTGTGCACATTATGATGATGTCCTACCGAGTGGGCCCAGAGATACCTCTCCGTCATACGGAGTGACAAATCCCAGTCTCGATTCGTGCCAACCCAACAGACACTTTCGGAGATACCTGTAGTGCACCTTTATAGCCACCCAGTTACGTTGTGACATTTGGTACACCCAAAGCATTCCTACGGTATCCGGGAGTTGCACAATCTCATGGTCTAAGGAAAAGATACTTGACATATAGAAAAGCTTTAGCATACGAACTACACGATCTGTGCTAGGCTTAGGATTGGGTCTTGTCCATCACATCATTCTCCTAATGATGTGATCCCGTTATCAATGACATCCAATGTCCATGGTCAGGAAACCGTAACCATCTATTGATCAACGAGCTAGTCATCTAGAGGCTTACTAGGGACATGGTGTTTGTCTATGTATCCACACATGTATCTGAGTTTCCTATCAATACAATTCTAGCATGGATAATAAACGATTACCGTGAACAAGGAAATATAATAATAACCAATTTATTATTGCCTCTAGGGCATATTTCCAACAGTCTCCCACTTGCACTAGAGTCAATAATCTAGTTCACATTGCCATGTGATTAACACTCACAGGTCACATCGCCATGTGACCAACATCCAAAGAGTTTACTAGAGTCAGTAATCTAGTTCACATCAATATGCGATTAACACTCAATGAGTTCTGTGTTTGATCATGTTATGCTTGTGAGAGAGGTTGTAGTCAACGGGTCTGCAACATTCAGATCCCTATGTACTTCGCAAAACTTTATGTCATATCGTAGATGCTGCTACCACGTTCCACTTGGAGCTATTCCAAACTGTTGCTCCATTATACGTATCCGGTATCTCCACTTAGATTTATCCGGATAGGTGTTAAGCTTGCATCGACGTAACTCTTTACGTCGAACTCTTTAACACCTCCATAACCGAGAAACATTTCCTTATTCCTCTAAGGATAATTTTGACCACTATCTAGTAATCCACTCCTGGATCACCTTTGTACCCTCTTGCCAGACATGTGGCAAGGCACACATCAGGTGCGGTACTTAGCATGGCATATCGTATAGAGCCTATGACAAAACCATAGGGGACGACCTTCGTCCTTCCTCTTTCTTCTGCCGTGGTCAAGCTTTGAGTCTTACTCAACTTCACACCTTACAAATCAGGCAAGAACTCCTTCTTTGACTAACCTATTTTGAACTCCTTCAAAATCATGTCAAAGGTGTGTGTTTCTTTTGAAAGTATCATCAGGCGTCTTGATCTATCTCTATAGATCTTGATGCCCAATTATGTAAGCAGCTTTATCTAGGTCTTCCTTTGAAAAACTCATTTCAAACAACCCTTTATGCTTTCCAGAAATTCTACATCATTTCGGATCAATCATATGTCATTCACATACACTTATCAGAAATGTTGTAGTGCTCCCACTCACTTTATTGTAAATACAAGTTTCTAACAAACTTTGTATACCCAAAAAGTTTGATCACTCCATCAAAGCATATATTCCGACTCCGAGATGCTTGCTCTAGTCCATGGAAGGATCGCTGGAGCTAGCATATCCTTTAGCATCCTTAGGATCGACAAAACCTTTCTGATTTTATCATATACAACCTTTCCTTACGAAAACTGGTAAGGAAACTTGTTTTATCATCCATCTGCCAGATTTCATAAATGCAGCTAATGCTAATCACGATTCCGACGGACTTAAGCATCGCTACGGGTGAGAAAATCTCATCGTAGTCAACTCCTTGAACTTGTGGAAAACTCTTCGCCACAAGTCGAGCTTCATAGACGGTGACATTACCGTCCACGTCCGTCTTAGTCTTAAAGATCCATTTGTCTCAATGGCTTGCCGATCATAGGGCAAGTCCACCAAAGTCCATACTTTGTTTTGATACATGGATCCTATCTCGGATTTATCGGCTTCTAACCATTTGTCGGAATATGGGCCCACCATCGCTTCTCCATAGTTCGTAGGTTCATCGTTGTCCAACAACATGACCTCTAAGACAGGATCACCGTACCACTCAGGAGTAGTACACATCCTTGTCGACCCACGAGGTTCGATAGCAACTTGATCTGGAGCTTCATGATCACTATCATTAGTATCCTCTTCAACTGTCGTAGGTTCCACAGAAACATCTTTCTGTGTTGCACTACTCTCCGGTTGAAGTGAGGGTTCGACAACCTCATCAAGTTCTATCTTCCTCCCACTCAATTCTTTCGAGAGAAACTCCTTCTCGAGAAAGGACCCATTCTTAGCGACAAACATTTTTGTCCTTGGATCTGAGATAGAAGGTATACCCAACCGTTACCAGTGGGTATTCCATGAAGATGTATTTGTCCGCTTTGGGTTCGAGCCTTTCCTGGCTGAAGCCATAAGCATCGCAGCCCCAAACATTTAAGAAAACGACAACTTTGGTTTCTTGCCAAACCACACGACGTCGTCTCAACGGACTTAGATGGTGCCCTATATAAAGTGAATGCAACTGTCTCTAATGCATAACCTCAAAAATAATAGCGGTAGATCGGTAAGACACACCATAGATCGCACCATATCTCATAAGGTTCGATTACGATGTCCGGACACACCATTACGCTGTGGTGTTCCAGGGGACTTCAACTGCGAAACAATTCCACAATGTCTTAAGTGATTGCCAAACTCATAATTCAGATAATATCCCCTTGATCAGATCGTAGGAACATGATCTTCTTGTTATGATGATTCTTAACCTTCACTCTGAAATTTTTGAACCTTTCAAACGTTTCAGACTTTTGCTTCATTAAGTAAATATACCATATCTACTCAAATCGTCAGTGAAGATGAGAAAATAACGATATCCACCACACGCATTAATTCTCATTGGATCACATACATCAGCATGTATGACTTCCAATAAGTCACTTACCCGTTTCATTGTACCTGAAAACGAGATCTCAGTCATCCTGCCCATGAGGCATGGCTCGCATGTGTCAAGCGATTCAAAATCAAGTGACTCCAAACGTCCATCATCATGGAGTTTCTTCATGCATTTTATGCCAAAATGACCTAAGCGGCAGTGCCACAAGAAAGTGGTACTATCATTATTAACTCTACATCTTTTGGCATTAATATTATCATTATGTGTATTACCATGATCGAGATTCAACGAACCATTGGGTGCATGACCATAAAGGTATTATTCATGTAAACAGAACAACCATTATTCTCTAACTTAAATGAATAACCGTATTGCGATGAACATGATCTAATCATTTTCATGCTCAATGTAGACACCTGATAACATTTATCTAGGTTCAACACTAATCTCGAAAATAGAGGAAGTGTGCGATGGTGATCTCATCAACCTTGGAAACACTTCCAACACACATCGTCACCTCGCCCTTAGCTAGTCTCCGTTCAGTCCGTAGCTTTTGCTTCAAGTCACTAATAATAGCAACTGAACCGGTATCCAATACCCAGGTGCTACAAGGAGTACTACTAAGGTACACATCAATAACACGTATATCAAATATACTTTGTTGAAGTTGCCAGCTATCATATCTACCATGTATTTGGGGTGGTTCCGCTACCATGTGACCGTTCCCCTTACAATAGAAGCACTTAGTCTCGAGGTTTGGGTTCAACCATGGGTTCCTTCATCAGAGCGACAACAGGTTTTCCATTCATGAAGTTTCCCTTCTAGCCCTTACCCTTTTGAAACCAGTGGTCTTGTTAAACCATCAACACTTGATGCTCCTTCTTGATCTCTACTTTTGCGGTACTAAGAACCGCTGACAGCACCGGGATTATCACCATCCTTTGCATGTCATAGTTCATCACGAAGTTCTAGTAGCTTGGTGATAGTGTCTAGAGAATTCCGTCAACCACTATCTCACCTGGAAGATTAACTCCCACTTGGTTCAAGTGATTTCAGCACCCAGACATTCTGAGCACATGCTCATTAGTTGAGCCATTCTCCTCCATCTTTTTGGCAAAAGAACTTGTCAGAGGTCTCATACCTCTCAACACGGGCATGAGCCTGAAATCCCAATTTCAGCTCTTAGAACATCTCATATGTTCTATGGCGTTCAAAACGTCATTGGAATCCCGATTCTAAGCCGTAAAGTATGGTGCACTAAACTATCAAGTAGTCATCAGGACGTCTCTCTCAGGTGTTCACAACATCCACAGACAACGTTGTAGGGGTTTGCACATCGAGCGGTGCATCAAAGACGTAAGCTTTCTGTGCAGCAGTGAGGACACTCCTCGGACTACGGACCCAGTCCGCATCATTGCTTACAATATCTTTCAACTTAGTCTTTCTCTAGGATCGTATTAAACAGGGAGCTACAACGCAGTTATTGGTCTACAACATAATTTGCGAAGACAACTTAGACTATTGTTCATGATAAGTGAGTTTTAACTAATCAAATTACTTATAACTCCCACTCAAATTGACATCCCTCTGGTCATCCGAGCGTGACATGATCCAAATCCACCAACCCAAGTCCGATCATCACGTGAGATGAGGTGGTGTCAATGGTGAACATCTTCATGTTGATCATATCTACTATATGACTCATGCTCGACCTTTCGGTCTTCCGTGTTCCGAGGCCATGTCTGTACATGCTAGGCCCGTCAAGTCTAACCCGAGTGTTCTGCATGTGCAAAACTGGCTTGCACCCGTTGTATGCGAACGTAGAGTCTATCACACCCGATCATCACGTGGTGCTTCGAAATGACGAACCTTCGCAACGGCGCACACTCGGGGGGAACACAATTTTATCTTGAAATTTTAGTGAGGGATCATCTTATAATGCTACCGTCGTCCTAAGCAAAATAAGATGCATAAAAGGATTAACATCACATGCAAATCATAAGTGACATGATATGGCCATCAACTCGTGCTTTTGATCTCCATCTCCAAAGCACCGGCATGATCTCCATCGTCACCGGCGTAACACCATGATCCCCATCATCATGATCTCCATCATCGTGTCGCCATCGGGGTTGTCGCGCGCCCACCATGCTCTTACTACTATTGCTACCGTTTAGCGATAAAGTAAAGCATTACATAGCGCTTAATGATTGACACGCATGTCATACAAAATTAAAGACAACCCTATGGCTCCTGCCGGTTGCCGTATACATCGACATGCAAGTCGATATTAACTATTACAACATGATCATCTCATACATCAAATATATCTCATCATGTCATTGGCCATATCATATCACAAACATACCCTGCAAAAACAAGTTAGACGTCCTCTAATTTGTTGTTGCATGCTTTACGTGGCTGCTATGGGTATCTAGCAAGAACGCTTCTTACCTACGCAAAGCCACAACGGTGATATTTAAGTTGCTATTTAACCTTCTACAAGGACCGCCTTTGTCGAATCCGATTCAACTAAGGTGGGAGAGACAGACACCCGCTAGCCATCTTATGCAACAAAAGTCACATGTCTGTCGATGGAACCGGTCTCATGTACGAGGACATGTAAGGTTGGTCCGAGCCGCTACATCCCACAATACCGCTGAATCAAGAAAAGACCAAGGAGGGAAGCAATCTAAACATCAACGCCCACAAACTCCTTTGTGTTCTACTCGTGATTGCATCTACGCAAAGATCTAGCTCATGATGCCACTGTTGGGGAACGTTGCATGGGAAACAAAAATTTTCCTACGCTCACCAAGATCAATCTAGGAGATGCATCTACGAGGGAAGAGTCGGATCCACATACCCTTGTAGATCGCGATGCGGAAGCGTTGCAAGAACGCGGATGAAGGAGTCGTACTCGCTGCGATTCAGATCGCGGTTGATTCCGATCTAAGCGCCGAACAACGGCGCCTCCGCGTTCAACACACGTGCAGCCCGGTGACGTCTCCCACGCCTTGATCCAGCAAGGAGAGAGGGAGAGGTTGGGGAAGACTCCATCCAACAGCAGCACGACGACGTGGTGGTGGTGGAGGAGCGCGGGACTCCAGCAGGGCTTCGCCAAGCGCTGCAAGAGACGAGGAGGGAGAGGGGTAGGGCTGCGCCAAGAGGGAGACGTTCTCATGTATCTAGCAGCCCCAAAACCTCACATATATATAGGGGGAAGGGGGGGCTGCGCCCCCTTTAGGGTTTCCCACCCCTAGGGGTGCGGCAGCCCCCAAAAACCCATCTAGGGTGCGGCCAAGGGGGGGGAGAGAGAGGGGGCGCCCTAGGATGGGCCTTAAGGCCCATCTGGACCTAGGGTTTGCCCCCCTCCACTCTCCATGCGCCTAGGGACTTGGTGGGGGGGCGCATCAGCCCCCTTGGGGCTGGTCCCTTCCCACACTTAGCCCACGCAGCCTTCTGGGGCTGGTGGCCCCACCTGGTGGACCCCCGGGACCCTCCCGGTGGTCCCGGTACATTACCGATATCGCCCGAAACTTTTCCGGTGACCAAAACAGGACTTCCCATATATGAATCTTTACCTCCGGACCATTCCGGAACTCCTCGTGACGTCCGGGATCTCATCCGGGACTCCGAACAACATTCGGTAACCGCGTACATACTTTCCCTATAACCCTAGCGTCATCGAACCTTAAGTGTGTAGACCTTACGGGCTCGGGAACCATGTAGTCATGACCGAGACAACTCTCCGGCCAATAACCAACAGCGGGATCTGGATACCCATGTTGGCTCCCACATGTTCCACGATGATCTCATCAGATGAACCACGATGTCAATGATTCAATCAATCCCGTATACGATTCCCTTTGTCTATTGGTATAGCACTTGCCCGAGATTCGATCGTTGGTATACCGATACCTTGCTCAATCTCGTTACCGGCAAGCCTCTTTACTCGTTTCGTAACACATCATCCCGTGATCAACTCCTTGATCACATATTGTGCACATTATGATGATGTCCTACCGAGTGGGCCCAGAGATACCTCTCCGTCATACGGAGTGACAAATCCCAGTCTCGATTCGTGCCAACCCAACAGACACTTTCGGAGATACCTGTAGTGCACCTTTATAGCCACCCAGTTACGTTGTGACATTTGGTACACCCAAAGCATTCCTACGGTATCCGGGAGTTGCACAATCTCATGGTCTAAGGAAAAGATACTTGACATATAGAAAAGCTTTAGCATACAAACTACACGATCTGTGCTAGGCTTAGGATTGGGTCTTGTCCATCACATCATTCTCCTAATGATGTGATCCCGTTATCAATGACATCCAATGTCCATGGTCAGGAAACCGTAACCATCTATTGATCAACGAGCTAGTCATCTAGAGGCTTACTAGGGACATGGTGTTTGTCTATGTATCCACACATGTATCTGAGTTTCCTATCAATACAGTTCTAGCATGGATAATAAACGATTACCGTGAACAAGGAAATATAATAATAACCAATTTATTATTGCCTCTAGGGCATATTTCCAACAGAGAGGCGAGGGACGAGATGGGCAGGCGTAGTGGGTGGGTGGGCTGAGAGAGATGTGATCGATTGGGGGAAGAAAGGGGATTGGGGATTTTAGTGGGGGGGGGGGCTTAGCAATGGCGCACCCCCTAGCGACGCGCCATTAGATTTTTTTGGATAGCAATGGCGCACCCCCTAGCGGTGCGCCATTAGTATATTTTTTAAGGATTTTTTGTTGCCTAGCGGAGGGCCGGCAGCGGCGTCTTGAACCATAGGTCTCGCTCAGGGGGAGGGAGGGGGTGGGTGGTGTGCTCGGCCGATTCCGTTCGTGTGACACCCCGAGACCGGTGCGCCAGGTGTCAGCCAGTTATTCGTCGTCGTTGCCATGTCATCTTCTTGCGTGTTGCATCTTGCCTTGTCATCATGTGCATCACATCTTCATGTTTTCAAAACTTGCATCCGTCCAAGTCCGCCCGTCCTCTCCGTGGTCCGTTTTGAGCCCAGACACACTTGCACGCCCTCACGGCATCTCCGAATATTTATTTTATGAGTGGCCGGAAAACGTTCTTGGAATGGGATGAAACTTG
Source organism: Secale cereale (assembly GCA_902687465.1). Taxonomy (NCBI): domain Eukaryota; kingdom Viridiplantae; phylum Streptophyta; class Magnoliopsida; order Poales; family Poaceae; genus Secale; species Secale cereale. Next base: position 769,627,579 of record LR738714.1, on the reverse strand, counting down.
GCGTGTGGTCTTATTATAGTGTAGACAGGCCGCCTGCCAAATTTCATCGCATTCGGAGTCCGTTTGATAGCCCAATGGATATACATATATAGCGGCACTAGTCGCCAGTTAATTCGTCGGACGTTTTCGGTCTCCGAAAACCCCCGCGGGTCTCTCTCCTCTCCTCTCATCTCAGCCCACTATTTCGGCCTGCAAAAACTTGCCTAACCCCCCCCCCCTCACGATCGGATCCATGGATCGCGATCGGAAGGTCCGAAAACCCCCAACCCTAGCAAAACTACTATACATAGTCCATTTTTGGACTAACCTAACCTAAACCTCACCCTACCTCCACCTACCTGCAGCCACCGCCGCCTCCCCTTGTTTTCCGCGCGGAGCCACTTCCCCGCTGCCACTTGGCCTCCTCCACAGCCACCAGCGCCGCCGCAGTCGTTCCCGGCCAATGCTTGCTCGCCACCTCATCACCAGCGGCCTCCAGCCACTCCGCGGCTTCCACCTAGCGTCGCCCCAACCCCACTTCCCCGCCGGCCCGTGAGGCCCAGGCCGGCCCGCCCGAGCCGCAACCGGGTCCGTGCCCTGCGCTGTCGTTCCCGCAGCGGTTCGCCCGCCCGCTTGGATCGGGGAATCCCGAGCACCTCGCCGCCGGCCTCTTCAACCTCCGCCGCTACGGCCACCTCGAGCCCGCCGGGACCCTCCCGCTCCAGGCTCGCCCCGTTGCCGTATGCACCGAGTTCCGTACCATCGGAGACCCGTCCTCGCCTCGACATCCCCGAGCCGCGCCACCTCAAGTCTCGCCGGAACCCCGCCGCCGGCCAGATCCGCAGCCACACCGCGCTGTCCGCCACCGCCTGGCCTCGCCGACCACTCCCCGTACTGGATCCGGCCGGTCCCGATGTCCTCCGACCCTCTGCGCCCGCCTGACGTCGCCCTCGCTGCCCGGAGGCCTCGCCGTCGCCCTCGCGTCGTCGTCGCCGGATAACTGCAGCGCGCCGCTCTGCCGTCGGGCCGGACATGTCTGACTGGTGCCGGACATGTCCGCCCCCTCTCTCTTTCTGTGCCACTGACAGGTGGGGTCGTACCCACGACACCGACGGACACGTCCGCTCCAGCCGGACAATGTCCACCCCCGAGGTTTTTTTTTTGTCTAAGTCCCTGACCCTTTTGTAAAAATATATGCATGTTTGCATGTCTGTATCTTTTTGTGTGGTGATCCAAATTGAGTGTATAATATATCAGAATGATCGTTGTGATATGCTCTTCATTTTGTTCCATTGTGGCATGCTTATTTGACTTCATCTTGATGCCCTAATCATCATTGCAAGAGTGCTATAAGTATAAAACTGTTGTTAACTGTAATTTCGTTAGCATGTTTGAGATGTGATAACTTTGTGCATGTTTATCCCAATGGAGCATATGATCTGTGAAAATGTTCATTGTGAAGTGCTCTACATGATGGTTGCTGTAGCATTCATGTTAGGTGCCATATTGCCATGTTAATCTCTATTGCAAAAGTGCATTTGGTTGTTAAGTGCTAAAACTTGTTATGAGATGCTGATTTCACTTGCTCATTGCTATTAGTGTGTTTGTCTCCATGCCACATGTCTATATGTTTTAGAAGCACAATCATATGGTCTTTGTTGTGGTGCAATTATTTTTCCATGATATGACTTGAGGTGACTTAAACAAGCTTGTAAACATGCCATGCCAATGTTGCTGTTTTATAATTAGTGAAAATCTGCCAAGTCTGGAATCTGTTAAACCTGATGCTATGTTTGCTTGATGCCCCACTCAAATCCATGATTGTTTTGGAGTGGCCAATGATCATGTCTTGTTGTCCATGTTATTGTATATCCATTCATGCCCTTACTTGCACATATGACCTGCTGTAGCTTAGTTATTTCTTGCTCTCAAGTTGCTATAAATTTACCTGTCAGGTTTTTATCAGCATGATCAATTTGGTGAAGCTTGTTGTTATTGATCCATGCCTCCTATGGAGTTGCTCCAATGGAGTTGTTTGGTGTATGCTATGTCTATTACATGTCCATGATCTTTATATACTTAGTAGAGTTGGTATGCTTGTTGTTTTGTGCCTCCGAAGGCAGCATCGTGATGATGTTTTTGCCTTCCCAGATTTTGACCAAGTCTAGATAAATTTATTGCAACTTGCCATGCTTGTTTAATTGTGTTCCAGCAAGCGTTTGGGTATGTTCTAAGTTCATGCTTGTTAAGTATCATGTCTATTTCACATCCATGCTTCTTGTTATAATGCTTGGATGTTGTAGCTTATATATACCTTGCTCCAAAGTTGCTATGTGGCTGATTGTGGACAACTTGTTGTTATATCTTGTTTCATGTGTATGTGTTGAACCGTTGCTCCGTTTTGAGCGTGCGCTATATGAAACTTGTGTGATTTTGCATGTAGAAGCATAATATCATGTTGTTTTCATGTTTGGAGTGTGTTTGCTTGATGTTTGGGTGCATCTTGCACCTATGCCATGCTTGTCTTGTTTTGCTCATATCTTCTAGGCCGTAGCTCCGAATTAAACAAACTTTATATGAAACTTGACTAGAATTTCATGTAGATCATCATGGTGCATGTTAACTTGCTGTTTAACAACTTTAACTTAAGGTTTGTTCAGATCTGGACCAATTTCAAAACATGCATATGAGGACTTACCGGAATCGTTATATGTTGTTTCCGGCCTCATTTAAACTTGTTGGTTTGATGTTGTTCTTGTGTGCTTCAACCCTTGCCATGTTTTGCATAATACAGACTTGTCTTCCATTATAGTTGGTTGAGCATCTTGTCATATTCTTGTGTTGTGTGTTTACCGTGTTGTGTGCTTTCTTCTCGCTAGTTCTTTTCCGTTGCGTCCTGGGGATTCGTTCGTCTACACGTGGTTCGTCTTCAAGGCTTCTTCTTCGTCTACTTCATGGACTCATTCTTCTTCCTTGCGGGATCTCAGGCAAGATGACCATCACCTTGGATACCTTTACTATCATTGCTATGCTAGATGTCTCGATGCTATCGTTATATGTCGCGCTACCCATCTTTATTGTCAGTCCCTCTCCTTGTTGCCATGAAACCTCTAACCTTTGACACCTTCCTAGCAAACCATTGTTTGGCTATGTTACCCGCTTGCTCAACCCCTCTTATAGCGTTGTTAGTTGCAGGTGAAGATGAAGATTGATCCATGTCGGATCTTGTTGTTGGAATATCACAATATCTTGGCGTTCTTTCTGTTGGGGGTTCTTTCTGTTGGAGTTCTTTCTTCTTCTGCTTCGTCAGTCTTGGGTTAGGTTCCTGGTCGGCAGCCTGGGATAGTAGATGGATGTCGTGTGTTTTTCATGTTTGCATCCGACCTTGTATTGATGTTTTTGTATTCATGTGGCTTGTATGAATTGTTGTATCCCCATGTATTTATGTAATTGTACGATGTAATGATATCCATCTTGCTAAGCGCCCGAAATGCGGTTGTGTCCCAATCACGAGTGTATCACGTGATCGGGATAGAATCGCATCTTGGGCCTGACAGTTCGGGGGAACCGAGCGAGGAGACAAGGGAGGGTGCGGGGGGTC
>LR738714.1:769594360-769623877 GCA_902687465.1 Secale cereale | reverse complement strand
GGGGGGTGCTGGGCGGCGAGGGGGATCTGGCGAGGGGGGATAGCGATCGAGATGGAGGGGGATCGAGATCGAGTGTCCTCATGAATATTCAATATTTTTTCATATTGAATATGAAAAAATATCATCAAATTTGAAAAAATATTTATGAATTCAAAAAGTGCCCATGAAATTTAAAAATATTCATGAGTTCAAAAAATATTAAAAAATTCAATACTTTTTGTGAATTAGAAATTCAATACCATAATAAACATAAATAAATATTCATGAGGACTAGAACAGAAGAAATATCATTTCAATATGTCGAAATACAATCGAGAAATGAAGGCTACAATTTAAATACAATCGATCTTAGCTAGCTATCTGTTCACAATCTTCTTGCCCTTCTTTTCTGAAAATGGAGTTCTTCTATGAAACGGACGTCCTTTAGGTAGGGTGGTCCTGCTTCTTCTTGTGGTGTATGCTGCTACTTCATCGCCGTCGTCATGTTCCATCTTCGGGTCGCCGTACTTGTCGAAGTCTTGCTCATTGGCGACTCCATCCATTCCGATGATCTTCCTTTTGCCTCTCCTCACGACAACACGACTGGGCTTTGACGGGTCGGTAATGAAGAAGCATTGGTCCACTTGGGAAGCCAGTACCCATGGCTCATTTTTCGCGGTGAAGTTTGCGCCCGCGGTCTTGGATTTGGCTTCGGGTATAACCATGGTTGTGTAATACCGGTCTTCTTTTAGGACGATCTTGGCCCATCTGACACGGAACATCGGGACCTTCTGTCCAGCGTAGCTCAGCTCCCAGATCTCCTCAATCCTTCCGTAGTATCTGTCCTTGTCGTTACCAGTGTAGGATTCCATCGTTACCCTGGAGTTCTGATAACCATCGCTCTTCATGTCCTTGTCCTCGGTGTAGAATGTGTAGCCGTTGATATCGTACGCCTCATAGGTCATCAAGTTGTGCTCGGCGCCCTGTGACAAGGCGAATATGAGTTGTTCTTCCGCGGAAGAATCCTCATGTAAAAGGTACGACAGAAGCTTCTGCTTGAACCAACGCGTGAACCATGAGTTGTGCTCTTTGATTATATCTCTGTCCGTCCTCTGTTGGCCTCGGTCATTGTACGTCTTCTCAATAAAGGTTTTGTGCTCTACCACCCAAGGATCGACCACGTCTATGTGTTGTAGCGCGACTAGGTTTGCTCTTTCAAAGTCGGCGAGTCGACCCTCGAAGTCGACATGCATTTCGCGGCGACCCTCGCGGTGACCCCATCCAGCGAGCCTGCCGAGGTGCCTGTTGACGGGCAGACCAACGGGGTTCTCGATGCCTAGATAATTCATGCAGTAGGAGATGCACTCTTCGGTCAGAAAGCCCCTGGCTATGCTTCCCTCTGGACGTGACATGTTGCGAACGTATCCTTTGATGACACCATTCATCCTTTCGAACGGCATCATGCTCTGCAGGAACGTCGGCCCGAGTTGGATGATATCCTCCACGATATGGACCAGCAGATGCACCAGAACGTCGAAGAATGCGGGCGGGAAGTACATCTCAAGCTCGCATAGTATCACCACGATCTCTCGCATAGTACATCTCAACCGACTTCCGAGAGATGACGTCGAAAAAGTTGCATAGGCCAAATAGCGTTTCACGGACGTGCGCGTCCATGATCCCACGGATTGCAACTGGAAGTATCTGCGTCATTAGCACGTGACAGTCATGAGACTTCATCCCGCTGAACTTCTGCTTTGCGGGGTCTAGGTATCTGCTTATCTTCCCCGCGTAACCGTAAGGAAGTTTTACTCCTACGAGGCAGGTGAAAAACTGCTCGATCTCCTCCTGACTTAGAGTGAAGCACGTGGGAGGGTAGTCATTTCCGGTCTTCTTGGCCTTTTTGCCTTTGCGACGACTTTCCGTGTCCTGCTTCACCTCATCATCATCATCATGATCATCATCATCATTAGTGTGAAGCTCCTGCCTGATGCCCATTGATTTCAAGTCTGCCCTTGCTTTCGGCCCATCTTTGGTCCTCTCTGGCATGTTGAGCAGGGTACCAAGCAGACTCTCGCACACATTCTTCGCGATATGCATGACATCAAGGCTGTGAGGCACACGGTGGATCTTCCAGTACGACAAGTTCCAGAAAACAGACCTCGTTTTCCATACCTTCAGCAGCGGCTCTAGCACCTTTCGCTTCTTTCCCGGCTCTGGCGCCTTTTGCTTCTTTCCCGGCAGTGGGCAATCTTTCCAATTTTTCAAAAGCTCGTCTATTTCCTCGCCGCTCCTCGTACGCGGGCGTCTTCGGGGTTCGGTTTCACCATCGAACAGATCCTTGCGTTTCCTCCACGGGTCATCATCGCAAAGCCACATTTGATGTCCCATGAACACGATTTTTGAAGACCCGGGATCTCTATCTAGCTGGCGATACGTTGTGTCATCCATGCACCTGACGCATCCAGAAAATCCGTGGACCACCTGCCCCGCGAGATATCCGTAACCGAGATAGTCGTGCACCGTCGTGAGCAGTGCGGCTCTCATATGGAAATATTCTTTCTCTGCGGTGTCCCACGTATTGGCTGGCATTTTCCACAGCGTGTCTAGCTCCTCTTTCAGCTGCCCCAGATACAGATTGATGTCATTCCCTGGTTGTTTCGGCCCTTCAATTAGCATACTCATGTGAATGTACTTCCTCTTCATGCACAACCAGGGGGGAAGGTTGTACATCCACACAAACACAGGCCAGGTGCTATGTGTGCTTCTCTGGCTGCCAAACGGATTGACTCCATCGGTGCTCGCGCCCAACACGATGTTCCTTGGATCATTCCCAAATTCTAGGTCTTCGAAGTTCAACGCTTGCCACTGGCTCGCATCCTTAGGGTGACTCAGCATCTTGTCTTTTTTTATTAATCTCCGGATCATTTTCGTCATCTTCTCGCTTTTCTCCTTCCTATCCGCGTGCCAACGCAGGAGCTTTGCTACCTTAGGGTCCGTGAAATACTGCTACAGACGAGGAGTGATCGGAAAGTACCACACCACTTTTCGAGGAGCTTTCTTCCGCTTCTTGTATCGAGTGACGCCGCACACCGGACATATGGTAGACTCCGCGTGCTCGTCCCGATAAATGATGCAATTGTTCATGCACACATGGTATTTCACGTGCGGTAAATCCAGAGGACACACGATTTTCTTCGCCCCCTTGAAACTGGTCGGGCACTTGTTCCCCTTGGGAAGACGTTCGTGCCAGAATGACATGTTCTCGTCGAAGCATGCATCGGTAATTTTGTGTTTTACCTTCATCTCCATAGCCACGAGAATTACTTTGAGGCGGGTATCCTCGGGCCTGCATCATTTATACAATGGAGTAACCGCGTCTATCTCCAGTTGATACAGCTTGGCTTTCTCTCGGGCGGCAGCTCTTGCGTTATCCGTCTGCTTGAGAAGCAGCTCTTGAATATGAGGGTCCTGCACCCAGCCTCCATCGTCGTCTGCTCCGGCATCTTCATCTAGATCATGATCATGCCCTTCGTCTTGATCTTCCTCATCATCATGTCCGGCATCTTCTACATGATGACTGTGTACAGCATCACCGTCGTGATCATGTCCTGGAGATTCTTTGTCTTCTTGCCTGCCCTCGCCGCCATGGTTGTCTTGCTGCCCTTCCTCATTTCTTGCCCGGCCATGGACGACTTCATAGTCATCTTCATCACCTTGCCACCGATAGCCAACCATGAAACCACGCAAGAGCAGGTGGTCCCGGACCTGCCCGGAATCCCGGTCCGCAATAAGGCTCTTCAGCTTGCATCTTCGATACGGACATCTTATCGCCGTCTCGTTCTTTTGAAGCATCTCGGCCTTCGCAGAGCTCAAAAACCTATTCACGATGCCTTCGATCATCGTGCGGACCATGGACGCCTGCGGGGTAGAGCAAAATGATATTTTAGCACCAAGAATTTTTTTGGCATGACTTTCCCTAAAAATAGGACCAAAAAGAATGCATAGTGCCAATATTCTCGCCGAAATGGAAATGAATCAACATTTCGGCAAAATATTGGCAACTATCACATTTCAAATACCGGTACCTGCAAACACAAACATATATGCAACACCACAAACATATGCAACACCACAAACATACATTGATCTAGCTAGGCCATAAAAAGTGCATGTGCACGGTTGTTGGAGCTCGAGGGAGAAAAAATGTAGATCTACAACATAAAGATAGCTTTCCCCTTACTTACCTATCAAAAAAAGGTAATTTAACCACTTCATTTTGATGAATCTATGGTGCAAATGAGGTGAGGAGGAGGAGGCAGCCGACACAAGCTTGGAGGAGGAGGTGGAGAGAATGAAGTGGGGAAAGTGAGTGTGTAGGTGTGGCTGTCCAAAATATCTAGCTGGTCCCAGGTTACTAATGGCGGACCACCCACAAATGCGCCATTAGTAACCCTGGTTACTAATGGCGTAGCAGCTTGAGGTGCGCCATTAGTAGTTTGCAAAAAAAAATATAGTAATGGCGCACTGTGTTGGAGGTGCGCCATTAGTATTTTTGGAAAAAAACATTTGTTACTAATGGCGCATCGAGGGTATGGTGCGCCATTAGTGTCTACCACACTAATGGCGCACCAACTCATGGTGCACCATTACTATATAGTAGTGGCGCACCAAGTGTCTGGTGCGCCATTAGTGGCCATATCATCTATAGCCCTTTCCTAGTAGTGTGCTGCTGCTCCTCTTGCTGCTGGTGTGCCTGCTCCTCTTGCTGCTGGTGTGCCTTCTCCTTCTTTGGCCTAATGCCACTGAACATGGCAATTGGAGGATCCTCATCATCAGAGTGAACTGGAACAGGAGAAATAAATGATCTCATGCTCTCATCATGATCAAGGAAAATCTGTTGGAAGTGGTTGCCATTTAGAGCACAATCCCTCATGTTTTCTGTCATAGTGTTGTCCCATATCTTAATATCTCTTAATCCATTCCTATACACTGTCAAACCAATAACACACCAGTAACACCTAATCCTGCCCTCAAACTCATATCCAATTTCCTCCACTAGACTGGCAACAACATCAGGTGCCCAATTATCTATCTCACAGTAATCATACCAAATGGAGTGACCTTTGTGATAATCCCTATGCTTGCCAGTACAAAGAAAATAGCCACCAGGTATGACCTCAATTGAGAAGTGGTTGCTTAAGGGTCCTGCAAAACAATCAAAGAGAAAAAAGTTCAGACATTTCAGTCAAAGGCAAGTACAGAGAGGTTCAGACAGTAGAAAACTCAGACTTCTTCAGAAAGAAAAGCAGAGATTCCTGGCCTCCAATTAACAAATGTATGATCATACATGTCATAAAACAACCATTTTTGGTAAATCAGAGCTAATGTAATTGCAAATTAAAATAATTCTGCACACCAAGTCAACTCTGACACTAAAATCAACCTTTACTGCTTAAACCCTAGACCCCTGGACCCATGAAAAATTGGGGTAGAAAGAACCCTAACCACTGTGGATCTCTGCAAACATTACAACAACTGCGAACCCCCCATACTAACACAGGATGCAGCCCTATTTTTGGCCTGCCACTAAGTTCATCAAGAACTGGTAAAACCCTACCACCCACGCCCAATCCGTCAAAAAGTTGAACGGACGCCAAAAACCTAGCTCGTACGCGCAATTGATGGGACCAATAACTATTTACCGGAGATAAATTGGACAGATCGAGCAACGGAGTTGTTGGCGACGGCGACGTACCGTATAGGGGCGGCGATGCATCATCACGGCTACACGAAGGAGCAAGAGGGACGTCAAGCAAGCCCCTCCCGAACGGCGCAGATGGCGGCGGCTCAGCGTCTGACGACGTGCTCATGGAGCCGTCGTCGACGCCGGCGAGCTCAGAGGACCTCGGCAGCGACGACGAGCAGAGAGGGTGCGGGAGGAGAGGAGACAGCGATCGGGTGCGGTCCGACCAGGTGGGCTGGTTTAATGGTACTAGCGTTTTTGCAAACCCCCCGGATGGACTAGTATTGACCCTAGGCTCGACCAGGTGGCGGTCAAAGCCGAGCTGGCGGCCGCTGACTCAGCCGAGTCACCGAATACATAAACGAAATCGTATAAATGGACCAAAGTAAACCCTGTGCGCAAGTACGTCGACCGTAGTTCGGGTATTTTGAAGTAATGGTACTAAACTTTCACCCGGCTCAAGTTTAGTGACCTGCGGTGAATTTTTCTCTTTATTTTTCATTTCCCACAGGGGGGAAACCATAGAGCAAATCTTTTCAATTCAGCTTCTGGTACAAGGAAAAACTTCAGCACATTGACATCATTTGACTTGGTCTTAGTTCATAACATTCTAGGACGTTAATTGATAACCTCCAGCCTCATGGCCGACACGTTTGATGATTGCTGATGTTGGCATGTTTCAAAATTAATCATTTGGATTGTCTGTTCTGTGTGCAACAATATCCCCAAAAATGGGAGACCTTAATCCATTATAGGATCAACTCCTATAACTTTTGAGGGGTTGCAGTGTGCTCCACTGTCAGATTCTAAGTATTGGCTCTATATATTTCTTTCAACGTATACATGCGGGATTGGGTCCATGCGACAACCAATGTAACTGTAGTGCTGTTACAGTAGAGGATTTGTACCCCTGACAAATAGACCCCACCTGTCATACCTGCAGTGACCGCCACCAAGCCTGTGCTGGGGGTGGGCGTTCGGTTCCCCTGAACCGAACGGTTTGGTGCTTCGGTGTTTCAGTTTTCTCGGTTCCTAGAAAACACCAACCGATCGGTCTGTAGCAATTTAGGAAACCGAGCCTTCGGTGCACCGATTGATCGGTTCGGTATTCGGTTTTACACCGAACAGTTGTGCCTGGCCGCCTAGGCACTACCGCGCTAGACTGGTTTGGGCTGGCCGGATGGTATAGCTGCTAGTAGTACTTGTTTGTCTCGGCTGGGCTACATAACAACACGTGTTATTCTCAAAGAATAGAAAAAGATGACAACATCGAAAAAGAGGTGAGCGAGACCGCATGCAGTAGCAAACAACACCTAGGTTCGCTATAAAAAAAGGAAGCAAAAGGGCATCCAGTACACGTGGACAAGAATTTGCCACTCATCACATCAGTGCGCCATCAATTCAATTGATTTTCGTTTGTTTGGCTGGCAGCACAGAGTCAAAGCGTACGAACGGAAACTAACTTATGGAGGAAGTGTGATTAGCTAGCAAAACTGTTCGAGTTAGCAGGGGCCTCTGTGCTTCGGTCAATTCGGTGCAGCGAGTGCGTAGACCGAAATCACCGATGTAAACTTGGTTTCTCATAATCAATAACCGAGCATAGTACCGAACAAATCGGTTTCGGTCAATTCGGCTTCGGTTCAGGTTAATTCGGTTCGGTCGTTCGGTCTTCGGGTTATATGCCCACCCTGTGCAAGCCCTACGGTGAAAGCGCTGCAGTGACAAGCTCAGCCATGGGTGAGTGCCAGCATGGCCACGGGAGGGAAACGCGGCCTAATTCTGTGGAATGGCTACATGATGCAACATATGTCTGAAGTTTAGTGTGTTCATGAGAAAAGTTTACACAAGTACATAGTGCATGAACTTGTTTCTTCAAAATTCCTTTTCTTTTTGCATCTTTCTCTTCAGCCATCATGTTCTGGACTTTTTCATAATAAGGAGAGTGAAGGACAGGATGTTCCTCTTAAACCAATGAGAAGGAACAAAAGGCAACCATTTGTTTTCCTCACCTCGGTTGATTGACAGTGCAATCGGAGGGAAACATGAGAGCATCTCCAACAGCCGCGCTACGCGCCGCGCCCAAAAAATGCATTTGCCGCGCGCGCTTCGGCTGGTTTAGCGTGCGGATAGGCGCCAGCTCCAACAGCCGCGCTATAATGCAGCGCGCGCGCGCCGCTCCAGCAGTGCCCAAAAATGCAGCGCGCGCAGCAAGCACAAACCACATATACAATTCAAAAAATAGTAGAAAAACGATCAAACAAACAAAATAAATCAACAATAAATAGTTATTACAACTCAAACAAATAGTTTATCGTTCAGTACAACAAATAATGCAATAAACACAACCAATAATTCATGAACAATACAATACAAATAATGCAATGAAATCATGCTCTTTGTCGTCCATGCCATGCCCACCACTCTTCAATCAGATCCTTCTGAAGATCATTGTGCGTTGCGGGACGCCGAATGGCATGATAGGAGGCAACAAAACGGGCTACCCTTTCAGCCCTCAGTCGCACTCGCACGGGATGTCCCGAGAGCTCATACTGTGAGTAGTCTAAATCTTGGCCACACTCATTCTCGATGATCATGTTGTGCATGATCACACAAGCGTGCATGATGTACCAAAGCATTTTTTGATCCCAAAATCTAGCCGGTCCTCTCACAATAGCAAATTGGGCTTGCAAAATCCCAAATGCTCTCTCCACATCTTTTCTAGCAGCCGCCTGAGCATTGTGGAAATCAAGATTTTTCTTACCTTCTGTTTTTTTCAACGGCTTCACGAAGGTTTGCCACTTTGGATAGATGCCATCCGCTAGATAATAGCCATAGTTGTACGTATGGCCATTTGCTACAAACTGCACCGGTGGCAACTCACCATTCGCAATCTTATTCATCAGTGGTGACCGGTTGACAACATTGATGTCATTCAAAGATCCAGGCATTCCAAAGAATGCATGCCAAAGTCAAGTCTCCTGATCGGCCACCGCTTCAAGGATTATAGTGGAACCCTTTTTTTGGCCGTGGAATTGCCCATGCCATGCCTTTGGACAATTCTTCCAACTCCAATGCATGCAATCTATTGAGCTAAGCATGCCAGGAAAGCCGCAAGATTTGTTCATCGCCAATAGCCTTGCGGCGTCTTCAGCAGTGGGAGATCTCAAATACTCCTCGCCAAACACTTGCACAATTCCCACTGCAAAGCGGTTGACACACATGATGGCTTGGCTCTCACCCATAGCCAAGTGATCATCAACTAGATCGGCCGAGATACCGTATGCCAACACACGCAAAGCGGCTGTCACCTTCAGAAAGGTGCTATGCCCGAGCTCTCCGGCGGCATTCCTCCTTTGCTGGAAAACCGGTCATGGCTCGCAAGTTTCTCTGCAATGCGCTTGAACAAGTCTGTGCTCATCCTAAACCGGCGACGAAAATACGACTCCGGGTATGTGGGATTCTCCACGAAATAGTTCTTCGTCAATCTGTTATGGGCATCAATCCTATCTCTCCAAATTTTATCCCGACCCATAACCGAACCATCGTGCTTCGGTTTTTTATTGATATGCATAGCTATGATCATTGCAAGATCCTCCTCCACTAGTAGAAAACAGGGCATTGGTCCAGCCCATTAGCCCCGGTTCAATCTAGAACCGGGACCAATAGGGGTACTGGACCCGGTTCGTTAGCCCAGGGGGCCGGCCGGGCCACGTGGGCCATTGGTCCCGGTTCGTCTGGACCTATTGGTCCCGGTTGGAGCTAAAAACCGGGACCAATGGCTCTTGCTCCTGGCCCACCACTATTAGTCCCGGTTTGTTTTATGAACCGGGACCAAAGGCACCCCTTTAGCCCCGGTTTGTAGCACCAACCGGGACCAGTGAGTTGCCTATATATACCCCCTCACTCAAGAGCAGAGCTCACTGCTCTGTTTTTTTTCTGGCCGAGGGGGAGAGGGGTTAGTGGTGCTCTAGCTCACCTCCTATGCACACAACATGTTCGGTGGAATGCCCGAGCCACACTAGTTAAGCTTTTCTCCTCTCGAAGCTCTATTTTCTTCGAGATTTGTCTAGGTTTAGCGGTCCGTCACGTCCCGTCCCCATCTTCGCCGCCGTCGATCGCCCCCGCCGATCTCGTCACCGGCACCACCGTGGTGAGCCTCTTGTTATGTCCATGCTTTTCTTACTTTTATTATTGCTTTAGATAGATATTTGTCTAATTTTCTTACGTTTATTATTGCTTGTTATTATATAGTGCGATGGTTTTGATATCCGCCCACGTGGGCCCTCGTCCGGTCTACGATTCGGATGTGGTATATTATCTTTAATTTATAACTATTTGTTTTAGTGCTTATGATAGTTATGCCGACCAACCTGACATGCATAGATGTTTTATTATGTATAGGAGGTAGTTGAACCGGAAATTCCAACCGACCCTCTTGTGGAGAGGTTAAATTTAGTTGAAGAGGAAAACATTTCGTTAAAGAAAAAATTGGAAAAAATGGAGGAGGAGAAGATGGAATTGGAGTTGCATGTTGCGGAAGTTATCGATGATCACAAGATCAAGATGGAACCTATTGTCGAGAGGTTAAATTTAGTTGAAGAAGAAAACAAATTCTTGAAGGAAAAAATAAAAAAAATTGTGGACGAGAAGATGATATTGGAGTTGCATGTTGCGGATGTCGTCGATGATCACAAGATCAAGATGGATGCAATGCGGTTGAAGATTAAAAAGATTAGAAAATATGCCATTAATACCGAGGCTTGGTATCATTATGCCGTTGGATCAATTGTTACCTTGGTTGCGATTATGATAGCATTTGTTTTCGCGTTGAAATGATTTACATAGTTTCGATGTGTATGGAGAGCTATATATGTTGTTAGATGAGAACTATATATGTATGTACTTTGGTTTTAATGTGATGATGAACTTTTATCCATTTGGTCACTTAATTATCTATTTATGATGTTCTGTAATTGTTTTTGACACACTTAATTATATATAAATGCACGCAGATGAACCGCCAATGGATGTACGGTGACAGACACACCTCCGAGTACATTAAGGGCGTGCGTGAGTTTCTAAATGTGGCAGAGGAAAACAAGCAGAATGGTTTTATGTGTTGTCCATGCACTCAATGTGTGAATACGATGTCTTACTCTAACCGAAAAATCCTTCACTCCCACCTGCTTTACAAGGGTTTCATGCCACACTATAATGTTTGGACGAGGCACGGTGAAATAGGGGTTATGATGGAAGACGGCGAAGAAGAAGAGTACGATGACAACTATGTGCCCCCTGAATACGGTGATGCTGCAATGGGGGGAGCTGGTGAAGATCAAGAGAAACCAGACGATGTGCCCAATGATGCTGCAACGGGTGAAGCTGCTGAAGATCAAGAGGAACCAAATGATGATCTTCGCCGGGTCATTGTCGATGCAAGGACACAATGCGAAAGTCAAAAGGAGAAGCTGAAGTTCGATCGCATGTTAGAGGATCACAAAAAAGGGTTGTACCCCAATTGCGAAGATGGCAACACAAAGCTCGGTACCGTACTGGAATTGCTGCAGTGGAAGGCAGAGAATGCTGTGGCTGACAAAGGATTTGAGAAGCTACTGAAAATATTGAAGAAGAAGCTTCCGAAGGATAACGAATTGCCCGACAGTACATACGCAGCAAAGAAGGTCGTATGCCCTCTACGATTGGAGGTGCAGAAGATACATGCATGCCCTAATGACTGCATCCTCTACCGCGGTGCATACAACGATCTGAACGCATGCCCGGTATGCGGTGCGTTGCGGTATAAGATCAGACGAGATGACCCTGGTGATGTTGATGGCGAGCCCGCCAGGAAGAGGGTTCCTGCAAAGGTGATGTGGTATGCTCCTATAATACCACGGTTGAAACGTTTGTTTAGAAACAGAGAGCATGCCAAGTTGATGCGATGGCACAGTGAGGACCGTAAGAAAGACGAGAAGTTGAGAGCACCCGCTGACGGGTCGCAATGGAGAAAAATCGAGAGAAAGTACTGGGAGGAGTTTGCAAAGGACGCAAGGAACGTATGGTTTGCTCTAAGCGCGGATGGCATTAATCCTTTCGGGGAGCAGAGCAGCAATCACAGCACCTGGCCCGTGAAGCCCGCCATGCGTACTGGTGATCACGTACTTGCTATGGTCAATGATTTACACGTAATCTTCGGAAAGGGCCCCGGCGCACTAGCTGTTCCGAATGACGATGAGGGACACGCACCCATGTGGAAGAAGAAATCTATATTTTGGGACCTACCCTACTGGAAAGACCTAGAGGTCCGCTCTTCAATCGACGTGATGCACGTGACGAAGAACCTTTGCGTGAACCTGCTAGGCTTCTTGGGCGTGTATGGAAAGACAAAAGATACAGCTGAGGCACGGGAGGACCTGCAACGTTTGCACGAAAAAGACGGCATCCCTCCGAAGCAGTATGAAGGTCCTGCCAGCTATGCTCTTACGAAAGAAGAGAAAGAAATCTTCTTTGAATGCCTTCTCAGTATGAAGGTCCCGACTGGCTTCTCGTCGAATATAAAGGGAATAATAAATATGGCAGACAAAAAGTTCCAGAACCTAAAGTCTCATGACTGCCATGTGATTATGACGCAACTGCTTCCGGTTGCATTGAGGGGGCTTCTACCGGAAAACGTCCGATTAGCCATTGTGAAACTATGTGCATTCCTCAATGCAATCTCTCAGAAGGTGATCGATCCAGAAATCGTACCAAGGCTAAGGAGTGATGTGGCGCAATGTCTTGTCAGTTTCGAGCTTGTGTTCCCACCATCCTTCTTCAATATCATGACACACGTCCTAGTTCATCTAGTCGACGAGATTGTCATTCTGGGCCCGTATTTCTACACAATATGTTCCCCTTTGAGAGGTTCATGGGAGTCCTAAAGAAATATGTCCGTAACCGCGCCAGACCAGAAGGAAGCATCTCCATGGGCCATCAAACAGAGGATGTCATCGGGTTTTGTGTTGACTTCATTCCTGGCCTTAATAAGATAGGTCTCCCTAAATTGCGGTACGAGGGCAGACTGACTGGAA
Source organism: Secale cereale (assembly GCA_902687465.1). Classification (NCBI taxonomy): domain Eukaryota; kingdom Viridiplantae; phylum Streptophyta; class Magnoliopsida; order Poales; family Poaceae; genus Secale; species Secale cereale. Next base: position 769,611,082 of record LR738714.1, on the reverse strand, counting down.
AAGGCACGCTTGGAAGGGACTCAATAATATGCAGGGACGGTTATTCTTGGTCTCAAGCACACTACACAGTTCTACAGAACTCTACATTGGTGACCCCGTATGTCGATGAACACAAGAACAGTCTGCGCTCCAAACACCCGGAGCAGTGCGACGACTGGATTACACGTGAACACATCAGGACTTTCAGCAGTTGGTTGGAAACACGTCTCAGAGGTGACAACACTGTTTGTGATGAGTTGTACTTGTTGTCCAGGGGACCATCTTCGACTGTATTGATTTACAAAGGATACGAGATAAATGGAAATACATTTTACACGATTGTCCAAGATCAAAAGAGCACCAACCAAAACAGCGGTGTCCGCTTTGATGCAACAACCGAGAGGGGAAAGGACACATATTATGGTTACATAGTGGACATATGGGAACTTGACTACGGACATGATTTTAAGGTTCCTTTGTTTAAGTGTAAATGGGTCAATCTGTCAGGAGGCGGGGTACAGGTAGACCCACAGTACGGAATGACAACAGTGGATCTGAAAAATCTTGGATACAATGACGAACTGTTCGTCCTAGCCAATGATGTGGCACAGGTTATCTATGTGAAGGACATGTCTACCAGACCGAGAAAAAGAAAAGATAAGGAAGCGAATACATCATACGATGAGCCAAAGCGCCACATAGTTCTTTCAGGAAAAAGGGACATCCTGGGAGTGGAGGGCAAGACAGACATGTCTGAAGATTATGAAAAGTTTCATGAAATTCCTCCCTTCAAAGTCAAGGCTGACCCAAGCATCCTGATAAACGATGAAGATTATCCATGGTTACGGCGCAATAAGCAAATGACACAAGCGAAGAAAAAGTGAAGAGTTATTTCCGCAACTATTATGATGATACCATGCCAACTTTGTAACAAACGAGTATGATACCATTGTCCGTTTGTACTATTCAAATTTCAATACTACTTGCACTAACAAAACAAAACAAAACAAAACAAACTTGAAAAATAAATAGCAACAATAAGTATTTTGTTGTAAGTATAAACAAAATAAAATAAATAAAGCAACAAAGAAAATAAATAAAGAAAGTAAAATAAATAAAGCAACTCTAAATACAGCAACAAACAACTTAGAAATAAACAAAGAAAATAAAATAAATAAAGCAACTCTAAATACAGCAAAAAACAACTTAGAAATAAATAGCAACAATAAGTATTTTGTTGTAATTAAGTATAAACAAAATAAAATAAATAAAGAAACAAAGAAAATAAATAAAGGAAGTAAAATAAATAATTTCAAATTTAAACTATTCAAATTTGAATACTACTTGCACTAACAGAAAGTTTGTAATTGGTTTTACAAAAGAAAATAAATAATGCAGAAAACAAAACAAAAAAACTTGAAAAAAAAATAGCAACAATAAATATTTTTTTGTAAGTAGAAACAAAATCAAATAAATAAAGAAACAAAGAAAACAAATAAATAAAAATAGCAACAGTAAGTATTTTGTTGAAAGTAGAAACAAAACTAAAAAATAAAGCAACAAAGAAAAAAAGAAAAAATATGCCACCTGCTGGGCCCACACGGCCTGAATACGACTAGAAACCCAACCATGGGCCAGGATTCAGGCCCGTAGAAAGCCCAGCAAGTCCACAGGCAAAGCAGTGTCAGTTTAGGCCCTTAGGCCTGCAGTTTAGAGGAGTTCGAGAGGAGAGAGGCAGCGGGGCTTATAAACTGGTGCTGCTCTCCCTCAACTAGCGAGGTGGGACTAAACTTCCCACCGCACCGCGGCAAGGCCTTTAGTCCCGGTTGCTGCCACCAACCGGGACTAAAGGGTGGCATTAGTCCTGGTTGCTGCCACCAACCGGGACTAAAGGCCCCACCTTCCCGCCCTTTGGGCTGCTGAAAAGGGACCTTTAGTCCCGGTTGGTGGCAGCAACCGGGACTAAAGGGGGCTATTAGTCCCGGTTTGTGCCAAGAGCCGGGACTAATACTCCTCCTATATAAGCTACACTTGCGAAAATTTCGTTCAGTTTCTCCTTCTTCCCCGCCCCGACGCCGCCCTCGATCTGCTCCGTCCCCGTCGCCGTCGCCGTCGCCCCCGTCGCCCCCGTCGCCCCGTCGCCGTCGCCCCCGACGCCGCCTCGTCGCTCCGCCCCGCGCCGTCGCCGCGCCCCGCGCCGTCGCCGCGCCCCGGCCGGCCCGTCGCCCCGCGCCGCCGCGCGCCCCGCCCCGCCGCCGTCGCGCCGCCCCGCCCCGACGCCGCCTCGTCGCCGCCCCGCCCCGCCGCCGTCGCGCCGCCCAGCCCTGCCGATGTGAGGGCCGGCTCCCTTTTTTTTTATATGTTTAATATTGCTGTATATATATATATATATAGTTGTTGTGTATATATATGTATATATGTGTATATTTTTTTTATGTTTATATAAATTGCAGTATATATAGTTGCTGTATATATAGTTGCTGTATTTATATGTATGTGTATATCTTTTTTTTTCTTAGGAATTTGCTAAATATATATGTTAAATATATATTTATGTGTATATAAATATATTTTTTCTTAGGAAGTTGCTGTATATATGTGATGTGTGTATATGTGATGTATATATATGTGTATGTGGCTAGCTATATAGTTTTTTGTTTATATATGCTAAATATATATAGAAAGTTTTATATATATATATATGCAAAAGTTACAAATTTAGAAAAAGAAGGATAGGAAAGAAGAAAATAAGAAAGAGGAAAGAAAGAAGAAGAGGAGAGGAAGAAGAGGAGAAATAAATAAGAAGAAGAAAAAAAAGAAAAAGAAGGATAGGAAAGAAGAAAATAAGAAAGAGGAAAGAAAGAAGAAGAAGGAGAGGAAGAAAGAGGAGAAATAAATAAGAAGAAGAAAAAAAAGAAAAAAAGAGGAGAAGAAGAAAGGAATAGAGGAGAAGAAGAGAAATTTTCTCTTCTTCTCCTCTATTCCTTTCTTCTTCTCCTTTTTTTTTTCTTTTTTTTTCTTCGATCTTCTCCTCTAGCGGTTCCTTTTTTTTTCTTCTTCCTCTTTTTTTATCGGATATGTATACACCCTCTCCCCGGTAACTTCGACATTAGGGGGGGGCGGGGTCGAGGGTCGTCGAGGGACCGAGGCCGAAGGTCGAGGGGTCGAGGGTCGTCGAGGGACCGATCGAGAGGCCGAAGGGCGAGGGGTCGAGAGGTTGCCTAGCAGTCGGGGGTCTAGGGTTGTGGATCACCGAGCAGTCGGGGGTCAAAGTATTGAAGAATTCCATGACTTCATCATTAGCCAGAAGTAACCGGGGCATTTTGGTACAAAGTTATGCAAAGATATTTTGAAACGGAGTTCCTGATAGAATAATCCGTCTTTTGTTACGAATTATCCTATCGGGGACTCCGTTCCAAAATAACTTTGGAGAGCTTCGTACCATCATGCTACTGTTACTTTCGCCTAATGATGAAGTATTGGTTTTGTTGAATCCTTTGACACTATAGCTAGACAAAATGTGACATGAGGGGGTCTAGGGTTTGTGGATCGCCGAGCAGTCGGGGGTCGAGGGGTCGAGAGAGGTTGCCTAGCTAGTGTCAAAGTATTGAAAAATTCCATGACTTCATCATTTGCCAGAAGTAACCGGGGCATGTTGGTACGAAGTTATGCAAAGATGTTCTGGAACGGAGTTCCTGATAGGATAATCCGTCTTTTGTTACGGATTATCTTATCTGGGACTCCGTTCCAAAACAACTTTGGAGAGCTTCGTACCATCATTCTACTGTTACTTTTGCCTAATGATGAAGTATTGGTTTTGTTGAATCCTTTGACACTAGCTAGACAAAATGTGACATGAGGGGGTCTAGGGTTTGTGGATCGCCGAGCAGTCGAGGGTTGAAGCTAGTTCTACGTTTGCCATTAATATATCCATCTGTCATGTTTGAATAATAATTGGCATGTTGTAAATATTTGTAGAAACAATGGACGACAACACCCGAGACCTAGCACAAGAAGCGATGTTGATGGACATAATCGCAGACGGACAAATTGCCGTCAGGACGTATCTCAACGACACCGATGAGCAGGTCGAACAAGAGCTGCGGCTGGAAGATCTAGGCTATGATATTGATGAATTCGGTGACCCAATGCACATGGAAGAAGTAGACCGTGAGGACGGCTCCGGTGACCCAATGCCGGTGCAAGAAGGAGACCGTGATGCTGGCTCCGGTGACCGAACCGAGTCCGGCCAGGAGGTATATATGTTAGTTAAGCATGTGCTGACTAGTTAATTGATTCATTCATTAACTCTCGTCTTTTTTCCTTTTCTAGCCCTCCGGATCGAGCAAATCTTCGGTAAAGAGACGAGGAGCGAAGAAAAAGTTGAGGCCGGATGAAAAGTTTGAGATCTTAGAAATCTCGCGCTCCGGCGAGCCGACTGCACCCATCCGCACAAAGAACGCATTTGTTAATCAGTGCGGGGTTCTGGTTAGGGACAAGATCCCGATCAGCATCCATCAATGGTTAAAGCCGGCTGCAAACGACGCTCAGGTGACTTATGTCACAGATATGCAGAAAGAAGATCTTTGGAATGAGCTGAAGACAAACTTCGTCCTACCGCGAGATGATGTTGATCCGGCGAAGCCATGCCCAGTTAAAGAGGACTTAATCAAGTCTTATGCACTTTCGAAGATGGCAGACCAATTCAGGGCATGGAAGAAAAAACTGAATACGTTTGTCAGAGAGAAAACGACTCCAGAATTCGTGGGCATATATGAGAAGATCAAAGATGACTGGCCCGCATTTGTGGCCCATAAGAAGTCGGAAAAGAGTCAGAAGATGTCGAAGACAAACCGGATAAATGCTGCAAAGAAGATGCATCACCATCGCACGGGGTCGGGCGGCTACCTCGTAGCCCGGCCTAAGTGGGCCAGGGCTGAGAATGATCTGCTTCAGAAAGGGATCGAACCAGAGACAATGCACTGGCCAGAACGTTGCCGGACTTGGTTCTTCGGGGCTGACGGATCCTTGGACCCTGTAACAAGGTGGTGCATTTGGACGGACAAGCAATTGGAAACACCACTCAAGAAGATGCGGCAGTATATCAAAGCAGCGCATGCAGGGACGTTCATCCCCGACAGAGAGAACGACGAGCTGACAATGGCCCTCGGGAATCCTGAGCACCCTGGACGGACACGAGGCACGCCAGGCTCCCTTCCGTGGCGTGCTGGGTTTCCGGACGCAGGAGGCTACAAATGCCACGACAGGAGGAAGAAAATGGAGATGACCGAAATCCAGGCGCTGCGGGCCAGAGTACAAGCGATAGAGGAACGGGAAGCAGATCGGGAAAGAATTGCCGAAGCTTCCCCCGAAGCTACCCCGCCATCTCAGCGGAGAAGCAGCGTGGCTTCCACCGAGCTGCTTCAGCCAGAGCTTGCCTTGACGGCTACTGCCAGGAATCCTGTGGATGCTATCACGGAGGCACAAAATTGCCACCTTATGGCACAGTGGATGAATCTGAAGGTCAAGGCGGCTGCTGGCTCTGTTTATCCTTCTGGACCAGACGACACTTTTCACTGCCGGCCGATTCCAGAAGGATATGCTAGGGTGATGGTCGACGAAATAACGGAGGGATTTGAGGAGCTCCAGCTTGACCACCCTACCGGTGAAGGGGAAACTCGGCTGGGTTCTTCACTGAAGACTCCATGCCTATGGCGGAAGGACCTAATCAACATTCTGAACTGGACGCCTCCGCCTCCTCCTCCTCCTCCGACGAGTCAGGGCACTCCGCCTCCTCCACCGCCTCCTCCTCCGGCGAGTGACCATCAGGGCACTCCGGCTCCTTCTCCGGCGAGTGACCATCATCAGGGCACTCCGGCTCCTTCTCCGGCGCGTGGCGGCACACCGCCTCCTTCGCCGCCGGCGCGTGGCGGCACTCCGCCTCCTTCGCCGCCGGCGCGCCCGAGCAGACAGCCAGCTCCTTCTTCGCCTAATCAGCAAGGGCGGAAGAGACCTGCCGCCGCTCCGGCTGCTCCTGCTCCGGCGCCTAAGCAAGTAAAAAAGACAGCCGCTTCGTCTGGTCCGGCGACGTCTACCAGTACAGCCAGAGACGGGAGGCGATGCAGATTCGGTCCTTCTCTCACGCCTCTAGAGAAGTTGCCGTACGAGAGGTCCGACGAGGAAAACACGAAGATCGCTGAAGGCGAAGTGAAGGACTTTTTTGAAGGGTTGAAAGCACAGAGACATCCACCTCCAGAGGAGAAGATAGATGCGGTGAAAGCAAAGCGCACTCTTGCTGCCCTGAAGCAACCAGCGAAAAGTAAGCCGAAGGGCAACTATGACCGCATTATTCAAAAGACATTTCAAGATGCCAAGCGGTCCGGAAGTACAAAAAGTGATCAGAGGTTAGCAGAAGGGCGAGCTGGGAAACAAATTGCCCAGCTCGGCGAACAAGCGAACCAATCGTGCCCCCCGCTCAAGGTGCCTAGCGACATGGTCGCTAATGATCCGAGGATGGTGCCCGGTTATACCAATCTTGCAGATTACGCGTCCGACGATGTACACTATGATTTCATGGACGTGCAGATAGAAAGATACGAGTACAAAAAGCCTCTCGTAAAAAATGAAAGATCTCTATCATATACGAGTACAAAAAGCCTCTCGTAAAAAATGAAAGATCTCTATCAACGAATATGCGAAGATTGCATGATTGGTACATGAAAATCTGCAGAGAGTCTGGGGGGGGGAATAACTTGTATTTGAGAGTTAAACCTGAGCATGACCTCGTTGGAATTGACCTGTTGCCTGTTCCATTTGAGGAGTTCTATCAATTTTTCAATCAATTGGCCCTCGATAAAACAACGATCACCTGCTACTGTCTGTAAGTAGTACTACTTCTGTCATTAAGTCTCTCTATATAGCTGATCTTCATTGCATGTATTTATAATTATCCTCACTATATTATGCAGATTGAAGATCGTCGAATTGAAGAAAAGACAAGTAGGTGATATTGGGTTTATTAACACATACCTCATAGATGCAACCGAGGTTAAATTGCGTCCCGGCGATACCGAGACCAACTTGCTACGATCGTTGGTGGTAAATGAAAACAAAGATATAATACTCTTTCCTTACAACTTCAAGTGAGTGTTAATGTCTTGTGCATATTTGGTTTCCCTTATATATATCAGTCAAGTTTATAGTGATGTAATGATCTCATACATTCGTGCGCAGCTTCCACTATATTCTCTTAGAGATTAAGCTTGAGAAGGGAATAGTAACTGTCTTCGACTCTAAACGTAAAGATCCCGAGGAGTATGCGGACATGACTCAAATGCTAGCCAGGTAAGTTAAATCGATCAATATTATCCACCATGCATATATATCAGCAACTTCATTTCTGATATCAAGTAATTGTTTCCTTTGTCTGGCAGGGCTTGGAAAACATTCAGCAAAAAAGCTCCGGGACTGCCGAAGAAGCTACAATTTAGATACCCGAAAGTAAGTACTATATAGTAGCATGTTCCGCGCGCGCATCTCCTATATCTTGATTCAAGCGCTAGCTAGTTTCATCAATACCAATTTGGCATTCTTGCTTATCAGTTTGATTGAGCTCTATTTCTTGTAAAGTGGTTGTGGCAGGAACCCGGGAATGATTATTGTGGATACTACATTTGCGAGTCCATCCGCCACACGACCTGTGAGCGGGGCTACACTGATGAACAATTTAAAGTGCGTAAGCAATCAATAATATTCACAAATTTATAGCATCATTTCATGTATTGACCCCCTACTTCAAATTAGATGTTTCGGATGCGGGATGAACTCCTAACACCAGATCGTCTGCGAGCAATTCAAGAGGAATTGGCGGCATTCTTCCTTGAACACGTGATCGCTGAAGACGGAAAATACTATGTGGACCCTGCATCCATGTGTTAGGAGATTATTTTTGTAAGAGATAATTATTGTATATATGTGCCCGGTAGTGTCGGATCGATAGATATACGAGAACTTGTTGTTCGACCAATCTCTCGGAGAAGGAGAAGTGGTCGATATTATTACTTCTCTCTGTATGCATATATATATATATATGTTGATTATATATACGAGATCTTCTGTTCCTTCGTTTGCTTAGTATAGCTAGCAGCTAGCTAGCTAGCTAGCGTGACTCTAGTCCATATATATACGTATGTGTAGTATGTAGCGTCGACCAAAAGCACGGACATAAGAGAGAACACTTCTCTCTATTAATTAGCTAGCTAACACAATATATCAAACACCTAAATTAACCCCCAAAACCTAAAACCCCCCCTCCCCTTTCAAAAAAAAAAAAACAAAAACCACAGCTACAGAAATGCTGACACGTGCATGCCTTTTGGTCCCGGTTGGTACCACCAACCGGGACTAAAGCCCCTCCTGCCTGGACTCGGTGCACAAGCCACGTGGACACACTTTTGCCCCGGTTCTGGATTGAACCGGGACTAAAGGGTCAGAGCATTAGTACCGACCCTGTTGCCCCGGTTCCAGAACCGGGGTTAAAAGGCCAAATGAACCGGGGCTAAATCCCCTTTATCTACTAGTGCTCCTCTTCCATATCAAATTCTTCTTCGGAAGAATCATACGACGAACTCATCTACAATGTTCAATACTATACTATCAAAACTACAATTCAAAATATGCACCAAATCCATAAGTTTGGAGCAATACATACCTTGTAGGCGTTTTGTCGAACACCTTGCGGGCGCGGCGCGGCAGCGAGCCCTCGGGCGCTGTTCCTCGGACGTCGGAGGCGCGCGAGGTCCGGCCGGACTAGGAGGGGGTGGGGCGGAAGCGTAGCGGCGCGGGGAGGCCGGCGAAGCGCCTGAACGGTCGCCGGGGGGCGCGGGCGGCGGCCGCAGCGGAGACAGACCGGGGAAGCGCTTGAGTGGTCGCCGGCGGGCACGGGCAGTGACGACGGCGCGGGGATAGGCCGGGGAAGCGCTGAACGGTCGCCGGGGACGCGAGCGGCGGCGGCGGCGCGGTCGCGAGAGTGGAGGAGGGAGCGAGCGAGCGCGGGAGAGTCGCGCGCGCGCGAGCCGGCGCAGCAAATAACGGGCGTGGGATTGCGTTTCGGCCAGCGCGCTGAATTGGAAATGGCGCGCGCGCCGTTTTTGCGCGTCCGCTGGAGCTGCCCGCCGCGTTGCGCGCGCGCTAAAACTGCCTTTTTTTGGGCGCGACGCTTGTATAGCGCGGCTGTTGAAGATGCTCTGATGACATATAACAATGGTGGCATGTCCTTTTCTGCCATTCATTTATAGGAAATTAATATCCACAAGCGGCCATTTATTTACTATGAGCCTATGATTGCACAATTTTAGACGATCAGACCAACAATATGCGATGGCTAAAGTTGAACACACGAGTGCTCTGCCATCGTGCTAGCATTGTTAAATCTAAGAAAACAACTCGTGATTTATTTGTGCCCGGCCATGTGATTTAATTTACACCCTCTGCACTCAGGAGATGTTTGATTTATCTTCACCTGATCTCTGAGCACCCTATGGACACATCTATCATCGAAGGATGTAGTTGTGGCTGTAATTAGTCACAGCTAATTGCTACCACGAGCTTCTTTTGCCATATGGTTGAAAATGTAAAAACGATATGAATGTAGTCAGCAATCGGCAAAAACAAAGGCCGATCCGTCTGCAGTGACACATGCTATGGGTTGGCTTCTAAATAATGCGAGTCTCTTTGGTTTCCTCCAATCTCTCAACACTTCCTTTTGCATTCTGTTTGCTCATATAACTACTTCTTGGCAGCACAACGCAGTAGGACAGAACACATATATGGTGGTTCCAGAACAGCTGGGCAATTTATAATGGTTATTAGGTCATATAAAACAAATGTGATTGCTAGATTCATGAACTCTGTGTGTGTTATGTCATCACAAAAACTGCATGCTGTCAACAAGATTCTATTTAATACCAAAACACAACCAAGTAAACTTTCATGTTGATGGAGCTTATTAGTATTCACAATAAAAAAATTAAACAGTTAACATCAAGGTGAGAAATTGCCAAGTGTTTCTTCAGGGAACAAAAACCCGACAATTAGTCTCTCCGGGGAACATACATGCAGACCTTTAGGCTTCAGCTATACACAAAGTGTGGATTACCTCCGTACACCCACAACCAAAGCTCAGGAAGGAGACATGGACCGTGATTGCACTGGCTGCATGGATGTTGTGGAAGCATAGGAATGAGGTCGTGTTCGATGGATCCACTCCTTTCACGAGTGATCTTCTCAGGAAGATCGAGTTGGAAGGGCAAGATTGGAGGGCGGCCGGTCTACTGCACGAGGCAGGATCGCTGCCGATTAGAGTAGATGAGTGGGCCAGTAGTGAGTAATTCGCATGTTGAACATTGGCTATGTTAGCCGTGGATAAGTTGTACAACTATTTCCCTTTCTAGGCATTTTCTATCTATGATCTCGATACATCAACCTTTGACGTATCCTTGATTTTTTTTTCAAGAGTGGCAAATATGGAGTTGGTTTCTCATCTTCAGTATATACTCCAAGTTGGGATCTAATCCCCCTTTTTTATAATGGCTTTAATCTTCTTAAACCCGACAATTAGTCTCTCCGGGGATCTAAATTTGAAGCTGCTGCATCATAGTTGTCAGTTGTCACCTTTGCCTCACATTAAACCTTGACCTCATAGGGGCTGTTGGAATCAGACCTTGAATTCTCAATCTTTGAAATCGGCACCTTGTACTTAGTAATCCTCGTAAATTTCGACCTTACCTGTTTGTATCTGGAACAAGACGACCTGAGTAAGATTATTCGCTTCTCTCACTAATCATGTGCACCCGTGTGTCATATTCTATCCTCTTCGTCTCGCTCGCTCGGTCTGCAAAAGAATATAAGAAATGAAGAAGTACATAAGGTGCAGCAGCCCCAATATCTAATGGCGATGTTGGATGACCGTTTCAGAGTGAAATCGGCGGGGTACGAGGGGGAGGACAACCGGTTCATGCTCGTCGACGCCATGGCTGGGAAGGAGGCGGTGAGGATGGAGATCCTCCAGGAGAATAAGCTTGTCGCGACCGACCTCGAGGGGATCGCCAATTGGTGGTTTGTTCATGCCATTTTCCGTTTCCAGAGCGAGCATTTGCACAACATGAACAAGAGAAAGGAGCATGGGCTCCTTGGCTTCTGTAACACAGTGAACATCTTCAACTCATGGATCAATAAGATGAGGGCTTCAAAGATTGTTCTGTAATGCTTTTATTTATCGTATATCTATTGTTCGTTATACCATTTCCTTCATCATTTATGAATTTGTGTGTATCGGATTCGGAAGGCCTCGTCCCTCCTGGGGGCATCGTTTTGGAGCACGCGCTGGCTGGAGGGGACAAGAGGAGGAGCGGTGTTACATCTACCACGAGGCCGACGGCGGATCCTGGCGGCATGGTGTCGCGGAGGTTCGGCGATGGGCGCGTCTGGAGATGAACTCGCGCAGAAGGAGGAAGTTGTCTAGCCTCATGGTGGCGTTGATGGCAGAGAGGCCTGCCAAGGTTGATGCAACAATTTTGCTCTGAGGATGGACCGAGGGATGATGGAGGTGTCGTCCCTTGCAGCGTGCGGTGCTCACTGGGAGTGTGCCTGAACCGGTGTGGGACCCAATCCAGGTAGTGGCTTGGAGGGGACACCCGGCTTTAGAGCATCTCCAACGGGCGCTGAAAAAGGCGCGCGCGCGCTAAATCGGCGTTTTCGCGCGCGCGGGAAAAAAACCGCGCTCCAGCGGCGGCGGGAAAGACGCGCGCGCGCGAAACGGCGGCCTCCCGCGCGCCTTTTTTGCGGCGGCGCGCCCCGCGCGCGCTATAAAACGCCGCGCGCCCGAACGCCTCGCTGCACCTCTCCCTCTCCCTCTCTCCTCCTCTCTCTCGCGCCCGCCGATCCCTACCGCCGCACCGGCGCACCGCCGCCGCACCGGAGCACCGCCGCCGCACCGGAGCACCGCCGCCGCCCCCGACGCGCCACCATGCCGCCGCGCCGCCGTTCTTCCTCCGGCTACCGCGGCGTCCGCGAGCGCCCGAACGGCGGCGGTTTCTACGCCGAGATACGCTCCGGCGATCTCCGGCTCCCCCTCGGCACGTACGAGACGGCGCACGAGGCCGCCCGGGCGTACGACACGGCGGCGTGGCGCCTAGGCCGGCCGCGTCGTCAGATGAACTTCGACGACGCCCGCACCCTCGAGCAGGCGTTGGAGCTCGCCCCGCCGCCTCGTCTGCACACCACGCGAGATCGTGCGGAGCACACGGCGGCGCAGAACCGCCTCCTCGTCGCCCAGGAGGACGAGCGACGCATGGCGGAGTGGCGCCGCCTCCACCCGGAGGATGTCGTCGCCGAGCATCAGTTCTGGGAACGTCGCCGCGAGGACAGGCGTCGTCGGAGGGAGTTGGCGTGTCAGCAGGCCGCCATCCGCGATGCCGGCGGCCAATCCATCTTCACTGATCAAGATGACCGCTGGTTCGACATTTGGCTGTCGACCTCCTCCGACGACAACAACGAAGGCGATGATGATGACTGAAGCGATTAGTTTTTTTATGTTTTCGAACTATATATCTATCTATCTAGAACTATCTATCTATGTTTTATCTATGTTTTAGAACTATGTTTTTTATCTATGTTTGAACTATCTATCTTTGTATCTTTTTATTTTAATGCAATTAGTATGAAAAAAAAAGTGTGCGCGCGCTGTATTTTTTGGGCACCGCTGGAGCAGCACGCGCGCGCTGCAAAATAGCGCTGCTGCTGGAGCCAGCACTGCGCGCCGCGGCAAAACAGGCGTTGCGCGCGCGCTATATGGTTTTTTTGGGCGCGCCGCTTAGCGCGCCTGTTGGAGATGCTCTTAGATGTTAGGCTTTAGTGCGATGTCTGTTTGGTATTAGGCCCGGACATTCGGCACGCCTTCATCAAAGGGATAGGACTAGCAACGGTGTTGCCAAGATGGTGGCTTCAGGCTTGTTGATGTATCACCTTGTATGGTCTTTGTGAATAATTAATAATATGGCTGCATGCATCGTCTAGATGCAGAGGCCGGGGGTACATCCTCCTTTTCTAAAAAAAAAAATCGGATTCGGAAGGCCACATGTTGGAATCTAGAATAAACCAGTACACAACAAATCGTTGTTTGAATTTCCATATGTTTCTACACATATTGTAATATAGAATAAACTAGCCAAAAATAAACTAGCACATTTGGTCATTATTTTCCATCCATTTAACCGTTCATTCTTGTAAGGCACAAGCAGTTGATCTGTTGCTGTTGTCTATAAAGTGTCATGCTCCGGTCTTCAGAATTGAGGGGAGTTTCCTTTTCTGAACGAGATGAACAAAAGGCAGCCATTTGTTTCCTCAACTCTGTTGATTGGTAGTGACAATGGGAGGCAAACTTGATAGCAGATAACAATGGCAACATGTCATTTTCTGCCAAATATTCCCAGGAAGTTGATCTCTAGAATCAACAATCTCTGCTATGGCAGCACAATTTTATACGATCAGTTTAATTTGCAGTTCCACATCTTAATTACTGCAGTCTTCATCTAACCTATAGCCGAAAGCTGGCACAGCTCATTGATTGCTCAAAATGATTGCTGGTTGGAGTAGTAGGTATTGAAAGCCGATTTGTGATTCTTGCTCTCCTTGGCCAGTTGCATCGGTCATCTATAAACAGAGCTTTCTGCCCAGCACACGCCTTCACCTGTCTAGTTCTCAGTCACAGCAACACCACACGTTCCCCTCGCCCGCCGCACCGGCTATTGCCATGTGGGCTATCTGTCATAAGTCGCAACTGGTACTCCGGGTACACCGTCGAGGGATGCAGCAACTGCACCGGCGTAGATATCCACTGCCGCCGCCGTTTGGCGCTGAGTCATGCTAGACTAGGGGGAACTCACAGACAACGACTGCCACTTTGTCAACGTCTGCTTCGGCAACACAATGTGTTTCGAGCTGGCTTTTACTCAACATTTTCCCTCAAGTCAAGGCTATGTGGATGTGGCACAGCATGGCCCTTGTGAAACTCCGCCACTACTAGCCTGTCAAGTGTCTTTTTTTTTGAAACAAACTAGCCTGTCAAGTGTCAACCCGAGCGGTCTATCTTTTTGATAATTCATTCTATTCTATTAAAATAAAATCTTTTTTTGATATAGTGCTGTACTGCTGTTCACTCAAGGGCATGTGTTCGTATGGCATGGGCAAGATTCGCTGTTGTTATTGCTAGGGAATAGAGATGATTTGATTATTTTTTTCTGTTTGCGAAAAGAGATGGTTTGAAGTTTTTTCTGTTTGTGAAAAGAGATGTTATGAAGTTGAGTAGGGTGCATTTTCTCATGATATTATTCTCAGGAAAGGAGCAGCCACTATCGGCACATCATTTTCCTTCTTACTAAATTCTGTCGAGCCGCTTGGATGGGAGCCGTGTGTATCTCCGTCGCCTGATGAAGTGATGATGCTGGCAAAAAGTTAATGGTGAGCCCAGCAGACCATCTTTTTTAGAGTTGCTTCATGTTGACTGTGCCTAGCAGATGCAAGATGCCATTAAGCATCAAACTCTTCATTATCACGCAGTTGGCATCAACACATCAATTTGTGTTGTTGTACTTGTACGTCACCATGAAAAGTCGGGGGAAACCCTGTAAAATTGCTCATGGCTTCTCCTCACTGAATTATGTCGAGCTACTTGGATGGATAGTGGCAAAAAGTTAATGGTGAGCCCAGCAGACCAACTTTTCTGGCACCTGGTGAAACAGAGGACGGAGGAGAAGTGGAAAGCGCTCCCATCACCCTCTGTGTGTTTGAGAGTTGCTTCATGTCATCATGTGGACCGTGCCTATCAGATACAAGAGGCCACGTTTCTGCACTCTATTTTGCCTCAGTAATACCATGAAACAAAACGCCAGCAATAAGCACCATCATATGCCTTGCCTTGAGTTCCTAAATCGTAGGCGTCTCTTTGGTTTCTTCCATCATCTCAACACCTATTTTGGCACTCTACTTTCTATTTCAATATGGTAACTTCATGGCACATCATATACTACTACGACAGAAACGTGTAGGAGTAAAGATTTTGGAACCGTTGGTAATTTATATATAATAGCGAGGTCACACAAAACAAATGCAACTGCCACATTCATGCAATCCCTGTGTCAAATATTACAGAAACTGTTATTCATGCATTTTCTGTCCTCGCCTCTATTTTTTAAACTCTGTGCCATGAGATATAATTAGTACGTTTTTCCCGAAAGTGTTACTCTAATCCTGAGCACAAATCTACCTGTATGAACAGCAAATTTTAAAATAAATTTTAAAAAAATTCAAAGAATCTGATTTATTTTTCCTTGATGAAATCAACAACTTTCTAACATCCTGCAAAATTTCGCCTTGAAGAGTCATCCGTAGATGTGTGTGCGAAAAAGTTGAGTGCTAAAAAATGCGTCTTTGCCGAGTCCCTAATTTTACTTTAGTTTGTAACGAGTGCCTTTTCAAAGTGAAATTTTGCAGGATGTTAGAGCTTTTGTTGGTGTTCATGAACAAAAAATCATTTTATTACTTAAGAGGGAAAAAAAGTAGCACAACATTCAAAGTAGATTTGAGCTATAAAGCATGATCCTATAGTACAAATCGCATGATCCAACTATTTTTGCTCAATCAAGTGAGCACCTTGCCATTGTCCAATGCGTTCCCCTAGCGTTGTCTCCACGCCAGCAGCTTTTCCGCCGCAGCTCTCCGGCTAGACACCCGCCGCACGAGGTCCTTCGTGGTGACTGCACAACCTGCGCAGCAAAGCTGGATCGGAGGTGGGCACCGCGTCATCGACGAAAGAAGCCACGTCTGCGGCCGAGTAACCCACACGGAGGGCCGTAGACACACAAGTATAGTACTCATGTTTGGTATTGCTAAGCTGTTGCTGTTGTCTGTAAAGTGATACTCTTCAGAACTGAGATAAATTTCTTCAGTCAGAAGGAATAATAGTCAGCCATTTGATTCCTCCACTCACTCGAAATGGAGGCAAACGTGATACTCCCTCCATTCCATAATGTAGTGCCTATAGATTTTTGTGGAAGTCAAACTTTGCCAACTTTGACCAAGTGTATAGAGAAAACTGTCTACATATACAATATCAAACATGTACATTCTGAAAATATAACTCATGATGTATCCAATGATGTGCATTTGGTATTCTAGATGTACCTATTTTTCTCTATAAATATGGTCAAAGTTTGTAATGTTTGACTTTTGCAAAAATCTATAGACACTACATTATGGAACGGAGGGAGTACCAGATAGCAAGTCATTTTTTGGGCCAAGCCGTGTCCCCAGCTGTGTCCATGTTTTTTTCTTCTTCTTTTTTAAACTTGCAAATCGTGGGATACTGCAGGATGCGTGAATCCTGACGTATCTCGGCGTGTCACCGTATCCTGGAATGGCCAACCGCAGTTTCTGCCTTGCCGTTGCTTCTAGGGAGGCGCACCGTGAGCAAAGCTCGTTCTAGTCTCTGGGCCTCCGTCTCCGCAGAGCAATCTTGTTGAAAACTTTGGAGCTTGAGGATGCAGCCGCAGAAAAGTCGTCGATGAAGAGCCGGTGATCATAATCATGATACATTCTAATCCCGGAGAAGCTGTCACCATGCAGGGACCGATGATAATTCAAGCTTCGACTAAACAAATGAGGGCGGGGGAGGGGGCAGAGGGGGGG
>LR738714.1:769574427-769594248 GCA_902687465.1 Secale cereale | reverse complement strand
GGGGGGCTCCTATATAGATATACGAAGTAGTATATTCTGTAAAGCTATTACATCATCTCTAACCGATCCCCTATTCGGTATTAGCGGTCGATAAATTGTTTATCCACATCTAACCGGCATCTTACCAAACCCCTCTCGCCGTTAAAGGAGAAATTTTATCCTCCTCGGCCGCCATGACTCCTAAATATACTCGGCCTCCAGTGCGGTGAGTACAAGTTTGGCCTCTCACCAGCACCCGCGCCGTCCCCACCCATGTTGTGTCATCGCTGGCGTTGCTTCTAGGGACTAACCACCGTCTCCGCTGGCGCCCCACTGCCTCCGTTCGCCCTCGTCGGCCTCCTACCGATGTCCGAGACGACCACCGGCCGCTTCCTCGTCAAAATTGAGCTTGAACGCCGCCGCGGCCACATCAGAAAGAGGCTCATATCTTCTTTCTCCCAGCCTCATCATCCACTGCGGCCATCCCAATGATTCGTCGACCACTAGTATCTGCTAAACGTCGCCGCCGGCCGTGACAGCTCAGTCTCTTCATGCAAAAAAAATTATAGGGGATCTCGAGTTTTGCTACATCTACGGATCAATTTTACAGACAGGTTCTTACGGAAGGAGATGGCAACGATTAATTGCGGACGAAGGAGGCCCACACCCTGAGATTCAGGGGCAGATTTGTGGGAGATTGGCTGCCAAGAGAGTCCGTAAGCAAATTCCGTAGATAGCATCCGTAAGTGTAGAATTATCGGGGGATCTCTTAGAGATGCCCTTAGGTTCTTAATAAAGAGCACTCTCTTCATGCAAAGAAAAAATAAATAAGGAAGCAATCTGTCTGTGACACATGGACATCTCATGGGCTCCTATATAGATATACGAAGTAGTATATTCTGTAAAGCTATTACATCATCTCTAACCGATCCCCTATTCGGTATTAGCGGTCGATAAATTGTTTATCCACATCTAACCGGCATCTTACCAAACCCCTCTCGCCGTTAAAGGAGGAAATTTTATCCTCCTCGGCCGCCATGACTCCTAAATATACTCTGCCTCCAGTGCGGTGAGTACAAGTTTGGCCTCTCACCAGCACCCGCGCCGTCCCCACCCATGTTGTGTCATCGCTGGCGTTGCTTCCAGGGACTAACCACCGTCTCCGCTGATGCCCCACTGCCTCCGTTCGCCCTCGTCGGCCTCCTACCCATGTCCGAGACGACCACCGGCCGCTTCCTCGTCAAAATTGAGCTTGAACGCCGCCGCGGCCACAACGATCCTGTCATCAGAAAGAGGCTCATATCTTCTTTCTCCCAGCCTCATCATCCACTGCGGCCATCTCAATGATTCGTCGACCACTAGTATCTGCTAAACGTCGCCGCCGGCCGTGACAGCTCAGTCTCTTCATGCAAAAAAAATTATAGGGGTCTCGAGTTTTGCTACATCTACGGATCAATTTTACAGACAGGTTCTTACGGAAGGAGATGGCAACGATTAATTGCGGACGAAGGAGGCCCACACCCTGAGATTCAGGGGCAGATTTGTGGGAGATTGGCTGCCAAGAGAGTCCGTAAGCAAATTCCGTAGATAGCATCCGTAAGTGTAGAATTATCGGGGGATCTCTTAGAGATGCCCTTAGGTTCTTAATAAAGAGCACTCTCTTCATGGAAAGAAAAAATAAATAAGGAAGCAATCTGTCTGTGACACATGGACATGGCCTCCCTTATACAATTTGTTTGTGCGGGGCAAGCATTTTTGTCAACACGAAAACATAGTATATGGAGAAGCTCATATATCATTTGGATAGAAAAAATGTATACACATGGGCAAACTCCATTGATTTTCTTGAGTTATGCCCGGCTATGTGATTTACACTCCCGCTCTACAGGGGAATGCTCGCTATTGTGGTGATCTTGATTGTACCAAGCGGCTGCAGAAGCGCCGGGATGTATGGAAATCCATGTTACCACTGTTTTTTCTTGCCATATTGTAGAACATGCAATTCAATTTTGAACTAATTGCAGGTAATCAGCGACACCCCAAGTTGTGCCCGGAGTTCCTAACTAAATGGTAGTACTCTCTTTGGTTTGCTCCAATCTCTCAGCACTTACTCGCATTTTATTTTCAACTAACAACTCCTGGGCACAAAATTTTACTGTATAATACTACAATTGAAATGGAAAGCGCTTTCGGAACAATTCTGCAATTTATAATAGTTAGGTCACACTGAGTAAATGCGATTGCCAGACTCATGCATTCCCTGTGTCAATTTCACAGAAACTGTTATATTTCATGCATTCGATGTCCCCCTATCAATTTCACAAAAACTTCATGCTATCCACAAGATAGAACTAACATTGCACCAAAACACGATGAAGTGAACAATCCTGTTGATGGATCACAACGTTAAGAACAGTTGGACAACTATAATGGTCACGTCTGGTTTTAAGTAGCGCGCTGTAGCATTTGGAAGAGCTCATGTGCTAATAGTCTTTGGCCCAAACACATGAGCAGACATTTTAAATAGAGCGCTATAGCTATGCTACAACGTTTAGAAAAGGTCCACCGCTAAGAGGCGTAGAGTGCTATTTAAAACTATGAGTCACATAGAACAAATGTGTCTGTTTCATTCATTCATTAACGACAATAAAATTGAGCCTAAACCAAGCCATCTCACGACATCTATTTTCAGCCATCCATTGTCCCGATATGACCGTCCACGTCCGTTGGATGGGTGTGGGACGTTGCTATACGGTGCAAATGTGGCCACAACCTGGGCTTGCTGTCCTGTAGGGCAGCTACTCCCATAATTTTTTTGGCTTTCTCTCGTTGATTGGGCCAGAAAACCTTCTAGAAAGCGTCCAAGCTGAGCACAGCCCATTGGGTCCCTTCGCTCCATACTGTCTCTGCCTACTGCCAAATTTGAAAGAAATTCTATTGAGGAGTTAGAGACGCGTCCCATGCCGCCTTCCCCTCTATCTCTCTTGAGCGCAACCCCTCTGTAACCTTAGCACGGCGACGGCGGCTGTAGCGACAACGACGACGACCACAAGGAACAACAACTCAACTTTCTCCTTTGCGTCGATGCGCATCAACGCCCGCGGTACCATGCACGATGGGCTCACCACCGTGCCAGTGTGGCGCCGTTTGGGGCAACACCACCCAGAGTCCCACCTCCTCATGCGGTGGCATCGCAACTATTCCGATCTGATTATCACCGCCGCCGAGAGGGAGGGAGGGAGGGAGGAGAGGAGGGATGGAAGGGAGGGAACAACGATGGCGGTTGAAGTCCCTCGCGAAACCTATCATTCCCAGTGGTGGCTACGTTGGCTGATGGTAATATGCAGGCAGAGATGGTGCATGGCGCGACAATGAGCTCGACGAATCTCGAGCGGTGGCACTGCCCTATCTCCACAGCAATCTTATCATCCCCTGCAGTTTTGAGGAAGAGTTGTCCTGTCACCACACACCGACGGTCCATCCCAACTGAGGTCTATGAGCAGGAGCATGTACTAAATAAGCTGAACAGAGCAGGTTCCGTCTGATCACATTCACCTCCTTCAATTTTGCAGTTCTTGCTTTGTCTTTGTTGTACAAGCCTGTATATCTGGGCCAAATGGAAAAGTACTAATTAAGTTGCACACGTTCTTTGGGCTACGTGAATGCCTATTGCTTTAATTAAGGGTTAATTATCCTTTTGCCCTCAGTGGTGTCCATGTGCTTAGTTTTGCCCTCAGATGCAAATTGTGCTCAGTTTTGCCCCTAGTCCATGCACAGCTACTATGACGAGGCCAAACGGCCAGATTTGAGTCCATTCCGTCCGCCGCCGTTAGGGCTTGTGGGTCCGGACCTTACGCACGGACGTCGGTCCAGAGCTGACATGTGGGCCCTTGCGAAAAAAAATCTCCAAATCATTCGTAGGATTCTAGCCGGCCAAATCGACGCCCACTCTGCCCATCCGCCGGCCAGCCGTCCTGCGCCGCCGCCGCCACCTGCACCGCCGCCAGCACCTGCCCCGCCACCAGCTGCACGGCCTGCTCCGCCGCTACCATCCTGCACCGACGCTCCACCGCTACCTGCGACGCCTGCCACCTTCCTGCGACGCCACGGGTGGGGCGCCAGCCACCTGCTCGACCCGCGGCGCGGCCTCCTTTCGTGTGCTCGGCCGGAGCGCTCAAAGGTGGGGGGCTGCTGGAGCTGTTTGAGCTAGGAGGAAGAACCAAAGGGCGAAATGGCGAGCAACGGCGACCCCGGAGTATTTGGCGAGGCAGGTGTCGGGACGGAGATCCGCCGCGTCCACGACTGGCTTCCCGAGGGGTAAGTCACGCCTCCTATTTAGATTGAGCTTAGTTGTGCATTTGAACAGTCGATTCGAGTAGGTTTGCCCAATTAGTATGCCGATTGCGTCTCTGTTTTTCGTCGGTTAGGATGGAGTTGCGGTTTGCTTTCTTGGTGCACATTAGAAGGGACCGGTACATGTTCGATGCAAAGGATAAGAAGAAATACCAAGGAGGTTTCGATTATCGGTTGCCAATGGCTAGTAATTGGAGTTTTAGACAATTTGGGGAGGTAATTTGTAGCCAATATCCTTGGGGTTTGCGTGATGAAGTGGTATACAAATACTATGATGGGGAAAAGAAATGGGTGACAGTTAGTAATGATGAGGAGCTGGCTACCATGTTTGCTAGGCATAA
The DNA here is from genome assembly GCA_902687465.1 of Secale cereale. Lineage (NCBI taxonomy): Eukaryota > Viridiplantae > Streptophyta > Magnoliopsida > Poales > Poaceae > Secale > Secale cereale. Next base: position 769,589,575 of record LR738714.1, on the reverse strand, counting down.
AGAGAAAGATAATTTTCATGTGAGGCTGCAAATTGATGTGCTTGAGCAGCCTAGGATGACTGGTGCAACATCTCGGGGAGAACCAAGTCGTCGTAATGGCATCTCTAGCCAGAACAGTTCGGTTGGTGCACGGCGACGTGGTGGCTCGACAAGTGTGGGCAACGGTAGTAGGGTCCCCCTTGAAGTGGAGCCTGATGACTACAATTCTGGGGTTGATGAAGAGAAGCTATATTATGATGTTATTCAGAATTTACGACGGGCACCTCGGGCTGAAAACCAAGATGAGGCTCACAATGCAGTCCGTGTGGATGATGACATGGTGGGTGAGGACGAAGATGTTGCAGTTGTTGAATGGGACCCTTTGAACCTCATATGGAAGAAGGTACCGTTTTTGCATCCATGACTGAGTGTAGAAATGCACTTGTGACATACTGCATCAAGGTAGAACGTACTTTCAAAGTTGACAAGAGCGATCAAGTACGTTACAGAGTGCACTGTCCGATTGAGGGTTGTCCATGGAGGCTGGTTGCATCTAACATGCGAAATAGCACTAATGTTCAGGTCAAAGTGAACCCTTTTAAGCACACATGTCAGATATCAACCCTTAGGAATGATACAATCAGTAGATCCAAGTCAAGATGGGTGGCAGAAGAAGTAAAGAAGTGGGTGAAAGAAAACCAGCAAGTGGGTCCAAAGGAATTGCAGAAGAACATTAAAGATAAGTTCAATATAGATTTACCATGCTATGAATTCTATTTATGGTAACTGGCAGGAAAGTTTTCAATTGTTGTATTCATTCAAAGGTGAAGTGGAGAGGACCAACCCAGGAAGTATTGTTGATATTGATCACCACACCGTGGAGTGCACATTCAGGGGAGTGACAACGACCAAGGAATGCTTTAGGAGGGTTTTTGTCTGCTTTGAGGCTTGTCGTCGGGGTTTTTTGGCAGGCTGCAGGCCTTATTTGGCTATTGATGTCACTTTTCTCACAGGGAGGTTTGAAGGACAGTTAGTAGCAGCTTTGCAGTTGATGCACACAGTTTTGTATTTCCAATTGCCTACGGTGTGCTGGAGACAGAATCTGAGGAGAGTTGGACTTGGTTATTGCATAATCTACAACGGGCTATTGCACATCCCAATGGGTTGGTCATTCATACAGATGCCTGCAAAAGTTTAGAAGTGGCCGTGGACAATGTGTTCCCTGGAGTAGAGCATAGAGAATGCATGCGTCACCTTGCTGCAAATTTCATGAAGAAATTCAAAGGAAAGGTGTATACCGACAATTTATGGCCAATATCTTTGACTTGCAGTGTGAAGAAGAACAAGTACCACTTGAGACAGTTATATACATGAATCCCAAAGTGAAAGAATACTTGGAAACACACCACTTCAAGTTATGGGTCAGAAGCCAATTCAGTGAACTGAGCAAAGTTGACTATGTGCACAATAATCTAGCAGAGTCTTTCAACTCAACGATCGGGAAACTGAAGGGTCATTATGTGGTGGATTTGCTTGACATGATAAGGATAGAATGCATGCAGGAATTTCATTATCGTGCAGGAATAGCCGAGGCAAAATTCATGGGCCACATTGTCATCCCAGCCGTGATGAATGAACTGAAGCAGAAAACAACAAGCTTGGAAATGAACATGACTCTTTGCTCGGGTACCACAGCAGATATATCATATTTGGATAAAGAGAAGAGGGAATAGAGATATCCAGTGGATTTAGAAGCTAGAACTTGCAGTTGTAGGCAATGGCAGATAACTGGGTTGCCATGCATTCATGCCTTGTTTTTTATCACTTCTCTCCCAGGTCCAGCAAGGAACATACAGCAGTATGTGCATGATTACTACTCTGTTGCAAGGTTCAAAGTCACATATGCTTATGCCTTGCCTGCAATGGAGGGAAAACAACAATGGGACATGGTGGACCCTGGATTCAGGCTTTGCGCTCCAGTTCTGAAGAGAGCAGCAGGTAGACCAAGGAAGAGTCGGATCAGACCTCACAGCGAAGGGGCTGGACTTGGAGCGAGGAAGCGTAAGTGCACAAGGTGTGGTGGGTCTGGTCATTTTGGTAAGTATTGTGATAACACAGTAGATCCAGTGTTCAGAGAGAGTTTCAATGAAGGCTTCAATGAAAATGTTGGTCAGCAGCCGGTTGCCTCAACTGATGATGAAAATGATGGTCAACACCCGGTTGCATCAGATGAGGATTTTGACGAGGTTCCAAATGACGATGGTCAACAACCGCATGATTTTGACGATGATCCAAAATATCCTCCAAATATTGATTCAAGTGAGGCTCCAAATGATGATCCAAGTGAGGCTCCAAATGATGATCCAAGTGAGGCTCCAAATGTTGATCATGGTAGTGATCCAAGTGAGGCTCCAAATGGTGATCATGGTGATCCAAGTGAGGCTCCAAATGGTGATCCTGGTGATCCAAGTGAGGCTCCAAATGGTGATCATGGTGATCTAAGTGAGGCTCCAAATGGTGACCAACCTTCTGTTGTTGTGAGTTCTGCTAGGTATGTAAATCTTGCAAGGGTCAAATACTACTGTACATTTATCACATGACATGATCTCATTACCCTTTATGTTTTGCACAACTCTATGGTAGGTTTGAAGAAGATGCGCAAGGTACCGACAACCAAGAGGAGAAGAGAAGAAGCGATGAGCACAAGGTGCACAAGGAGCAAATGATGGCAATAAGCGCAAGGAACAGACAGAAGCCCCAACGCTATTTATGAATAAGTATGAAACATTATGAATAATTTTGTATTTTCTGTTGGATGATGTTGGACCTAGCTATGTTAGAAGTATGTTTGAATGATGTTGGACCTATGTTAGAACTTCAAATTTGACATGCTATATGGATGTTGGACCTATGTTTTTCCTTTTTTTGATTTTTTTTAATTTTGTTTTGCTCATTTGAAATCTGGTCAAACCTAACTTTGATCAAGATTTAAACAAGTCTAAAACATCAAATGAAAAACTAAGCCTGGATCCTTCTTAATCAATCCAAAAGGAAGCTATGGTGAGGTTTTTGAAATTTCATGAAAAATGTGCTAAAAAGATGGGTCCAAAGGTAGGGTAAACAACCTCATTTGTAAGCAATGTTTTTTTTGACCTTGTCTAAATCAGCCAAATAACTTTCCTACACATGTATTATATATATACAGACTATGTGCGCTGGTTTGTTTTTCATTTTTTTGAATTTATTTTGCTCATTTGAATTCTGGTCAAACTTAACTTTGACCAAGATTTAAACAAGTCTAAAACATCAAAATGAAAAACTAAGCCTGGAACCTTCTTAGTCACTCCAAAATGAAGCTGTGGTGAGATTTTTGAAATTTTCATGTTCATTTCACCAAAACACTTATCTTCACCTCATACAAGAGAGTTCGAGATACTCGAGATATCACATATGACACATGAACTTATCATTTAAATGTATGTAAACCTTGTTTATCAACTTAAATCATTATTATATGACATAAGAAGACTATGTGCGTAGGGTTTTCATTTTTCTCATTTTTATTTAATTTATTATGCTCATTTGAAATCTGGCCAAACATATATTTGACTGCTCCAAACCCCTCCCAAACCCCGCTAACCCTAGCGCTGAACAAGGACCATCCATATAACCTTAGCGGTGATCCAGGGCCGTCGATCTAACCCAGAAGGAATCTGCGGGGATGAGGGGGGCGATCCGCGAGATGCAATCTGATTCGCTGGGAGATTATTTTTTCTAAAGAAATACCGGGCGCGCTGGATGGACCGTTGGGCCGTCACGTTGTCTGGGCCTGAGACCGCAGTTAATAGGCCGTCTCAACCTTTCTAGGCCTGTATGCATGGGAAGGGCGGCGACGTGGTTTGCATGCGCGAGCGAGCCGGACGTGCATGCATGCGAGCGAGGCGAGCGAGGCAGTGGCCATGCATGTACTGATTCAGAGTGAGGCGAGGCGAGCTAGCGAGGCAGCTAGGCTAGCTAGGCGAGCTATTTCGTATTTTAGATGCAAGCAGCAGCCTCCTATGCAGTGATTCAGATGCACGCACGCGCCCCATGCATCATTTTCGTGCAAAAATTTAAGAGCCCAAAACGTAACGGATTCACACACGCATCCGGATTCACACACGCACCGTTCTCATCATTTCTCTCTTCCTCTCCCACCCACATGCCTATAAATGGGGTGCCTCTCTTCCTCTCCCACCCACAAGCCAGATCCGATCCATTCTCTCCAACTTCAAACGCCCAAGCGACCGAGCCCTCTCCAAGCGAGACCAAGTGAAGATGCAGTTCAACGGGCCGACCTTCAACCGTCCGCCTATCGTGCCGGAGCTGCGCTACCCACCGGGCGTGCTCGTGGAGAGGGAGCTCCGTGTGTGGGCGACTTCTAGGTGGAGGGGTTCCGTCAAACTCACTCGCGCCTTCCTCAGAGCCGGATATGCCCACCTCCCACGGGGCTCGCCTAGGATGTTCACCCTCAGCGAGGTTCGTGACCGCGGCGGCATCCTCCTACTGCTCACGGTCACCTTCACCAACCCGTTTGACGCGCGCGAGCTCCTCAGCCAAGTCTTTTGGTGCGGCTGCGAGGCCATCTTTTTCACGGTGTACAACATCTTCACCAACTACGAGAACATATTCCCCACTCCAGGCCAGATGCACTCCCTTCCCTACGAGGAGGAGGAGGAGTGAAGACGGTGTTGAAGGGGCGCGCGGCCAAGGTGGAAGAAGGAGGTCAAGATGAAGATGTTCAAGGCCGGAGTCAAGCTCGTCATGTTCTTAGTTTTATCGTTTTTATTTTGTTGCTTTTCTATGTCGTGTGTGCCGTGTCGTGTCCGTAAACTATGGGTATTATTATCTAAGTTATTATGTCGTGTCGTGTCGTGTCCGTGAACTATGGATATTATTATCTAAGTTATTATGTTGTGTCCGTGCTCTAGTCAAATTTGACGGTGTGTTGCATCTTATCTAAGTTATTATGTGTGTTAAAAAATGTCCGTGCCCAAACATATCATTCTTTCCCAAAACCAAGTCATGAAGTTCGAGAACTTGTGGTTTTCATTAATGAAAAATGAAAATCGGAGGTGGTGAGAAGCCCTCTCTTTCATTCAAAAAAAACAAGTCATGAACTAACATGCAAATTTATTCCATTTAAATCCTAAACCAAGTGCCACTCTAACCCTAAACCAAGTGCCATTCTAACCACAATCATGTGGCAGTGCAAACATACGTTTCCAACCCTCCAAAATTTCAGTGCAAAACAAAGGAAAACCACTCTCACGCGTGTGCAAACATTCACTATCTCACTATGTATACATTCCTTCCCTGCCCATTTCAAAGTCTTTCCATCTGTCCTAGCGGTTACCAACGCAGCCCTAAATGCCACAAACCCACGCGGTGTTGGGTTCGAGTCCCCAGCCGCACCAATTTTTTGTGCATTTTTCACCCTTCATTTTTCTAGACAAATTATTTTTTCTCGATGTAATGCCCTTAAAAAATGTTCATTTATTTTGACACCAGGTGTAAACCTCTACGAGAGCTGAGGCACATTTTCCATGACAATTTGGTCTTTGATTTAAATCACGGTGTATTTGAATTGGAGTAATTAAATTGCTATTAAATATTTAACAGCTACAAAAAAAATTCTAAACTTAATTGTTTGGCTTTGGAATAATTCAATTAGTTTCCACAAAAAGTTTCAGCATTATGATTTACCGCCTAAATTAAATCAGAACAGAAAACAGAAAAACACGTAAGAGAACCCCCGAATGTGTGTAATTGGATGCAGTTCGCCCATTAGTCTAGCCTGCACTCGGCTCTAGACTCTGAATTTGGCCCATAGAGGAACCTTTTTTTTGACAGAAAGGCAGAGTAGAGAGCTGCATTCATTGATCAAAAGTTTCTGCATTTCTCATTTCTTCTCCCTTTTTTCAACATATTTAAATGTTGGTCACTTCTTCTCTTTTTTTTTTCAACATTTAAACAACTTTGACCAACATTTAAAGCAGGTGAATTTCTCATACAATTTCAAGCTTATAAATTCCTCCATAATTCATGCCTTTCCATACATTTTCAACATTACAACCAGTGCGATTACCATACCTACAGACGCCCAAAAATAATTGCAAATGGGTATTGGTATTTGTGCTTGATCTTCAAGCTTCCTAACCTTCCACTTGAACATCCTAAGCTAAACAGCTAGCTCTCTGCCAGTGCATGCTTTGCCCTCCATCTCTTCTTCCGGAGCTCGTGTTGCGGCCACTGCCATTCGTGGCAACATGTGCAACCATTCTTCATGCTCTTTTTGCAGTTCATTCATCAGTGTCTTGGCCAGAATCGACCCAAAGAAAGAAGCATGTCACCTGCATGAACACCAAACAGATCAACCCATTGGTCAAAGATCCCGATCACGAAAATGGTGCAATTGCCTCGATTCTTACCCCATTCTCGCTGCACACGTAGAATGGACGATTCTGGTTCCTCGATGTGTGAGAAACCCTCCAATCAACGCGCGCCCCGCACCGCGGACAGACGAAGACAGGAATGTCCACACGTGCCCAGCTCTGCATCCGCGAGGTGGCGCTGGAGCTTGAGGAAGACATGGAGCTCGGAGCCGAAGGAGATCTCAATGCCGCCGCACCCTCCACAGCTAGCTTCCCACTGTCGTGCTCTCTCTCTCTCTCTCTCTCTCGCGGTGGTCACCACCGTGCTCTCTGTCGCCGTGCTCTCTCTCTCTCTCGCCGTGGTCACCACCGTGCTCTCTGTCGCCGTGGTCACCGCCTCTTTCGCCCGCTTATATAGCACACCCGCAACGGCTCTCTGCTCAACGGCTCTCTGCTGGGTCCCACAAGCCACGCGTGCAACAATATGAATACAATTGGCCGTCTCTGCCGCCTTGTCTCACCTATAAGGGTCGAGTCAAAAGGTTGACCTGACGGAGACGGCAGAATTCACGGAACGAGTCGGTGCGCACGGACTAGGGGCAAAACTGAGCACAGTTCGCATATGAGGGCAAAACTGAGCACATGGACACCACTGAGGGCAAAAGGATAATTAACCCTTTAATTAAATAATTGCCTTTAGTTTGTGGATCATTTTGCTAACTCAATTTTGCACACCATTGGTACACAAAGCCTAATTAGACACTACCAGAATTTACCCAATTACCGACGGCCTCATCTATGCCGACGGGGGCCGTCGGCATAGATGGACATATCCCCCAAAATGGGAGACCTTAATCCATTGTAGGATCAACGCCTATAACTTCTCAGGGATTGCAGTGTGCTCCACCGTCAGATTCTAAGTATTGGCTCTATATATTTCTTTCTACGTATACACGCGGGAATAGGTCCATGCGACAGCCAATGTAACTGTAGTGTTGTTACATGAGAGGATTTGTACCCCTGACAAATAGAACCCACCTGTCATACCTGCAGTGACCGCCACCAAGCATGTGCAAGCCCTGCGGTGAAAGCGCCGCGGTGAGAAGCTCAGCCATGGGTGAGTGTCAGCACGGCCATGGGAGGGAAACGCGGCCTGATTCGGTGGAATGGCTACATGATGCAACATATGTCTGAAATTTAGTGTGTTCATGAGAAAAGTTTACACGAGTACATAGTGCATGAACTTGTTTCTTCAAAATTCCTTTTTTTCATCTTTCTCTTCGGCCATGACATGTTCTGGACTTTTTCATAACTAGCACATATGCTCGTGCGTTGTAACGGAAGGAAGAAATTGACGTGCTTCGTTGAGAAGAAAATGCCAACCGTCACGAATCAGGTTAGCCAAGTAGGGGATAAGTTCGATGTTGAAAAAAAAAATAGACCAATTGACAGTTGGGTTCTTTAGGGGCTAATTCAAAACATGAGGTGAACAACTCTTTCTTTAGATTATTAGTTTATATACTCGACACACACACAAATCTGCTAAGTGCTGTTTTAAAATTTGGTAAATGTATCAAAAAATCTGACAACTACATTGGAGAACTTAACACGATAACTATATCGAAATAATCTCATATGCATCAGCACAAAAACTTCAAACTCTCGCGGTTGGTGGAGAAACACTATAATCACACGTAATTTACAGAAGTAACAAACGAACCCACTTTCTTCACTAATTTCTTCCGCCCTGAATTTCAGGTGGGCCCGCTTCCCTCACAGTTCCCAATCAAACCTGCCCACATTAGAGCATCTCCAACAGCCGCGCTACGCGCCGCGCACAAAAAAAGCGTTTGCCGCGCGCGCTTCAGCAGGTATAGCGCGGGGATAGGCGCTGGCTCCAACAGCCGCGCTATAATGCAGCGCGCGCCGCTCCAGCAGTGCCCAAAAATGCAGCGCGCGCACAATATTTTTTAATACATAAAATTGCATCAAAATAAAAAGGATACAAAGTTATTTTACATATTGCAACTAGATAGGTAGTTCGAAAACATAGATAGTTCGGCGCTAGATAGTTCGAAAACATAAAAAAAAACTAATCCCAGTCGCTCCAGTCATCTACACCATCACCGGCTTCGTCGTTGGTGTCGTCCGAGGTTGACAGCCAGACGTCCAACCAACGGTCATCGTTTTCAGTGAAGAAGGACCTCCCGACTGCATCGCGGATGGCGCACTGCTGACACGCCAATGCCTTCCGACGACGCCTGTCCAACCGCTCCTCGCGGCGCCGGCGCGTGTCCTCCTTGCGGCGACTTGCCCAATACTGCTGCTCGTAGGCGACGTCCTCCGGGTGGAGCCAGCGCCAATCCGCCATGTGCCGCTCGTCCTCCTGGGCGACGAGGAGGCGGTTCTGCAGCGCAGTGTGCTCCGCACGGTCTGGTGCGGAGTGTAGACGAGGCGGCGGGGCGAGCTCTAACGCCTGCTCGAGCGTGTGGACGTCGTCGAAGTTCATTTGGCGGCGCGGCCTGCCTAGGCGCCACGCCGCCGCGTCGAACGCACGGCCGGCCTCGTGCGCCGTCTCGTACGTTCCGAGTGGAAGCCGGAGATCGCCGGAGCATATCTCGGCGTAGAACCCGGCGCCGTTCGGGCGCTCGCGGACGCCGCGGTAGCCCGACGAAGAACGGTGGCGCGGCGGCATGGTGGCGCGTCGGGGGCGGCGGCGGCGCTCTGGTGCGGCGGCGCTCTGGAGCGGTGGTGGCGGCACAAGCGGTGGCGCGAGAGGTAGGGAGAGAGAGAGAGAGCTGTGGAGAGCGAGGGGGAGCGCGCGCGCTGCGTTTTATAGGCGCGCGGAAGGAGGCGCCGCAAAAATGGCGCGCGAGAGGCCGCCATTTCGCGCGCGCGCAAGCGGTTCCCGCGCGCACGGTTTTCCCATCGCCGCTGGAGCGCGCCATTCTGCCCCGCGCGCGCGAAAACGCAAGTTTAGCGCGCGCGCGCCTTTTTGCGCGGCTGTTGGAGATGCTCTTAGCACATCTGTAATCCACCATAAAATCTATCTTTATCTCTAGCAAAGCCTTAGTCGGAACTCCCTCTCAGTGGTCTATCACAAATCACTGGCAGCGGACAATTAATTGCCCTAGCCAAATAAAAGAAAGTGGCATATCACTGTTAAAAAGAGTTGCATACACATACGAGCATCAATATGACTGTTATGCATTTACTAAATTTATACTCGGAGAAGAAATGGTAGAAAGCAAATTAAAATATGATAAAACTGCACATGATTCTCAAGTACTACAATAGCAATAAGAGTAGTTAAGTGCTCTATCTGCAAAATGATTCTTAAGTACACATGATTCATGAGTAAACTGTACTTGAAGTAGCTCTCTCGCGCGTGATGCAAAATGTGCTATGTCTGCAAGTATCAATAAGAGTAGTTATTCAGTGCTGAAGCTTCACGCTGCTGCTTGAACACTATACTAATCAACTCCAGTTTAAGCCAGATTTGTTGGCATATGTGCACTTGCAAAACAATATTTTGTTTTCAGAAAAACGATACAACATGCAATGGGGCTTTCATTGTTATCAGATGCTTTGGCAGTGTGCATATATACAAACATTGGTATATGAATTCAGAAATTAATCTTGTAGAGAAAATCAAATAGGCATGGGTTTGTAATTAATGTACATAGAAATATGCGTACTGTTTGGGAGCTGCCTCAAGTGTTATTCGCATGCACTATAGCCTTGCAGCCGTTCCCGAACATTGCATGTGTACAGCCGCTCCGAGCTGCCGCACCATACGCATGTACGAACCATGATAGCGGCAAATGCGCTGCCTCGCTCTGTGTCAGCGTCGTGCTCAGCAGCTCGCTCGCACCATTGCTGGTTTGGCATTGCCGGGCTGCCGCTACCTACGAGCCCCGACGCTGCCTGATGCGCATCGTCTCTAGCTTGCTGGCATCTGCCATGAGCTTCGCACCTACCCGCAAGAGTCGCGGAGCCGCTCCTGACCGTTGCCACCAAGCTCGGCTGGCAACCGTCTGCTCGACTGCTCGAGCCGTCGTCGACATGCCTTGGCCCAGCTGGCCACAAGCATTGCGTGCTATCCATCACCGCGTTGGCCGCCGCGGCGTCTCATGCACAATCGTGCCGTTGGGACACCACGGGCCACTGCCGCCTCGCATGCACAATCGTGCCGCCGTGACACCATGAGCCGTAGTGCTTTGCACGTGCCCCGGCTGTGCCGGTCGAATAGCTCCGCCCAGGCCAGGTCAAGCTCTATCAAAGCAGCCCTCATGCCGTCGTTGTCACCGCGGAGGAGGGAGACGTGGTGGTCGATGCTAGGATTAGGCCAATCAGGTTTAGCTGATCGAGTTTTAGTGCAGCCAGATGAGATCGCTAGTTACCGGACAATCCTTATAAGTCCAGCCAGATGAGATTGCTACTTTGGCTTAAAAAATATGAGATCGCTACGTCTTCTTCAAACAAATATGAGATCGCCTGGGATTCGAACCGAAGCGAAACAATGCGTTTGCGGAACCTAAATCTTTATGTGTATCAAATTTCAAATTTCAGCCGTCTATCTTTATGTTTATAACACAAAATCAACGGATATAAATAGATGACGTATGGAGAACTATGAAAGCTTACTAGGAAACATGCCCGTGCGTTGCAACGGAAAAACAAAAAATTCACACACCTCTAATCCAATAATCATGGGTCAAGAACCTGTTGCCTTACCCCACCAGCCTAGGTCTTCTCTTTTGACATGGCAATCCACCCCTGTTGCTGCTTATTTTCCTTCTCACCTTTGCCAACGGGTGCCTAGCCGCGTTGTGAATGCACATGCTTTTTGCGAGGAGCAAACTCCTACATGCTAATTTTCGTATATGTGTCTATATATAATGTACATCGAGAAAGTAGTATTGAATTCCGCACCAAAACAATTAATTTAAGAGGGAAAACAACGAGACTTTTTACGATGCATCCTACTACCTGAAATAGTGGGTAGTATATAACTGATCCAATGGTCATTATTGATCCTCTTTTTTTCCTCCTAGGACATTTTGGTAATTGGCTGTTAGGTAGATTTTTTCTTTTCTTAATGTTAATTGTAATGATTGATTAATAACATAGGTAATCAGATCTGTGAAAAAAGCATGTAAGAAAATATCTGTAAAAAAAAAAAGAATTGTCCTTCATCTTAGTTCGTAGGTTTGCCCTTCATTCTGAGGCAGTTTGTCAGCCGCCCAAGCAGTCCGGCGGCCGTCTCAATCGCACAGGGCCGGCCGCTCCGTCTCCCGGCCTCCGGTCGCCGCCCCATGATCTTTGACGGCGCAGCCACTCCACTCAGTCCGTCAGCTCTTTCTCAGTCGCATGATCTTTGGACGGCGCTAGAGATCGGTTCGTCCGCAAGTCGTCTCTCATTAGTGATCGCAATGTCCTCCTCCTTTCCAAATCTGAGCGATCTCGTGCCTCAACTCTCAATTCTCCTCTTTCATGTCTCAACTCTCAATTAATTCTCCTCTTTAATGCGGCAATCTCGTGCCAGTGCATGCATGCGATGGCCAATGCGTAGCGTAACTAGAACGCCGGAGGTGTCCTTTGCCCATGCATGTAGGAGACCTTAGTCACAGCAATTAATCTCTGATGCTACTCCGTCTTGGTCGCAGTACTACTGAAACTGCCCCTGGCCACAAAATATACTACCGAAAATCTGCAAAATATACTACCGAAAATCTGCAAAATATACTACCAAAAATCTGCAATAGTATTTCCAAATCTGAGCCGTCCAAACACAAAAATAAACGGCCTATATTGATCTGATGTACTGTAAAAGGTCTCACAACGTATAGGCAATTCAGTGAAGGATACAAAGCAAACCACACACGCGCAAGATAAGAACAAACCAGAGATGGAAACTTGCAGAAAAGACCTAAAAAAATAAATAACTGCACCCTCATGCATAGCTATAAACCTGTACGGATGTACTGGCGTTGATATTGCAAGACCAAAATTCATTATGTACCTTAGATTGTGCACAAGAGATAACATATATACCTCAACAGGTGTGTATAAATATCCTGATTTGCTGGTCTGTTGAACTGGATAGAGTAGTTGGTCGTGGCCCTCGTAACTGTCGTCGGTTCTATGCCAAAGCTAGCAGGTCTCATCTACCGAGTTAACACAGAGGACATAAGAGAGAGCATGTATAGGTTCAACGGTGGGCACATACTTATCAATTAATGGCACTGCATGGCTAGTCTCGCACTACAATCCATCATTCACTCAGTGTTTGACCAGCACCAGTACATGTGTGAGAGTAGCAACAACGCCAGGAAGAGGAGGTCAGGACTCAGGAGGATTCTCCATCTTACTTATATCAACGTATGTGTATCACGAATCAGTCATGGTAGGATCCGAGAGGTGTGATTTGCAGCCAAAACGAACTCACTGCCAGTTAGGCCTCCGGTGATTGCAATTTGGGAAAATACAATCGAGTGTAGCTGAGCAGAGGAGGAAGGCCAGTCATGTTGAACGGACATGGAATCAGACTCCCGTTGTTAGTTGTACAGCCAAAAATTCACTGCCGACACTACCAGAAAAACAGGGTTTGCCGACGGCCAAATATATGCCGACGGCTACCGTCGGCATAGAGAGACCTATGCCGACGGCCAAAGGAAGGCCGTAGGCGTACAAAAGCCGTCGGCATACATACATCTATGCCGACGGCCCCGTCGGCGTAGAGGAGGCCGTCGGGATCGCACGAGCTACGCCTACGGGTGCCGTCGGCATAGGAAAGGCCGTCGGCATAGACCTGGCCCACCTGCCCGGTCAGCGCAGACCACGTGACGGCGTTGGCCCTACGCCGACGGGCCGTAACGGCGCCCGTCGGCATATCTGTGGCAGAGGTATGCCGACGGTGTGGCCGTCGGCATAGGCCCCTCTGCCACGTCCACGATCCGTGCGCCAAGCCACGTCATCGATCCGTGAGATGAAGGTCGATATGCCGACGGCCAGGCCGTCGGCATACATTTATTTTAATTATTTTTTTAATTCCATTTCTGTTATTTGTGGCAGAGGTATGCCGACGGCGTGGCCGTCGGCATAGGCCCACTCGCCACGTCATCGATCCCTGCGCCACGCCACGGCATCGATCCGCGGCACAACCTGCGTGGGGTGTAATGGTATGCCGACGGCCTAGCCGTCGGCATAGGTATTCTTTACTTTATTTTTATTTTTAGTTTGCTTTGTTGTTTTTACTTTGCTTTGTTGTTTTTACTTTATTTTAATTTTTGTTTTGCATAAGATAATTATGCCTTATCTAAAAAAATTCCCGATGTATATCGATTGCCGCCCCCCCCCCTCCGGTAACGAACGTCCGGTGTGTGCCCCCCCTCACGTACGGCGCCGCCGCCGGCACCTGGAGGGGTGAAACGGACGCGTGGGGTCTACACGGAGGGGATCTTGTTGTGGATCTGTCCCGGATGTTTCTCCAGGCTGTTCCTATGGGCTGACCTAACACAACCGGGCGGGGAGGTCCACTGGCCAAAGCCCGTCCGCGCAAAGTCAAAGGGCTAGATCCCGTGGTCCAACGCTACAGGGTTAGGCGGGACGGGGGCACTGGGGGGGTAGCAATGCCACCGGAGCATCGCACCGGGCCCTCATACATGTGTGGTGGTGTGGTGGCATGTCCGAAGAGGCGGGACGCGTGTCCGGTGGTCTTACTTATGGAGAGGAGAGAGCGTCTGGGGGACTGAAAGGGCACACACAGGCGAAAAGTTATGAAGGGAGCTGGCATTTAAGCCTGCGTTGCATTTATATATAGACTTATCGTATTCCCAACACACTAGTTTGATCGTCTGAGCACATATTCTCTTCATATTTCTGGATTGAAACTTGTTTGAAGACACCCAGTAATATCCTTTCAATCTAGAGTAGTATATTACATACTGTTGATTATTTTCTCGAAAAGATGCACATTATCGGAAACGGTCGACACAGTCGAAATGGTCCCGATGCAAATGTGAAAGTGTTCATGCATGCGTAGAGGCCCGTCTTGGGGCTCCGGTGTGTGCCCCCCCTCACGTACGGCGCCGCCGCCGGCACCTGGAGGGGGGAAACGGACGCGTGGGGTCTACAAGGAGGGGATCTTGTTGTGGATCTGTCCCGGATGTTTCTCCAGGCTGTTCCTATGGGCTGACCTAACACAACCGGGCGGGGAGGTCCACTGGCCAAAGCCCGTCCGCGCAAAGTCAAAGGGCTAGATCCCGTGGTCCAACGCTACAGGGTTAGGCGGGACGGGGGCACTGGGGGGGTAGCAATGCCACCGGAGCGTCGCACCGGGACCTCATACATGTGTGGTGGTGTGGTGGCATGTCCGAAGAGGCGGGACGCGTGTCCGGTGTGTGCCCCTCCTCACGGACGGCGCCGCCGCCGGCACCTGGAGGGGGGAAACGGACGCGGGTCTACACGGACGCAAAGGGGCAAAATAACAAAGCAAAGTGAAAATAAAAAAAAAACACAAACTAAAATAAAGGAAAAATAACAAACTAAAAAAACACAAACTGAAATAAAGAAAAAATAAAGAAAAAAAGTAAAATACACCTATGCCGACGGCCTGGCCGTCGGCATATATGTGCACATGCCCACGGATCGATGACGTGGCAAAGGGGGGGCCTATGCCGACGGCCAGGCCGTCGGCATAGGGCCCCCTTATCCTTTGCGGTTTGCCCCCGACCACCCATTCCCCACTCCCT
>LR738714.1:769540466-769567928 GCA_902687465.1 Secale cereale | reverse complement strand
CATCATGCTTCCATTATGCTTCCATTATGCTTTATGCTTTATGCTTTATGCCATTATGCTTCCATTATGCCATTATGCTTTTCATTATGCCATTATGTTTTTATTATGCTTTTATTATGCTTTATGCTTTATGCTTCCATAACACCACTTTGGACACACCTATATGCCATTATGCTTTTATTATGTAGGTGTGTCCAAATTGGTGTTATGGAAAAGACGAGTCCTGGGCGGCATTGGTTGATCTTTGGTGTGATGAGGCTGGAGCCTGGGCGGCTATGAGAACCAAAAATAAGGCTAACCGAGGGACGGAGGGAGTACATGCTCAGGGAAACCGAAACCACTATCTCCACAAGGCAGTTAATGTATGACTAACCCCATTAAACATTCTTCTTCTATTTACCATCAGTTTCTTATGTATGACTAACCTCTGTTTGGTGGTGCAGGAGGAGAAACTGAAGCGGCCGCTGTCAGACATGCAGGCGTGGGAGATCGCCCATACGCGGAAGGACCCCAAGCCTGGCGATAACAAGTACTACGGCAAGAAGACCGCGGGGAACATCCAAGCCTACTCTGAAGCCTATTTAAAGTTGCATCCTGACACACCTGACCCCATTGCGGCGCCTCTGGACGAAAGGGCGGTGGTGAGCATGGGGCCCAAGGAGCACGGTCGGGAGGCGGTTCTCGATGCTGTGATCACTCCTAGTATCTCCTACACACAGCTTCGTCGGATCGACCCGAGCCTGAGCCAGCGCACGAGCCAGCCAGTGACCAGTGCATAGTCCCTCTTCCAGGAGCAACAATCTGTAAGTATTTTCCCTCTTATCTTCATTGCTCATTTTATTTTCCGCATTTATTATTTTTATGAGTTCTATCATGGCATACCGTAGGCCTACCTGGAGTACACACGCCAGGAGACCATGGCGTGGCATAAGAGGCTTTATGAACACCAAGTGCAGAGGGATCTCCAGATGCAGCAGGCTTTTCAGGAAATGGCGGCCGGCAGGTGTCCTCAGTTGCAGCCAGCACAATGCCCTCCAGCGCAACCAGTGCTGCTGACCTTTGAGGAGTTTGTGGCACAGACCGCTGGCCCCTCGCCGGTTAGTTCATCCCCAATCTATTCATCCAAAGCATGTCATGCCTTTCAACATAGTCATATATCCCGTTAATATGTCTTTTCAACATCCAGGGAACAGGTGGATCTACCGTTGGCGGTGGTCTTCGCAGCACTCCGGAGACACGGAGCCCGACCACTCCGATCCACGGAGGCGGAGGCGGAGGTGGAGGTGGAGGCTTCGGCGGTCTTGGTGGTGGCTCTGCCGCTAGCAGTGACGACCTGGGCTTCGGCGGTCTTGGCGGTGACGACCTCCGTGGTGCTCGATGATCCTTGTGTGTGGTGATGATACTTGATAGGACTTGTGTGTGGTGATGATCATTTAGATGACTTGTGTGCTTCTCTATATGCTTATGTTTATGTTGGTTGTGATGATGATCTTTTAGAGATTTGTGTGTGATGATGCTTAATTATGCATATATTGTTGTGATGGTGCCGGATGATATGTGCTGTTGTTTATATGTTTATTCTGTTATATATGTCTATTCTATCATATATATGTGCTGTGTATTGAAATGAATTCATTTGAAACAAAACAGAAAAAAAAAAGCAGAAGAAAGCTATGCCGACGGCAAGGCCGTCGGCATAGGGATACTATGAGCTCCCAGTTGCTGACACGTGGCAGCTATGCCGACGGCCTGACCGTCGGCACACAATTTGTACTAAGCCGACGGCCGTGCCGTCAGCATACCTGCCACGCGTCAGCTACTGGGAGCTGCGTATGAATGAGTAAGCCGACGAAGTGGCCGTCGGCTTATAATTAAATATATGCCGACGGCAGGGCCGTCGGCATAGGCCTGGTCCACGACCAACGAAAGGCAGCCACGTGGCACGCCTATGCCGACGACCACCGTCGGCATAGCCCTTGTCCGCGAGCAACGCCAGGCAGCCACGTGGCAGCCCTATGCCGACGGCTTGCCGTCGGCATAGCCCTGGTCCACGAGCAACGCCAGGCCGCCACGCGGCAGCCCTATGCCGACGGCAAGCCGTCGGCATAGCCATATGCCACGTGGCGGCCCGTCGCTGGGCGAACTTAACGGCTGGGGGCGCCGTTAGGCACGGACTTTGCCGACGGCCGTTGCCGTCGGCATTGATGTACGGCCGCCGTCGGCATAGCATATATGCCGACGGCTTTTCTATGCCGACGGCCAACCAGGCTATGCCGACGTATATGTTGCCGACGGCCCTATGCCGACGAGGGCCGTCGGCATAGGTCTGTCCCGACAGGACTCAGGGCTATGCCGACGGCCAGGGCCGTCGGCATAGGGGGCGATTCTGGTAGTGCGATGAAGCCTTCCATGGGAAGCGGAAGCACCTTGCTAGAAATTGCTTTGTCAGCATCATGTTGTGCTATTGCCCATCCGCTAGGGCCATGCCCCGCGCTCCTCCGGCTTGGGATCTCCTTCCCTCACAAGAACGTCTTACGTCTGCATATATCCCCGAGCCAGCTAACCAAAACCCAATCTCCAGACCGTCGCCTCAAGGGCATGGAGGCTGGAGTAGCTTAGAATAGGCAGGCGCGCGCTGTCCGCGGCATGAAGCTCCCTTGCAACATGCTTTCATCCATGCACCACAACCCTGTCCCTACGCAACGTAATTAACTGAGACCTTCCGAGTGTCGCCGTCTAAGTACCCGAACCCTGCGCGTCGGCGACAATCCCCAGCCCAAGCCCCGCCTCCTATTTTCTTCCTCATGCATGCCGATAGACTTACCCGAAGGTCTCTTCTATACGGCTGAGGAAGGAATCCGCTCGTAGCCAGATGCGCGCCTCCTCCCTCAAATCTACGTGCCGCCTCCCGTCGTGTGTTTATGCAGGTGGTTGATCTCGATCGATCCCGACTAAGTCTCCTCTCGTGTCGCCGAGGAACAGTTTAATTTCTGTTCGTGTACAGGTAGAGGCGGAGGCCCAAGTGGGTGTGTTGACGGAAGCCCAACTGCATCGGGCATGGAAGAAAATATATACAGAAAAAGAAGGGAACCGTGTGTCGTTGTCTATCGTGGGCAGGTGTCCAACTCATGTTTTTTTTATGTACCCACGACACAAGAAGGCTAATGTAAACCGGCAAAGGAACGTATTGTTTTCCGACTAAATAAAAAGTCTTCCTCCATTTAAATCTCAGTCGTCGATTTTTGTGGTTAATATAAAATCAACGGGTATAAACGGGTGATGTATGGAGAACTATGAAAGATTTCGTCTTTTAATATTAGGTAAAGATAAAGATAAAGATTAGGTGTAGATAAGGAGAGTGAAGGACAAGATGTTCCTCTTAAACCAATGAGAAGGAACAAAAGGCAACCATTTGTTTTCCTCACCTTGGTTGATTGATAGTGCAATGGGAGGCAAACATGATGACAGATAACAATGGCGGCATGTCCTTTTCTGCCATTTATTTATAGGAAATTAATCTCCACAAGCGACCATTTACTATGAGCCTATGATAGCACAATTTTTTTTGGAAATGGAGGCTTGCCCCCGGCCTCTGCATCATAATGATGCATGCAGCCATCTTATTAAAAAGTCCCGAAGTAATACAAAGTCATCAATTTATTACAGCTCGCAAGCGGAGCAAGACAAATAAAAAGAGAGCAAACACTCCAAAAACATAACCAGTAATGCAAAATAAGGATAAGCTCCCTAGACTCATATCCTGTTATGCGACCGCCATCCAAACCGGTTGAATAAAGCCCGTGCTACCATCTCCCACCGGTTGCATCCAGTAACCAGAGGTTCCCTGGAGTCCATAGGAGTGAGTAAGGACCACGTACGGATCCATGTGGTAGTTCTGAAGATAACCTGCAAGAAAGTTAAATTTTGTTGTCTGTTAAAAACCAAATCATTTCGACAATTCCATATCCCACAAAAGCACACATATTCCAATCCAAATACGAGCTGCAGTAATATGTTCAACCCCAGCTAACCATGTTCCAAACAACGATTCAATGTCAACTGGAGGATTAATGTTGAAGGCTATATGAATGGTTCTCCAAAGCAATTTGGTGAGTGGGCAGTCAAAGAAGAACAGTTGTATTGTTTCATCATGATCACAAAAACAACAACGGGGACTACCTACCCATCGCCTCTTGATTAAGTTGTCTTTGGTGAGTATTACTTGCTTGTGAACAAACCACATACAAATTTTAATACGCAAGGGAACCTCAATCTTCCATATATGTAACGATTTTGAGGGCAGGTGTCCAACTCATGTTTTTTTATGTACCCACGACACGAGAAGGCTAATGTAAACCGGCAAAGGAAAGTATCATTTTTCGATTAAATAAAAAAATCTTCCTCCATTTAAATCTCAGCCGTCGATCTTTGTGGTTAACATAAAATCAACGGTATAAACGGGTGTCGTATGAAGAACTATGAAAAATTCCGTCTTTTAATATTAGGTAAAGTTAAAGATTAGGTATAGATAAGAAGAGTGAAGGACAAGATGACAGATAACATTTGTCTTCCTCACCTCGGTTGATTGATAGTGCAATGGGAGGCAAACATGATGACAGATAACAATGGCGGCATGTCCTTTTCTGCCATTTATTTATAGGAAATTAATCCCCACAAGCGACCATTTATTTACTATGAGCCTATGATAGCACAATTTTAAACGATCAGACCAACAATATGCGATGGCTAAAGTTGAACACACGAGTGCTCTGCCATCGTACTAGCATTGTTAAATCTAAGAAAAGAACTTGTGATTTATTTGTGCCCGGCCATGTGATTTACAATCTCTGCACTCCGGAGATGTTTGATTTATCATCACCTGATCTCTGAGCACCCTATGGACACATCTATCATCGAAGGATGTAGTTGTGGCTGTAATTAGTCCCATCTAAGATCCAGCAGTTGATCCAACCCCGCGCCCTAGCCCCTCGCTCCTCTCCAGCGACGCGCCCCGCGTGCGCGTCTCGGGAGATCTAGATTGGCCGCCCGCAACTCCCACTCGTCAACGTCTCCTTCCCCTCGCCGCCGCCGGAGTGCGGGCGGCGGCATGGCACTCTGTCCTTCCTCTGGTCCTCGTGGCGGCGGCGCGGGTCGGCTGTTCGGGGACAAGGGGCGCCTCGTCCGGATGGTCTCCCGGAGGTGGGGACGGCTGGATCCGGCGGCGACTGGGCTAGGAGGAGGTGGCGCAGTGCGGCGGCGCTGTTGGCGGGGTTTCGGTCGGGGTCGTCTTCGATATCGATCGGGATCTCCATCGGGGGCGTCGCACAACGGTGGGACCTGATCGGCGGCGGCGTCACCGGTTCGGCGGAGGGCTCCGCTCGGTTCCAGCCAACCGCGAGATCGGGATGCCGTGGCTTCCGGTGAAAATCGCGCCTGACTGCGGTCATGGCGGATGATGGCGGCGTCTCCGACGTCGTTCCCTTCTCGAGGCATCGTCGTTGCAGGTCACGTCAACCTGATCAGAAGGCTTCGGGGGAACCCCTAGATCTGGATCTATCGGATCGGACGATGGCGACGTTTCAATGTCGTTCTCCCTCCTCGGGGCATCTTATTGGAGCAAGTGTTGGCTAGAGGGGGCAAGAGGAGGAGCGGCGTGGTATCTGACACGTCGACAACGGCAGGTCTCAGCGCATGGAGCAGTGGGGTATCGCCGGTAGGCGTGTGATGATGGACGAGTGCAGGATGGTGGCATTGTCTGGTGTCGTGGTGGCGTCGACGGCAGCTAGACCGGGCAAGGTACATGCAGCAGTATAGCACTAAAGATTGATTGGTGGCAGGTGGCTGCGGCGGCCTCATACCCGGCAGGCGTCCAGGTTGAGGAGTGTGCCGGACAGGTGGGTGCCCCATACCCGACAGGCGTCCTGATTGGGACCTTAGGTCTTAGATGTTAGGTTTGACTGCGAGGTCTGTTTGGTATTAGGGCCAGACTATCAGCATCCTTTCATCAACTGGATAGGAGTAGCGACAGATATTGCCTAGACGATGACTTTAGTCTTACTTTTGTATGACTTTGTAAGGTCTTGTGTGAATAATTAATAAAATGGTTGCATGCATCGTCCAGATGCAGAGGCCGGGGGTACTCCTTCATTTCTTAAAAAAAATCTAATTGCTACCACGAGCTACTTTTGCCATATGGTTGAAAATGTTAAAACGATATGAATGTAGTCAGCAATCGGCAAAAACAAAGGCCGGCCCGTGTGCAGTCACACATGCTATGGTTTGGCTTCTAAATAATGCGAGTCTCTTTGGTTTTCTCCATTCTCTCAACACTTCCTCTTGCATTCTGTTTGCTCATATAACTACTTCTTGGCAGCACAACGTAGTAGGACAGAACACATATATGGTGCTTCCAGAACAGCTGGGCAATTTATAATGGTTATTAGGTCATACTATAAAACAAATGTGATTGCTAGATTCATGAACTCTGTGTGTGTTATGTCATCACAAAAACTGCATGCTGTTAATAAGATTATTTTTAATACCAAAACACAACCAAGTAAACTTTCATGTTGATGGAACTTATTAGTTTTCACAATAAAAAATGTAAACAGTTAACATTAAGATATGAAATTGCCAAGTGTTTCTTCAGGGAACAAAAACCCGACAATTAGTCTCTCCGGGGAACATATATGCAGTCCTTTAGGCTTCAACTATACACAAAGTGTGGATTAGCTCCATAAACCCACTGTAGAGACTGAACGCACAGTTTGTATTGATCTTCAGCTCATATATACACAGAGTAGAACACCGCAACGCACACCCATACTTGTCTAACCAACTAACAGACTCCCACTATCTACCCTAGAAGCTAGGAGGCAGGCGAGGCATGCCGGTCGTGATTAGTTGGAGAAGTACGTGGGCCTGCAGACTCATTCCAACACCCCCCTCCCCTCCCGCGCGCGCAGACGGAGCGTCACCAACGGTGACGCACAGGCTGGACCTGAAATCCTCAAACGTGGCGGTCGGCAGCAATTTGGTCATGATGTCGGCGAACTGCGAGGTGGTCGGTACATGCAGGACGCGAAACTGACCAAGAGCAACCTTCTCACGAACAAAGTGGATGTCGAGTTCGATGTGCTTGGTTCGGCGGTGATGTACAAGATTCTGAGCGAGGTAGACGGCTGACACATTATCACAGTAAACAACTGTGGCTTTGTCGATACCGGAGTGAAGCTCCTGGAGAAGCTGTCGCGTCCAACAGCATTCGGCAACGGCATTGGCCACAGCGCGGTACTCCGCCTCTGCACTGGACCTGGACACGGTGGGTTGCCTCTTGGACGACCAAGAGATGAGCGAGCCACCAAGAAACAAGCAATAACCAGAGGTGGAACGCCATGTGTCGGGGCAGCCGGCCTAGTCGGCGTCACTGTAAGCGACGAGCTCATGCGGCGGTGAGGAGCTGATGGTGATGCCGTGGTTGACCGTCCCACGGACATAGCGAAGGATGCGCTTCACCATGGACCAGTGAGGCGTCCGAGGAGCGTGCATGTATAAGCACACTTGCTGAACACCATAAGTAAGATCTGGGCGCGTCAACGTGAGATACTGCAGTGCACCGGTGATACTGCGGTATGAAGTGGCATCATCGGCAAAATCTCCAACTCAGGCAGAGAGCTTGGACCGCGTGTCGACCGGAGTTGAGGTCGGCCTACAGTTGGTCATGCCAGCGCGATGCAGCAGGTCCTCAGCGTACTGATGTTGATGAAGAAAGAACCCTGCCGAGGTGCGCCGCACTTGGATGCCGAGGAAGAAGTGCAGCGCGCCCAAGTCCTTTAGCGGGACGGCGTCGGTGAGTTGCGCGATGACACGGCGGAGTAGTACGTCTGACGAGGCAGCGAGGACGATGTCGTCGACGTAGAGTAGCAGGTAGGCGATGTCGTGACCGTGACGATAGACAAAGAGCGAGGCATCGGAGCGAGTCGCCGTGAACCTAATGGTCCGTAGAAAGGTGGTGATCTTCGTGAACCAAGCGCGTGGAGCCTGCTTGAGGCCGTATAGCGACTTGGATAGAAGACACACATCATGTGGGCGTGCCTCGTCGATGAAACCCGTAGGCTGCTGACAGTAGACATGCTCGGTAAGCTCACCGTGGAGAAAGGCGTTTTTAACGTCAAGCTGGTGGACGGGCCAATTCCGAGAGGCCGCGAGCTGGAGGACGATGCGGATGGACGCCGGCTTGACCACGGGCGAGAAGGTGTCGTGGTAGTCGATGTCGTGACGCTGGGTGAAGCCACAGACGACCTACTGCGCCTTGTACCGATCCAAGGTGCCGTTGGGATGCAGCTTGTGGCGGAAAATCCACTTGCCGGAGATGACATGTGCGCGGGGCGGCCGAGGAACCAAGGTCCAGGTAGCGTTGGCGCGGAGGGCGTCAAATTCCTCCTGCATGGCCTGTCGCCAGTGAGCATCCGCGAGGGCTGCTCGAACCGACGTGGGAACAGGTGAAGGAGAAGGCACGGTAGCAGTGAGAATGTAGTCGTCGTCGTACTACGTATTGCGGCGAGTAATGCCCGTGCGAGCCCGTGTCAACATGGGATGAGCACGGCCGGGTGGCGGAGGTAGGGTAGAGCCACCGGCGAAGACCACAGGGGAGCTGCAGCCACTTGTCACGCTCGACGGGGAAGGTGCATGCGATTCTGCAGCTGTGCCGGGCGAAACGGAAAGTTGCAGTGAAGGCCGAGCTCCCCGGTACCCTCTATCTCGGCCTTCCATGTTCCTTTCTTTTCTTAGAGATTCACGTAATTGCAGGCTAGTGTCACTGTACATCAGAATTATTTGGGTCTCTAAACTCTGATGGGATAGCAGGGATGTCAGAACTGTGCAGGACGCATGGGGCACTATTCATTGATTGAGATGGCACATCTTTTGCTGACCTTTCAGACCAAGAATTGACACTTTGTTCGTCACATGACTACCAGTTCCTCACACCGAATTATTTATACCCCCTTTCACCCTTTCGGTCCTGTACCCATGTGAAGCAGAGAGAGAAGAGAGAATGTCTTTTTTCTAATCTCATGTGAGAGAAAGGACTAATAGCAGCAGAAGAGAGAAAATTGATTCTTCTCGTTGTAAGAGACAGGCTGGCTGAGAGAGCAGCGAGAAAAAAACAACTTAGGGCACGTTAAAAGATTTGAGCTTTGACTTTTACTCATCACATCCTTTAATGAGAGTGATTTCTATGAATGTTTTTAGTGAGCGAGAGCTTGTGCCGATGTGATACTCTTTGGAGGGAGAGATAGAGCATGTAGAGAGAAAGAGAGCGTCAGAGACTGAACTGTGATGTGTATGCATGCAGAGAGACCGTGTGAGAGAGTGTGTCCAGTTGTCTTGTGAAAGAACTGTTCTTGTCCTACACTGTAAATGGTGTCATTTTCTACTGCCACAGTCTGCAAATTGTTTAGTCTATGCACATATCCCTAAATGGTTGGACGACGGTGATAGGAGGTACCACGTAGACCAAGCTACAAAAAACCGTTCTCCGGGCGAAACTGCTGCCGTGGCAACAGAAGTCGCCGCCGAGGCGGCCGAATCTGCTGGCATGGCAGCCGTCCTGGGCGACGCACGAGCTGCAGCCGATCCGGGCGACGAACCTGATGTCGTGGCAGAAGTAGTCGCTGCCGAGGCAGCTGAGTGTGCTGCCATGGCAGCCGATCCGGGCGACGAAACCGCAGCCTTGGCGGCAGAAGTCGCTGCCGAGGCAACTGAATTTGCTGCCATGGCAGCCGATCCGGGGTGCGCTGCTGCAGTTGTCGGAGCAGCTGGCGGCCGAGGCGGCGACCCGGGGAGGAGCACTGGCGGCGAGGTATCCCTGGTGAGGACGCGGTCGGGCGCAGAGGGAGGCGCCGAGACCTGCGCAAACGGGAACGAGTGCTCGTCGAAAAAGACGTGACGGGATATGATGATCCGGCCTGTGGTGGGGTCAAAGCACTTGTAACCAGCATGATCGGGAGGGTAGCCCAGAAACACGCCCGCCTTAGATCGAGGGGAGAGTTTGTTGGGAGCCGTGGCTGTAGTGTTAGGGTAAACATAGGCATCCAAAGACTCGTAGGTGGGAATAGGATGGGGTTTTTCCGTAGAGGAGCTCAAAAGGTGTGACATGTTGGCGAGGCTGGCAAGGGCGCATGTTGAGAAGATAGGTTGTGGTGGCGAGGGCCTCGGGCCAAAATCTAGTAGGCGTGGAAGAGTGGAAAAGGAGGCTACGCAGGCCCTCGGTGAGAGTTCGGATGATCCGCTCGGCACGCCCGTTTTGTTGAGAGGTGTAGGGGCAAGTGAGGTGGAAACAAGATTTTGGTTACCGAATGAGGCATTTTTATCGAGGGTGACGGATAAATGCGGTTACCACGAAATACCGAAAAAAATTCGAATGAAATTTTTTGAATTCAAAAATTTAAACACCCAAATTAATTTTTTTGAAATTTTGACAGCATCATACATATACTGATGGCATATAAGCAGTTTATAGCAATAGTAACTGGCCTTAAGAGACCCACAACACATATAACAATAGAACGACCAACAGAGATATACAATTCTCATAAACCATCAGCCACAAGCCCACAAGATTGCAGTCTAACAATATAGTTTCAGACTTTAGGGACTAAACTTAAGATTAGACACAGGAAGACACATAGCAGTCCAACAACAAAAGAAGTGTAACCAGTACATATTAGTCCCATAACAAAAGATCATCGATTCGGTCAATTACACAGGAACACGCATTGAGCAACAAACCAAATTGTCATTCAATTCCTTCTAGACTTGCACGTCTCCTTCGTCGAATCTTAAAACGAATCAAGCTGCAAGTGAGCAAATTAAATGTCAAGTTGTTAGCAAACAAATTTGTTTATATTATCATGTCTTGGAATTTGTTGACAATATATAATAAATGGATGCATGGCATGAGATAGCAGCAACAAAATAAAATTTGGGGTGTTAATAAGCAAATATGAAAATATGTCATGATATGGAAGCAAACAAATAATTTTTTGGGTGGCAGCAAGCAAACAGACAAGGTTAGGACTTCATTATTACATTCCTCTTCCTCCTTTTCCTTGTAGACTTCCGCAGAGGTTCAGTGTTTTCGTTAGGCAGCACGTCATTGTTACCTACAAAAATTACAAGTTAGCACTTGAACCACATAAATTCATTTCAAGTTAATATAAACTAAAGAGCTTTGACCTTCATCATCCTCCCCATCATCTACATCCTCTACCTCCTCTTCCTCCTCTTCCTCCCCACTTACTCTAGATCTCTTTTGTCCCACCTCTACGACAACTGGACAATCACCATCACCATCATACGCATCCTCATCTTCCATGGAATCGCTTGTCGAGTTGCCCAGCCAATCCATGATTTCGTTGT
Organism: Secale cereale; assembly: GCA_902687465.1. NCBI lineage: Eukaryota > Viridiplantae > Streptophyta > Magnoliopsida > Poales > Poaceae > Secale > Secale cereale. The sequence goes on along the minus strand of LR738714.1, from coordinate 769,556,507 downwards.
TAGAATCATAAAGAGAGGTATTCATCAACAACGCACAAGTATCAACCTCTTTCTCTTTTGGCTCACCAAGAATTAGTCGGATTCGCAGCCCAAGGTTGTAGTGGCAAAAAACCATCTTGTGCAACTTTTCAAAACCAAGACGGTTCCTCACTAGTGTATGCACTAAAGCGTATGTGCTCCAATTCCGCTCACAACCGCTTGAAGAGGTGCATTGAGAAACAATCCGAATAGCATACTTTTGAAGCACCGGTGTAGTATCTCCAAATGTTATCCACCACTCAGTTGGGGACACCTTTTCAGCTGCACTACGAGTGTACATGCCTTCAAAAGCCCCTCTTGTATTGACATAAGAGTGAACTTCAGGAATCATAGCAATGAACTCTGAAGGACTGGCCAACTTCTTAAGTGCTGCATTGAGTGCCCTCATGTGTGATAGACTTTTGCCAAAGTTATACTTGTAGTGACTTGCCGGGTCCAGAACACCGGCTATAGAATGGAAAGACAGCAGGGCAACAAGAATTAGTTTGCAACGACCATAGAAGTATGACACCAATAAGATCAATTAGCATTTTACCAACAATAACAATTCTATGGCAGCAAGAACTATTACCTGCAACCATCAATGTGTTTTTGTATAAATGTTCAACCCTTTTGTCAACCACATTTAGGTACTCGTATTGGTCTAGAGAATCATGAGTAAACAATGAACTCAATTGATGCCTAGCATGCATCATCTTTGTCATAAAGCCAGAAAGTGACCCAAGCTTCTATGAATCAGCATATCGAAGTATGCTATATATTGGGCCAATTAAATCCAGCACCCGCTTCACACCATTCCACCAGGTCCTACTTATCAAACAATCATATGTGTAGTCATAATCAACCTCGGAACTCCATGAGCTATTTTTTCCACTCTGGAGATGTCATCCACACTTGGAATTTCTCTTGCTTATCCCAAAAGCTTTCTAAGAACATAAAATTAGTTCCAAACCTTGTGGCATTCGGTCGCACCAACTCTCCACCTATGTGCTTCTGCATTTCAACATGCAAAGTTGAATGGTTGTACATGAATCTACAAATTCTCTTACAACTACTAACCACTTCATTAATCTTAGGAAAGCATCCCATCTCCTTCAACATGAGGTTAATGGTGTGAGCCGCACATGGCTGCCATGTGATGTGTGGGAAATCTGCAACAAGGTCCAGACATGCTTTCTTGAAGTTAGAGCCATTGTCGGTCACGAGTTGGACAACATGTTGCTGGCCTATCTCTTCAATCACTTCTTTGATGTGCTCCTACACAAACTTTGAATTTTGCATGTGTCCGGTGGCATTAACAGATTTGTGGAAATACATACGCCCATTGGAGAACACCATAAAGTTTATAATGCTCATCCATGAAGGGCCGGTCCAGGAATCTGACATGATAGTGACACCATATGTGGGCCAATCATCTTTGAAATTGGCCACATACTGCTGCAACTCTTCATAGTTGGTATTTAAATATATTCCATCAATATCTATCCCTTTAGGGGCAGGCACCCCTTTTCCAAGGTCTTGAGTCAATTTTATTGCTCCTACAAAGTATGGACAATTGGCTTTGTGCCTAGGGATGTCATTAGCGTGAAACCATTTTGCCCAAGCCTTCCCAATCCTAGATTCGTATTCCACCTTGTTAATACACGCCTCCATTGTCTGTTGTGGCCTAGTCTTGCTATATGCCAAATCAACGTCAAAAAAGTCTTTGACACCACTTGAGCTGCTCCCTGCACTTCCTTTAACAACGTTGGTTCTCCCATGATCTCCACGTAACGAATTTCGTAGGGTCTGCTGGAGTATCTCATCATCTTCATCTTCACAATCGATATGTATTGATGCACCTTGACTGTTTATATGATTGACCTCATCTACCACTCTTTTCTTTCCTTCTTTGGAAGTCCTCCTCCGGGCCTCTCCCTCTGGAATGGCTTTCCGAAAAATGGCAACTACATGATGAGGTGCATTCATGCAAGAGAAGACATGAGGGCCCAGTCCAGCTATATGCTGCTTGAATCGGGTTGCACCCCCACCATGTCTAACTAAAGCACAATATCCACACTCCCATGCTTGTCCTTCCAATGATTTCCCATGACACCATATGTTTGTTACATCATTTGCATCACCTTAAACAAAAATACAGAAGCTAATGTAATGTTCCATGACAGGAAATTAGAAACAAAACTGAACATCGATCTACAAGGACACAACCTTACCTTTAGTTGGTTCTTTAATCGGCAATGGAACCTCCGGGCCTCTGCTTATGCCACCCTGACGAGCCACCGCGGTGGCAAATCCGCTTCGGTTGATGTCATCCAGAAATCCCGTTGCTTGTGCTCCCGATGAACGGCCGGCGGGGATCGTCGCACTGCCGCTGCCATGACCTCTGCCATGACAAGCGAGAATAGCCTCTTGATCTGGGATATGAACGCCAGCGACGACCCCCACTGTTCGCAACTCACCATCGCCATCGCCACCGCCCCGCCCCATCCCCCTTCCAACACCCGCCATGCCAGAGGGCGCCCCAGGTGGACGACGTAAAGCGATGAGATCACGGTGGCGCTGCCGTCGGAAAAAGATCTAAGGGCGGATTGGGCGCCACCGTCGCCGCCGTCTCACTAGCGCCCAACAGCCAATCTCTTGCGGGAACTCGATTTGGGGAGAAAGACGGCTAGGTTTCCTGCGTGGTTGTGTCCGTGTGTGTGTAGGCTTCCTCTGGCTTGGCTGGGCCGTGCAAAAAATTCAAATGGGCCGGTATAATTTGCTCGATAAGCCCATTTACCCGGGGGCATCGATAATCGCGGTAACCACTCGGTAAATGGAAATTTTGCTCGGTTACCAAAACCTTGGGTGGAAGACAACACCGTGGGTGGAGAGAAAGTGGCGAAACGCTTTATTGTCGAATTCACGGCCATTGTCGGTGTGGAAGGAGAGAATGGGTCGTTGGAATTGCGTGACGACATACGCATGAAATGTAATTAACACCTCAAAAACATCAGACTTACGCCGGAGAAGAAACGTCCAGGCAAAATGCGTGTGATCATCAAGAACAACGAGGAAATACTGAAACCCAGAGTTACTAAGTACCGGGGCAGTCCACACATCACAATGGAGCGTATGGAAGGGGAACGACGCAATATTATTGGATTCACTGAAAGGCAAGCGTACATGTTTGGCTAGCTGACAGGCATGGCAAGTATGTGATGTAGCTTTATTACAATGGAAATCAAAGTTGTCTAAGACATGTCATAAAGCAGCGCGTCCGGGATGTCCCAGCCTTTGGTGCCATAAATCGGCTGTGAGGGCGACAAAGGCAGTGGGAGAAGCAGTAGCGCCGGAGGTGAGATGATAAAGATCGCCGCCGCTATTACATCGGTGTACCACCGTCCCAGTGCGAAGGTCCTTAACAGAGAAACCGAAAGGGTCAAATGTCACGGACACAAAATTTTCACGAGTAAGTGCGCGAACAGAGGTCAAGTTTTTAATGAGAGAAGGAGAAATCAGAATATGACTAAGAGAGAGAGGGGTGGAAGAGGTGGCGATGGATGTGGAGCCAGTGTGGGTGACGGGAAGAGGGGCACCGTTGCCAACTAGGATATGAGCTGGGGAGGTGGAGGTCCGGACAGCCGAGATCATACCAGGGTTGCCTAACATATGCGACGACGCACCGGTGTCGAGGATCCAATCACCGCCGCCAGAGTAGGGCTGCTGCTGCATGGCGAGAAGGGCGGCCTGAAGGGCACTGGTGTCCCACGGGACCGGTGCGGCGGCTGGTGGCGCAAGAGCAGTAGGCGGGCCGGCGCCGTAGGTTGTCGCGGCGAGCCCAAGCAGAGGACGAGGGCCGAGCAGACCAGCCGTAGGTGCAGCAGATGGGCGCATGGTCATGGGCCATGCGTTGAACGTGCCAGTCCAGGGGTTGACGCCGGCGTGGCCGTAGGACGGCAGACGCGGCGCGTACGCAGGCAGAGGTGGCGCAGCCTATGGTGGAGGGGGCCCGCCATGGCCACCTTGGCCGCCGCCGTTGCCGCCCTTGCGGCGCTTGCGGCCGCGCTGCCCGCCGCTGTTGCCCACATGACCTTTGGCGCCGCCTGGAACGCCATGGACGCCATTGCCACTAGACGGGTAGGGCACAGCAGGTGGCGGAGCAGAAGTGGGAGCAGGCAGTGGAGGCGGAGGGCGCCCGGCGTAGAGCGCAGTCGCGGACTCGTGGGAGGCGGCGTGATCGATGCGGCGCTCTTCCTGGAGGAGGTAAGTGCGTGCTTGCAGGAACGTGGGCAGCTTGGAGTCGTCGTACGTCATGGTAGAGATGGTGTGGGCGAACTTGTTGGAGAGCCCGCGGAGCATGTTGGAGATGAGGCCGCGGTCGGTCACCGGCATCGCGCAGTCGAAGAGCGTGTCGGCGAGGGTCTGGAGGCGGGTGAAGTAATCGGTGATGGAGAGGTCGTTTTGATGCAGGCCGTGGAACTCCTCTAGAGCGAGAATGCCCTGTTGATTCTAGTTGGAGAGGAAGAGCTGTCGGATCGCCGTCCAGAGCGTGTACGCCGTGGGGTTCCGGTGGTTGATCGCGCCCCGAACCTGGGTGGAGATGGCGCCGGGAAGCCACCGGATGATACACCAGTCGACCTGCGGCCGGACGGCGTCGGTGAGCCGGTTCCGGGCGTCGACAGTGCCATTGCCATGGTGATGGATGTTGTAGGACATGAGAAGGGCATGGAGGAAGGAGCTCCAGGTGGTGTAGTTCGGGGGTGCAGCTCAAGGGTGATGGGCATGGCGGAGGCTATGTTGAGAGAGAGGATGAGGTGGAGAGGCACGGAGGGGCTGGCGGAGGGTGGATTGCCGAAGGGGTTTGTGCCGGAGCCGGAGCCGGCGGAGGAGAGGTCGGAGAGATCCATCGATGAGCGGAAGCGAGGAAGAAGGAGATCGTGGAAGTATCTGATACCATGTAGAGACTGAACGCACAGTTTGTATTGGTCTTCAGCTCATATATACACAGAGTACAACACCGCAACGCACACCCATACTTGTCTAACCAACTAACAGACTCCCACTATCTACCCTAGAAGCTAGGAGGCAGGCGAGGCATGCCGGTCGTGATTAGTTGGAGAAGTATGTGGGCCTGCAGACTCATTCCAACACCCACAACCAAAGCTCAGGAAGGAGACATGGACCGTGATTGCACTGGTTGTGTGGATGTTGTGGAAGCATAGGAATGAGGGCGTGTTCGATGGAGCCACTCCTTCCACGAGTGATCTTCTCAGGAAGATCGAGTTGGAAGGGCAAGATTGGAGGGTGGCCGGTCTACTGTGCGAGGCAGGATCGCTGCCGATTAGAGTAGATGAGTGGGCTAGTAGTGAGTAATTTGCATGTCGAACATTGGCTATGTTAGCCGTGGATAAGTTGTAAAACTATTTCCCTTTCTAGGCATTTTATATCTATGATCTCGATACGTCAACCTTTAACGTATCCTTGAATTTTTTTCATGAGTGGCAAATATGGAGTTGGTTTCTCATCTTCAATATATACTCCAAGTTGGGATCTAATCCTCCCTTTTTATAATGGCTCTGTTAATTAGGAAGAATGAGATTGCACGAATCGATAATTCATTGATCGTGTGCATGGTGCACATATATAGGTACAGGGTGGACCGGTCTCTACTTGTCTCCTAAGATGTACAAATATATGAGGGGAGAGATAGAGATATAATGGTATAAATACAGACCCTAGTACTATACATATGCAGTGTACAACGTACGCTCAACACCCCCCCGCAGTCGAAGCGTCGCCGGAGACACAGAGACAGGACCAAAACTCATCAAAAACAGCGGTTGGTAGTCCCTTAGTCATGACATCGGCAAAAGCCAAGAGGTCTTGAGTTCAAGACCCGGCTGGCGCAATTAAATTGCAGCCAATTTTTGGTCCACGTTCAGGCCCGAGGGAGCCACACGTGAGGGGGAGTGTTGACGTATAATGTGTTGCCTAGTCTTTTCCATCAGATCGGTCTTTTGATTGTATTGGCTAGAGCATGCACTTCTACATGCTCTAATCTTCTTAAACCTGACAATTAGTCTCTCTAGGGATCTAAATTTGAAGCTACTGGATCATAGTTGTCAGTTGTCACCTTTGCCTCACATCAAACCTTGACCTCATAGGGGCTGTTGGAATCAGACATTGAATTCTCAATCTTTGAAATCGGCACCTTGTACTTAGTAATCCTCGTCAATTTCGACCTTACCTGTTTGTATCTGGAACAAGACGACCTGAGTAAAATTATTCGCTTCTCTCACTAATCCTGTGCACCCGTGCGTCATATTCTATCCTCTTCGTCTTGCTCGCTCGGTCTACAAAAGAATATAGGAAATGAAGAAGTACATAAGGTGCAGCATCCCCAAGATCTAATGGCGATATTGGATGACCGTGTCAGAGTGAAATGGGCGGGGTACGAGGGGGAGGACAACCGGTTCATGCTCGTCGACGCCATGGTTGGGAAGGAGGCGGTGAGGATGGAGATCCTCCAGGAGAACAAGCTTGTCACGACCGACCTCGAGGGGATCGCTAATTGGTGGTTTGTTGATGCCATTTTCCATTTCGAGAGCGAGCATTTGCACAGCATGAACAAGAGAAAGGAGCATGGGCTCGTTGGCTTCTGTAACACATTGAACATCTTCAACTCATGGATCAATAAGATGAGGGCTTCAAAGATTGTTCTGTAATTCTTTTATTTATCGTATATCTATTGTACGTTACACCATTTCCTTCATCATTTATGAATCTGTGTGTATCGGATTCGGAGGGCCACATGTTGTAATCTAGAATAAACCAGTACAAAACAAATCGTTGTTTGAATTTCCATATGTTTCTACACATATTGTAATATAGAATAAACTAGCCAAAAATAAACTAGCACATGTGGTCATTATTTTCCATCCATTTAACCGTTCATTCTTGTAAGGCACAAGTAGTTGATCTGTTGATGTTGTCTATAAAGGGTCATGCTTCAGTTTTCAGAACTGGGGGAGTTTCCTTTTCTGAACGAGATGAACAAAAGGCAGCCATTTGTTTCCTCAACTCTGTTGATTGGTAGTGCCAATGGGAGGCAAACGTGATAGCAAATAACAAAAAGGTGGGCCACATAAAAGGTCATTTTCTACCAAATATTCCCAGGAAGTTGATCTCCAGAATCAACAAACACTGCTATGGCAGCACAATTTTGTACGATCAGTTTAATTTGCAGTTCCACATCTTAATTACTACAGTCTTCATCTAACCTATAGCCGAAAGCTGGCACAGCTGATTGATTGCTCAAAATGATTGCTGGTTGGAGTCGTAGGTACTGAAAGCCAACCTGGGATTCTTGCTCTGCTCGGCCAGTTGCATCCGTCATCTATAAGCAGAGTGCTCTGCCCAGCCCACGCCTTCCCCTGTCTAGTGCTCAGTCACAGCAACACCACGCGTTCCCCTCACCCGCCGCATCGGCTGTTGCCAAGCAGGCTATCTGTCGTAAGTCGCAACTGGTGCTCCGGCTACACCGTCGACAGATGCAGCAACTGCACCGGCGTCGATATCCTCTGCCTCCGCGATTTGGCGCCGAGTCATGCTAGACTAGGGGGAACTCACAGACGATGACTGCCAATTTGTCAATGTCTTCTTCGGCAACACAATGTGTTTCGAGCTGGCTTTTACTCAACATTTTCCCTCAAGTCATGGCTATGTGGATGTGGCACAGCATGACCCTTAAGAAACTCCGCCACTGCTAGCCTGTCCAGTGTCAACCCGAGCGGTCTATCTTTTCGATAATTCGTTCTATTCTATTAAAAATAAAATCTTTTTTGGATATTGTGCTGTTCACTCAAGGGCATGTGTTCGTGCGGCATGGGAAAGATTCGCTGTTGTTATTGCTAGGTAATAGAGATGATTTGATATTTTTTCTGTTTGTGAAAAGAGATGGTATGAAGTTTTTTCTGTTTGTGAAAAGAGATGATATGAAGTTGAGTAGGGTGCATTTTCTCATGATATTATTCTTAGGAAAGGACCAGCCATTATCGGCATGTCATTTTCTTTCTTACTGAATTATGTCGAGCCGCTTGGATGGGTCATGGAAGCCGTGTGTATCTCCGTCACCTGATGAAGTGATGATGGTGGCAAAAAGTTAATGGTGAGCCCAGCAGAGCATCTTTTTTATTAAACTTGTTGAAGCAGAAGACCGAGGAGAAGTGGAAAGCGCTCCCATCACCCTCCTTCCAGGCCTCACTCTGATGAAACCGGAGTTGAGGAACGGCTGCAAAATTACAGGAACAATGTATTTTACAGGTTACATGAACATTCCAATTTTCCTACAGGGAGTATCACAAACAACTTGCAAGCAAACTCACGACATGCACCCTATGCACTGCATAGACTAATGGAAACGTTCTCTGCCGGACGACCGGCTGGGCGTCGCTTCGGTCACGTGCGCAGCGTAAGATCCACCCTGATTCACTGGCTCTTGTTGCACCCACACGCACATGCTAGTGGGCCCGATCAGTTTTTTTGTTAGCTGCTAGAACGCTTTTTTTTTCTTACACTTCTCTCTAACCCTACCGGTGTCCACTTGTTTCCTCTTTCCTTTTCTTTGGTTGCAGTTGCCATGGACAGCCGGTCGGAGCCCCAACTGGTTGATATCGAGCTACAACCTGCGAGCTGTTTTTTAGGACCGTCGTGATATTTTGCTGCGACTGGCTACGACGCATTTTTTGCTACAACTGGTGGATAAATTTGCAAGGACCGGTGTGACCATCTACGGTTACCAGCGACGACGAATTTTTTTTTTCTATGAACGACGAGTTGTTTTGCATGGACAAGCGAATTTTTTTGGTGCGTCTTGACGATGGCAAACCATTTTTTTCTTGCAACCGGCTATCATTTTTTTCGGGATCGATGATAATTTTTGTCGCGATCGGCGATAATTTTTGGCTGTGACCCGCTGATGGCAAGTCATTTTTATTTTGCTGGAACCGGCAATCATTTTTGCTGGGACCGGCAATAAATTTTGTTGTGACAAGCGACCGGCGATTTTTTTTGCTGCGACCAGAACCCGGCGACCAACTTTGCTCGGACCCGGAAGAATTTTTGTTGCGACTAGCGGCCGGTGACAATTTTTGCTACGACCCGGTGATTGCTAGCCATTTTTTTGCTGCAACCAGTTTTTATTTTTGCTGGGACCAGCGAGAATTTTTTTTATGACCCGGCGATGGCATGCTATTTTGTTGCTGCAACCGGCCTTCATTTTTGCTGGCACCAGCGGAATTTTTTGTTACGCCGGCGAGAATTTTTGCTATGACCCGGTGATGGCAAGCCATTTTTTTGCTGCAACAGGCATTCATTTTTGCTGGGACCAGCAAGAATTTTTGTTACTACCGGCCATCGAGATTTTTTGTGCCTGGGATTTTTTTATTTTTTTGCTATGATAGGCGAGATGATTTGCTGGGATTGGTGAGATTGAAAGTTGCAACCAGCAAGACGATTTGTTGGGACCAGGTGAAGCCATGCTACAACGAGCTTTTTGCGTGAGGCCACGACGTCGAGTTGCGACGGTGATGCAGGGCGGCGGCACCAAGCTCCAACAGTGGACGGGGATATTCTCATATTGATGGGAGCTGGGGTATACGAGTCGACAAGCAAAGCATCGGCGCATGGGGCTGGCAACTCGTTTCGTGCACGCGCAGCCGGACGATGGAGTACTTGCGAGGCGACAACAACAAGTTGCAACCGGGATGCAGGGCAGCCATGGCGAGTTGTGATGGCGGAAGCTGGGCGTCACGAGAAACGCTACAACCCTTGGCAACCATTGCCTGCTCCATGCGGGCGGACAAAGCGTGCTCTTTTTGCATGGGACTCGGCGTTTTCGGTTTTGCATGACTCAACGTTTGAAAGGAGCTATATCCAACGTGTCAGGATGGACTAATTCAACGGATGCAAGTGGACCGGCGGAGCGACTCGGCCGGTCGACCGGCGCAGAGTAGCGGCCTAGACTAATTGCAAACAACCAATCATCAGATTTCACAGACACAACATGCACCGCAGGCATATATATAAACTTACTGCATACGCCCATTGCAGTAGAATTGAAAGAAATTCTGGAAAAAAAAAAGAAAGGTCATAACAGGGGATGGGATGGTGGAGGGAGGGAGGTGGGCGGGAATGTTACCTTGCAGTGGGAAGGTGAGGCGTAGGCGTGGTTACGACTCCGGCCGGCGAAGCTACTACTCCAGGCGGCAGCGCAGCAGGGCCTCCGGGCGGACGGGCGGAGCCGACCGGCGTTCTTGGGGCAAGGCCAGGAGGCGGAGCGACCGGAGAGAAGGCCGCCAGAGGAGCAGCCGGATGAGACGCGCGGAGGGAACCCAAGCCGGAGGGGGCATCGCCTGTTCGTGCGAGCTGTCAGACACGAGAAGGAGAGCTGTTCGACGTGCTCGAGTGGAAAAACAACGCCAACCGGTATGACTTACGGAGTGGCAAGCGGGTAATTTAGCTCAGAAGTTGGTCTCACGAAGCTGAAAGCTGGTATTACCCAGCTCTGGAAAATGCACTACAATGAATCTCTACTTCCCAAAATCGGCCGTGGGCTGTTGCCCCTTTGGTTCAGATTCTGGCTTTTCAAAGCAGAAGTTTTTTTTTTTTTTGAAACAAGGCAAAAGATTTGCCATTTTCATTGAATAAGAAGTAGTATCACGGGTCTGGGCCAAAGGCCGAATACAACATATCACTCTCGCAGCATGGTATTACACAAATGTTTCGCACCGGCCAGACACCATATCACCGCCTCGTCTTTGATTCTAGCAACTAAAACTCCAACAGGCACTGCGATGTTACGAAATACCCTAGCATTCCGCTATTTCCAGATTTCCCATGAGACAAGTAGCATAAGGCAGGTAAGCGGTCGTCGAGATTGCGTCGTGTTGGAGGCATTGGCGCTCCATCAAGTCTTCACTGTGTCAACCATGGCCCAGTTCTGCAGGTAAATTTCATGAAGGCCAAGCCACACTTTAATCATGTTTCACACTCTAACCGTGCATCGGCATTTGAAAAGTAGATGAGCCGCCGATTCCTGAACTTGCTTACAAAGGGGGCACATGTTGCAATTAGGCCATCCCCGCTTCTGAAGTCGGTCTGCCGTCCAGATTCTATTGTTGATGACTAGCCAAGCGAAAAACTTGCATTTTGGGGGAGCCCAAGTTCTCCAAACAATTAGCGGTAAGTCCGTGTCGACTAAACTAAGAAATTGCGCACTGTAAGCTGTTGCCGTTGAATAATGACCATCCTTGGTGAGCTTCCAAGTGATGGAATCAAGTGTGTCGGGTATTAGCTGAACATGAGATAGCTTCTCCCATAGGTTGACAAACTCATGAAGATGGTCAACCGTCATGCCCTGAGAGGTCTTCACCTGAGACACCAAAAAATTGTTGGAGAGCGCTTTCTGTACAGAGCAATTTCTTCTTTTTGACAGCTCAAATATTTTTGGTGCAATGTCCTTGGGTCGCAAACCATCAAGCCAAGCCGACTCCCAAAAAATGGCACGTGTACCATCGCCCACAACGACTTCTGTGGAGGCCGCAAAGATATCTGTAAGTTGGCTTTCGAAGCCTTGCTTCATGTGGATTGTGCCTAGCTGATGCAAGAGGCCACGTTTATGCACTCTATTTTGCCTAAGTAATACCAAGAAACAAAAGGCCGGCAATAAGCACCATCATATGCCTTGCCTTGAGTTCCCAAATCGTAGGCGTCTCTTTGGTTTCTTCCATTATCTCAACACCTACTTTGGCACTTTGCTTTTTTTTTTTTGAACATAACAACTTCATGGCACATCATATAGTACTACGACAGAAATGTGTAGGAGTAAAGATTTTGGAACCCTTGGTAATTTATAATAGCGAGGTCACACAAAACAAATGCAACTGCTACATTCATGCAATCCCTGTGTCAAATATTACATAAACTGTTATTCATGCATTTCCTATCCCCGCGTCTATTTTTAAAACTCCGTGCCATGAGATATAATTATTAAAACTTTCCCGTAAGTGTTACTCTAATCTCGAGCACAAATGTACCTGTATGAACAGTAAATTCTAAAATAAATTGTAAAAGATTTCAAAGAATCTGATTTATTTTTCCTGGAGAAATCAACAACTTTCTTACATCCTACAAAATTTCGCCTTGAAGATGCGAAAAATATATAAATGAATGCTAAAGTTTGTCTTTTTTAGTCCCCAATTTTATTTTATTTTGTAACGAATGTCTTTTCAAAGTGAAATTTTGCAGGATGTTAGAGCTTTTGTTGATGTTCATAAACAAAAAATTCAGATATTTTTTTAAGGCTTTAGTCTTGAAATGTTCTTTTTGTACTTAAGAGGGATTTGTTAACGAGGTTCACCGGTATGGCTACATCCCCAGGGCCTGGCTATGGGCGCTCCTCCCCATGACACCACTACGATACCTTACCCGGTCGCCTAATAGCAACGGAACGCAGGGGAAGCCGGCGGCATGTGCTGGCGTCCAGGGTGACCGAGTGCAGTATTGTAGCGGTGTCCTGGGGAGGAGCGCCCATAGTCAGGCCCAGTGATGTAGCCATATTGGTGAACCTCATTACCAAATCTCAGTGTTGTGCTCGTGTGATTGCTTGATCCTCGGATGCTCGACGGTGGCCTCAGATTTATTCTAACAAAGATGACCATTTCAGAGTGAAATGGGCAGGGTACGAGGGGGAGGACAACCGGTTCATGCTCGTCTACACCATGCCTAGCAAGGAGACGGTGAGGACGGAGATCCTCCAGGAGAACAAGCTTGTCGTGACCGAACTCGAGGAGATTGCCAATTGGTGGTTTGTTGATGCCATTTTCAGTCTCAAGAGCGAGCATTTGGACAGCATGTCTTCTACTAGTATTTGCCTTGCTACTAGTTCTGGTCTTCTTAGCAGCACGTCTTTGGTCTGATATTTTTTGAATTTACATGTATCAAAAGGAATGGAGTTCATTCGTTAGTTTTCTTGCTGCCATCTTGACATCTCACTTCATTTTATTTGCAAAGGTATATGACACTGCTACATAATGAACTTGTGCTGCAAAAAATCATCATTACTGCATATTAACAGAAGAACAATAGCTAGAATGGCCAACGATTAAAAATGAACCCTTGCCAACCCCTCTTTTCAAATAAGGAAAAAATGAAAGTTGGATTGCATATAAAACATGCTAAATAGTCCTTTATCTTATTGTTCGCGGCAAAATAAATTCCTTTCTTTTAAAATTTATGTATTTAGTATACAAAGTATATAGCAAATTAGACACATAGAGATCCAGCAAAATGATACCACAAATATGGCACTCTTTCATTCTCAGTATAAAAGTTTGGTGCACATAGACATGCTGTCAAAACTATACACAATAGTTTTTCCATGTTTCATCTGAGTCAATAAGAGAAATACTAGTATTTTTGGACATGTTTGGATTAATACACTATAGCGCCCAATATTATTGAGTCCCCATTGTAATACGGCATTGCACACAAAAACAGGTTTTGGAAGGGGTGTGTATTGTCCAAGCCGCCTCCCCAGACCTCGCACCAAAACTCAACATCTAAAACGGAAGGCCTCAACGAATCCGCAATCACAGGGTCTGGGGTACACACCGGTCCAGCGCTCTCTCCACAAGCACCGCATGCGCACGCTGCTGAGGCTGCCGTCACCGTTTACCACTGATCCATCTTCAGAGCAGGTATCTAGGCACCGACATTCCCCAACGTCACCATGACGTCAGACAATACCATCTCTCTACGCGCGTCCATCATCACACATCTGTCGCCGAGACCTTGCAGCGCCCCGCCGTCAAGACTACATGTCGTGGATGAGTCACATGAAATGCCGCTCCACCACTGAAACCGTCCACTGGTCCCTTGAGCCAGTGCTCATCTCCAAGAATGACGCCCCAAAGGGGGGAAGGGCACAAAATTGTCGCCGTCATCGACCGACTGATCTAGGATTTCCCCTGGAGGTAGGTAGCGGATATATGCCTGGAGCATGTCAATAGTGATGCCTTTAAGTTGGGGATGATACAAAAGTGCGCAGCCATCGTCAGCCTTGGCAAATACCCGAGAGAAAGGTTTTCACCCGGATATGCTTGACGAACCTCCATCCAGCATCGTGTGTGCGGGACGTACTGCCACCGATCTCCACCACTGTGTAGTGAGTAGGCCGCACTGGTTAGATCATATCTGATTGGAGGCCAGACCACACTTGATCCCGAGGCCGACATAGACCCCATGTCTAAGGCCTAAATAAGCTTAGACGTGAGGGGGAGTGTTGAAATATATTGCCCATCTCCTTCCACCAGTTCTGATGTTTAGCCCTGAGGGAGCCACATGTGAGGGGGAGTATTTTGACGTATAAATGTATTGTGTAGTTTCTTCCATAAGATTGGTCTTTTGGTAGCATTGACTAGAGCATGCACTTCTACAGTTGACACGGAGAAGGGGTACTATCACTGCGAGGTCATTGCCAAGATGGATTCCGATTCCGATAACTTTCTTGTTGTTTCTGCCAGGGAGCTGCTCTTTATTCGCCTATGGTGGCGAGCCACGGAAGTTTACATGGTTGATATTGAGCAGAATGTGGTAGAACCTGCTGAGCGCATAGGTGGTCGCGCACAGTTTCTCGGCCATAGAAGGCGTCTCTCCGTCGTTGCCCACAATCTTCCATCCATCGATCACAACTGCATATATTACTCCGCCACGGAATTCAGAATTGATATGATTGAGTGGCGTGCAATGTACATGTATGACCTGAGCAACCATGGCAAGAAAGACGGCATCCACGGCGGCAGCCTGAATGTGAACGATTTTACTCTCCTCGTTCGTCCTCTTAGTCTTGTTCAGGTTCTGCTCACCTACTGCAAAGTTCTTGAGGAATAACAAATCAATGTGAACCGAGAACAAGAGACATAATCTACATTCTACTGGTGCTTGCTTGCTCTCTCTTTATTTAGTTAGGGCATATATTTCCCATTGTATTTTTTTTTTAACTTGCCAGGGCTTCGTAGCTGCATTATGAAGTCTGCTTGCGTGCGTTGACTCCTTACTTCATTTTATGGGGAACCCTATAACATTGCTACTACTTAATGAGGTGCACTGCAAGAAAACACAATTGACTTCTACAAAAGAACAATAGCTTTAATGGCCGAAAATGAAATCCAACCATTCGACAACCCTTAATTTCTAGTAAATAAAAATAAATGAAAGTTGGATTCACTTTTGCATGTAGAACAAGATAATACAGTCCATTTTGTTTACATTTATTAGTAGTTTTATAGATATGTCAAATTAGACATATAGAGATCCAGCAAAATATACCATACAAATGCTCAAACTTTATCTCGAAATCGGCTTTCGCGCTGCTTCATAAATGAAGCTACCACCCCGTCCATACAACCATGCAACAAAACAAAGTAGCCTGTTGGGGCATCAATAAAAACATGCCCAAAGAAAGCACAGAAGAAACTTTATAAAAGACCACCAAGTGGCCACAGTCTCAAGGCGTTTGCTGCGAGGATAGCCGGCGGGTGGTAACGCGCAACACAACCATCATGAGACTGAGAAGCTCGCGGTCACGTTGCCTGGACAGTGGGTGCCAGTGCTACAGAAAGGCAATCTATTATCACACTTCCTGGACCCAGCCAACCCTAATTCATGCCAACCGAATTTTCCTCTATAGCGGAGCACAAACTCTGTGCTAGGAAGTAACTCGCGGAGGCCGTCCCTCACATCATGCCCAATGAGAATAGTTTTAAACTTTTCAACATTCCTTTGCGATGGCGTGACTCAGTGACATGTGTCTCATGTAGTGGCCGAGCTCATCTCCTTGAGATTGGCCATGTTCGAAGACGTTGTGACCAGGAGAATTCCACTGCCAATGTCGGCAAGCACTGGAAAGAGGATGAGCTACGACACTATGGTGCGGTGTTGAAATAAAGGCATAAACCTGTG
>LR738714.1:769521667-769540389 GCA_902687465.1 Secale cereale | reverse complement strand
AAATTGATGGAGGAAGAATAGAAACTAATTGCAGGCTAATTATGAAAATGGAATATATGGAAGATTGATGGGCTTTCACCTTCTGTTACAACTGAAGGAGAGACCGAAAGTATGTGTGGGCACTGTTGGCTATTAGGGGGTGACGTGGCTGCATAGAGTTACACATAAATCGCGTGGGGGGGGGGGGGGCTCCTATATAGATATACGAAGTAGTATATTCTATAAAGCTATTACACCATCTCTAACCGATCCCCTATTCGGTATTAGCGGTGGATAAATTGTTTATCCACATCTAACCGGCATCTTACCGAACCCCTCTCGCCGTTAAAGGATGAAATTTTATCCTCCTCAGCCGCCATGACTCCTAAATATACTCGGCCTCCAGTTCGGTGAGTAAAAGTTTGGCCTCTCACCAGCACTCGCGCCGTCCGCACCCCATATTGTCTCATCGCTGGCGTTGCTTCCGGGGACTAACCACCGTCTCCACTGACGCCCCACTGCCTCCGTTCGCCCTCGTCGGCCTCCTACCCATGTCCGAGACGACCACCGGCCGCTTCCTCGTCAAAATTGAGCTTGAACGCCACCGCGGCCACAACGATCCTGTCATCAGAAAGAGGCTCATATCTTCTTTCTCCTAGCCTGATCATCCACTACGGCCATCTGAAAGCCTCGTCGACCACTAGTATCTGCTGAACGTCGCCGCCGACCGTGACAGCTCAGTCTCTTCATGCAAAAAAAATTTATAGGGGATCTCTTAGAGATGCCCTTAGGTTGTTAATAAAGAGCACTCTCTTCATGCAAAGAAAAAAGAAATAAGGAAGCAATCTGTCTGTAACACATGGACATAGCCTCCCTTATACAATTTGTTTGTGTGGGGCAAGCATTTTTGTCAACACGAAAACATAGTATATGGAGAAGTTCATATATCATTTGAATAGAAAAAATGTATACACTTGGACAAACTCCACTGATTTTCTTGAGTTATGTCCGGCTATGTGATTTACACACCCGCTCTACAGGGGAATGCTCGTTATTGGGGTGATCTTGATTGTACCAAGCGGATGCAGAAGCGCCTGGATGTATGGAAATCCATGTTACCACTGTTTTTTCTTGCCATATAGTAGAACTTGCAATTCAATTTTGAACTAATTGCAGGTAATCAGCGACACCCCAAGTTGTGCCCGGAGTTCCTAACTAAATGGTAGTACTCTCTTTGGTTTGCTCCAATCTCTCAGCACTTACTCGCATTTTTTTTCAACTAACAACTCCTGGGCACAAAATTTTATTGTATACTACTACAATTGAAATGGAAAGTGCTTTCGGAACAATTCTGCAATTTATAATAGTTAGGTCACACTGAGTAAATGCGATTGCCAGCCTCATGCACTCCCTGTGTCAATTTCACAGAAACTGATATATTTCATGCATTCGATGCCCCCCTGTCAATTTCACAAAAACTTCATGCTATCCACAAGATAGAACTAACATTGCACAAAAACACGATGAAGTGAACCATCCTGTTGATGGATCACAACGTTAAGAACAGTTGGACAACTATAATGGTCACGTCTGGTTTTAATTAAGTAGCGCGCTGTAGCATTTGGAAGAGCTCATGTGCTAATAGTCTTTGGCCCAAACACATGAATGGACATTTTAAATAGAGCGCTATAGCTATATTACAACGTTTAGAAAAGGTCCACCGCTAAGAGACGTAGCGTGCTATTTAAAACTATGGGTCACATAGAACAAATGTGTCTGTTTCATTCATTCATTAATGACAATAAAGCTGAGCCTAAACCGAGCCATCTCACGACATCTATTTTCAGCCATCCATTGTCCCGAAATGGCCGTCCACGTCCGTTCGATGGGTGTGGGACATTGCTATACGGTGCAAATGTGGCCACAACCTGTGCTTGCTGTCCTGTAGGGCAGCTACTCCCATAAATTTTTCGGCTTTCTCCCATTGATTGGGCAAGGAAACCTTCTAGAAAGCGTCCAAGCTGAGCACAGCCCATTGGGTCCCTTCGCTCCATACCGTCTTTGCCTACTGCAAAATTTGAAAGAAATTATATTGAGGAGTTAGAGACGCCTCCCATGCCTCCTTCCCCTCTATCTCTCCCGAGCGCAACCCCTCTGTAACCTTACCACGGCGACGGCGGCTGTAGCGACGACGACGACGACGACAAGGAACAACAACTCAACTTTCTCCTTTGCGTCGATGCTCATCAACGCCCGCGGTACCATGCACGATGGGCTCACCACCGTGCCAGTGTGGCATCGTTTGGGGCAACACCACGCTGAGTCCCACCTCCTCACACGGTGGCATCGCAACTATCTCGATCTGACTATCACCGCCGTCGAGAGGGACGGAGGGAGGGAGGAGAGGAGGGATGGAAGGGAGGGAACAGCGATGGCGGCTGAAGTTCCTCGCGAAAGCTATCATTGGCAGCGGTGGCTACGTTGGCTGATGGTAATATGAAGAAGACAGAGATGGTGCATGGCGCGGCAATGAGCTCGACGGATCTCGAGTGGTGGCACTGCCCTCTCTCCACAGCAATCTTATCATCCCCTGCAGTTTTGAGGAAGAGTAGTCCTCTCACCACACACCGACGGTCCATCCCAACCGAGGTCTACGAGCAGGAGCATGTACTAAATAAGCTGAACAGAGCAGGTTCTGTCTGATCACATTCACCTCCTTCCATTTAGTAGTTCTTGCTTTGTATTTGTTGTACAAGCCTATATATGTGGGAAAGTACTAATTAAGTTGCACACATTCTTTGGGCTACGTGAAGGCTTCAAAGATTTGTTTTGTAATGCTTTTATTTATCGTCTATCTATTGTTCCTTACCCCATTTCCTCCATCACTTCTGCTTCGATACACCCCCTAAACATAAGAACGACTCAGATTAAGCCATACCTCTACATAAGAAAAGGCATGATGGTCATATTTTATAAACTCTCCACCCACCGTATACTATACGTTGTACATGGACGCGTTTCCTACTTGACGCGGTGGGCCGGCCATTTATTCATTTTTTTAATTGGCAGAAATATGTGCCCTGCAAGATTTGGACCACGTACCTTTAGGATATGGCACTTACCAACTAATCAACCAACCTCATGTGATAGATTTGTTTTTTATCCTTCAAATAGAGGGAAAACGAACAGTTTCCTTTTTTTTTTGAAGGGCGCACTGTTTCCTGTTTAGTTTCCTTTTTCTCTTTCGTTTTTCGTTTTCTTTTCTTTATTAAATGCGTGGGCTTTTTAAAATTCGTGATTTTTTCTAAATGATTTTTTTTTTCAAATTCATTATAGTTTTTCTTCAAAATAGATGAATTATTTGAAAGCATGATAAAGTTTTTATAAAAAAATCTTGAACTATTTCTCAAACCGTCGAACATTTTTTGAAAACTGATGATTTTTTTTAGTTTGATGATTTTTTTCAGAATCTATGCTTTTTTTTCAAACTTGTGGAATAAAATCGTTGAACTTTTTCCAAATTTGTGAAATGTGAAAATTTCCAAATTTTTTATGGACTTTTTTAAATTTGTGAACTATTTTTTAAAATTGATGGAATTTTTTATACTTTTTTTGAAATCAATGGACTTTCTTCGAACTAGTAATTATATAGGGAGTTCGGTTTAGGCGGAACAGTCTGTCTCATAGCACTTTTATTTCACATACATCAAATGAACCTAGTTTTTTCCACATACTGGAATCATCATGGCATTCATCTATGCCAAGTTTCATCAACGTTCGACATTGTATGCATTTTCTACTATTTTCCCAGTGAGAAACCCCATAAATACTTGCCGGGCGTCACGCAACATTTGTTCAAATTTGTTCAAATTTTGCCTGGAGTACGAGTATGGGCATGCTCAGCTGATGGCAAAATTTGGCTACATTTTATAAATGTTCACAACTACATCATGTACAGCGGAGGGGTTTAGGTTGGGAAATATCAAGTACTCCCATCCTTGGGGTGCTCCCCATGCTCCAACTTCAAATAAATCAATTTAAAATGTTTCAAAAAATTCTGGAAAAAATATGTATGACTACAAGGAATGTGACTACACCCCCTAAAAAATTCAGGTCCAAACTCTAAATGCACATTGAGAAAAAATTTTGTGAAATCTAGCATGAATAGTGTCACAAAAAGACAAAAGCAGCATTTGACACTATTCATGTATGAATAGTGAATTTTTAGGAGTTGTATTCACATTCCTTATGAACATTCAGAATTTTCGAAACATTTCAAATTGATGTTTTAGACTTGGAGCATAGGGAGCAGCCAAAGGTTGGGAGTACCCGTTATTTCCCCGGGTTTAGGTTTAGGCGGAAGAGTTCGTCCCATATCACTTTTCTGAAGGAAATATGCCCTAGAGGCAATAATAAAGTTATTATTTATTTCCTTATATCATGATAAATGTTTATTATTCATGCTAGAATTGTATTAACCGGAAACTTAATACATGTGTGAATACATAGACAAAACAGAGTGTCCCTAGTATGCCTCTACTAGACTAGCTCATTGATCAAAGATGGTTATGTTTCCTAGCCATAGATATGAGTTGTCATTTGATCAACGGGATCACATCATTAGGAGAATGATGTGATGGACAAGACCCATCCGTTAGCTTAGCACTATGATCGTTTAAGTTTTACTGCTATTGCTTTCTTCATGACTTATACATGTTCCTATGACTATGAGATTATGCAACTCCCGAATACCGGAAGAACACTTTGTGTGCTACCAAACGTCACAACGTAACTGGGTGATTATAAAGGTACTCTACAGGTGTCTCCGAAGGTACTTGTTGGGTTGGCGTATTTCGAGATTAGGATTTGTCACTCCGATTGTCGGAGAGGTATCTCTGGGCCCACTCGGTAATGCACATCACTATAAGCCTTGCAAGCATTGCAGCTAATGAGTTAGTTGCGGGATGATGTATTACGGAACGAGTAAAGAGACTTGCCGGTAACGAGATTGAACTAGGTATTGAGATACCGACGATCGAATCTCGGGCAAGTAACATACCGATGACAAAGGGAACAACGTATATTGTTATGCGGTTTGACCGATAAAGATCTTCGTAGAATATGTGGGAGCCAATATGAGCATCCAGGTTCCTTTATTGGTTATTGACCGGAGACGTGTCTCGGTCATGTCTACATAGTTCTCGAACCCATAGGGTCCGCACGCTTAAGGTTTCGATGACAGTTTTATTATGAGTTTATGAGTTTTGATGTACCGAAGGAGTTCGGAGTCCCGGATGAGATCGGGGACATGACGAGGAGTCTCGAAATGGTCGAGACGTAAAAATCGATATATTGGACGACTATATTCGGACATCGGAAAGGTTCCGAGTGATTCGGGTATTTTCGGAGTATCGGGGAGTTACGGGAATAGAGGAGAGAGGCCAAAAGGAAGGAGGCGCGCACCCCCCTTCTAGTCCGAATTGGACAAGGGGTGCAGCCCCCTTTTCCTTCTCCCTCTCCCCCTCTTTCCTTCTCTCCTACTCCGGAAAGGAAAGGGGAATCCTACTAGGACTTGGGAGTCCTAGTAGGACTCCCCACACTTGGCGCGCCCCCTCTAGGGCCGGCCTCTCCCTCCCTCCTTTATATACGGGGGCAGGGGGGCACCTCTAGACACAACAATTGATCTCTTGATCTCTTAGCCGTGTGCGGTGCCCCCCTCCACCATAGTTCTCCTCGATAAATATTGTAGCGGTTCTTAGGCGAAGCCCTGCGACGGTAGAACATCAAGATCGTCACCACGCCGTCGTGCTGACGGAACTCTCCCTCGACACTCGGCTGGATCGGAGTGCGAGGGACGTCATCGAGCTGAACGTGTGCTAGAACTCGGAGGTGCCGTAGTTTCGGTGCTTGATCGGTCGGCCGTGAAGACGTACGACTACATCAACCGCGTTGTTCTAACGCTTCCGCTTTCGGTTTACGAGGGTACGTAGACTCACTCTCCCCTCTCGTTGCTATGCATCTGGTAGATAGATCTTGCGTGATCGTAGGAAAATTTTAAAATACTACGTTCCCCAACAGTGGCATCATGAGCCAGGTCTATGCGTAGATGATATTCACGAGTAGAACACATGTGAGTTGTGGACGATACTAGTCATACTGCTTACCAGCATGTCATACTTTGATTCCGCGGTATTGTTGGATGAAGCGGCCCGGACCGACATTACGCGTACGCTTACGCGAGACTGGTTCTACCGACGTGCTTCGCACACAGGTGGCTGGCGGGTATCAGTTTCTCCAACTTTAGTTAAATCAAGTGTGGCTACGCCCGGTCCTTGTGAAGGTTAAAACAGCACATACTTGACGCAATATCGTTGTGGTTTTGTATGCGTAGGTAAGAACGGTTCTTGCTAAGCCCGTAGCAGCCACGTAAAACTTGCAACCACAAAGTAGAGGACGTCTAACTTGTTTTTGCAGGGCATGTTGTGATGTGATATGGTCAAGACATGACGAGTTATACGGTTTTGTATGAAATGATCATGTTTTGTAAAGTTATCGGCAGCTGGCAGGAGCCATATGGTTGTCGCTTTATTGTATGAAATGCAATCGCCATGTAATTGATTTACTTTATCACTAAGCGGTGGCGATAGTCGTAGAAGCAATAGTTGGCGAGACGACAACGATGCTACGATGGAGATCAAGGTGCCGCGCCGGTGACGAAGGTGATCATGACGGTGCTTTGGAGATGGAGATCAAAAGCACAAGATAATGATGGCCATATCATGTCACATATTTTGATTGCATGTGATGTTTATCTTATTATGCTTCTTATTTTGCTTAGTTCGACGGTAGCATTATAAGATGATCCCTTACTAAATTTCAAGGTATAAGTGTTCTCCCTGAGTATGCACCGTTGCGAAAGTTCGTCGTGCCGAGACACCACGTGATGATCGGGTGTGATAAACTCTACGTTCAAATACAACGGGTGTAAGCCAGTTTTGCACACGCAGAATACTCGGGTTAAACTTGACGAGCCTAGCATATGCAGATATGGCCTCGGAACACTGGAGACCGAAAGGTCGAGCGTGAATCATATAGTAGATATGATCAACATAAGATGTTCACCATTGAAACTACTCCATCTCTTGTGATGACCGGACATGGTTTAGT
Organism: Secale cereale; assembly: GCA_902687465.1. Taxonomy (NCBI): domain Eukaryota; kingdom Viridiplantae; phylum Streptophyta; class Magnoliopsida; order Poales; family Poaceae; genus Secale; species Secale cereale. Next base: position 769,533,243 of record LR738714.1, on the reverse strand, counting down.
TGATTTGGATCACGTGATCATTTAGATGACTAGAGGGATGTCTATCTAAGTGGGAGTTCTTAAGTAATATGATTAAATTGAACTTTAATTTATCATGAACTTAGTCCTCGTAGTATTAGCATATCTATGTTGTAGATCAATAGCTCGCGATGTTGCTCCCCGTTTATTTTTTATATGTTCCTAGAGAAAACTAAGTTGAAAGATGTTAGTAGCAATGATGCGGAATTGTTCCGTGATCTGAGGATTATCCTCATTGCTGCACAGAGAATTATGTCCTTGATGCACCGCTAGGTGACATACCTATTGCAGGAGCAGATGTAGACGTTATGAACGTTTTGACAAAAGCTCGGTATGATGACTACTTGATAGTGTAAGTGCACCATGCTTTATGGCTTAGAACCGGGACTTCAAAAATGTTTTGAACGCCACGGAGCATATAAGATGTTCCAAGAGTTGAAATTAGTATTTCATACTCATGCCCGTGTCGAGAGGTATAAGACTTTTGACAGTACTTTGCCTACAAGATGGAGGAGAATAGCTCAACCAGTGAGCATGTGCTCAGATTGTCTGGGTACTACAATTACTTGAATCAAGTGGGAGTTAATCTTCCAGATAAAATAGTAATTGACAAAGTTCTCTAGTCACTATCACCAAGTTAGTAGAACTTCGTGATGAACTATAATATGCAAGGGATGACGAGAAGAATTCCCGAGCTCTTCGCAATGCTGAAGTCGGCGAAGGTAGAAATCATGAAAAAGCATCAAGTGTTGATGGTTAACAAGACCACTTGTTTCAAGTAAAGGGCAAAGGGATAGAAGGGGAACTTCAAGAAGAATGACAAGCAAGTTGTCACTCCCGTGAAGAAACCCAAAGCTAAAACTCAAGCCTGAAACTAAGTGCTTCTACTGCAAAGGAAATGGTCACTGGAAGTGGAACTGCCCTAGATACTTGGCGGATAAGAAGGATGGCAAAGTGAACAAAGGTATATTTTGATATACAGATTATTGATGTGTACTTTACTAGTGTTCATAGCAACCCCTGGGTATTTGATACCGGTTCAGTTGCTAAAATTAGTAACTCGAAACGAGAATTGCAGAATGAACAGAGACTAGTTAAAGGTGAAGTGACGATGTGTGTTGGAAGTGGTTCCAAGATTGATATGATCATCATCGCACACTCCCTATACTTGCGGGATTAGTGTAAAACCTAAATAAATGTTATTTGGCATTTGCGTTGAGCATGAATATGATTTGATCATATTTGTTGCAATACGGTTATTCATTTAAAGTCATAGAATAATTGTTATTCTGTTTACATGAATAAAACCTTCGATGGTCATACACCCAATGAAAATAGTTTGTTGGATCTCGATCGTGGTGATACACATATTCATAATATTGAAGCCAAAAGATGCAAGGTTAATAATGATAGTGCAACTTATTTGTGGCACTGCTGTTTAGGTCATAATGGTGTAAAGCGCATGAAGAAACTCCATAGTGATGGACTTTTGGAATCACTTGATTATGAATCACTTGGTTCTTGCGAATCATGCCTCATGGGCAAGATGACTAAAACTCCGTTCTCCGGAACAATGGAGCGAGCAACAGATTTGTTGGAGATCATACATACAGATGTATGTGGACCAATGAGTGTTGAAGCTCGCGGCGGGTATCGTTACTTTCTGATCTTCACTGATGATTTGAGCAGATATGGGTATATCTACTTAATGAAGCACAAGTCTAAAACATTTGAAAAGTTCAAAGAATTTCAGAGTGAAGTGGAGAATCATCGTAACAAGAAAATAAGAGTTTCTACGATATGATCGTAGAGGTAAAATATTTGAGTTAGCGAGTTTGGCCTTCAGTAAAAACAATGTGAAATAGTTTCACTACTCACGCCACCTGGAACACCATAGTGTAATGGTGTGTCCGAACGTCATAACCGTACTTTATTAGATATGGTCCGATCGATGATGTCTCTTACTGATCTACCACTATCGCTTTTGGGGTTATGCATTAGAGACAGATACATTCACGTTAAATAGGGCACCATCTAAATCCGTGGAGATGACACCGTATGAACTGTGGTTTGACGAGAAACCTAAGCTGTCATTTCTTTAAGTTTGGGCTGCGATGCTTATGTGAAAAAGTTTCAACATGATAAGCTCGAACCCAAATCGGAGAAGTAAATCTTCATAGGATACCCAAAAGAAACTGTTGGGTACACCTTCTATCACAGATCCGAAGGCAAGGTCTTTGTTGCTAAGAGTGGATCCTTTCTAGAGAAGGAGTTTCTCTCGAAAGAAGTGAGTGGGAGGAAAGTGGAACTTGATGAGGTAATTGTACCTTCTCCCGAATTGGATAGTAGTACATCACAGAAACTGGTTCCAGTGATTCCTACATCAATTAGTGAGGAAGCTAATGATGATGATCATGAAACTTCGGATCAAGTTACTGCTGAACTTCGTAGATCAACCAGAGTACGTTCCGCACCAGAGTGGTACGGCAACCCGGTTCTGGAAGTCATGTTACTGGACCATGATGAACCTACGAACTATGAGGAAGCGATGATGAGCCCAGATTCCGCAAAATGGCTTGAAACCATGAAATCTGAGATGGGATCCATGTATGAGAACAAAGTGTGGACTTTGGTTGACTTGCCCGATGGTCGGCAAGCCATCGAAAATAAATGGATCTTCAAGAGGAAGACTGACGCTGACAGTAATGTTACTGTTTACAAAGCTCGATTTGTTGCGAAAGTTTTTCAACAAAGTTCAAGGAGTTGACTACGATGAGACTTTCTCACCCGTAGCGATGCTTAATTCTGTCTGAATCATGTTAGCAATTGCCGCATTTTATGAAATCTGGCAAATGGATAACAAAACTGCATTCTTTAATGGATTTATTAAAGAAGACTTGTATATGATGCAACCAGAAGGTTTTGTCAATCCTAAAGGTGCTAACAAAATGTGCAAGCTCCAGCGATCCATCTATGGACTGGTGCAAGCATCTCGGAGTTGGAATATATGCTTTGATAAGTTGATCAAAGCATATAGATTTATACAGACTTGCGGTGAAGCCTGTATTTACAAGAAGTGAGTGGGAGCACTACAACCTTTCTGATAAGTATATGTGAATGACATATTGTCGATCGGAAATGATGTAGAATTTTCTGAAAAGCATAAAGGAGTGTTTGAAAGGAGTTTTTCAAAGAAAGACCTTGGTGAAGCTGCTTACATATTGGGCATCAAGATCTATAGAGATAGATCAAGACGCTTGATAAGACTTTCGATGAGTACATACCTTGATATGATTTTGAAGTAGTTCAAAATGGATCAGTCAAAGAAGGAGTTCTTACCTGACTTGTAAGGTGTGAAGTTGAGTAAGACTCAAAGCCAGACCACGGCAGAAAAATATAGAGAGAATGAAAGTCATTCCCTATGCCTCAGCCATAGGTTCTATAAAGTATGCCATGCTGTGTACCAAACATGTTGTGTACCTTGCTATGAGTTTGTCAAGAGGGTACAATAGTGATCCAGAAGTAGATCATTGTACAGCGGTCAAAATTATCCTTAGTAACTGGATGACTAAGGAAATGTTTCTCGATTATGGAGGTGATAAAGAGTTCGTCGTAAAGGTTACGCCGATGCAAGCTTTGACACTAAATCCAGCTGACTCTAAGTATCAATCTGGATGCGTATTGAAAGTGGGAGCAATTAGCTAGAGTAGCTCCATGCAGAGCATTGTAGACACATAGACATTTGCGAAATACATACGGATCTGAATGTGACAGACCCGTTGACTAAACTTCTCTCACGAAGCAAAACATGATCACACCTTAGTACTCTTTGGGTGTTAATCACATAGCGATGTGAACTAGATTATTGACTCTAGTAAACCCTTTGGGTGTTAATCACATGACGATGTGAACTATCGGTGTTAAATCACATGGCGATGTGAACTAGATTATTGACTCTAGTGCAAGTGGGAGACTGAACGAAATATGCCCTAGAGGCAATAATAAAGTTATTATTTATTTCCTTATATCATGATAAATGTTTATTATTCATGCTAGAATTGTATTAACCGGAAACTTAATACATGTGTGAATACATAGACAAAACAGAGTGTCCCTGGTATGCCTCTACTAGACTAGCTCATTGATCAAAGATGGTTATGTTTCCTAGCCATAGATATGAGTTGTCATTTGATCAACGGGATCACATCATTAGGAGAATGATGTGATGGACAAGACCCATCCGTTAGCTTAGCACTATGATCGTTTAAGTTTTACTGCTATTGCTTTCTTCATGACTTATACATGTACCTATGACTATGAGATTATGCAACTCCCGAATACCGGAAGAACACTTTGTGTGCTGCCAAACGTCACAACGTAACTGGGTGATTATAAAGGTACTCTACAGGTGTCTCCGAAGGTACTTGTTGGGTTGGCGTATTTCGAGATTAGGATTTGTCACTCCGATTGTCGGAGAGGTATCTCTGGGCCCACTCGGTAATGCACATCACTATAAGCCTTGCAAGCATTGCAGCTAATGAGTTAGTTGCGGGATGATGTATTACGGAACGAGTAAAGAGACTTGCCGGTAACGAGATTGAACTAGGTATTGAGATACCGACGATCGAATCTCGGGCAAGTAACATACCGATGACAAAGGGAACAACGTATGTTGTTATGCGGTTTGACCGATCAAGATCTTCGTAGAATATGTGGGAGCCAATATGAGCATCCAGGTTCCTCTATTGGTTATTGACCGGAGACGTGTCTCGGTCATGTCTACATAGTTCTCGAACCCATAGGGTCCGCACGCTTAAGGTTTCGATGACAGTTTTATTATGAGTTTATGAGTTTTGATGTACCGAAGGAGTTCGGAGTCCCGGATGAGATCGGGGACATGACGAGGAGTCTCGAAATGGTCGAGACGTAAAAATCGATATATTGGACGACTATATTCGGACATCGGAAAGGTTCCGAGTGATTCGGGTATTTTCGGAGTATCGGGGAGTTACGGGAATAGAGGAGAGAGGCCAAAAGGAAGGAGGCGCCCACCCCCCTTCTAGTCCGAATTGGACAAGGGGTGCAGCCCCCTTTTCCTTCTCCCTCTCCCCCTCTTTCCTTCTCTCCTACTCCGGAAAGGAAAGGGGAATCCTACTAGGACTTGGGAGTCCTAGTAGGACTCCCCACACTTGGCGCGCCCCCTCTAGGGCCGGCCTCTCCCTCCCTCCTTTATATACGGGGGCAGGGGGGCACCTCTAGACACAACAATTGATCTCTTGATCTCTTAGCCGTGTGCGGTGCCCCCCTCCACCATAGTTCTCCTCGATAAATATTGTAGCGGTGCTTAGGCGAAGCCCTGCGACGGTAGAACATCAAGATCGTCACCACGCCGTCGTGCTGACGGAACTCTCCCTCGACACTCGGCTGGATCGGAGTTCGAGGGACGTCATCGAGCTGAACGTGTGCTAGAACTCGGAGGTGCCGTAGTTTCGGTGCTTGATCGGTCGGGCCGTGAAGACGTACGACTACATCAACCGCGTTGTTCTAACGCTTCCGCTTTCGGTTTACGAGGGTACGTAGACTCACTCTCCCCTCTCGTTGCAATGCATCTGGTAGATAGATCTTGCGTGATCGTAGGAAAATTTTAAAATACTACGTTCCCCAACATTTTCTTCCACACATATTAAATGAACCCTAATTTTTTCACACACTAGAATCATCATGGCGTGCATCCATGCCAAGTTTCATTGACTTTTGATATTGTCTGGATATTCTACGATTTTCCCGGTGAAAAAACCCTAAAATGCTAGCCAAACGTGACGCGCCGTGTGCCAGATATCCGAATTCGTTGAAATTTTGCGTGAAGTACTAGAATGGTCATGCCCAACTGCTTGCACAAGTTGGGTAAATTTTATGAATGTCCATAGGTACATCATGTACAACGAATGAGTTTTTGTTAAGACAGAAGAGTCCATCTCATAGTGTTTTTTTTTTTTGCATATGCATCAAATTGACCCAAATGTGTTATGTTCATTTGGTGCATGTTGAAAAACAACATGCTTGCAAAATTCGGCCGCTAGGATTGAAAAAAGTTCATGAATTTGAAAACGTTAAGAATTTTGAATACGGTTCAAAATTTTGAAATTGTTCACAAGTAAATTTTTTTAAAGTTCATGAATTTCGAAAATATCACAAGTTTGAATTTTTTTTGTGAATTTTAAAATAGTCACTAGTATTTTTTAAAAGGGCATGATTTTTTAAACATTTATGAATTTTCAAATTGTTAATGAGTTTTATTTTTGAAAATATTATGAATTCTAAAAAGTTCACGAGTTTGGAAAATGTTCACACAGTTGGAAATAGTTTGCGGATTTATAAAAATGTTTGATGATTTTTTGAAAAGTTTACAAACCCGAAAGTAAATTCGTAAGAAATAAAAGTGAAAAAGAAATAATAAACTAAAATATGAAAAGAAATAGAAAAAACCGAGCAAAAAGCGTGCATGGAAAACCAAAAGAAAAATCGTCTGGAAAAACCACCATAAGTAAAACCGGAATTATAGACAACAAGAAGAAAAGGATGTGAAATTGTATACATACAACAGTGTATAAAATTTGTGAAAAGTCCATATTATCCTTTATACGTTTTTGTGTGTTTCGGATATGGAAGGCCACATGTTGTAATCTGGTTTAATGAGACCCGACATGGGATTATTACTCTGCTTGGCCAGTTGCATTGGTCATCTGTAAACTGAGGGTCTGCCCAGCCACGCCTTCCCCTATCTAGTGCTGTCACAGCAACACCACGCTTTCTCCTCGTCCGCCACATCGGCTAATGCCATGCGGGCTGTCTGTCATAAGTCGCAATTGGTGCTTCGACTACACTGTCGACCCATGCAGCAACTGCACAGAAGATGAAACTTTGTCAATGTCATGCTAGACCAGGAGGAACTCACAGAAGATGACTGCCACTTTGTCAGTGTCTACTTGGGCAACACAATGTGTTTTGGGCTGGCTTTTACTCAACATTTTCCCTCAAGTCATGGCGTGGATGTGGCACAGGATGGCCCATGAGAAACTCCGCCACTGCTTGCCTGTCAAGTGTCAACCCGAGCGGTCTATCTTTTTGATAATAGGTTCTATTCTATTAAAAAGAACTTTTTTGGATAGAGTGCCATGTCACGCAAGGGCAGGTGTTCCTATGGTGTGGTCAAGATTTGCTATTGTTATTGCTAGGGAATAGAAATTATTTGAATTTTTTTTCTGTTTGTGAAAAGAGATGATATAAAGTTTTTTCTGTTTGTGAAAAGTGACGATATGAAGTTGAGTAAGGTGCATTTCTCATGATATTATCCTCAGGAAAGGACCAGCCACTATCGGGGTGTCATTTTTCTTCTTGCTGAACTATGTCGAGCTGCTTGGATAGGAGCCGTGTGTATATATCTCAGTGACCTGATGAAGTGATAATGGTGGAAAAAAGTTAATAGTGAGCCCAGCAGACCATCTTTTTGAAATTTTTGGTGAAACAGAAGACCGAGAAGTGGAAAACGCTCCCATCACCCTCTCTGTGTTTTAGAGTCGCTTCATGTAGACTGTGCCTAGCATATGCGAGAGGCCATTAAGCATCATACTCTCCATTATCACGCAGTAGGCATCAACACATCACTTTGTGTTGTTGTACTTGTACGTCACCAAGAACACTTGGGGTGAAAGCCCTGTAAAATTGCTCATGGCTTCTCCTCACTGAATTATATCGAGCCACTTGGATTGTAGCCGTGTGTAGCGGATGGTGGCAAAAAGTTAATGGTGAGCCCGGCAGACGAACTTTTCTGGCACCCGGCGAAATAGAAGACCGAGGAGAAGAGGGAAGCGCTCCCCTCATCCTCTGTGTGTAGGAGAATTGCTTCATGTGGACTGTGCCTAGCAGATGCAACAGGCCACGTTTCTGCACCCTATTTTGCCTCAGAAATCCCAAGAAACAAAAGGCCAGCAATAAGCACCATCATATGGCGTGCCTTGAGTTACTAAGTGGTAGGCGTGTCTTTGGTTTCTTCCATTATCTCAACACCTACTATGGCACTTTGCTTTTTTTAACATGACAACTTCATGGCACATCATAGACTACTACGACCGAAATGTGTAGGATTAAAGATTTTGGAACCCTTCGGAATTTATAATAGCGAGGTCACACAAAACAAATGCATCTGCCACATTCATGCAACTCCTGTGTCAAATATTAAGTAATTGTTATTCATGCATGTCCTGTCCTCATGTCTATTTTTTAAACTCTGTGCCATGAAACTGTTAGTAATTTTTTTCCGAAAGTGTTACTCTAATCTCGAGCACAAATGCATCCGCACAAACAGTAAATTATAAAAAAGTTGTAATTTTCTTTTAATATGTTTTCCCCTGGATGAACATCAACAAATTTCTAACATCCTGCAAACTTTTGCCTTGAAAAGTCATTCGTAGAGGTGTGCGAAAATATAAAAATGAGTGCTCCAAAATGCATCTTTCTTGAATCCCGAATATTTTTTACATGCCTGCATGAATGTCTTTTCAAAGTGAAAATTTGCAGGAGGTTGGAACTTCTGGTGATGTTCATACACAAATAAATCAGATATTTTTTAAGGCTTTGGGCTTGAAATGTTGGTTTTTCGTACTTTAGAGCATCTCCACTCGTTCGCCCCCCCCCCCCCAGCGAATATGCCGGCGCTGTTTTGGGCTCCCCCCGGCGAATATTACGCCCTAGGGGCTATCTAGGCCCCAACCACGCCCCCAGGTGCCGCCCCCAAGGCATATCAATTTCAAACTTTGTCCATTCCCGCTCCCAAAAAAACGCCACAAGTCCGGCGATCACAGCGCCACAGATCGGCGCTCACATTGCCACAATTCGGCATTCAAAATGGGAAGTTCGTCCGCAAAAAGGCAGGGCACGTTGGCAAATGCATCGAACGGCGATGTCGTCCTCCGCCGTTGGGGTAGTCGGCGTGCGAGGGCGGCTGGGCGGCGTCTGCGCAGCTTCGGGGCTGGGCGTCGGCGCGGCTTCAGTGCTGGACGGCGTTGGCGCGGTTTCTGTGCTGCTGGGCGTCGCGGAGGCATCATCGATGGGGCTTGTGGGTGGCATGGGCGGCGGCGTTGGAGTTCGTGGCGCTCTCGACGACATCTGGTTCAGGATGAGGTCACGCTTCGCCAAGTAACACGCCTTGAGATGTGGGTCGTCCCTTCGGAGCATGTCCGCCCACACTACAGGAAACGGCTAATTTGTCGTCAGGGGACGTCTTTGCCGTCAGCTTTTTGTCAGGAAAACGACAAAGAAAAGGTTTGCTGTCATTAACAGACAGCGAAGGAAAACTGACGGGAAAATATACTTTGCCGTCTGCAAATAAAAACAAAGACGGCAAAGAGCGGCAAAGAGCTCACTTTGCCGTCTGCTAAAGAAAACACAAACGGCAAAGATTCTTTACAGTCTGTGTTTGTTTTGGCAGACGGCAAAGAATCTTTGCCGTCTGTGTTTTTACTCGCAGACGGAAAACTGAGCTCTTTGCCGTCTGTATTTTGTTTCGCAAACGGCAAACTGAGAAAGCACAGCACACGGATCCACCTCGCGGATCAATGACGTGGCAACCATCCACCACCCGTGCTGCTCCATCCTGCCCTCTCCCGTCTCTCTTTTCACCCCACCCACATGACGCACTTCCACCACTCAAGTAAAAAAGTAACCCCCGGCCCACCCCCACCTACCCACGATGCGCAGACACACCCCCACCACTACCCGCGACAGGGATGGCAAGCCAGGAGGCAGCCGCGGCAGGGCGGCCAGGGCGTGCGACGGCGCAGATGGCGAGCAGGGAGGAAGCCGCGGTCGGCCGGCGCGGGTGTTGGCCGGCGCGGGTGCGGGCGACATGGCAGGCGTCCTGGGCAGCGTCCGGCGTTTGCGAGGGCGGGCGGCGGTCGATGCTGGAGAGGGCAGGCGAGGTGGGGTGCGTGCGAGGGCGGCGGCGGTGCGGGTTGCGGTCGGCGTGTGCGAGGGCGTGCGGCATGGCGGGCGTCGCGGGCGGCGACCGGCATGTGCGAGGGCGGGCGGCGGCTGGCGCTGGCGACGAGGGGCGCGAAGGGCCACCCGCTGCTCTCCTCAGCCTTGCACGGGGCCTCTGCCCTCCACAGTGAGTGCCCACCTCCTCCCCGAACCACGTCGACCGGAACTCGTACATCGATGTGCGCCTCACCGTTTACTTCAACGCCATGGCCCACCTCATCATGTACTGCTAGTTCATCCGCACGCCACCTAAGCCCAGCCCTCCTCATCGCCGCTCTGTTCTAGCCTCAAGAAGAGGAGGCCGCTGCGGCCAAACTCCAATATTAAAGTTCCTTGTTCGATGTCGAAGCAAGGAAGAAGATGGACTAGATGGTGTTTTCCAGCTCAAGTTTAGGGTCTTTCCTATAAAGTTCCCATGGAGTGTTGTAATTTCACTTATTTTGGGGTCCTTGTGGCAGTTGTACACTCTTGCATGTAATAATAATTATCAATGAAGCAGCTTCTGGGTCCTTCATGACCGTCTCCCATTCAAAAAACCAAAAGTAAAATAAAAAAGGAACAGGAACTACAAGCCATTGTTTTTTTATATAAAAATAATTGTTTGCCGTCTATGGGTATGAGGGCAGAAGGCAAAGAAGAAGAATTGATGATGGCAAAGAGCTTGGATTTTGCCGTCTGTTGTTTAATAGGCTGACGGCAAAACATGACTTCAGCTGACAGCAAAGAATATGCCGTCTGTACGATAAAAAGCTGACGGCAAAGCATTCTTTGCCGATTTAGCTTTGCCGTCTGAGTTTGCCGTTTGCTTCCTGGCGGCAAACTCTTTGCCGTCTGGATTTAGGTCTTTGCCGTCTGTGATCCACAGACGGCATATTACAAGTTTCATGTAGTGCCATCCCATCAGGAACACCATGTCGGTGTTCCTCTTCTTCGCGGCGATGTTCGTGCGGAGTAGGTCGACGCTTGTGCGGAGCAGGTCGAGCTTGACGGCGCAGTTTGTCATCAACGTCGGAGAGGCGGCGTAGGCCGGCGGCGAGTAGTTGTACGGTGGGTACTGCACTCCGGCGAAGGCGGGTGAGGTCGTGCGCTGGACGGGACGACCATGGGGGAAGGTGATATTGGGGTTGAAGCCGCCTTGCGCCTCGCCGTCGGCGTAGCCCGGCGATGGCGTGCAACCCCAGCCGGCCGGAGACCCGACGCTCTGCTGGCTCCAGGACGCATATGGGCCTTGGCCGCCGGGCGGATGCATCATGCCCGCGCGAGACGTGTCGGTTTGGTCGTGCTCGACCGTCGCCTAGGCCGCCGCCGCCGCCATGTCGCGGGCCCTCTTGGCGTTCACCCTGTTCCGCCGGTCGGCGGCGATAGCTTCCCGGCGTTGAACTTCCGCCTTCCAGTCGGCGTTAGTCATGCCCGGCGGCTTCGACAACGGCGCTCTCTGCTTCCTCTGCTTCGGCTAGGCGGCAGCATCCGTCGCGGCGCGGGGGGCTGCGTACTTCTTCGGCGGCATGGCAGTGGGCGGG
>LR738714.1:769504706-769521655 GCA_902687465.1 Secale cereale | reverse complement strand
ATGGAGAAGAAGAGGGAAGACGAGGGGAAAAGCGGGAGGAAACGACGGGAAAAGGCCCTCCTCTCGCCGATAGAGCGGCCCCATGCCGCTTTTCGCTTCTGCCGGCGCCCCCAGGCGACCCCCGGGCGCTTGGGTTCGGCTCATGATCGCCGACTCTTTTTTCGGCCCAAAGCGACGAATGAGATCCTGGGGCACGGCTGGGCCGATTTTCGAAAAGTCCCGGGGAGGGTGTGTTGGGGGCGCGGCTGGAGATGCTCTTGGGGGGGGGGGGGAGTAGCGCATCATTCAAAGTAGATTTGAGCTATAAAGCATGTTCCTATAGTAGAAATCACATGATCCAACTATTTTTTATCAATCAAGTGAACACCTGACTTTGTCCAATGCGTCCCCTAGCGTTGTCGCCATGCCAGTAGCTAGACCACAGCTTTCCGCCCCCGTTTTCCGGCTAACCACCCGCCGCACGAGGTCCTCCCTGGTGACTGCACAACCTGAGCAGCAAAGCTGGATCGGAGGTGGGCGCCGCGTCGTTGACTAAAGAAGCCACGTCCGCGGCGGAGTAACCTAGAGCGAGAGCCGTAGAAACAGAAGTAGTATGCGTGTTTGGTATGGCTCAGCTGTTGCCGTAGTCTGTAATTGCTATTCTTCAGAACTGAGATAATTTTCTTCAGTCAGAGGGAACAAAAGGGAATCATTTGTTTCCTAATTGAGGCAAACGTGATAACAGATAAGAACGGCAATATGTCATTTTGTGCCAAATATTTCCAGGAAGTTGATCTCCACAAGCAACAAAAGCTTCCTTTTTTGGGAAAGACAGAAGGCCATATATCAAATATAAAATCAGCCCTTACAAGATAAAAACTTAAATCAGCTTCCTTCAACATTCACTGGCGGAGCGCCGTGAGCAAAGCTCGTTGTAGTCTCTGTGCTTCCGTCTCTGCAAAGCAATCATGTGAAAATCAAGAGCTTGAAGATGCAGTGGCTGTTAAGTCATCGATAAAGAGCCGGTGATCATGATTTTGACAGATTGCAAATCCGGAGAAGCTGACACCATGCATGACCCGAAGATAATTCCAACTTCAACCAGAAATATAAAGGCGACACAAACCTCGTAAGTTCTCTGAAGAATCACCATCTGACTGAGCTTCATTGAACCAAGAAGGAACCGGAGGAAAAAAAACATGGCGCGGCATCATCCCCTCCGTAGATGCCGCAAATCACCTAGACAATCACTGCTATTATAGCACAATTCTAAACAATCAGTTTAACTTGCAATGTCCTATCTTCCTGAAGTTTATTTTATCCATTTTCATTTCACGGAAGGGGAAAACCATGGAGAAACATCTACGTTTCAGCAAGACTGTTAGGAATAAACGGTGGCGGGTGTGTCATGTCTGTGGTGTGCGTGTGTGTGCATTTGTGTCGCGGTGCCGGCGCGTGTGTGTCACGTTAGAGTCCGAGGCCATTGGTGTTTTGGGTAGTAGCCGTAGCTGGCGTTCTGTTGAGCAGGCCCGAGTCGTCGGCGTTAGGGAAGTGGATCGCGAGCCATGCGGGGGGCGTTGCACGCGCGTGTATGCCCATGTATAAATCCCCCTGAGTTGATGGTTCGTTGCCTCAGTTTGTGCTGAAAGAAAGTACAGACGTTGGTGCGGCTCGGCGTTGGTCACCAAAAAAACTCCAGTGTGTTCAGTTCTTTCATCGTCTACCTCCCGGGAGCAAAGAGAGAACTCGAGAGTAGTCTTGGGCCTGCACCAACATTTGGTACACTGAGCCATGTATGCCCAAGATTCGGTGACGCTCTCCTTGCCGCCGCTCACGCCAGATAAACAGAGCTCCCGCAGCACCGAGATGTAGGGTCATTACTTCCTCCGAGAGGGACCTGGACTCGTAAAATCCGAGTGTACAACCTAGCCGTAGCCGGACTCTATCCTTCTCATACGTAGCCCCATACTCTATTGTCAGGCCTGTTCCCACGACAGCTCCTTGGAAATAGAATCAGGTTCTTCCCGCCTAGCCCCCATCCCGATGACGTCGATGGTGGACATGTGGAGGTGTGTCTTCGGCAAATCTGTCCTTGGTGGATTTGCTTGGATCTGATCATAGTTCATCTGCATTGGTGTGTCTTCATGTTGGATCCTTTCGATTTATGCTACTCTTCATCAGCACCGGTTGATGTTTTGCTGCGCTGGTCCTATGGACACGATGACTTCCCGACTATCTATAAGTTTTACCCAGCTCTGGCAAGGGATGGGCGATGACGGTGACGCATCTTCGGCTCGTTTCAGTGTTTGCAGTCGTCGGTAGGTGGTCTAAAGATATGAATGTAATTTTTTTTATTTCTTGTGTTCATTGTACTGTCATGATTGAAAATGAATAAAATGAAAGTTTTCTAAAAGAAAGTAGTACAAAATTGGACAATGTTGTTATTTCCCAACGCGTGTACAAGTCCAATAGTTCATTCCACATCGTTGTTTTGGTCAGATCGTGTGCAAGTTCAAAGTACATTGCACACGTGTATTTCTTTTTCTTTTCGTTTTTGTGGGATAGTCCAACCAACCGTTGGCTCTTTCGGTACGTCTTTCGAGTTTCGAGTCCATCCAATTCCCTTCTCGTTTTCCGAATGCATTAACCGGACCCTTTCAACCAAGCGGTGATTGATTGGTGAAGCAACCAAGCGGCACCTACTAGCATGCAGAATTTAGCTAGGCCCCTTTCAACTCCAGTGCCGGTTGCATCCATGATCCTGAATCGTATATAAACATATCCATGTCCAGTGCACAGTCGCAGCAACACCAGCTAGCGATCACAGTATCAAATCCACAAGGGATGACGGACTGGTCGTCCCTTCTGCCGGACCTAGTCCGGCGCGTGGGCGACTGCATCCTGGTCACCAGCGACCTCGATCACTACATGGACATGCGGGCTGTCTGTCACAACTGGCGCTCCGCCCTGGTCGACCCGTGCAGCGACTGCGCCGGCGTCGACCTCCTCTGCTTCCGCCCTCGGCACTGGGTCATGCTAGACGAGGAGGAGAAGGAGGAGCCCACGGACGGCGCCCGCCTCTTTGTCAACGTTGCGACCGGGCGTTTTCTCCGCCGCCGCGTCCCCTTGCTTCAGGACCACATCCTCGTCGGCCCTTCCGACGGGCTCCTCATCGTTGGCGAGAGGAAGCCCCAGCATGCAGTCCGCGTCCTCAACCCCTTCACTGGCTCGCTGCTCCATTTCAAGGTGATACTACCTAGTTACCGAGCCAAGGCAGCGGTAGCCGGCGGCCACCATGAGGTCCATGACTGCCCAACGTCACTCGTCTTCGGGCTCGACTGCTGCTACGATAACGACGACCCCGTCTGGAGCGCAGACCCGGCCAGCGAGCTTGTCCGCATCACCTACGGAACTGGCCCGGTCTGGTTCGCAAACATGGTCGCCCACGCAGGCCACGTGCGTCCAAGGTTTTTAATTTCGGAAGCCAAATTATTTCGGTGCTCACTGAAATATGCGAAATTTCGGAAATTTCGCATATTTCGGAAATACTTTCGGATTTTGCGATTTCAAGTTTCACTTAATTTTACTGAATTTAAACAAAATTAAAATTTATTTTCAAATCAGTTTGAATCTGCATCAAAATTTCGGGGTTAAAGATATTTCGCACCCCACTGAAATATGCGAAATTTCGGAAATTTCGCTGAAATTTCGTTGAAATGTGTAACACTGCGTGCGTCTACATGGTCGACTGGGAGTGGGACGCATCCGTCTACGAGATCGTCTGGGACGATTGCTTCACCTACCGACACTGGATAACGCAGAGGCCGGACGCGTCCGAGTCTTCTGAGGGCTCAGAGTCATGGCCGTGGCTTACAAATTACCTAGTGGAGTCTGACGGGGAGCTGCTCCTCGTCCGTCGACCGCGGCTCTGTAGGCAGACGACCATGGAGGTTTTCAGGGTCGACGTCGAGGGACACGCGCTCGAGCCCGTCAACCAGATCGCCGGTGGCCGCCACGCCCTCTTTATCGGGAAGAGGTGCCTGTCCGTTGACGCCGACAGGCTCCCCTCCGTCGATGGGAACTGCATCTACTACGGCAGTGCTGATGCTGACATATACACGGAAGAGGGCACTCTGGAGAAGTGTGAGGGCATGTACATGTATGATCTGGGTGATGGCAGCGAAGAGAGGATCTCAGGCCTCCTGTCGCCCCAGAGCGAGAGCTTTCGTGCTCGTCCTTTCAGCCTCGTTCAGGTGCTCATTACCTACTGTGCCGTACTCCCTGATGTGGAAGCGCAAGTCATCAAGGGATTCAAAGATGAAAAATGACATGTTCCCGTACCATAGCAAAGTACCCCTACTAGTTATTGCTCTCAGTAGTTCCATAATTTATCGGCAACGGTTTCATATCCAGTGGGGACATTGAGAAGAAATTTTGTATTAGATTTTGTGACTTCTTCTTAATTATTTCATCCCCAAAACGAGAAATATATATGTTCTCACAGGCTCTAACCTAAGGATTGACAGGTTTGCTTGACAATAATATCCATCCATTCCATGGATTGGTATACAGGAAATCTCAGTCTTTTACCGCCTGAAATATTCTTATGAAATTTATTTGTGGAAAAAGATACTAAATTTCTACTACATGCATATCCTGTTGCATAATCCAAATAATGCCTGCGTTATTTTAAGGATTCCTCAAGGTCACCGGTTAATTAGGTTTGGAAAGTCTACGTGATTGAGTAGTAGTATAGGAAAGTCTGTGTATCCGTCTACCAGAAAATTACGAAAAGCAATAAGAGAAAAAACACGAGGCACGATGCATGCCTTTGGCAAATTTCGAGTTTGTGTGCGATGTGTCCCAGTCCCGGTGTTTGTGTGAGTGTCAACGTGATTTCGAGTGCCAGAACTAGTTCGTATGCGCTAAGGCGAGTGTTAGAACCAGTCAATCTGCCTTGTGTTCATGTATTTGATCCCTTGGAAAAGCTAAATCTTGGCATCAAACCAAGGTGTGGAGGCTGCGCCGTCAAGTTGCGTCACGGTGGAGTTGGAGGATTCTTCATCATGATCAATTTGTGTCATGGACTACCGAAAATCAAAGAAGAGGGTCTTGTCGACTTAGAAGGCAAGTGGCGGTGGTGACCATCCATTACCCAATGCTTGAAGGCGATAGGTGTGGGCCGCTTAGATGAAGATCTTCAAGCATGCACGTGGAGTCTGGGCAGTGGTGGAAGGTGAAGTCGCGGTCGAAGAAATAAAGTACCAAGAGGCTTTCGCCCGCTAGCCTAAGGTGTGCCTGATGAGCATGAAAGAATCATAAGGGGTAGGAGAATTTGCGTTGAAGCTAACCACCATGGTTAATGAGATGTGAGCTCTCGGATAAAAGACGTAGGACAACGCAGTTGTGGAAAAGTTACTATGGGTTGTTCGTGACAAATTTCTACCAATCATTGTAACCATAAAGCAGTGGGGCGATGTGAGGAAGATGTCGGTGATGGAGGTGATTGGCCAGCTGAAGACCTATGAGTTGATGTTCAAAGGACATGAATGCGACCAAGAACAAAAGCTGATGATGTTATCGTGTAATAGAGAGTAAGACAAACAGAAGTATAGTTAGTTTAACAAATCTGAAGTTTGTTGCTACAATTGCTAGGACTATGGACACTATGCTCGAGAGTGTCCTGATCCGTGGAAAGGGAAGAAAAGAAGGAGCACAGTGTACTGCAACTAGCTGAAGTGGACATGGATGATGACCCAAGGTTGCTTTGATGAAGAAGTGACAGTTAGAAAAGATTAGTCGTGTCTTTTGTTTTGTTTTTGTTGGAGTCGTCATCGTGTACAATATGTCTTCTTTAGATACACAGTACACACAAAGTTAGGCAAGTACAATATGCTTCTTTTTTAAATACACGGTACGTACAAAGCCAAACAAAAAATACAAATCATTTATGCTCGAGACCTATTAGAAAATACAACTATGCTCACTGCCATCAAGAGCTATCATATGTTGTCTCTAGAGTTACCTCCAGGAGTTTCTAAGGCCACCATGAAAAAATTTCAGAGTTTTTTCTAGAGATGCTTCAAGGAAGCGGAGGGTGGCCATTGTGTGGTTTCCCCACAATAGATGGTGAGGAACGAGCGGCAGTCCCCACAAGCGAGGACGTGGCCTGAAAATGACATTGGCGAGGAGGCGTGCATCATCATCGTCCTCGTGGTTGTCTCTAGAGTCTGCACCGTTGAGCATGACCCGTGGCCGAGCACTCCAAGTAGAGCCCAAGTAGATCTAAAAAAATAAAAGTAGAGCCCAAGTGGAGCCTGCAGCCAATTTGATACGGAAAATGTAGACATTGTTTGTTGTAATAGCATCCACAACCACTGTTCACAGATTCAGGCACCTATACGACTGCAAACGCGTTCGGGTATGTTCGCAAACAGCCCCCCGACACCCCTCATTAGGCTGCGTCTACAGCCGTCAGCCTCATATCAAAACCCCTAAATCCATGCAACCCATGCAACACGATCAAATAACAAGTGGATAACAGATCGGACATAGTATAGATCACATATCAAACATGGCAAGTTTAATTGACAACCAAACATAGCATAGATTCCTTCCATTTTAGGAATATTCCCACATCCTTCAGCGATTTTTTAAAATTCTCTGCTCTTTACCGACTTTACTCAGTTTTTTTATTTTCCTTTGCTTTTGATATTCACAAACTTTTTAAATTCATGAACATTATTACACCAAAAAATCACCATTACTTTGGAAATTTGTTATTTTTGAAATTCATGAATATTTTATTAATCTGACGAATATTTTTTCATTCTTGAACCTTTTCCACAAATCTACAAACTATTTTAAAACTTGTGAATTTTTCAAAATCAGGAGTGTTTTTTAAATTCACGAACAATTTGGAAATTCATGTTCTTTTCTTCAAAGTCATCCTTTACTAAATTCTTATATTTTCTTAAATTCATGAACTTTGCTTTTTTTTACTTTTATTCAAAATTCATGATTTTTTTTACATTTTAGCATTGTATGGTTTTTAACACCGGATATGATTTTTTTTTGCTGAACCAATAAAGGCTGCCGAGCAAGTGAAGCTAAGACTAGTCATAGTGGGGAGTAACTTACACTGGTAATATACACGTATTACTAGACTATGTTACTACCTCCATAGTGGGTAGAAACATAGATGTGGTGTCATGCAAGAGTTCATTTATTAGTCTATAGACTCAATTTGCATTGGTATATGTGATGTTACAGTAACATAGCTAGTTACCACAAGCACTTCTCTCCTCATTAATTACATGCCACATAAGCAAAACTGTGTTGGGATGTGTGATGTTACTAGCTATGTTACTCCCACTATGGCCAGCCTAATGCCCTGCGGTCTGCCTAGATTTCACGCGAGTGCCAGCGGCCGGTTCCATGCCAAAAGCGCCAGTGGCTCGCCCAATTCTCCAACACGCTTTGTTCCTCTTGTTCGCCCCGCCTGCTCATTATCCTATTTTCTCATTTGTTTTTTCTTGTTGGTCTGCTGTTTTTTAACAAACTGGTCGGTTTTTTCTATTAATTATAAAATTTGGGTGCCCTAAATAATATCCTTGGAATCAAAAAGATCTTTTCCCTTTCCTAAAAAAAAGAAATCAAAACGTTCTTCATGAATTTTTTATTTTTTTGGAAAATACAACAAACCACACAAAAATCATAAAGAGAATAAAAAACAGAAGAAATCATAAAGTGAAACTGTCGGGAAAAACAGGGGGAACCTTCTTGAAAGTTCCAAAACCGGCGAGAAAATTATCCGACATGGGTCTGTCCACATAGGAACTACGGTATCAGACTGTGAGCGTTATGTATCAGGCTGTGAGCACCCTTGGGGGCTAGCCGTCAACTGCTAGATAACGAACCACAATCCTAATAAGAACACAACCTAGACAAGCGCAAATACAATCTAAACACATACAAACAGATCCAGGTACATACATGACTCGTGCAGGGGCTGCTTTTTCATGTGGACAACAAGTTACCTACATACAGTGAAGTAGGTTGACTGAGAATTACAGAAATTATTCAGTAAATCTATTCAGTGGTTAATAAAGAGCAGTCTCTTTCTCTAAAGAAAGAAGAAGAAATCAATCTATCCGTGACATTGGGAAATTGCCTCCCTTATAGTACAATCTATTTGTGCGAACTGTTGTGTACCTGGCAGATCCAACAGCATAGCAGGTATTTTCATGCTACGACTTGCTTCCTTTGCCATATAATTGAACTTGTAATAAAATTTGAAACGAATTGCAAGTAATCCGTGACATCACAAGCTATCCCCTAAGTTCCTTACAAAATAGTAGGACTCTCTTTGGTTTCCTCCAATCTCTCAGAACTTGCTCACATTTTGTTTCTTGAATTCAATTGACAACTTCTTGGCACAACATTGTATAATACAACAACAGAAATGGAAAGCGCTATTGGAACAATCGCGCAATTTATAACAGTTAGGTCACACTAAATAAAATGGGATTATTAGACTCACACATTTTCTATGTCAATTTGTCAACAACTGTTGTATTCATGCATTTTCTGTTCCCCTGTCAAACCCACAAAAACTTCATGCTATCCACCAGATATAACTAACATTGTAGCAAAACACCATGAAGTTTTTGCCATTTTTTCTACTACCTAAATATGGACTTGCTTTAGGTAGAATCCAGCGCTGCCTCGCCCAGTCGATCTGGATTCCATATCAATCGATCGGAACCAACCATCCAATTTCTCTATCGTACGGCTCAAAGAAGAGTCTCTGTCGTGTATATAGGGATCGATCTTGTTACACCGTGCAGCTAGGTCATGGTCAGATCGATCATGGCGGCGCCGCCGCAGAAGACGCGGTCGACTCACAGATCGGTCTTCGCGCAAGGCACGCACCAGTTCGACATCGCCGGCTACAGCAAGGCGAGGGAGGCGCTCGGCGACGGCGGATCCGTCCGGTCCGGCAGCTTCCACGCCGGCGGTTTCATCTGGGCCCTCGTCTGCCGCCTCCACGATCGCAGCGGGCGATGCGGCCTCGCGTCCATCTCCCTGGAGCTCTCCAATAACGAGACCGACGAGGACCTCGTCGCCATGGCCAGCCTCCGGATCGACGAGCGCAGCGGCACCGGCAAGTTCCCGGCCGCCACATGGCGAAGCGACAAGCCCAGGACCTTTACCGCTTGGTCCACGGGCGCTGTCGCCTGGGAGCTCGCCGTCCCGGTTGCGTTCCGGCGCCATGAGTCGCGCTACGTAGACATGGACGCTGACTGCCTGACCATACACTGCACGGTCGACGTCCTCCTCCAGCAGCAGGAGAACTCAGCCGCCGCCGGATCAGTTGACACCAGGAACTGCTTCGTGTCCGTGCCGCCGCCGCCCAGCATCTCCCGGGACTTGCACATGCTTCTCAGGGAGAGGCAGTCGCCGGAGCCGGACGTGACATTTGTCCTCGAGGATGGTACCGAGATCGAGGCCCACAAGCTGGTAATGGCCATGCGGTCGCCGGTATTTCGTGCCCAGTTCTTATGCGGCGACATGAAGGAGCGGAGCATGCGGCGCTTCATAATGGACGGCATGAGCGCCTCCACCTTGAGAGCCATGCTCTACTTCATCTACACCGACGAGCAGCCTACACCCAGGAGAGGAAGATGCCAAGTGGCCATGGCGCAAGACTTACTCGTGGCTGCGGATCTCTACGACCTAGAGAGGCTGAGGATCATGTGCGAGAAGATACTCTCTGAGAGAATGGACGTCGGCAATGTCATGACGACGTTGATGCAGGTGGACGGCCGGCAGAGCTGCCAGCAGCTTGAGGCATCGTGCATCGAGTTCATGGCATCCGACCCCGACGTGTACGACGCTGTGGAGGCCACCGAGGAGTACAAAGAACTCGAAAAGACATGCCCATCTTTCATACACGAGATCACCAAGAAAGTAGCCAAGAGCACAATGGCCCGCATTAGATCTCCAACTAATACTTCTTCCATGGGCACTAGTGGTGGCAGCGGCAGTAGAGAGACGACCAAGAGCGCGTCGAGGTATACCCCACCGGCGGTGATGATCGGCACACACGAGTTCACAATCCAAAGCTTGAGCTGGGTGAGGGAGACGCACAGTGTCGGTCAGTGCATCCGATCTGGCAGTTTCAAGGTGGCCGGTTACGAGTGGACCATAGATGTGTACCCGTCGGGACAGACAGAGGACACGTCGGAGCACATTGGCGTCTTCGTTTGTCCTACCATCAAGGATGATGAAACCAAGGTGAAAGCAACAGTGACTTTTAAGCCCATTCACCCCACCGACAAGTCACATCCGTTTCCTCCCCATAATTTAACACACATCTTTGCCGGCAGGGCGTGTCATAGCATGGGGTGGCCAAAATTCATCACCGTGGCATATGCAAACTCACACTACGTGGGACATGACGACTCTTTAACCGTACAATGTCGACTTGCGGTAACCACGGGATCCTCCACTAGCAGCACCATCGCAACTGGCGCCCCCGTCCCCGTACCCATGCTCGTGCCACCGTCCAACCTGGCTTGGCATCTGGAGCGGCTGCTAGTGAGTGAGGAGGGTTGGGACGTGAAGTTCATAGTAGAGGAGATCGAGATCTGCGCGCACAGGTTCGTGATCGCCGCACGCTCGCCGGCGCTGTACGACGTGGTGGAAGAATCAGCAACCAACCATGTGAAAATTGATGGCATTAGAGCCATTGTTTTCAAGGCTATGCTACACTTCATCTACACCGACAAGCCGCCTTGCGTCGAAGACCTAGTTGCTACTGCCACCGGGCATTCCATGATGACGGTCGCCGGAGAAATGCTGGCGGCATCGTGCCGGTTCCGCCTGGAGAGGATGAAGAGGCTGTGCGAGAACCTGCTGGCGGAGAAGATGACGCCGGAGTATGCTCTGGCCACGCTAAGGCTGGCTGGGCGCTATGGTTGCATGGAACTGGAAGGCTACTGCATCGAGTATATCTCACTACCGCACATGGTCAAGGACGTGATGAAAACACTCAAGTATTTTATATGGTGAAACATTGCACCTG
Source organism: Secale cereale (assembly GCA_902687465.1). Classification (NCBI taxonomy): domain Eukaryota; kingdom Viridiplantae; phylum Streptophyta; class Magnoliopsida; order Poales; family Poaceae; genus Secale; species Secale cereale. The sequence goes on along the minus strand of LR738714.1, from coordinate 769,510,587 downwards.
AAGACAAACATATATTGCTTGTTAACTTGTGAAGACAAAGATCTATTTCTTGTGCGGCTTTATTTCATCTCTAACCTGTCTCCCTTCCTTTAAACATAGAAGTAAACCATGTAGGTGTACAAGATGGCACGGAAACATAGTATATGAAATCTAAGACAGAAGGGGCGTCGGCACTGCCAAGACAGAGGTCTGTATCAGAGGGTTATATGTCGTGCCTTGACTTCCTAAACCATATATCTCTTTGGACTCCTCCATTCTCTCAAGACTTACTTTGCACCTTGTTTTTTCATATGACCACTTCTTGGCATACAATACTAATTCTGTCCAAACATATTTGATTTCAAATTTCATTAGACTTTTTCAGAATGTAAGCCACCAACATTTCCAACATTTTCCGCTCTCCGTTCTGCCCTCATGAAAAAGGAAGAAAAAACGTGTGTGGCCGTGTCGACTTCTGTATAGTTGATAATAGATGCACAAATAGTACCATTGTAGAGAAAAATTATCACCGTCTTGCAACTGAGCAGTTGAAGCAACCTCACATGAACAAACTTAAGTACAGAGAAGTAGAGAAAGAAAGCAAAAATATCCCAGTTGTACCAAGTTGAGGAGTACATCACACATCGCAGAGTCAAATGAGTCCCACATAAGAATGTAAGAAACCTTAAATGCATGAAATCCATACCAGCACCCCCCCCCCTCCCCTACACACACGCGCACACACATAGACCCACAAATTAGAACATCTCGTGGAGGTGGAAACTGCCAATCTGAAATAACTTGCCCGGATATAAGACCCTGGGTGGACTATAACCAAAATGCATACAATCTGTTATCTCGAATTAGTATAAGTACATGGGGCGACTGCCGACGAAAATCATACCAACTATGGTCATGGATGACAATGGTGGCGTCTCTTATGTTGTTTCCTTGTCGAGGTATCATTGTTACAGCTTGCGTCATCACGCTCAGGATGCTCCGGGAGAAACCCTAGATCTGGGTCTCCCGGATCGGACGATGAAGACACTTTCGGTGTCTTCTCCCTCCAGGATGCATCATTTTGGATAAAGTGTTGGCTGGAGGGGGCCAGAGGTGGAGTGTTGTTACATCTTCAGCATCGACGACACCGAGTCCTTTGCGGTGTGGCGCAGTAGGTTCTCAGTGCTGGACACATGTTTATGGGCACACGCAGAGGATGGCATTGTCCGACACGATGATGGTGTCGATATCAGAAGGGCCCGGCAAGGTTAATTCATTGATCACTCTAGAAGATGGGACATGGGAAGATGGCGGCGGTGGCTTTTTGAATGCGTGCATGCGGTGTGTGCTGAGGGTCTATTGAACCGGTTGGTGCTCCCAGCTAGCTAGCGGGCGGCTTGGCGAGACCACTGGATTACCTAGTGTGCGTTGGTGTGAGGCCAGGGCACATCATGCACTTTATAGGTATGGCGACATTGATCATTCGGAAGGTGGCTTTGAGTTGTTCGGTGTAATTTTTTTATGGTTTTCTGAAATAATATACTCCCTCCATTCCATAACTTAGTGCGCCTAGATTTTTTGGAAAGTCAAACCTCACCAACTTTGTGGGGAAAAACATTGACATCTAGAGTTCCAAAAATATATAATTAGATTCATCGCAATATGTAGCTCCCTATTTCATATATTTGGTTGCGATATAAATATTTTTCTCTGTAAACTTTGTCAATGCATGTAAAGTTTGAGTTTTCAAAAAATCTATATGCACCACATTATGGAACAAAGGAGTAATAAATATGGCTATGTGCACCCCTCGATGCAGAGGCCAGGGGTTATCCTCCTTTTCAAGAAAAATAGTACAAGTGCAGAAGAGTACATAACATTCAGAATATAAAACATTGAGGAATCATCTTAAGTGGCACATACCTAAATACACCCAAACATCGAGGCTTGACAAGCCAACAAGGATCAATTGTCAACAGCTATCATTTATAAATGACATCGCAATGTGTGGGTGTCATGCCATCAGTAATATGAATTCATGAGATAAAGAAATCTCTTATACGCGATGACAACAACGGTAAGTTCCTCAAAATTCAGCAACTCAAAATATGTTCAGAATGTCCATAAGAAACAACAAATCTTGACAAAGAGAGAATAAGAAATTACAGAACAACAAAAGTGATCAGTTGTATGTTTAGTGAGTCAACCAGAAGTACACTGCATCATACAAGGTACAAAATGGCTACCATTTTACTTTCATTATCGTCCAACAATTTGTAGAGGGTGAGGTGAGATGGGATGTCACATTGAAAATGAGCAATTCAATTCATCTATAAATGGGTGACTCCGCTCCCTAATAATATATAAAACAATAATGTGAGGAAGGCATCGTAACATGGGAGATATTGCAGTGGTGCTAAGGAAGAAGCATAATATGATACTACCTCCGTCTAGGTGGATAAGTCATTCGCGTAGTTCTAGGTTGATGATTTAACTATCTAAATATGTATTATATGTGGAAAAAAAAATTAGAAACTACATCCGTGTAGAAATCTAGTGATATACTTTTCATGACATATAACACATACTTAATTCCTCAAATTGATGACCTAGAACTACGCAAATGACTTATTCACCTAGCCGGAGGTAGTACATAACATACACACTAATCCAAATTATTCATAGTTGGGATGACCTATAACGTTGAATGGCAAACATATCTCAAATCATCAAATTTGCCATACAATTAGAGGACCAGATGGACTACATGCAAGAACAACAATACACTAGTATATGGACCAAACTTTCACAAAATCAGGAACTAAGTGAGCATTTTCTGACATTTCTGTATGAAATGGATCTGAATAGATGGATGAGTTATCTTCAACTTGCTTGCCTTAATGCTAAACATTAAATCTGAGGCCAGTCAACAAACTGGAGGAAATAATCAACCTATAACAAACTTTATAATATGGGCTTTCACTATTATAAATTTTTGAATTGCAAAACATGAAAACATTTATTTTTGCATTTTCTTCTTCTTCAGTCATATAAAACAAAAAATAAGCAGTAGACAATCCAACGAGCTCAGAACACAAGGAAACAATATCCTCTTATTTGTGCATAGGGACCAATCCAAACATGAGAAATGAGATCAACAGTGTTTTTTTCTAAAATAAATTACCAAATGAAATCCAGCTCGGATAATAACTAAACAGAGACCAACGTTCATGTATAGTCCTTGGTGTATCGGATAACATGTTTTAAAGCAACACAAAAGCCGATTATGAAATTCACTTCTTGCCAACACCGTTCTCTTCCCAGTCTTCCTGACAACATTCTAATCTTAACATGAAATTTTAGTAATAACTGCCAAGATAAATGATGTTGTGAACAAGAAGTACCCGTGGCTTGTGGAGATACATGTGGATTTTTTTGTGGTTGCAATGTTGTGTCATCACAAAAATTGTGTGTTGTTAATAAGACCTGCTTTGTTTACCAAAACACTACTAAATAAAATGTCATATTGATGGAGACTATTTTTATTTTCAATTTAAAATTTAAATGGTTAACATCAAGATGAGAAATTTTCAAGTGTTGCTCCGTGGAAAAAATACACTCAACCTTCATAAATCTATTTTTCAAGATCTTATCGACACCTGCTTTATCCAATATTTTTCTTGGGGTTGTTTTTTCCGGAATTATTTTTTGTTATTTTTTTACACTTATAAGGAGTGTTAGTGTCAGATTTATTTGAGAGTTGAGATTTATTATGTATTATATTTATATTTTTATGTGTTTACACTTATTTGATAGACCTTTTAAATTAGAGAAACCCTTATAGCAAAAAACAAGGGCCTTGTTAATAATTTGGGGATAGAAGGCACATTATATTTGGACTTGGAATTGTATGGTGTGTAGACAAGGTACATAGTCGTGCATGAGTAGGATACTTCTATCCTAGTCCTTCTATATAATGTGAGGGTAGACACATGATATAAAATATGCCAACACAATAGCACATGCGAACAAGGAAAGCCGGCAACTTGTGTTGATCCTCTAGTGGCCGGTGTGAGGTATTGTAGTGGTATCACGGAGAGGAGATCCAGTAGTCATGCACCGGGTATGTACCTGAGTTGGTGATCTCGTTAACAAATACCGGTGTCGTGTGTCATATGATTACCCTGTCATTGGTAGATTGATATGAGCATTAGACTATTATTCACCTCTTCCATCCACGTCCTTCTCCACCCCTTAGACATGCTTTGTGCACCACCTTGCCCCCAATGATACGTCAGTGCTATGATGTAATTGTCGCGGCGACTAATCCATCCTTGACTCTATTCTTTCATTTTTGGTTGTATACCCCTACAATAGTGTTCCATGCGAGGCATGATGATCTCCTACAGGCCCCTGAACCTAAATGATATGCCGACCTTCATGACCCGAGGTCCGAGGTGGGAATTATATTCCTCTGGGCTCTAGAGGAGGGTCGGCCTAGCTTTGGACCTCCACGGATTCCATTTCTAAGTCGGCAAGAATACCCCGACCAAGCTCATTAGAAACCATGGAGTAGTCAATGTAGCTTGTCCATGAAGGGGGGGAAGACAACATTTGATCACGTCCATCCATCGCCCGAGTCCGCGTTAAAGGCCGTTCCATGACCAGCAAGCCCAAAAGTCCTTGAGCCCACATGTTTAGCCCGTCCACATTCCCGTGCCCATATCAGGATCTAGACGGCTCCATCTCGGGTCTGGGTTAGGATTCAGTGGTGGCAAACTATATATATGAAGGAGTAGCGACAAGATTGACTTAGGAGCAAAAAATCCTTGCCGAGGATCAAAAACATTAGACATAATTTATTATACCTAGGAGCTTCTAGCATACACATGCTATACATGCTCTACTTAGTCATGTAATTATGAGGAAACTCCAACTTACACTAGTATAAAAATGCCCATTCGTCCCGGTTCAGGAACCGGGACTAAACGGTCGATACAAATGTCCAATACCTTTAGTCCCGGTTCTTATATCAACCGGGACAAATGGGGCTCCACGTGGCTGCTGGATAGAGCTCCACCTTTAGTCCCGGTTGGTAACACCAACCGGGACTAAAGGTAATTTTACATTCTTTTAATTCTTTTCCTGATTTTCAAATTTCTGAATTATTTTACAATTTAATCTCTAATAACTCACTCCTCATCACTGCTCAATTTAACCTTTAATCTCTAATCACCCCTCATCATTCCAAATCATCTAACTTCCCGGCCGGTCACCCATCCTCTCACTACTCCAGCCTGAGCACGCTTAACTTTCAGGTTCTATTCCCCCTCGTTTCCAAGTCTGCACTTGTTGTTTTCCTGACAATAGTAAGATATCAATTCTATTAACCCTCACGAGTTTAGCTTGAGCATGAAGTCACACATTTCATTGTTTGAGTTTGAAATTATTATTTAAAAAAACAATAATTATTTAGTAACACTAATATTTCTTGAATAAGTAGTTTGACAAAAATTCAAAAAAAAAAACTAAAATAATTATTTAGTAAGACTAATATTCTTGAATAATTATTTAGTAACACTAATACTTCTTGAATAAGTAGTTTGACCAGATTTAACTAAAATTCAAAAAAATTTGTAATTTGAGCATAACTTTTTTTCCTTTTAGAATTTGAGGATTATAAAAATTTAGAATTTGAGCATAACATTTTGATATATTATACATTTTTTCCGACATCGTATGCAAAAGTTATAGCCATTTTACTTTTTCATAACACCTTTTTACAAAACATGTCCAAATTTAAGTTTTTAAATTTTCCTAACTAGTAGATGTACTAATATAACTACATCTTGAAGGATTTTTTTTAAGTTTTTATCATTTTTTTTTCAAAACAGAAATGGCG
>LR738714.1:769492375-769504636 GCA_902687465.1 Secale cereale | reverse complement strand
TTGAGAAATGGGCCCTTTAGTCCCGGTTTGAGACACGAACCGGGACTAAAGGGCGTCCCGGTTCGTACCTCAAACCAGGACTAAGGTACGAACCGAGACTAAAGGGTGTGATGCCCTTTAGTCCCGGTTCGTGTCTCAAACCGGGACTAAAGGTCCCATTTGAACCGGGACTAATGCCTTTAGCCGCTCGAACCGGGACTAATGCTCACATTAGTCCCGGTTCGTAATGCGGCCGGGACTAATGTGTATATTGAGCTGTGATCAAAGCTCTGTTTTCTACTAGTGTTAGTCATGTAATTATGAGGAAAGCCTTACTTTGGCACTGCCAGTGGCTGATTTGTTTTGAAACTAAATAGATAAGGGACCTTCCTACATCATTTTACTAGTAAGAACCAAAACTTGTGTATGTGAGACTTGATCTCGATTGGCTGGATTACACATTCTCCCTCACTTTTTGCCACAGGGTCTGAATTCGGGGGCCAACGGCTTTCGTTGCATACTTGAGTGTAGCAACATAAATGGAAGGTCGTGTTTTGTGGTAAATTTCTACAACCTTTTGCAGAGTGTCAACCAAATTGATTTATCATGACCCTGGCCACTAATTAATTTGAGCGAATGACACTACTGAGCCAAACCACGGGCACTCGGCAAAGTAACCAATGCCGAGAGCAACACTCATCAAAGGAAGTAAATCGGCAAACACATGATAATGCTGAAAGTATTGCTTGGCAAACAGGCTACACTCGGCAAAGGCATTATTGCCGGGGGACACCCGGTCACACTCGGCAAACTTTTGCCACGTGGCACATTCGGCGGTGACTAATGGCACGGTCACGGTTGCAACTATTTGCCAAGAGGGGCTCTCGGCAAAGTGGCTCTCGGCAAAGATTTAGTCCCACCTCGCCTTCCGACTAGCAAAAAGTCATGTTCAAATAGTTCAATAGTCTAACCGCTTTGAGCTTCGTTCTTCATTAGTAAGAGTTTGTACAGTCACTATGAATCTTCATGTTCCGGAATGAGAAGATTCATGGTGGCTGTCAAGTATTCTAAAAATGGATTCCGGCGTTTTTCCAAATTTATGATCCACACTGTTACCAAGAGGAGCTCTCGATAGGACAGAAGTTTCCGAGAGAGGCTCTCGGTAATGATACATGCCACCATCATAGTTTAGTCCCACCTCACCTAGAGGCAAGCAACAAAACCTGTTTAAATAGTGGGATAGTCCAGATGCAGCAAGCTTCGGTATTCATTATACTCTAGTTAAATGTTCACACATTCAAAGTGATAGTCCATCTTCTTAATTAATGGTGGATGCCGGTGTTTTTCCTTGTAAACCACACCTTTACTGAGAGTAACTCTCGGGAGAGCAGGAGTTAACCGAGAGTCTCTCTCGGTAAACAAACATTGTCGAGAGCTGCTCCCGGTAATGATAAGGCCACCATCTAGGTTTAGTCCCACCTCGCCTAGAGACAAGCAACAAAACTTGTTTAAATAGTGAGATAGTCCAAATGCAATAAGCTTTGGTATTCATTACACTCTTGTTAAGGAGATGAACTATCACTTTGAATGTTCACCTCTCTCGAGCAGAGAACACTCAAAGTGATAGGCCATCTCCTTAATGGTGGATGCCAGTGTTTTTTTATTAATGGTGTCATCTCCGAGCTAGTATTGAGAGGGAACGTGTTCGGTTTGTGCAGGAAGTGATAGTCATGTTTCTCCATTGGCCTCGAAACTTCTTGTGCAGTAAGAGGGGGCAACCGCACGGCACGGGCCACGGCCTCGCATTTTTCGGGGACGCGTCCAATATTCGAGAAATTTATTGCTCTGCTAGGGTTTCGTCGCCTGGAATTGCAGATCAGCACGGTAGCACATGAAATCATGCCCGTTAGCCGCATGGGAAATCATATGTGATGTCCTTATGGCATGCCTAGGGCTTGCACAGATGAGGGAGGGGCATGCCCTTGTCACTGGGTTACCAAAAGTACCTTCGTGTCATTCTTGATGCAACCGTTGAAATCCTTGAAAAATCGTACGTTGGAAGGATTGCTCTGGATCTGGCACAGTGTCATCACAGGGCCTCTGTAGGGTCTGGTAAAAGGTTGGACGCATTTCGAGTAAGCCTCCCCTAAGGCCGGTTGTAAACCGCACTGTCTCCGAGCTAATATTTGGGTATCGAGAGGAAACGTGTCTGGTTTGTGCAGGAAGTAATGGTCATGTTTCTAAGTTGGCCTCGAAACTTCTCTCGTGTTTTAAGAGGGGGGCAACCGCATGGCACGTGCCACGACCTCGGATTTTTGGGAACACATGCAATATTAGAGAAATTTATTGCTCTGCTAGGGTTTCATCGGCTGGAATTGCATATCAGCAAGGCGGCACATGAAATCATGCCCATTAGCGGCGGGAAATCATTTGTGATGTCCTTGTGGCATGCCTAGGGCTTGCACAGATGAGGGAGGGGAATGCCCTACCACCGGGTTACCGAAAGTACCTCTTGAAGGAAATATGCCCTAGAGGCAATAATAAAGTTATTATTTATTTCCTTATATCATGATAAATGTTTATTATTCATGCTAGAATTGTATTAACCGGAAACTTAATACATGTGTGAATACATAGACAAAACAGAGTGTTCCTAGTTTGCCTCTACTAGACTAGCTCATTGATCAAAGATGGTTATGTTTCCTAGCCATAGACATGAGTTGTCATTTGATCAACGGGATCACATCATTAGGAGAATGATCTGATGGACAAGACCCATCCGTTAGCTTAGCACTATGATCGTTTAAGTTTTACTGCTATTGCTTTCTTCATGACTTATACATGTTCCTATGACTATGAGATTATGCAACTCCCGAATATCGGAGGAACACTTTGTGTGCTACCAAACGTCACAACGTAACTGGGTGATTATAAAGGTACTCTACAGGTGTCTCCGAAGGTACTTGTTGGGTTGGCGTATTTCGAGATTAGGATTTGTCACTCCGATTGTCGGAGAGGTATCTCTGGGCCCACTCGGTAATGCACATCACTATAAGCCTTGCAAGCATTGCAGCTAATGAGTTAGTTGCGGGATGATGTATTATGGAACGAGTAAAGAGACTTGTTGGTAACGAGATTGAACTAGGTATTGAGATACCGACGATCGAATCTCGGGCATGTAACATACCGATGACAAAGGGAACAATGTATGTTGTTATGCGGTTTAACCGATAAAGATCTTCGTGGAATATGTGGAAGCCAATATGAGCATCCAGGTTCCGCTATTGGTTATAGACCGGAGACGTGTCTCGGTCATGTCTACATAGTTCTCGAACCCGTAGGGTCCGCACGCTTAAGGTTTCGATGATAGTTTTATTATGAGTTTATGAGTTTTGATGTACCGAAGTAGTTCGGAGTCCCGGATGAGATCGGGGACATGACGAGGAGTCTCAAAATGGTCGAGACGTAAAAATCGATATATTGGACAACTATATTCGGACATCGGAAAGGTTCCGAGTGATTCGGGTATTTTCGGAGTACCAGGGAGTTACGGGAATAGAGGAGAGAGGCCAAAAGGAAGGAGGCGTGCACCCCCCTTCTGGTCCGAATTGGACAAGGGGTGCAGCCCCCTTTTCCTTCTCCCTCTCCCCCTCTATCCTTCTCTCCTATTCCGGAAAGGAAAGGGGAATCCTACTAGGACTTGGGAGTCCTAGTAGGACTCTCCACACTTGGTACGCCCCCTCTAGGGCCGGCCTCTCCCTCCCTCCTTTATATACGGGGGCAGGGGGGCACCTCTAGACACAACAATTGATCTCTTGATCTCTTAGCCGTGTGCGGTGCCCCCCTCCACCATTGTTCTCCTCGATAAATATTGTAGCGGTGCTTAGGCGAAGCTCTGCGACGGTAGAACATCAAGATCGTCACCACGCCGTCGTGCTGACGGAACTCTCCCTCGACACTCGGCTGGATCGGAGTTCAAGGGACGTCATCGAGCTGAACGTGTGCTAGAACTCAGAGGTGCCGTACGTTCGGTGCTTGATCGGTTGGATCGCGAAGAAGTTCGACAACATCAACCGCGTCACTTGACGCTTCCGCTCCCGGTCTACGAGGGTACGTAGACACACTCTCCCCTCTCGTTGCTATGCATCTAGTAGATAGATCTTGCGTGATCGTAGGAAAATTTTAAAATACTACGTTCCCCAACAGTGGCATCATGAGCCAGGTCTATGCGTAGATGATATGCACGAGTAGAACACAAGTGAGTTGTGGACGATACTAGTCATACTGCTTACCAGCATGTCATACTTTGATTCGGCGGTATTGTTGGATGAAGCGGCCCGGACCGACATTACGCGTACGCTTACGCGAGACTGGTTCTACCGACGTGCTTCGCACACAGGTGGCTGGTGGGTGTCAGTTTCTCCAACTTTAGTTGAATCAAGTGTGGCTACGCCCGGTCCTTGTGAAGGTTAAAACAGCACATACTTGACGAAACATCGTTGTGGTTTTGTATGCGTAGGTAAGAACGGTTCTTGCTAAGCCCGTAGCAGCCACGTAAAACTTGCAACAACAAAGTAGAGGACGTCTAACTTGTTTTTGCAGGGCATGTTGTGATGTGATATGGTCAAGACATGATGAGTTATATGGTTTTGTATGAGATGATCATGTTTTGTAATGTTATCAGCAACTGGCAGGAGCCATATGGTTCTCGCTTTATTGTATGAAATGCAATCGCCATGTAATTGCTTTACTTTATCACTAAGCGGTAGCGATAGTCGTAGAAGCAATAGTTGGTGAGACGACAACGATGCTACGATGGAGATCAAGGTGTCGTGCCGGTGACGAAGGTGATCATGAAGGTGCTTTGGAGATGGAGATCAAAAGCACAAGATGATGATGGCCATATCATGTCACATATTTTGATTGCATGTGATGTTTATCTTATTATGCTTCTTATTTTGCTTAGAACGACGGTAGCATTATAAGATGATCCCTTACTAAATTTCAAGGTATAAGTGTTCTCCCTGAGTATGCACCGTTGCGAAAGTTCGTCGTGCCGAGACACCACGTGATGATCGGGTGTGATAAGCTCTACGTTCAAATACAACGGGTGTAAGCCAGTTTTGCACACGCAGAATACTCGGGTTAAACTTGACGAGCCTAGCATATGCAGATATGGCCTCGGAACACTGGAGACCGAAAGGTCGAGCGTGAATCATATAGTAGATATGATCAACATAAGATGTTCACCATTGAAACTACTCCATCTCACGTGATGATCGGACATGGTTTAGTTAATTTGGATCACGTGATCATTCAGATGACAGGAGGGATGTCTATCTAAGTGGGAGTTCTTTAAGTAATATGATTAATTGAACTTTAATTTATCATGAACTTAGTCCTGGTAGTATTAGCATATCTATGTTATAGATCAATAGCTCGCGATGTTGCTCCCCGTTTATTTTTCATATGTTCCTAGAGAAAACCAAGTTGAAAGATGTTAGTAGCAATGATGCGGAATTGTTCCGTGATCTGAGGATTATCCTCATTGCTGCATAGAAGAATTATGTCCTTGATGCACCGCTAGGTGACAGACCTATTGCAGGAGCAGATGTAGACGTTATGAACGTTTTGACAAAAGCTCGATATGATGACTACTTGATAGTTTAGTGCACCATGCTTTACGGCTTATAACCGGGACTTCAAAAACATTTTGAAACGCCACGGAGCATATGAGATGTTCCAAGAGTTGAAATTAGTATTTCATACTCATGCCCGTGTTGAGAGGTATGAGACCTCTGACAGTACTTTGCCTAAAAGATGGAGGAGAATAGCTCAAGCAGTGAGCATGTGCTCAGATTGTCTGGGTACTACAATTGCTTGAATCAAGTTGGAGTTAATCTTCCAGATAAGATAGTAATTCACAAAGTTCTGTAGACACTATCACCAAGTTAGTAGAACTTCGTGATGAACTATAATATGCAAGGGATGACAAAAGTAATTCCCGAGCTCTTCGCGATGCTGAAATCGGCGAAGGTAGAAATCAAGAAAGAGCATCAAGTGTTGATGGTTAACAAGACCACTTGTTTCAAGTAAAGGGCAAAGGGATAGAAGGGGAACTTCAAGAAGAATGACAAGCAAGTTGTCACTCCCGTGAAGAAACCCAAAGCTAAACTCAATCCTGAAACTAAGTGCTTTTACTGCAAAGGAAATGGTCACTGGAAGTGGAACTGCCCTAGATATTTGGTGGATAAGAAGGATGGCAAAGTGAACAAAGGTATATTTGATATACAGGTTATTGATGTGTATTTTACTAGTGTTCATAGCAACCCCTCGGTATTTGATACTGGTTCAATTGCTAAAGAGTAGTAACTCGAAACAAGAGTTGCAGAATGAACAGAGACTAGTTAAAGGTGAAGTGACGATGTGTGTTGGAAGTGGTTCCAAGATTGATATGATCATCATCGCACACTCCCTATACTTTCGGGATTAGTGTTCAACCTAAATAAGTGTTATTTGGTGTTGAGCATGAATATGATTTGATCATGTTTATTGCAATACGGTTATTCATGTAAGTTAGAGAATAATTGTTGTTCTGTTTACATGAATAAAACCTTCTATGGTCATACACCCAATGAAAATGGTTTGTTGGATCTCGATCGTGGTGATACACATATTCATAATATTGAAACCAAAAGATGCAAGGTTAATAATGATAGCGCAACTTATTTGTGGCACTGCCGTTTGGGTCATATTGGTGTAAAGCGCATGAAGAAACTCCATAGTGATGGACTTTTGGAATCACTTGATTATGAATCACTTGGTGCTTGCGAACCATGCCTCATGGGCAAGATGACTAAAACTCCGTTCTCCGGAACTATGGAGCGAGCAACAGAGTTGTTGGAAATCATACATACTGATGTATGCGGACCAATGAGTGTTGAAGCTCGCGGCAGGTATCGTTATTTTCTGACCTTCACTGACGATTTGAGCAGATATGGGTATATCTACTTAATGAAGCACAAGTCTGAAACATTTGAAAAGTTCAAAGAATTTCAGAGTGAAGTGGAGAATCATCGTAACAAGAAAATAAGAGTTTCTACGATATGATCGTAGAGGTAAAATATTTGAGTTAGCGAGTTTGGCCTTCAGTAAAAACAATGTGAAATAGTTTCACTACTCACGCCATCTGGAACACCATAGTGTAATGGTGTGTCCGAACATCATAACCGTACTTTATTAGATATGGTGCGATCGATGATGTCTCTTACCGATCTACTACTATCGCTTTTGGGGTTATGCATTAGAGACAGCTACATTCACGTTAAATAGGGAACCATCTAAATCCGTGGAGATGACACCGTATGAACTGTGGTTTGACGAGAAACCTAAGCTGTCATTTCTTTAAGTTTGGCACTGCGATGCTTATGTGAAAAAGTTTCAACATGATAAGCTCGAACCCAAATCGGAGAAGTAAATCTTCATAGGATACCCAAAAAGAAACTGTTGGGTACACCTTCTATCACAGATCCTAAGGCAAGGTCTTTGTTGCTAAGAGTGGATCCTTTCTAGAGAAGGAGTTTCTCTCGAAAGAAGTGAGTGGGAGGAAAGTAGAACTTGATGAGGTAATTGTACCTTCTCCCGAATTGGAAAGGTAGTACATCACAGAAACTCGTTCCAGTGATTCCTACACCAATTAGTGAGGAAGCTAATGATGATGATCATGAAACTTTAGATCAAGTTTCTGCTGAACTTCGTAGACCGACCAGAGTTCGTTCCGCACCAGAGTGGTACGGCAACCCAGTTCTGGAAGTCATGTTACTAGACCATGATGAACCTACGAACTATGAGGAAGCGATGATGAGCCCAGATTCCGCAAAATGGCTTGAGGCCATGAAATCTGAGATGGGATCCATGTATGAGAACAAAGTGTGGACTTTGGTTGACTTGCCCGATGATCGGCAGGCCATTGAAAATAAATGGATCTTTAAGAGGAAGACTGACGCCGATGGTAATGTTATTGTCTACAAAGCTCGACTTGTTGCGAAAGGTTTTCAACAAGTTCAAGGAGTTGACTACAATGAGACTTTCTCACCCGTAGCGATGCTTAAGTCTGTCCGAATCATGTTAGTAATTGCCGCATTTTATGAAATCTGGCAGATGGATAACAAAACTGCATTCGTTAATGGATTTATTAAAGAAGACTTGTATATGATGCAACCAGAAGGTTTTGTCAATCCTAAAGGTGCTAACAAAATGTGCAAGCTCCAGCGATCCATCTATGGACTGGTGCAAGCATCTCGGAGTTGGAATATACGCTTTGATAAGTTGATCAAAGCATATAGATTTATACAGACTTGCGGTGAAGCCTGTATTTACAAGAAAGTGAGTGGGAGCACTACAACCTTTCTGATGAGTATATGTGAATGACATATTGTCGATCGGAAATGATGTAGAATTTTCTAGAAAGCATAAAAGAGTGTTTGAAAGGAGTTTTTCAAAGAAAGACCTCGGTGAAGCTGCTTACATATTGGGCATCAAGATCTATAGAGATAGATCAAGACGCTTGATAAGACTTTCGATGAGTACATACCTTGATAAGATTTTGAAGTAGTTCAAAATGGATCAGTCAAAGAAGGAGTTCTTGCCTGACTTGTAAGGTGTGAAGTTGAGTAAGACTCAAAGCCAGACCACGGCAGAAAAATATAGAGAGAATGAAAGTCATTCCCTATGCCTCAGCCATAGGTTCTATAAAGTATGCCATGCTGTGTACCAAACCTGTTGTGTACCTTGCCATGAGTTTGGCAAGGAGGTACAATTGTGATCTAGGAGTAGATCACTGGACAGCGGTCAAAATTATCCTTAATAACGGGATGACTAAGGAAATGTTTCTTGATTATGGAGGTGATAAAGAGTTCGTCGTAAAGGGTTACGCCGATGCAAGCTTTAACACTAAATCCAGCTGACTCTAAGTATCAATCTGGATGCGTATTGAAAGTGGGAGCAATTAGCTAGAGTAGCTCCATGCAGAGCATTGTAGACACATAGACATTTGCGAAATACATACGGATCTGAATGTGACAGACCCGTTGACTAAACTTCTCTCACGAAGCAAAACATGATCACACCTTAGTACTCTTTGGGTGTTAATCACATAGCGATGTGAACTAGATTATTGACTCTAGTAAACCCTTTGGGTGTTAATCACATGACGATGTGAACTATCGGTGTTAAATCACATGGCGATGTGAACTAGATTATTGACTCTAGTGCAAGTGGGAGACTGAAGGAAATATGCCCTAGAGGCAATAATAAAGTTATTATTTATTTCCTTATATCATGATAAATGTTTATTATTCATGCTAGAATTGTATTAACCGGAAACTTAATACATGTGTGAATACATAGACAAAACAGAGTGTCCCTAGTTTGCCTCTACTAGACTAGCTCATTGATCAAAGATGGTTATGTTTCCTAGCCATAGACATGAGTTGTCATTTGATCAACGGGATCACATCATTAGGAGAATGATCTGATGGACAAGACCCATCCGTTAGCTTAGCACTATGATCGTTTAAGTTTTACTGCTATTGCTTTCTTCATGACTTATACATGTTCCTATTACTATGAGATTATGCAACTCCCGAATACCGGAGGAACACTTTGTGTGCTACCAAACGTCACAACGTAACTGGGTGATTATAAAGGTACTCTACAGGTATCTCCGAAGGTACTTGTTGGGTTGGCGTATTTCGAGATTAGGATTTCTCACTCCGATTGTCGGAGAGGTATCTCTGGGCCCACTCGGTAATGCACATCACTATAAGCCTTGCAAGCATTGCAGCTAATGAGTTAGTTGTGGGATGATGTATTACGGAACGAGTAAAGAGACTTGTTGGTAGCGAGATTGAACTAGGTATTGAGATACCGACGATCGAATCTCGGGCATGTAACATACCGATGACAAAGGGAACAATGTATGTTGTTATGCGGTTTGACCGATAAAGATCTTCGTGGAATATGTGGGAGCCAATATGAGCATCCAGGTTCCGCTATTGGTTATTGACCGGAGACGTGTCTCGATCATGTCTACATAGTTCTCGAACCCGTAGGGTCCGCACGCTTAAGGTTTCGATGATAGTTTTATTATGAGTTTATGAGTTTTGATGTACCGAAGGAGTTCGGAGTCCCGGATGAGATCGGGGACATGACGAGGAGTCTCAAAATGGTCGAGACGTAAAAATCAATATATTGGACGACTATATTCGGACATCGGAAAGGTTCCGAGTGATTCGGGTATTTTCGGAGTACCGGGGAGTTACGGGAATAGAGGAGAGAGGCCAAAAGGAAGGAGGCGTGCACCCCCCTTCTGGTCCGAATTGGACAAGGGGTGCAGCCCCCTTTTCCTTCTCCCTCTCCCCCTCTTTCCTTCTCTCCTACTCCGGAAAGGAAAGGGGAATCCTACTAGGACTTGGGAGTCCTAGTAGGACTCCCCACACTTGGTACGCCCCCTCTAGGGCCGGCCTCTCCCTCCCTCCTTTATATACGGGGGCAGGGGGGCACCTCTAGACACAACAATTGATCTCTTGATCTCTTAGCCGTGTGCGGTGCCCCCCTCCACCATAGTTCTCCTTGATAAATATTGTAGCGGTGCTTAGGCGAAGCCCTGCGACGGTAGAACATCAAGATCGTCACCACGCCGTCGTGCTGACGGAACTCTCCCTCGACACTCGGCTGGATCGGAGTTCGAGGGACGTCATCGAGCTGAACGTGTGCTAGAACTCGGTGGTGCCGTACGTTCGGTGCTTGATCGGTTGGATCGCGAAGAAGTTCGACAACATCAACCGCGTCACTTGACGCTTCCACTCCCGGTCTACGAGGGTACGTAGACACACTCTCCCCTCTCGTTGCTATGCATCTAGTAGATAGATCTTGCGTGATCGTAGGAAAATTTTAAAATACTACGTTCCCCAACACCTCTGTGTCATTCCTGATGCAACTGTTGAAATCCTCGAAAAATCGTATGATGGTAGGATTGCACGTGATTTGGCATGGTGTCATCATAGGGCCTCTGTAGGGTGTGGTAAAAGTTTGGAAGTGTTTCAAGTAAGCTTCCCTTGAGGCCGCTTGTAAACCGCACTGTCTCCGATCTAGTAATTGGGTATCGAGAGGGTACGTGTCCGGTTTGTGCAGGAAGTGACGGTCCTATTTCTCCATTGGCCTCGAAACTTCTCGTGCTCTAAGAGGGGGCAATTGCATGGTACGTGCAACGGCCTCGCATTTTTTAGGGACGTGTGCAATATTTGAGAAATTTATTGCTCTGCTAGGGTTTCATCGCCTGGAATTGCAGATCCGCAAGGCGGCACATGAAATCATGCCCGTTAGCTGGATGGGAAATGACTTGTGATGTCCTTGTGGCATGCCTAGGGCTTGCACAGATGAGGGAGGTGCATGCCTTACCACCGGGTTACCGAAAGTACCTTCATGTCATTCCTGATGCAACCATTGAAATCCTCGAAAAATCATACTATGGTAGGATAGCTCAAGATCTAGCACGATGTCATCACAGGGCCTCTGTAGGATGTGGTAAAAGTTTGGACGCGTTTCGAGTAAGCCTCCCCTGAGGACGCTTGTAAACCGCACTGTCTCCGAGCTAGTATCTCGGTATTCGAGAGGGAACGTGTCTGGTTTGTGCATAAAGTGCTGGTCGTGTTTCTCCATTGGCCTGGAAACTTCTCGTGCTGTAAAAGGGGGCAACCACATGGCATGTGCCACGGCCTCGTATGTTTCACTGGACGCATGCAATATTCGAGAAATTTATTGCTCTGCTAGGGTTTCATCGCCTAGAATTGCAGATCAGCAAGGCGACACATGAAATCATGCCCGTTAGCGGCATATCTAGGGCTTGCACAGACGAGGGAGGAGTGTCATTTCCGAGTGTAGCTCTCGGTATGTGTGGCATTTTCGAGTGCCGCTCTCGGGATACCATGAACTAGATCTTAGGTTATATCCTTTAATGAGCGTGACTCTCGGAAAATGTGTGAACCCTAAATCTAGGTCTCGTACCTTTACCGAGAGCCACACCGACATTCGCTCAATAAAGGTCGGCGAACACTTAATTAACTCCCTCGCGCGGTCTCTTCTCTCTCTTCTCTCTTACTTCTATCTCTTTCTCGCCGGCGCGCCCCCCGCCCCATCGATGCCCCCCTACCCCGCCGGCGCCCCTTTGACCACACGGCGCTGCCAAACCCCCCGCCCCACCGGTGACTCCCGACCCCGTCG